>JARHVA010001043.1:2785000-3512500 GCA_037957365.1 Torreya grandis
ATAATCAAGGGTATCAAATACAATTCTGATTTGCCCATAAGCAGTTATAAACTATGATACCAAATAAGATGATAGATGAAAGATAAATTGCTAGATTAAATGTCACACTACTTCCATAGATTTGCATTCAACATAGCATTATAAAAATATTGAAACTAGATCATAATCCCCTTATGGAAAGTTCTAATAAGAACCAAAGGAACCAATATCAAAATGGGGTAAGCAGCATGGCTAAAAACAAGCCTTGGTCAATAGTAAAGACATGGTATAAAGAAAATAATGAGAAGACAATTGGCTATAGTGGCAAAAAAGTTTCCCCAAAGTGATGATTAGCTTAGTGTTATTGTAGAATAGCAAGAACATGGCTTAGGTTGCTCACAAAATGGCAAGAGAATTTAATCTGAAAAAATTCTCACAAAATGTTGAGAGCATAGCTAAGGAGTGGCCGAGCTAACCTTAATATAAATTGAGTATTGCCTACATAGTCTCGAAAGACCTCAAGTCAATGTAATTCAAACAAATGATAAAAATGGAACATAATTGTGTAATATGCCTAAAATGAAATGGTCTATAGGGTTGCCCCTAAGAGACAAGGCATGGTAATGGTAAATGTAAGAATAAATGGTTATGTTTATCCTATTGACATAAAGATGCACGTCTTAGTCAACATATGAGATAACCAAAATAATCAATCACAAAGTTTCTACCCAACACCCTTTTGTAATAATTATTCCATCAAGAACTTGTTATATATCAGGATCTCAATAATGTGTTTTTGATCTTTGTGGGTTATTGCCTTTGCTTCCTTCAAACTTCAAGATAAGATGTCTTCATAGCCTATGTAAAGGAAAGTGTTGCTAGGGATGGTAAACAATGGTATGCACATGATAAATGGGATAAGTGGGTAATTAAAAGGTGGATAATAATGGAATGTATAATGGTTTGGAAATAAATAAAGATCAAGGCTTTTAGTCTCACACAATATTATTGATTCTAGATTCAACATAAATTTTGTTGTGGTGGGGCCAAAGACCTCTAAAGATGATCTCGATAGGACCATCATATTTTTTTTTTATTTGATCCCGAGAGTAGCAACCATCTAATGATGTTGTAGATTAAAATCTATATAGATTTGATCTTTAATAATGTCTTCATCAAGTAGTGAATAACTTTTGTGCTTAGTTATTGGTGCCTTGAAGAGGTTTTCACCAATGAATTTGTCTTGATTATCCCATAATACCTCTGAGAAGGTTTCACAAAGAGATGTTAACATTTGATTTTTATTATCTTCTAGTGCCTTTGAAAAGGTTTCACTAAAAGATGTTGAGTTTGACCTTTGATCATCCCCTAGTGCCTCCAAAAAGGTTTCACTAGAAGAGTGTTCTTTTGCATAAATTAGGTCGTGGTCCCCTTGATATTCTATAAATGGTATGTCACCATGGATGTATTTTAACAAAGTGTGATTTTATTGATCCCAATCAATGCTTGTGGGAGGTATAATATCAATATAATTTATATATTAGATGGTGTTAATGGAATGATGAAAGGTAGCACAATCCTCATAGAAGATACTAGGAGGACATGTGTTTATGTTGAAGTAATCATCCTCAAAAATCATGGAAGGATCACAAATATATTTAAATTGATCTACAAGGCAATTGTATGCAATGTTGTAATAACCATGACTGTATTCTAATTTTTACATTGAGTCTAATTCAATGGACTCTAAATATGATATCAATTTTGATAGTGATTCTACTTTTGATGCTAAATATAATGTTAGTTTAGAAAGGGAACCTAAATCTAATGTTGTTTCTTCATCTTATGTGGATGTTTCTATAATAATGTTATGTTAAATGCTTAATGTTGAACAATTAATGGCCTATGATGGCATAATGGGCTATATAAAATTTGATTCATCTAGGAAGGGTTCAACATAGACTGGCTCATCTAAGTGAAGCCCCTCAAATAGAGGGAACCATTTGAGGGATGACTCAATAGAATCTAGTCTATCAAAAAGAGACTCCTAAATGAGTGGAAAAGGATCAAGAGATAAATCTATAGAGACTAGCTTGTCAAAGAGATGAGGCTCTTTAAAAATAGGTAAAATATGAATAAGTGATTCATCACATTTTGACTCATCATAAATGGGTGTTTTAACAATAAAATTATGATCTTGGTTAACAATTGGTTGCAAAATATCAACTTTGAACACATTTTGGTCCTCATAAGATGGTTCCTAAAGAGGTAATGGTTGTTGTTAAGGCTTGATAATCAGCACAAAATTTCTAAAAAGGGGAGCATTTGGCTCTGTATGAATAATATTTTGTGGTTCAATAATGGGATCTCCAAAAATTATACTATTGAATAAGGGATCAACAACATATATTTAATCAAATTGGGGTTCTTCAATAATAGGTTCAATAGATATAGGCAATAGGCCTAGAATAGTAATATCTAGATGTTGTGTAGTTTGGTTATTTGTGCAAACCAAAAGAGGTCTTAAAATGGTAACCTTTACATGTTATGAAGCTTTATGGCTAATGCAAGTTGAAGGAGAATAGACTAAAATTGTAACCTTTTCACATTGTAAAGCTTGTTAGCTCACATAATCCAAAGGGGATAACCTAAAATAGTAACCTTCAAGCATGGCATACAAATTGAATGAGGGTATCCTAAATAGTAACCTTTGAGTATAATGTACAAATTGATGGGTTAGGATGAGGATGATGTACAAAAATTATCATGGATTAGATTGGTTTTCAATAAATAGTCTCAAAGAGGGAGACATCTTCAAACAAGATGGAGTGCTTACATCTGTCATAATAATTCTCTACCTCATAATTAGGGCCACAAGAGACCCCACAATGAGTATACCTTAGTTTCATGTCTATAAGATTATTCTCTATGTTTTCTTAAGATTTGGAAAAAAATTTGTAAACATTTAAACAAGGTGTGTGTTTTGATCTTCTTTAAATAAATGACAAGGCATAAAAGAGACTATAATAAAAAGGAGGTGGCATAGTACCACAAAATTAGAATAATGTCTTCAAAAAATTACTCAACCTTAGGTAGGGTTGAAATTGTATAAATTGGAAGAGGGTATGATAACTCAAATAACTAAGTGTAAACTAGTACACTAAACATAGGTTGAGAGATATGTCGATACCATAAAATCTAGTTCAACTTAGTTGAGTTGATACTAGGAAACTAGAATAAATCCCTTTAGATTAGGAAGGTGACAATGCAAACCAAGAAAGTCAAGATGTGAAAACATGCAAGAATTCCTAATTATAAAACTAGAACCAAATGGGCAACACACTTCCACATGGTAATAGGATGCAATATAAAATGTGTTCTAGAACTTAGAGTTTGATTGATACACTTGATGATCTAAGTTCACAATGATCCAAATAAAATAATGAGTCTATAAATGGCCTTCAATCCAAATGATAAATTGAATCCAAGTTAATCAAGTTAAGTGCAAATGGTAAAACCAATTAACACATTAGCCTAGTAACTTAGAAAGGTACAATTCTAAATTTGAATTATCAATGAAAATTTTAAAGATTTTGGAAAGTGGTTTAGACTCAATTGGGCAGCATAACTGTGTTATTTAGATAATATAAACACAAATGTTTGAGATGAGAATTTGAACAAGGCAAATATTTATTTGGATTTTGACTCGTGTAACACCTCCTTATTCAAGAAATGGTGGATAATGTGTTTGGTTATTATGTGTTGTTTAAAATCAAGTTTTGACTCAAATCAAAACCAAGTACATAAAGACTAAAAATACCAAAATATAACTAAGTATAATCCTCCTAAACCCTAAACTGATAAGGTTGTTTTGTATTGTTAAAATCCATCTTTATACATGTACTTGGGAGGAATTAAATTGTTCATCCAAAATAAAAGTGCATTAATTAGTAGGGTAATTTACACCCCCTTCTCCTAAGAGACAATATGGTGACATGAACCTTTAGGTATGCCCTGAATCAATAATACTCTATGGTAATTGGGGTTATCTAAAACTTATAATTAATGACCATCTAGATGGTCCCAAGTGTGGCTAAAACAAAGGATGAAACACATCAATTGGATCCACATCAATCGACTTGTTGTGAAAAGGTCTTATCCTTTTCAAAAGCACTACATCTTCCAATTACTTAGTGTAATGTGATGTCATGATTGATCATACATTCTGGTTTAGCTTATCATTAACAGAGATGGTTTAACTAATCAAACCATCATCCCAATGGGGTGATCCCAATTTATATACCCCCTATGGAGAGGGGTTGAATTCAATGTCAAGAGATGAATCCTTAGGTCAAAGCTCCCTAAATAACTCTTGAAGAGGCAATAACCTCCCCTTCACAAGCCAAGTGCATGAAATAAAATGATCTAAGTGAAAAGGCTTTAGATATTTTTTTAGATCACCCAAACCATACAGGTTCTGGGGAGACCCTAGATAACGTCCTTTTCATGCCTTGGACAAATACACAATCTCAATGAAAAGGCAATTTTGGTCACATGAGTTCCCTATAGGGGATGGGGGGAGAGCATACATGCACAATTATTTTTGCTCAAAAAATCTAACAAGTAAAAAATGATTTACAACACTTTCAATAAATTTGAAATTTAAGTGAAAGTTCATTTTATACACCAAATTAAAATGTTTAGTGAATTTATTGGCCCCTTGGCCTTAGTTCACAAAAACTCTAAATTTTTTTCACAAAAACATACAATAAAACCATCTAAATTCCTTTTAAAGACCAAATGGAAGTTTCAATATTTAAACATGCTCATCTAGGTTCCTTTTAAACACCAAAGGGAAGGCTATAGACTTGATTATGCTAAAATTAACCACTTTTCCTCATGGGTATTACAATAAAATTTAGAGTCTCCTTTAGATTTAAATCATAATTTGTAATGAAATAAGTAAGTTTAGATTTTTTGCTCTTGGGTTCTCTATTTTTCACACATAGAGATCAATGTCGGTCATTATTGACTAATGTCAATTACCAAAAATCTAATGCTAGTTAGAAATTTAACCATTTCTAATTGAAACCAATTGATAATGGTCACCTATGAACCCTTAGGCAAAAAAATATTTGGACAAAAATGCTTGTTATCACAATGTTAGGATAAAATATCCAAAAGAAAACTTTTGGATCAATGATAAAATGTTCAAGACAGAGACTTATAAACCAAATCAACAACCTACAACTTGAATAAAGATCTAAAATAAAAAAATTTAAACATATTTTTCCCTATAACCTAATTTATGCCAGTTAGTCTTGATCGATATCAATCACTCATAATCGACATCAATCACTATGTGACCTGTGTATGTACAAAAAACATTAAAAACATGAGAAAAATAAGCTAAAAATTGATGTTAAAGGAATTTTAATTACTTTTAAGGAAATTTAAGATTTCCAAAATGTCTTATTTTCTTGAGAGGTATGTGTTTTCCCATCAAGCATTCCAATATGTAAATATGGATTACAAATATGGTTGGATCAAGCATTAGTCATGAAAAATAAGAAATGTATAAGAACATAACAATCTAGGCCAACCTATTCAATGAGGTGTGAAAATGAAAATTAAGAAAAAATGAAATAAATTAAACATAAGTTACCTTACCATAAACATCCCACAATCTAAATGTGGCTCCAAACATGTTTTTCCCCTTGATTTGGTGCTCAAGTCTTCAATAATGGTGCAAGGTAAGCTCCTTCACCATCTTAAGAATACCAAGTATAATCTAGGCTCATGATATAAAATCAAATATGTTCCTATCAAATTAAGTTATCCTATTGCAAATAAATCATAATAATCAACACAAAGAGAGGTTGTGGAGAGAATACTGCATTAAAAGTTTCCACAAATTAAGCTTTAAAATGTGAGTGGAAGGCCTCTTATTTATAGATTTTCCAAATTGATTAGGATTATCCATGACCATCCATCTCAAGATAAATATGTATGGCCATGAACTAATCGAATTATGTAAACAAAATCCATAAATATCCTCATAATGATTTGGGAGTAAGGGTCATTAAAGAGGCATGGGAAGCCATAATCCTAATATTTGTTGCATTTATGGCTTATAGATTCCACCTAAGAAATGACCTCACTTAATGATGTAGTTAATAGGAATAGATTTCCAATGAATAAATATTCAATAACTTCCATGGAATTCTTACTTAAGCTCATAATTTGGTTTAATTTGTCTAAGTAAGATTAATCAATTTTAGTGCAATTCTTTTGAAATTGGTGCACAATTAATCAAACTAATCAAAAATTCATATTACTAAGTAGTAATTTGACTTGAAAATAATTATAAGGTGATGTTAGTTATGTATGGACCATCATCCCATTTAGGATGTTGTCGACACAAAATAACACATGCACATGTCATGTACTTCTGAATTAGAAGAAAAGAGTGACCAGAGCACCAAAATGCATTTTCATCATTTTAACTCAAAATAATTTTATCAAATTTAATAATCACATAAAATGCATTGCCCCATTTAGGGATACATTTTATCACTTGTATATTAAAATCTCAAACCATTTATCATGGTTAAGTGAATTTGGCCTAAATTGTGCATTTTCACAAATTTTGAGTAAGATTGACAATTTCAACACAATGGTGTTAGGAATTGGATGTCTACACAAGATAGAGTCAGTAAATGTCATTGATTATCACATATTACAATATTTTACACACATAATCCAGCATGTAAGGTATAAATACATAAGTCTGAGTCTCTCTTCAGAGTATTAGCTATTAGGTAATGACCACTAATAGAGGGGTCCTTGGGACAATTCACCATGATGAGTCCACTAACCCATTTTTTACATAATCACTTCAAGGGGAGGAAGCAAGAGATTTATAATTTGATGAAGAGTGATAGCCTCTACATGTGATCCAAAGACATTAAAATAAAGATGAGAAAAAATATAAGGATCCAATTGGTCATATCCAAATCTAGCCAGTATTTTGTATGAGACACTTGCATCCAACCTAGTCACTTACAGCAATGCAATTGTTTAGATCTGACGTAAGTGTATGAGGCCATAAAAATATAAATTATAGTGATTTATAGAATGCAATGATACAATCTAATTCCATCATGTTATAAATTAGACCTACATGATCATAGTAAACCAACTAAGTATCAAATTGTTTACTTTAATTACAATATCTATCAATAATTGTACTTTACTATTTTTAACAATATTAGTTATATAAATATACATATATATATATATATATATATATATATATATATATTATATTAACTATCTTTCTCATTAGGTTATTTCACTACCTTTATGTAAAATTAAATCTAATATCATTTAACCTTATATAATCCACTCATCTAAATTTAATGCTAAACAACTATTTTAATAGTAGTTCTTCCAACTGCCATAATCCCTTAGATCCATTTGGTATATCATAGACTAAAAATCTAGATTCTTTATCTAACATTGTTCCTACTATTGATTCTATGTCTATTGTATATACTTTAATTGGTCAATTCATGAAGAATTTAACCCAGGCTACTATTACATAACTAGTTCTTCCTCACTTGACCTAGGCACTACAATTGTTAGTCAACATTTTAAGGATTTGATATTCCAAGACATTTTTACTACATATACCTTTCAAACCCATATCCTCATCCAATTGGGTATTTTCATTACATATTTCCTCTCAATAGATTCAAAAATTATCTCAATCTAAGAGTCTTCTGACCTCACTAAATATGTCTTTAGGATACCTCCTTAGATAAAGATCTCCAAGGATAGGTTGTTCTTTCCACCTTTACCCTCATTATCTACACCTCCCCATTCCACTTATTTATATTCTTCCATTATCATGACACCTTAATATTTTATTCCATCTTCATCCATTCTCATGCCTCTACCACAATTAACTTTACCAACTACCTATTATCATTTGAAATATACACCCATGGATGGTCTACAGTGTGGGAGGTTGTATGGTAGGCACAAAGTGTGAATGCCTTGCATAGGTTTTAAAATCATTCGATGTAGGGTGTGGGAGTGTTACCACTCACCTTCACATATGGGGCATTGATTGTCTCATCATAATGATGGGAAAATCCCTAAGGTGTGGGACCCTTGCACTCTTTAGGATGAGCCTCTAGAATAGGTCAGATTCCTTATATTCAAAGTGCACCTAGTTTAGGACTAGTGTAAATACCTAAAGAGTATAAAGGTAAATCTACCACTAATATAAACCTAAGATTTTGAGGAAAATGGAGGGATAAGGTAAGAATTTACTTGAAAAAAAAAGGTGATATACCAAGAATAAAGCGAGTGCTCCTACTTTTGTAGACACTTTAAATATTTGAGAACAAGATGTTATCACATAAACTCCACCAAGGACACTCTAAATGCATAAAGGTTTGGCATAGAGGCATGGGAATGTATTAAAACACTAAGATGGATGATAAATGATCCATAGACAATGTCTACATAGACCCGTATACACATACAATATGACTTACAAGTGAGTTCCAAGTTCCACACAGAGGTGATGGGTAAGGAAAATGATGAGAGGGGTGAACATTACCCATATACAAAAATAAAAAAACACAAATATCACACAAAATTTAATAAAAATAGAGGGAGGTGAACTTTATTATCATTACATGAAAGGTTCAGCTAACAAAATTTCTCTTGGAGGGCAAATTTTGGTAGCGTGAAGTTGCCTAAAAATATGTCAACCCTTTTATAATGAATAACAAGACCTTATTATGGATCAAGCTGTTTAAAATTAATGTTCCTCTTGGGGTGGTAGATACAGTCTTTTAATTCTATTATAGTGTCACATCCATTCTTCTTTAATTCTACCTGGTGATACAGATCTAGGAGTTGGTGGCAGGATTCTTTTAGATCCACATGCATGTCTGAGAATGGAAGATCTTTGTAATAGTTAGAGGGGTGGCATGTGATAATATTCTGATATCTGACATCCACTTCTACTTTTACCTATCTAATAAGCCCTCAAACATTGTTCAACTACTTTTCCAACTACCTCTTTATACTTTGTTACCACTTGTCAATCACTACATGTGTCACTCTTAAACTACCATGTCATTATTGTGCATCTAATGAGAAACATTACCTTACACTTTTTTAATAATATATATGCACTAAGGGCTACATAATTAGACTACATAGTGAATTGTAAGTTGGAAAGTATTGTATATGTTTAAGTCCTCTATGGGGTGCATGAATTTTAACCCTTTTTCACCAAGTCCCCTTTTGGTAGTGTTCTCTAGAATTTGCTTTATAGTGAGGCCCATATCAGTTGGTGAAGTAGCATGTGCACATCATACATTTCATCCTATGATTTATAAGAGTGAAAAAGTGGAATGGAATTGTTTCATGTGCACCTTTCCCTATGTTATATAAAGGCTAAGAGATTTAAACCTTTTAACCTACATGTCATTTAGCTTGTACAATGAAGGATCCATTCATGGGGTGTATATTATAAAATCCTTATGAATTCAAATTGACACTTACTCGATTTACATATCTATGTTGACTTATTTAGGTATGTTCATGGATGGGAGTCATCTGTACATGGCTTGATTTAATAACTTGACACTTGTGAGCATGTAAACCTTATGTAGGATTTTTGTGAGTTCCACACAAGCTAGGGGTGACTTATAAATTCAATAGTTCTAGGGACCTCTACAGGCTACATGTAGACTAAGTGGAAATCCATTAGCCTTTGAAGTAATCTATTGGGTATGGATTTATTAAAACTTCTAGTCATTTTTCCCTTGAATGCACTATTAGTGTAATCTTGCCTTTGGAATAAATAGAGATCCTCCTAACAAAAAAATAACTGTGCCAGAGGCACTTAGAGGAAATAGATCTAAGAAAAGAGGAAAATTGGGCACAAGCAATTAGAGGAAAATAAAACTATCCTAAAAAAATGTGCATAAGTAACATAGGTAAATGAAAAACATATAATATACTTATTTAAAAACTATACAAAAATTAGTAAAAATAGTGATTGAGATGGATCCCAATGATCTAGATGGGTAGTTAATCTTCATTCAGTTTAGTGGGTTGGAAACTTTTGGCATACAACTTATTATGGTATATGGACTACTCCATATTGCATCAAATTTAGTATGACTTCCATCTTTCACTCTATTTGCATCTAATTTGAGCACTAAATCTCTCTCTTAAAAACTTCTTTCAATGGCCCTTTTATCGAAGGTCCTCTTCATTTGGGTTCGTTGAAGTTCCATAGTATGTGCAACCTGCACTCTAATCTCTTTGAGTTTCATTAGATCTGATATCTTTACTATAAGGGGATCACTTTTGATCAAATCCAACTAATGGTCAATTTTCAATGAAGGAAACTCAAGGGATGTGGGAAATCTAGCCTCCATTCCATAAACTAATATGAAGGGTGAATTTCAAAATACTCTTTTGGGCATGACTCAATCATCACAAAGGGCAATCCTAATCTTAGCGTGTTAAGCTCACTAATTATCCTCCATGGTTCTATTTATAATACAAATCAAATTATTATCCATGGACTTAGATAGACCATTATCTTGAGGGTAATAATTTAATGATGTGCTTAGATGGATGCTATGTTTAATGACCCATTCATTGATCATAATTCTAAGGAAATCTAACACATTATTAAAGATAATGATGGATAGAATATCAAATATTGTTACAATGCTTTCATATAAATTTAGGATGGATGTCTCATTAGCCTCCTTGAGTTCTAATACTTCCATACATATCATGAAATAGTCTATGGCCATGAAGATCCATTTATGTCCATCACTTGATGGTAGGTTAATCATGCCTATGCAGTATAGGCCCCATTGTAAAAAGGTTTGATCATCTTACATTGGGTGCAATGGTAAGGACACCAACCTTTGTTTGCCTACAAATAAGGCACATCTCTTTCAAATTCACACATATGCATGTGCATATTTGAATAGAGTTGGCCAATAATAGCCATCTTGCATGATTGGTCTTGGGTGAAGAATGGCCTCCTACAGGGCCATCATGGAATTCTTAGATAATTCTACTCGCTTGGTATGATTCTACACACCTCAAGAGGAATCCACTAATGTCTCTTCTAAACAACACACCACTAACAAGCAATTAAGAAATGTCCTGCAAGCTGAATTGCCTATGTTTGGATTTATCCAAGCTAGGGGGATATGAGTTGATTTGAAGGAAAGTCATCATAATTTGTGTCTAGTCCAATGCAGCTTCTTGACCTATTGATTCTTTTTTTTGCAACACCAAGACTACTTTGTCTTCAAATTTTTCCACCTCAGTGAATTATTTTTAGATTCCTTTTCCCCATAATAGCATGGTGATCTGGATGCCCACATCATACTCCATCACCTTTGTGACCTAACCAACTCTTTTCTCATTAATTTCCTTCTTGAGTAAGAACTCTTTTATACTTGTGTGTGTAACCATGAGTCAGACTTTGTTGTTGGAAAGCATATGTCTGAACTTATTGATCTCTCTCATAACTACAAGTATGTGATTTTATATGAAGCTATAGGGAAACTCATAATCCTTTAATGTCTGGATGAAGAAGATAATTGACTACTCCAAATGATCATTGTTTTTATATGTAAGAATAGCTAAGATGCATTTAACCCCACCAAATGCATAAAGGATAGAATCCTTACAATAATATGGGTTGATCAAGGTGGGATCTTGCATTATGGCATGCTTAATGGCTTCAAAACTATCTTTGCCTTCATGGGTCTAGCTAAACACAACATTATTCTTGAGAATTCTAGTGAGGGGTTTGGTTAGGGTAGTAACCTCAAGCATGAATCTCCTGAGAAAGTTGATTCTTCCTAAGAAGCTTTGGAGACTCTTCTTATGACTTAAAAGAGGGAGAGATGAAATAAATTTGACTCACTCTAGATCAATCATGATCCCCTCTTTAGAAATAATATATCCTAGTAGAGTGCCTTCATGAACTAAAAAGATACACTTGTTAGGGTTAATAGATATTATGAATTCCTTACACCTTTCAAATACTTTCTCTAGATGGCCTAAGTGATCCTCTGTGTGCTTAGAGAAAATAGTTATGTCATCAAGGTAAACCAAGATGACCTTATTGATGATTTCTTTAAATGCCATATCCTTAGATCTTTAGAAAGTTATTCTTACATTTGTTAAACCAAATATAATTTGTTAGTATGCAAAGGTTCCCCACTTAGTGGTGAATGTTGTTTTATAATAATCACATTCTTGTAAAATATTTTGGTTGTAGCCTAAGTGACCATCTAGCAATGAGAATCTCTCTATGCCTATAAATATTTGTAGAATCAGATCTATTGGTGGGAGGGGATAGTGGTCTTTTAGGTAATTTTTGTTCAAGTCCTTAAAGTCTATGTATAGTAGATTTCCCCATTCTTCTTCTATAGCAAGACTAAGTTGGAAACCCACAGAGAGTGTTTAATTAGGAGTGTTATATTGGCTTCGATGAGATTTGAGAGATCCTTTCTCATCAATGGTTTAAGCTTTGGGTTGAGAGGCCTCTACTTTTGGTAGAATAGTTATGCACTAGGGTCAAGATTAATTATGTGTTGTACTAAGACTAAATCAAATCCTCTCAGGTCCTTATAGATCCATGTAAATATATCATCATATCATCTACTGAATTTAATAAAGTTCTTATTTTTTTATGGGGAAAATACCTTACCAACTTTTAGGACCTTTCATTTATAAATGGTTACTTGCATAGAGACCTCCTATTTCGATATCATGCTTCACCTCTCTCCTTTTATTTGGTCATTAGAATTAAATATTCTCTCTAGGGTAACTAACCATTTTGGAAGCTTATTCCCTTTTAATCAAATGACTTAATTTTCATATTGAGATTGCATCTATGCTTGGTTCTTGGTGTATAACTTTGCATCATCCTATATGAAGTTGATAATATTTTCATCTCTTTCAAACACCTAAAAATTTCCTACATTATCAGGGACTACTAGTCTAATCATGAGCTTGATAAGTTGCTTAGAATCCATTATTTCACATGGGATTTCATATTGTGCACCTATCATTACAATTCTATCTATGTTGGAATTTTGCAATCTTGATATGAAACTAATATTAAATAATATCCCACACTCTATGTTTATAGACCTTCATCAAGTCATTTTTGGTCATGATCCACACTCTAACCTAGTTAAAAACTAGTTCACTATCATCCAATGCCTATAGTTCCTTGATTCCTTTCTTCTACATAAGTTGGAGGCCTTGGATCATTTCTGCATACCTTGAAACATTGTTGATGTAAATGAACTACAGCCTAAAGGTATAGAAATATTTCTCCTTTTGAGGGTAAAATAACATTTCACCAGTTCCAAAACCATTTTTTATTTGGGAACCATCGAAGTATAATTTCCATTTACCTTCAAGGTTCTCATATACCTTTACAAGCTCAAGTAGCATGGAGTCCTCCTATAAGATATAATATGTACCAAACCTTATCTCCTTTAAATTTTCATATGGGTCTCACTCATAATATTCACATGTCCATTCATCTAGTAAATCATCTAGGGTCTCTTCAAGTGGTGTTGTGGCTTTATGGAGAACTAGATTCTCTTTCTAATCAAAGATTACATAGTTTAATGTAACTAAGATGGGAAGGTATGGTTCAACATGACATTTGAATATGGGTTCAGTCATGATGGTCACTTTAGTCCCATACCTAATTCTTATTTACATATGTGACTAGTTTAAAGATAAATATCCACCCATATTTACCATGAAATCTCAAGAGAGGTAGATGGCAAAGTAGGGAGGCTATTCAATGACTATGATATATTTCACAATTAGAATGTTATGGAATGCATGTAGTGTAAGATTTAAATATTTGATAATTTATATTATCTTAACCATTGTGCCATCCATCTAGACCACTCCTTTTAAAATAAGGCAATACATAATTTTGAGTGTATCTGTGATCTTTTTTGTCATCATCAAGTTGCTTGTACCTAAGTCAATCATACAATTGTGCACTAAGTGTTGGCCATTAATCAAGGAGATATATAATGGGGGTAGTTTGGTGTTATTTTTCACTTACATTACCTCCACTTTGGGTTGATATAGACTCACAGAGATGGAAGGTATAAGTTGTGATGTCTTGCATGCTTGAAAGCTTTTCAAAGTGTCTTATATA
The DNA here is from genome assembly GCA_037957365.1 of Torreya grandis. Taxonomy (NCBI): domain Eukaryota; kingdom Viridiplantae; phylum Streptophyta; class Pinopsida; order Cupressales; family Taxaceae; genus Torreya; species Torreya grandis. The sequence goes on from JARHVA010001043.1 coordinate 2,799,246, forward strand.
AAATTTCTTTGAGAAAGAATGACAAGAGCATCCTACATAGTTGTATTGAGGCTCATTTTCTTCATCTGTTCCACTATGTTGAAGTAAATTTGGGATCCCTTTGGCTATGTTTTTTAAATAGTAACCTCTTATCAAATTTTTTCATTGGTCTAAGGTGACTCTTCTCTTTAAATAGCCTATTTCATGTATGTTGAAGGTTCGTAGGCACCTTATCTTGTGTACCTATGCATGTGATATGGGGCATAAAATGTGAGGGAACTAAAGTTAGTAACACCTCCTATATCACTCTCCTTTTGAACCTTGTAGTGAAAGAAACTGGAGATTTTCCTACACCTAATGCACCATACTAATTTATATAGTTAAAATCACCCTCCTACCAATTGATAAGAGTAGATCCCTCTTATTGTTGCATTGGTGCTTGAATTTTTCATTCATGTGAAGCTATGGTATTCATCTGTTCTTGAGGCTATGATAAAATTTTCACCATGAGCACTTGTTTCATGAGTCCATTTGCACATGTAGCTTGATTATGTGGTTGAACACATGAGAAACACCATTTGAGATCTTTTACAAGATTTTTTTACATGGGTATAAGGGCTCTAGAGGTTCCATTAGCATCAACTTATTGCACATAAGGTGGTCTATTATATGTGAGCTATTTTTTTATTTGTGCATCACCTTCATAAGGAGGTCTACTTGACTAGTATTACTGAGTGAAGGGTTGATAAGGTATTAGATACTATGTTTGCTACCTTTTGATGGTGACAAGCTCATTTCCAAATCTTTTTATCAATTTTTTAACCTCACATAATTCATTACGTGAAGAAATATATGAATTTGGTGGGCTTGCTATAATGGGGATAGGTGCTAACAAAGGTTGCATAACTAGTTTGTTAGGATGAGTTTCTATGAATAGGGGCATACGGGGTCTAGGTATAATTTTCCTTGGTTAGATCAAACAATTTTATACATTCATAGCAATTTCATAGGTATCAAGTAATACTTCACCTCTCATGGATTGAACCATCATAGCTATATCACTATTAAGAGCTTTCAAAAAATATAAAAATCCACTATGGGAGATGGTTTTCACAAGGGTGGGATATCAACCTAGACTCTCTAAAACCTAAAGTTGAAATCAATCATCATCTCATGTGAGGCTCACTTTATAGTTGTGAGTTGATCTATCAAGGACAAGTGGTTGTTCCAATCCTCAAATTACTTTCATAGTTCCTCCCTAAGTTCAAACCAATTATGAATAGAATTTAGTCTCAAGCCTCAATACCATTGAAGTGTTCTGCCTTTGAAAGAAGAGGAAAGAATCCTAACTATGACATTATCTTTAGTGACATGGTACACTGAGTAGATATTCACAATATCCTAAATATGCTCCATAAGGGAAGTAAATTTTCACTAGTAAAGTAGGATAAAATTTTGAGCGTTTCAACTAGAATGTCATCATATTAGGCAAGAATCAATGGATTGCCTCTATTGAAAGGTACAAATAGTTGGTTCTTCTACATAACCATGAATGGGATAAGGAATAAGCTCCCTCTAAGTGTGGGTAACCTTCTAAATGTGGGTGTAGACTGAGATCTATAGGGTGATAACCTTGAACTATTTTTTCTAGAGGGCACTAAAAGCTCAATGAAATAGAAATCAATGCCCTTTTTAGGTGATCTCATTTGTCTTGGTATATAGCTAAGGGATTAATATTTATGAACTAGAATTACTTATATTCATCAAGTGCTATTATTGATTGTCTATAACATGTTTTAGTGAAGGGTATCATCGATTCCTTAACTCTTTCTTTAAACTTGTCCCATTGGGCATGCCAAAAATTATTGTCATTTCAAACATGAACCCATGATTGGTTTGTGGTGTGGTAGGTTTTGTAGAAGGGAGTAGAGTCTGAATGCCTTGTATAGGGTGTAAAATCATTTAGTTTTAGGTGTGGGAGTGTTATCACTCACCTACATGTGCAGGGCATTGGTTGTCTCATCATAACAATGAGAATATCCTTAAGGTGTGGGACCCTTTCACTCCTTAGGATGATCCTTTAGAGTAGCTCATATTCCTTCTATTTTAAGTGCACATGGTTTAGGATTAGTTCAAAAACCTAAAGAGTAGAAAAGTAAATCTAATTCTAATCTAAACCTAATATTTTGAGGGAAAAGGGAGGGAGAAGGTAAGAAATTAATTAAAAATAAAAGGTGATATGCCAAGAATAGAGAAATCACTTATACTACCATAGACACACTACAAATATTTGAGAAAAAAATGTTATGACATAAAATCCATAAAAGACACTCCAAATTCATAAGTGTTTTGCATAGAGACACAAGAATGTAGCATAACACTAATAGTTAAAATGAATTATCCATAGATAACATCTACACATACCCATATTCACATATATTATGACCTACAAGTGATTTCTAAGTTCCACATAGAGATGTTGGAAATGGACAATGATGAGAGGGGAAGACATTACCCACAAACAAAGATATACAAACATAAATAGCACATATAATTTAATAAGAATAGAGGGAGGTGAACTTAATTTTAACTAACATGCAAGGTTTAGCCAACAAAAGTGCTCTTGGAGGGGAACATTTTGGTAGCATGAGGTTGCCTAAAAATATATCAACCCTTTTATAATGAAGAACAATACCTTATGATAGATCAAGCTTGTTTGCAATTAAAGTTCCCCTTAGGGTGGTAGATACATTCTTTTAATTCTATTATGGCATCATGTCCATGCTTCTTAAAATTTTCCTAGTGATTCAAATTTGGGAGTTGGTGGTAGGATTATTTTAGATCCACGTGCATGTATAAGAATCGAAGATTTTTGAAATAGTTATAGGGGTGGTATGTGATCATATTCCAACATCTGAAAGTCAATTCTAATTTACTTATCTAAAAAGGCCTTGAACGCTACTCAAATAATTTTCTAAGTACCTCTTTATACTTTGATGCCACTTGTCAATCATTATCTAGGTCACTCTTAAATTGCCATGTTATTATTGCATATATAATTGGAAACATTTCCTTATGCCTTTTTAGGAATGTCTGTGCACTGAGGGTTGTGTAGTTAAACTTTATAGTGAGATAAAATTTATAAAGCATTGCATATGTAGAAGTCCTCTGCAAGGTGCATGAATTTTAACCCTTTTTTACCAAGCCCCCTTTTGGTAGTATTCTCTAGCCTTTGCTTTATATTTGGGCCCATTTAGTCGATGAATTAATATGTGCACAACATAGATTATAGCCTATAATTTATGAGAGTGTAGAAGTGGAATGGAATTTCTTCTTGTACATCTCTCCCTACACTATTTTAAGGTTGATAGATTTATACATTTTAACCTAGGCACCATTTATCTGGTGTGATGGAAGATCCCTACATGGGGCACATATTAGAAACTCCTTGTGAATTAAATTTAATATTTAGTTGATTTTTATATTTGTGTTAATTGCTTTGGATGTAGGTGTGGATGGGAGGCATTTATACGTAACTTGCTTTAAATAACTCAACACTTATAGGCACACAAACCTTTTGTAGTATTTTTTTTGAGTTTCACACAATTTGGGGGTGACATAGAAATTGAACACTACCTCTTAAACCTCTCCCCAAGATCTTATAGTGATTATTTCATGGATATAGAAAATGCAATTAGAACAACTATCTAGGCAAGTCTTGCTGATCATTGAGGATCCCAAATTGACCATATAGTTTGATGAAACATCAAAAAACTCAATAAGGTGAGGTAAAGGATTGTTATAACTGGTGGTAAACCCATGGATCTTCTGAGATAAGAAACTCTTCTCACCAATAAATAAAATAAAAACTAGACCTAAGGATGAGGATGAGATTAATGAAGACCCCATTTCCATGGTAGATTCTACTAGGGGACATTTGAATAATATGTTTCATATTTTCCAAAAGACAAATATAAGACTGGAAGCACAAATCAAAATAGAGCCTCTAAATTATATAGTAGACAATGTACATAGTTCAACTAAAATCCTTTATGAAATGGTATGCTTTGTTTGATAGTCTAGGGGAGAGTCACAACCAAAGTGGAATAATGTGGTAAATTTTTATGAATCGGTAAAGATCTTGGATGCTAAATTTCATTTTATTGAAATGGCATCTAGGTAAAATCAGTAACAACACCTCAATTTTCTAAAACTTTGAGATAGTTATTTAGCTCAATTATGTGATTGGTAAGATAAATTATCTTATGAAATGGCACACACTAATGTAGGACCTAATTGAGAAACTAAAAAACTAAGAAAAAAAGGCCATCTATATTTTAAGTGATATGTGCACTAATGGTATACATATGCCACTAGGGCAATTAGTCACCAAAACATTTTTTGATACTTTTTTATTAACTAATACCAATAGCTTCAAAGTAAAGGTTGAGATCACAGCTTTCAAAATCAGTAAACATGTCATTTAATTGACTATTTTTACCAAGGATAAAGTGGCACAATCAAAATCCTTAAGTACCTCTTTTAAATCCTCAATGAATTTACACAAGAAATTAATGAATAGGATCATAATTTCATTCAAGCTTCCTATCATCAAATTTGAAACTATTGAACTCAATTTTATAATGTGTATGACTAAATTAGAGAGGATAAAATAATAGGGATGGTCAACCACTCAGTCGAGAGCTTCATTTTCATGAGCTTAAGTTTCAATCACTATGTCTCTTTATCCTCAATATATAATAGTATACAATCTTATAGGGCCGATAATGGTGACTTGACCTTCTACTACCACTCCTTCTCATGCTCAACTAGGACCAACTATAGTAACACCTTCAAGGACTTTAGTCATTGCAGCAATGTAAGGATTATCTATCATCATCCTCTATTTTTAGTATTTATAGTCAACCATATTTAACTACAATTGAGTCTAGTTTTAATACAATCTCAACTAGTAGTACCACCCATATTAGTGACTGAATACTAGAGTTCCTTTTCAACCAAGTTAATTATATATTTGTATGTGAGAAAAAGAGATAAAATAAAACCTTTTATTTATATACATTGTAAAACATGTAGATTATACACAATTATATTAAGAGAGACTTTTTTTAGATTTGATAAATTTAGACAAGATTTGAGGATGAGGTGATCCCATCCAAAATCTATATAGGCATGGCTTTTATCTATTATAATATGAGGATAATTTTGGAAATTAATGCAAGCAAAAATTATTTCTACGGTTGTTCTATGTGTTTGTGTGAATGTGCTTTCTCTTCTAATTTTCTATGTTTCATTAGGGAGTTTCCATTAAGTTGATAAATATATAGTAGGATAAGTGTATGTTATATATAGAGATAATTTTGAATGATTCATTAGTATTATTAGTTATTTCATTATAGATCATATGTGCAACTTATTAGTGACATTGGATATTCATAACAATTTAGTATTAACATCTTTGATTATAGTCACTGAATCTTTCTACAATTACTTATGCATACTCTTATGTTTATTTGTGTTCTATGATTTTAACTAATCCACATCAGACATTGGTTCATGATGTGTTTGGTCTAATATAATAGGTTATATTGAAAGTATTTAATCTCTAATACGACCATAATACCCCTTCTTTTATTCCTTACTCATCCCTCTTTTTTAGTTTTTTGGATTTGTTCAACTTAGCTTAGATCCACTTATCCAATGCAAGTAGAATATAGATTTAAAGTTATAAATTCATCATATTTGAACCATATGAGGTAAATAAAATTTCTACTTATTACTATTAAACCATATAATTTTAAAAAATTGAGACTTATAACTCATTCATTGGAGTGAATCTCTCATTGAACCTAAAATGGTAGGGACCTTCCCGTAAGAACCCTTGATGTGCATAAAACCCATATCAACACAATCTTATATTTTGAATACTTTATAGTGAACCCAACATGAATATTACCATTATATTCACTCTTTCCTCTAACTACATCAACCGACCTGATATAGTTTTATATTAATTTTCCATTTTAGGCAACTATATCAACTAACTCGATATAATTCTATTTTATTTTTCTCTTTCAAGTAACTACATTGTCCAACCCAATAAAGTTTTTTTTCAATTTTAATTTTTTATCTAATTGTATTATCCAAATTGAAATAGTTCTTTTTTACTTTTATTTTTTATCCAACTGAATCACCTAACCTGATACAACCTCCTTTCTATCTATAAAAGGAATCATCCAGATCAAGTTGTTTTATGTTTTTATAGATCGTATCAGCCAACCTGATGCAATTATATTTAATGTGCATAAAATCCACATCAATACAATCTTATCTTGTGTATACATTCTAGTGAATTTAGTGTGACTATTACCATTATCTTCACTTTTTCTACCAAATGCATCAACCAATCTGATATAATTCTATTTCAATATTCTATTTTAGCCAACTACATTGGCTAACTCGATATAATTCTATTTTAGTTTTATCTTTCAACCAACTGGATCAACTAGCATAATATAGTCCTATTTCAATTTTCCCTCTTCATCTAACTACATCAACTAACCTGATATAGTTCTATTTCACTTTCTTTTTTATCCAATTTTAAATACTAGACTGATACAATCTCCTTTTTATTTGTAAAAAGCATCAACTAGCACAAGTTGTTTTGTGTTTGCACAAATCATATCAGCCAACCTGATATAGTTATATTTTGTGTTTGTAACTACATCATATAGTGTTTATATAGTTTTATTTATTTCATTTTTATTTTAATTTAGTTCATTATTATTGATAATCTATTTATTTCAATTCATTGAATGTTGCAAATTAGTTTCTGACATTTATTTTTGAACTTTATTTTCTATTTGCTTGGTTTTCATTAGAAACTATGTTTTATAAATTTTTAAAATACTTAATGAATCTTGTTCAGGGCTATGTGGTATTTTGTTTACAAGACATCATGACATGAATGGCTTTCCCCGATACTCATAGCCATAGTACAACACTAAATATGGACTTTAGTTACACCTAGGATTCCATTATTATGGAACCTTATAAAACCAACCATCCATTTGATTTTGTATTGAAACTAAGAGAAGCATATTTCTTAAGGAAGTTACTCTCACCATACCCTTAAAAGTAAGGCTAGTGGGCTATAATCATGATTAACCTCTATAGTTAGTGTTTTGAAACTTTGGGCTAATATTTGAGATCCCACACTATAAATCAAATCCTTTTAGTGCATATACTTGATCTCATTTTCAAATAATGAGTTAGATTCAATTTACTACTTAAATTGATTATTGTATTTTAAAATGTATTAGCTAGATTGATATAGTTATCTATATTTTTGGACTACATCAACCACCCTAATATAGTCCCTTGTGTTTGTCTCCTAACTACATCATCCAAATTGATGTAGTTACATTTTAACAACTTAAAACTAATTATATCATCCACTATATTATAATCAAGACTGCATTGACTAAATTAACATATTTTAATTTATCTTACTCTTATTTACCTAATTACATCAGCTAGTTTGACATAGTCAAATTTTATCTAATATCTATCTAACTGATTACATTATCTAGTTAAATATAGTCTACTACACTCACCCTATTCTTATTTGAATGCATCAACTAGCTTGATACATTTTATCCAATTCTTGCTTACTACATTAGCCAAATTGATGTAGTCTAATTTGATTAGCCATCAGTAGTACTTTCGTTTCTCCCTGAACTACATTAGCTAGATGATACAATATTTACTAACCACCCAAAAATTAGTCGCATCAACCAACTTGACACATTCTATTTTATATTAATATTACTTACCTAACTACATTGACCAATTTGACATAGTATGATTTTACCCAATATATATCTACTTGACTACATCAACTAACTCAATACAGTCTATTAGATTTGTTATCTTCCTTCCTGATTGCATCAAACAATTGGATATAATCTATCTATTTCTTGTATGATTGAATCAACCAAATTAATAAAATATGATTTGATTATCTACCATTAGTACTACCTTTTCTCCCTAACCTACATCATCTAACCCAATATAATATTTCCTGACAAACCCAAAAAATGACTGCATTAACTTGACTAATATTGTCTATTTTTTATAACCAGTCAAGTTTTACTACCAAATTTTAAGACTATTTAACATCATGATGTCACCCATTAAAAAAATTATTGTGAGTCCCAATCCATTTAGATCATATATGGTTTGTTTTTTTCTTCTGACGTTATCTACTATTGAATATAACTCTTCATGTTACAATGTTTCCCAAATAAATCTAGATTTATTGCATGTAACATGGTTGAAATCAACTAAACTAATGATCTAGATGATTCTCAAATACCTTTCAGAATATTTATGATAATACCATTTATACTGCACTCAATAATGGTGGTTTTTAAAAAATACATTCATCCTCTACCACATGTGAGGCAACTAATATTTGAGCTGGGATCAATTCTCTCAATACTAATGTTAGTTATCCCTATCTTAATATCTATAATCAAAATCCACCTATTGATACCCAAGTACTTTTAAAATGGTTCGACAATTGAACATTATGCAAGCATCTAATAGTTCCAAAATGATGTAAATGCAAAACCACATTTTACAAATGGCCAATCAACAACCTCATCAAAAAATTGTCCATCCTCCTCTTAGATATGCCAATAGGAATATCATCCCTCGAACTCATATGCATAACAAATGCTTCAAGATATTTCAAATGAACCTTTATCTTCCTTCATTATGTCCCTAAACATTGGAAACATTTCTCCAACTATCACATATGATGGGACTAAGGATCCTAAATTTTTATTTAAATATTTTAGCAACCTCTATAAAGAATGGGTTCAAACTAATACATTTAATACTATCAAACTTCCAGACAAAACATTCATAAGAGATACGCTAGGATGGTAAAACCAAATCCATAGACATTCCATTATATAACTAGAGGATTTATTTAATGCTTTAGTCAATTAACTCTAATGTAATGATATTCCTAAAAATAACCTTAGCCATTTCATTCATGCTAAGCAATCTCCTAATGAATCTTATCAAGCTTTCATCAAATTATGGAAGTATTTAGCTCATAAAATAGACCATAACATGAGTTAAAATAACTTTTTAAATCTCCTCTTCCATATAAGGTAGCAATCTCTCTCCTCACACTTTACAAGAGGACATTAATCAATCCAAAAGGAAATATTTCCTTATGGCCCAATTTGAACCTTCTTAAATCACCAAAAATGAATCTTTCTATAATAAAACCAATGTTATAACCACTAATCCTCGAACCAATCCTCCTCAACCCAAAGCAAGAGCATCTACTTCAAATAATCAACTTCACTTCCACCCTTCCTTTAGTGTCTAGGAAATGAAGAAGTTATCATCTCTATCAAACCATTTTTTTACTACTACCACCCCTCTACCATGGTATGACCCTAAAAATTTTTGTTGGTTCTATGTCAATATTGTTCACTCTCATGGGATATATCATAACATTTAAAAAATTCAATCACCCTCATGTTTCAAGATAACTTTGACCATGATGTTATGATCAAAGAGTGTCATAATGAGTATCAACAAGATTCCCAAAAGTGAGCTTATAATTCCAAATATTCTAATCAAAATCCTCAAAAAGCTTCTCAATCATCAACTTCCAATACACAACATTCCAATGCAAATGTTTGTACTATTGATATTGACTATACCCAATACTATAATAACTCCTAACATGTAAATGTAGACAAGTTAAACTACTATCATAAACCAAATAATAAATATATTATCACCAAACCTAATAATCCTTCCACCAAATAATAACTTCTTAAAGATATGATGACCATTTCAACTTCATCTTCAAATCCATAGACTAGTGATGAGCTAACTCCACCATTAGAGACTCAACCTAGTTCTGCCAATACTTCTCCCATTATTACTCCTAGAACCATTCTTAATAATCAACCTAAGCCTCATTATGGCTCTACCTCTAAACCACAATGTGATTATCTAGATGAACTCAACTTTATGCCTTGAAAAAATTATCTCATAGAATTGGTGAGAACTTATCTAGCATTGTAAGTTTATCATGAAACAATTGAAAGACATAAAATACCCCTATCTATTAAATTCAAAATCCTTATTCCAACCTCTAAATGTCCCATACCTAAATAATGTCATGATATCAAAACCATTTCTCAATTTTATTAAAAACCCTCCATAGAGTTTCTTGAAGAAGACATAATTAATGATGAAATCCTTTTTCGAGTTGATCATCTACCCCTCTTTATTAATATTTGGATCGACCATATCTTAATAATAAAATTTTGGGTGGCTTAAAGCTATATAATTAATGGTACCTCCCTTTGGATGCTTCAACAACTTGGATACTCTAAAGATAATCTTAAACATACTGGACTTATTTTTCATGGATTTGATAAAACCAATCAAAAGCCTCTTGGTTGCATTTGGATCCCAAACCCAAAATAATCTACACCAAGATTATGATTTTAGATCTTCCACTTTATTGTAACATGATTTTAGGTTATCCATGGACTCATTTCATGAGATATATTTCATATTCCATTAGCCAATATACAAATTTCATCCATAATGGAAAATGTTACAAATAAGAAGTAGACCCAAAATATTAGTTTCCAAACCTAAATCCAATATCATCAAAGAATAATTACCCAAAGTTATAATAAACTTGAATTCATAAAATTGGACACTTCACTTTGATGTCTCTAAGTGCCTTAAAGGATTTGGGGTAGGCTATGTCTTATCAGACCCTCATGAAAAATTCATTCCTATAGTTTTTCAATTAAACTTCAAAGTCAATAATAACATGGATACATAGATCTCATCCTTAGGATACAAGAAGCCATAGATTTTTATATCACATATTTGCATTAATTAGGATATTCACATCTCACATGTCACCAAGTTAGTGGAAAATATCAATGTAAAAGTGAAAATCTCATCACATATCATCAACTTGTTTCCACTCTCACCTGAGAGTTTGCATACACCATCAAAGTAATCCCATGAGAGAAAAATGACATCACTAATTCTATTTCTCCTTCCACCTCTCTTTTTCACACTCATCAAGCATTTCATGACACATAGTTCCTCATCTACATAAGGAAATTTCCATTATATTTATAATCCAAGGATGATTCTCTCATTTGCCACATCAAAGTTGTCATTACCCAAAAATCCCATGGTATAAATACATTATCCAATTTATTGAACATCATACTTATCCTCCAAAGGTTGATTCTCATGAAAATACTAGACTTCAGAAACAACCTTAAATATATGCACTTAGACATGAAATCCTTTATTTTCAATGTTTAAGGTACATTGATTCATTGTGTTACTCAAGATGAAGTTCCTAATCTTATTAGGCATGGGGACATGTTTGGTGGCCATTGTAGTGGACATGATACGACCCAAAAATGCCTGTGCATGGGATAATTTTGTCCTAATCTCAAAAAATATGCCATCACATTTGCTAAAAAGTGTAATCCTTTCCAAATCCATGATGATCTAATTCACTCTCCTCCAGTTAAAATTCAAACCTTTGAGTCTCCTTGGCCATTCTCTATGTCAAGATTAATCTCATTGCCAAGTTACCTAGATTGCAATATGGTAATGTATTCATCATTACCACCACATAAATTTACCAAGTGGGTATAAGTTATGTTACTTGTTAATTTTACCAATGTCACTATTTAAAAATTCATTTTTAAATCAAATCATATCTTTTTGGGATTCTTCACACCATCTCTAACAATGGTGGAAATTTAAAAAATAAAGACATGAAACATTTATGTGAAAAAATTAAAATTACACACAAATTTTCCACACCTTATATCCTTTATCGTAATGGTCAAGTTGAATCCACTGACAAAATCCTTAACAAGATCTTGGAAAAGAATAATAAGGATTATCATTTTCACTCACATCTTAAGATATATCCTACACTATGGATTTATCATAATAGCATTCACATTACCACTGGGGAAACTCCCTTCTCTTCAGTTTATAGATCTAAAGCCATCTTACCATTAGAAGGCGATTTACTCTCTTTACCCATTTAAATTCATGACATCAATCCTAATGAAGAGCTTCATGAAGTCTATCTTCATGACTTAGGTCTCTTAATGAGTGACATATGGGTGCTTTAAAACATAATCACCAATACAAATCTTTCATAAATAAACAACATAAAAATATTAAAGTATATACTTTCAATGTTGGAGACTTAGTACTAAAATTATGTTACACAAATGTTAAAGAGGGAAAGTATACCCAAATGTGGTTGGGTCATTACCTAGTAAAAGACATCCTTAGACTTAATACTTATAAACTGAAAACAAATGAAAGACACATCTTCAAAGAACCAACCAACGCCTAGTGTTTAAATAAGTATTTTGATTAGTTACATGTTTATTATAGATTTAATTTTTTAAATTGTTTTCCATTTCCAGTACTTCTTACTTGTATGTCTATGGTTAGTTTTATATATATTATGGAGTTAACATTTCTTGTAGGTTTTGATTTGAATTTATCTTTGCATCTAACATTATTTTATTTACACACCTATAGGTTTATCTTACACACTATCCCTATCACCTATCTTAGGTCCTTAGGTATTTTATCTTTACTTACACCACTTGGTTTTTTAGTTTGTGAGTTGCATTGTAAGACCTCGAATAAGTCTAGTCCTTCCTCACAAACACTCATCCATATATTTTTTAGTCCATTATTATTCCCTCTTTTAATAATTCAATTTTTATTTGTTATCATTATCCACACCCCTTGGATCCTTTACTTATGCATTAGGTATTTTCAAATTTTTAGTTACATTATAAGACCTCAGATAGGACCAAGCCTTCTTCACAAGCACACATCAATTCATTGCATAGATTAAATTTTATTGAAACCCTATGTAATCATCTTCCCTAAAATATAAGGCAATAACTAAGAGTAGTGTTTTCCCTCACTTAAAATTAGTTATATTATTTTTGTTGTAAATCTCTAGCAGTCTATATTCATGCTTCCATTCACATTATATCACTTTTCATGATGATGATTCATTCCTACTTTTCATTATATCATTTTTACATTATAGATTTTTTGTACTTGGGGTGACCCAAACATTTTATGATCATTTCCATTATTTCACTATCCCTTTAGGCTCACCGATTTTGGTTTTGATATTTCACTCTCTTCTAACATACAAGTCTAAGAGTATTAGATAACATGGTCTTTAGGCTCTTTTCTATAGCCACTAAGTGTAATATCTCTTGTCTCATGTTTGGTTTTTTGAATCCATATGGAGGAAGAATATAAAAATCCAAATGAGTTAAAAACCATATCATAAGATAAGGCAAATGTTAAAGATAATTATATCTTAAAATTCAAATCACACCAAAAGACATGATCTTTGTTTGGCATATCTCGTATCTTAGTCTAAGCTAAAACTTAATAGTTATCCTCATGATAGAGATGAGGTCCATTGGGGTGTTATAATCTAGTAGAATAGGGTAGAAGGTTTCATATTATCATTACATCATTTTAGTTTCCTCTAATTTAGTTTCACTTATCTTCTCACACAAGTACCCAATCTTTACAGTAGGTCAAAGGATATATAAAGAGTCATAAGGAGAGGGGAAGGCATTATGGAAAAGTAATATCCTTTTAATTTTCATTCATAATAGCCTTCATTGGATGATATCTATATACTTTATGTGTTATCCCAAACTTACATTTCTAGGTATGGTTCTTTAAAGCCATTGATGTTGAAAACCCCTAGTTTTTTCAACTTGATTTGAGTGTCTTGCTTTTGATAAAGGTCATGTTTTTTCCTTGGTGTCACCTTCTCTCTCAAACCATCCATTTAATTTCCCCATATATAAGCAAGTTTGTTTATAAATATCTCCTATTTTTTGTACTTCTTGTTCTCCATCTCTTTTAGACATGGTAGTAATATGGAAGTTTTATTTTATCCATGCTTAGAATAGAAGTTGCATCTTTTAGATGTTTTGAGATGTTATCTTTGTTATTGCCTTATCTTTCTAAGATTTCTCTTAGTTAGGTTTTGGGAGTATTTTTTTCACCTTTTTTGGTCCATTCAGATATGTTTTTTTATTTTTATGATTTTCGTATCATTTTTCCATCTTTGTTTGAGTAGGATTATTATATTTCTTACAATGATGTTGATACCGTTAATTATTTATAGGTGTCCCTTGTCTGATTTGGATTGTTACTTATCTTCCTTTGGATGCATTTTTAGGTTTTTTCATCATTCATAACCTTGGATTTTTGGCTTATCAATTTTTTCCTTAGTTATAATTCATTCTCCTTGGTCCTTTAGTTTTAACCTAACCTTTGTCATCTTATATTACTAAATTTACAAGTGATTTTATTTAGTTTTATGAAATTTCCATTCAGTTTTGCCTTCCTACATTTTATTGCTTTTTTCTTTAGCCTTGTATGCCTAGGGTTGTCCAATACAAGTACTACACCCTCCATGAACGAGACTATGAGTTATTCATGTAACAATTTAATAATAAAGGTGATTTAAGGCATGTATATGGTAATTTAAACTATTTATTTATCATCATTTACTTTCAAAATTCATTTCATTATTTCATTTTAGTTATCTCAATTATTAGGTTACTATGTTATTTCCCAAACCACCATCCCATGTCACACTATTTTGAATGTGATAAAATTTGGGTGGGGAATATGCATATACATAATATTTTTCACTTTATCATTTACTAATGATTTATCTTCTAGTAACTTACTATGCCCTTAACCTTTGGCATGTCTAGGGATATGTGTGGCTGACTTGTAACTTACATACCTCTTTTATATTCTTGTTACATTTCTCTATGTTCTTAGTTAAGTTGGTCTATGAAATACCCATGGCTAAGTAGACTATATATTGGAGGTAGTGGTTAGTCTTTGATCATCATATTAAGTATTTTGATCTTATTGCTTTGTTGTGGAGGTTGCCTTCTAGAAGTGGCTCTACTATAGTATCCAATATTCTACTCTACTATTAATTATTGACTTGTTATCTCTTATCTTTGATTATTATGTGTTATATGTAATTATTCTATGCAAAACTCTAAGTAATATTCTTAAAAGTGGTATCAGAGCTTCAATTTGGTCAAGTTTCCTATGGCATTTTTTTAGATCTGGCAAGGCATGACTTCTATGAGCAGAAGGAGTGAAAAAACATAACTTACAATTTGGGAAGAATTAATTTTTTCTGTCAACATAGCATTGTTAAAAACACTTTTTGAAAAAAAATTAAAAAAAAGTCTAGAAAAAATTTTCCTTTTACACATTTTCAGTCATTGGATTCATCTCAGTGAATGATCACAATAGTATATTATTTTGTTACACTTTTTTATGCTAAACTTTTTCACCCTAGTGCAACAAAATAGTCATTGGATTCATTTTGGTGAGGCAATCACAATGGTATCATATCCTAGTACACTTTTTTCAAGGTGAAAACCCTATTAGGATTTGTGCATGGTGGGTCCTACTAATTAAGGTAAAAAGGGGAAAATAAACTCCTAAGACTCCTAGGCATGGCATGGAATCTAGAACTTTAGATCTAATGATTTCTTAACTTTAGGTTGACATAAAGGGCCTTGTGTGGCAGGATGACTTTATTGTAATCCAAATTGATGTTTTAGGGATGCATATAGAGATTAATGGGGTTCACATTCAATTGCATTAGATCACTATGCAATTGGCTTCCATGTCATCTCAGTTATAGACAACTAACCCTCCGCCTCATCATTTGGCTCCTTCTCCTCTCAACACTAATAGATCCAATCTTGGTGTGAAACCAATGTTGCCAAAAGTAGAAATGCATAAGTTTTATGGTAAATATCCTCTCACTTGGATTACCTAAATTGATAATTTATTTGATTTTCACCAAACTCCTAGTTCATAGAAGGTGATAGCAGCATCTCTATATCTAGACCCTGAGCAGTTCATTTGGTATCACTAGTTATGTGCTCAAAATAAAAATAATGGTGCTCTTGTTACATGTTCTATTTTCACTAATGATTTGTTGGCTCATTATTGTAATATTATCTCTGAGAACTACTTCATCCAGTTATCCAAACTATGTCTAATAGGAATTGTGCAGGATTATATTCATCAATTTCAAAATTTATCATTACAAGTAGAAGATATCACTAAGGCAAATTTGATTGATCTTTTTCTAGATGGACTCAAATATAGCATCCAATTGGAGGTTCAGATGTTTAATCCATCATATGTATTAGAATTTATTCCAAGGTCATGCATAGTAGAAGAAAAAGAGATGGTCAAATGGAAAACTTCCACTACTAATCATGATCGCACCTTTCTAGCACCATCATTTCCTCAACTCACTAGATTGACACCTAAAAAAATTAAGTAAAAGTGATCCAAATGGTTGTGTTATGGGTGAAACAACAAATGGAGAAAAGTACATCATTATGATGAAAATAAGTTATTTTACATTGAAGGTGCCAATGAGGATGCAAATGATGAGGAGGTAATTAGTGAGGATGCAGAAGGACCTGAGGAGGAATCTAAAGACTCTCATCCTACTATTTCCTATCATACCCTTTCAAGTATTAGTACTACCCAAACTCTTAAGGTGGTACATTTATTTAAGAAATAGAAATTCACTATTTTGATTGATTTTAGGAATACACACAACTTCATCAACAGTAAGTTGGTTGCTCATTTAAACTATTTCATTTATCCTATTCTAGAATTTTAGGTCATGATTATAGATGGTGGTACTCTTAGTTGTTTAGGAAAATTTCATATTAGTAATCTAGCCATGGGAGACTACTAGTTAGATTCTCTTATGTTTTTAATTCCCATGGGTGCAGCCAACATTATTGTTTGAGTACAGTGGCTCACCACTTTGGGCACTATTGAGATGAATTTCTAAGAATTATTCATGTGCTTTCATTTTGAGGGAAGGACATTTGACCTAAGGGTATTAAGAGCTAAATATCCATAACTTGTTAGCTCCCATCAAATGACCAAGATTATATAAAAGGGTGTTGAAGGATTTATGGCTCGCTTGTTTTCCATTGAATTCCATCCAACTCAGCCATTTACACCTCTTGATCTACAACAAGTGATTGACACCTATTTTATTGTTTTTGGTGACATGCCAAAAGGACTTCCACCTAGCCACACACATGATCATGTTATCAAACTTATTCATGGTAGTACACTACCCAACATTAGGCTATATATGTATCCTTACACCCATTAAAGTGAAATTGAAAAGATGGTATAGGAGATTTGGATGTAGGAATCATTCACCACAATGAAAGCAAATATTATTTTCTATTTATCATGGTGAGAAAGAAATATGACACTTAGAGGATGTGCTCTGACTAAAGAGATATTAACAAGTAAACTATAAAAGGTAAGTTTCTTACTCCTATCATTGATGATTTTCTAGATGAATTAAATGGTTCTCTTTATTTTACCAAGTTAGATCTAGATTCTAAGTATCATCAAATCTAGATCCATGATGAAGACATACCCAAAACATCTTTTAGAACTCATGAGGGCCATCATGAGTTTATGGTTATGCCTTTTGGTCTAACAAATTAACAATCTACCTTTTAGAGTTTGATGAATACTATTTTTTGGCCATTTTTGAGGAAATTTGTTCTGGTATTTTTTGATGATATCCTCATTTATAGTAAAAATTAGGAAAACCATTTATATCATGTGAAATAAGTACTCTCAATTTTGGAACTTTAGTTGTATACCAAACTTTCCAAATGTACTTTTGGATCTCATGTGGTTGAGTAATTGGGTCATATGGTTTCACATGAAGGAATGTAAGTGGATCTTAAGAAAATCTAAGTAATGGTGGACTGGTCATACCTAAAACACTCAAAAAACTAAGGGGATTTATGAGACTAACTATTTACTATCATAAGTTTATCAAAAATTATGGTAGCATTATAGACCCACTTACTTATTTGTTGAATAAAGACTCCTATTGGATTGATACAGCTACCAAGTCATTTGAAAAATTGAAACTGGCTATGTGCACCACTTTAGTGTTGGCCACTCCTAATTTTTCTAAGACTTTATGGTTGAATGTGATACATGTGGATATGGTATGGGTGTTGTGTTCATCTAATAAGGTAGACCAATTATATTTGAAAGTCACCAATTGAAGGGTAAAAATAAGCTCAATCCCATCTATGAGAAGGAAATGATGGTCATTATGCATGCATTCAAATAATGGAGACCTTATTTTATGGGTCTTCAATGCTAGGTAAAGAATAATCATGATAGTCTCAAATATTTTTTGGAACAACGGTTGTCATCAGAAGAACAATAGAAATGGGTAACTAAGATTTTATACTATGAGTTTGAAATAGTCTACAAGAAAGGCAAGGAAAATATGGTGGTAGATACACTATCCAAGAGGGATGAATCAGTTGAGGCATTGCTATGTGTCATGACCATTTGGTAGGTAGATTGGCTAAAGGAATCAAGATCAAAATAGGAAAATGATAGTGCTACCCGTGATTTGAATTAGAATATTTAGCAAGTTTTGGGTGGATTTGAAAAATTCACATGGAAGAGTAATGCATTATGGTATAAAGATAGATTATACCTATGTAAAAATTATCTTCTCAAACAAAAAATCCTTTAAGAACTTCATGAAACTCCACTTGGGGGTCATTCATATTTTTGAAAACTTATCATAGAATCAATCATGATTTTTTTTGGGAAGGACTCAAGGGGGATGTCCAAAAATATGTGGCTAAATGTATGATCTGTCAACAAAATAAAGGTGAAACCATAAAAACCCTAGGTCTTTTTCAACCTTTATCCATCCCTAGCCAACATTAGGAAGAGGTGTCTATGGACTTCATTACAAGATTACCAAGATCTGATGGTCAAAATGTTATCATGGTTGTTATGGATCATCTCAATAAGTATGCTCATTTTTTGTTCTTTATCACAACCCTTTATTTCTAGTACAATAGCTTATACTTTTCTCAATATAGTTTAGAAACTACATGGTACTCCTAAGATCATTATTAATGATATAGATCCCATTTTCACTAGTAATTTTTGAAATGAATTATTTGCATGTTTGGGCACCAAGTTGGCTCATAGTTCATCCTATCATCCTCAATCAAATGGATAAACTAAGGTAGTCAAAAAATATCTACAAGGATATCTCTATTGTTTTGTTTTTGATAAACAGGATAAATGGGTTCAGTGGTTTCCACTTGCTTAATTGTGGTATAATACTTATATTCATAGTTATTCCAAAATGTCTCCCTTTACGACCTTGTATGGATACCACCCTCCATCCATAACTTCAACCTTGAAGGTTCATCTTAAGGTTTGTTTAGTTGAGGAACATATTCACCATCAAAAAGAGGTATGTACAAGTTTATATGAAAACTTAACCATGGCCTAGAATTATATGAAGTAGTAAGTAGATCAACACAGGAGTGACAGGCATTTTGGCATTGTTGACTGGGTCTTTCTTCACTTGTAGCCATATAAGTATATATCATTTAAGCAATATAAAAAGGATAATAAGTTGTACCCTTAATATTATGGCCTAATCAGATCTTGCAAAAAATTGATAATGTGGACTACAAGTTAGAGTTTCATTCATCCACTCATATATATCTAGTATTTTATGTATCATGAATGAAGAAAGTCATTAGACATAGAGTTGTTACTCAAACTAAGTTACCTAAATTGGATGAGGAAGGGAGAGTTATTCTTAATCCTAAGTTAATCCTTCAAATACACACTAAGTAGATGTGGTCTAGAGTGATTAAGGAGTACTTGATTAAATAGAAGATTCTACCATGTGAGGATGCCACTTGGGAGGATGAATCCTTTGTGCAAAAACATCCAATTTGATTCAATGCTGAGGACAACATTGTTTTGAAAGGGAGGGTCATGTTATGTAATTAACCTTTGGCATGTCTATGGATATGTATGGCTAACTTGTGGATTACATACCTCTTTTATATTCTTGTTATATTTTTCTATGTTCTTAGTTAGGTTAGCCTATAGAATAGCAATGGATAATTAGACTATATATAATAGGTAGTGGTTAGTCTTTGATCATCATATTAAGTATTTTTCTCTTATTTCATTGTTGTAGAGTTTTTCCCCTCAAAGTCGCTCTACTATATTATCTAATATTCTTCTGTTATATCAATTATTGTGTGTGATATCTTATCTTTGATTATTTTTTGTTATATATAATTATTTTGTGCGAACATCGAAGTAATTTACTTACCTAACCTATCGATATTCAATATCCCTAACTATATACCTTTAAGGGTACACCAAGAAAGGGGTGGGCATTACTTTGTTACTTTGTGAAAGATGTTTTTACCTATGTCATGATCTTATCATTCTTACCCCTAGTTTAGCTTCCTTAGATTTACCTTCCTACCTACCTCCTTCCATCCTTTGCCATATAATGTTGCCAATTTCCTCATATCCTATGGCATTGTCTATTTTGATACTATATGTTTCATGTTTTTTCCCTCATGGTACTATCTCATCTTGGTTTATGTAGTTACGAGTGTGTCATTTTTCATTTGTATTGTGTCATCCTAGACAATGTATTTCAATGTTAGCTAACTCCTTATTGCATCGATTTGACCACTATAATTTGTGTAGCCTAGGTTTGTGTATTTTATCACTATATATGCAAGGAATATTTCATTCCAAATACATACATACATTATTTCACACTTATCTACTATGATTTCACTCATACATCTTCCCTAAAACACATTTAAAGGGGTGATAGGTAGAATCTTGTCTTGAAATAATCTTGTCCTGTGGAAATATTGGAGATTTCTAGGAGATCCTTTATTAGATTATAGCCTATTTATCCATATTTTTATGTCTTTAAAACCATAATAATATCTTTTAAAGTACCATTGGCTAAGGGAGAGATTGAGGCTTGACGGGTCCATTCTAAGGTAAGTATTTCTAACCTTATGCTCTTTCCTTTATTTCATTTAGTAGATATATGTTACTTAATATTTAGTAGATAAATATGTGTGTATTTATGTACACATTAATACCACATGATAAACTATGCACTTGACTCCCTGAGGTCAAGCTAAGGTAACTAGCTTAATGGATGGGCTATAGATTGGGTTGATTATTAGGTGGGATGGGATTCATAATGGGTGGTGGGAAAGGGTTATCGTGATGAAACCAAAATATCTCAATAGTGTTATAATGCTCATTAAGAGCATCAATCTATGAATTAATAGATCTCTAAGGTCCTTTGGTTTCTAATATCACAAGAAGGTGAAGTTCTTGGTTAATGTTAGGACTAAGGAAATGGGGGAGATTGGGTTGAATGACTCATGAGAAAATATATACTCTATTAGGTTGGTTATTCTTAGTTAATATTATCTACAAATGTGAATGATATAATAATAGGTTATACTTGAGGAGAAGAAGGAGGTGTGAGTGGGAAACTAGGCTTAGATTATGTTGTAAGGGTGACCTCTATTCTCATCAAAGATAATGATGGGTGTATTGATAATTCATTATTATTATTCAAATATATTGAGAGAGTCTACAATGAGGTGTGGGATTGAGTGTAATAGAAAACCTCTAGCCTAAGCTTGGTATTAATATTTGATTATATGTTAACTATGGGGTCAATTGTTTTAACCCTAGGGGAAAGACCTTATCTAACAAGACTAGGTGTTTTAGGAAGTCTCATCTAAGAGGGATTAGGAAAAGTGAAATCATATGAGCTTGTCTATATGGCTTGTGTAAGGACTTTATGTGTTGTTAAAAACTTTTTTTTTTAATTTTTGGCTTGTATGGTTAGACAAAGATTTTGGAAATGTTATTATTGTTTTTGTTGTTTTTTATTATTTTGAATTAAAATGCTTTCCATCAGTCCAATAGGTAAAATAATAAATTGCCTTAAGTATGAACTTATGTCCTATGAATGAGTTAACATTGATGGCACCAATAAAGTCCAATCCCCAATTTATAAATGGCTAGACCTAAATAATTAACTATAATGGAATTACATGGGTATGCTCTTTATGTATAAAAACTTGGTAGGTAAGACAACTCCATATGTGATCATGAGCATATTTAAAAACATGAGGCCAATAATACCCTACCCTAAGTAAATGATGAGCTATATAACTCCTTGACTTGTGACTAGTTCCATAATTTATGTGAAAATTACTTATTATATCTATTTCTTGTTCATTTAGGCATCTTAGATATATATTTTCATGATTTATTTTATATACTATGCCTAATTTGATCATGAAGTTATTACTTTTGAGGTGTAAGTTTCTTCTCTAAATTGAATTTAAGTTACCTAGGCATATATTATTCATTAAGTAGTAGACCACATCTTGGTATTGATCATCATTAGTAATATCTTAGACTATGTATTGTTGGCACATTATATGTGGGTCCACTTTAACCATGGAATTACTGAGTCCTTGACCTATTAAAATCTTTATTGTATGGAGGTCCAAGTCAAAATCTTGGATAATAGTCATTTAATTCCTCCTTCACTCACCTAACTCATTTTTCATCAGCATAGCTTTTACTGTTGGGTCAGGCATAAATGCAAACACCTTGTTACTAAAAATATAGTTCCTAGACTTCTTGAATACTTTGATCAATGTAAAATATTGTTTTCCAATCACTAAATATCTCATTTCAACATTATGGAGTAGAGATCTCATGAATGAGATACGTCTCTCATCTCTAGATCCTTTCCTATGTGTTAAATTAACAACACTTGAGTGTTCTAAAGTGAATTAGTAGATATATAAGGGTTGAGTATAGTTGGGACTGATTAAAACCAAAATATTTACAATTACTTTCTTGACTTGCATGAAATTTGATTGTGCTTCAGCCATCCACTCAATATTGGCATCCTTCTTTAGCATATTATTCAATGGTCAGACTATATTTGTAAAGCTCGAGATGAACTTCTTGATGAAGTTGATCTTATCAAAGAATGACTTCAAATCTTTTTTGCTTCTAGAAAACGGACTTTTTAGTAATGTCTCAACTCTTTTAGGATCTATGGATATACCCCTTTCTAAGATGATGTGGCCAAACAACTTACCCTCCATTACCCCAAAAATTCACTTCTTTGGGTTCAAAGAGAATCCATGATCTTTATATCTATGTAGGACTACTCTCAGGTATTTCACATGGTCATTTCTATCTTTGGAAAAGATATTTAAGTCATCCATGTATATTACTATGCATTTACTGATAAGGTCTTTGAATGTAATATACATGGCACATTAGAAGGTGACACCCATGTTGATCAAGTTGAATGACATTCTCTTATACATGAATGTACCCCACTTAGTTTTAATTTTTCTCTTAATCTAATATTTATATTTTACCACTCCTTGGTAACTTTCTAGGAATGACATCATTTGTGATTCTTTCACTATCTATAAACTTCATCGAAAAAGTCCATGAGTAATTATCCTTTTCTAAGGCCTTATTCAAGTTGTAGAAGTCAACACACAACCTTATATATCTATTTTTCTTTATAACAAACATAAAATTGTCCACCCACATGGAGTGCCTAATAGTTAAAATTATCCTCACTTAAAGTAATTTTTTCACCTCTTTGAATATCTATTTTTCTAGTAGTGGATTGATTGGTCTTTGTCTTTCACAGAATGGTTTCACTCTTAACTTAAAAATAATGGTATGTATGAGAATAGATGTGTTAAACACCTTTAAGTTCTCATAAATACATGTTATAATGTCTTTAGATTCATTTAAATCTTGAATAAAGTCTTGTTTCTCTTCTTTAGTGCATAGTGTGCCTAGAAGCATGTTCTTTAACTCATTGGCATTACCTCGATTGCACTAATAGTGTAGAATACATTTAGCAAGGGATGATTCTTATTTCTCACCTTGGTAATCCATATCAAATAGTCATTCCAATGATACCATGCCCTTGGGTATACTATTTTTTTTCATATTGACAACTTTTACCTCATCCAGTTCCAACTCTTCTATATTAGCTTCATCAATTATCTATGATTCAAATATATCTATGTGTGTAATGAAGTTGATGATATGTTTATCATCATTAAACACCTAGAATTTATAGACATTATTAGGAATGGAAGGAGTTGAGACTAAATTCATTGAGAACCTTCACAATTTAGAGTCAACTATAGGTTCTAGAGTGTTAGAAGTTATAGTGAATGCATCCTCATATAATACCTCCTATGAAGCAAAGTTTTAAGATTGAATGCATCAAAATCCTTTATCAAGATCCACACTTAGCTATGGTACCTAGACAAACTCATGTAATTACAAGCATATTGGATTCTAACTTTCTCAACCACCAGTTCAGAACCACCAAGTACTTTGAGATTCTTTACTTTCTTCCTTAGTGTGAATAAGAGACCATGAACTAGTGCCTCATAATCAATTACGTTGTTTGAATAATCAAATTACAAGTGAAATATAGACAAATAGGACTTCCCTTAGGGATTGATGAGATCTACACCAGAACCACATCTATTTTTAGATTTAGAACCATCAAATTTTAGTATCCACTAATTTTTTTCAAATGTATACTTTAGATTTTGATGTGCTAGTGTTGCTACAACATTAATTTTCTCAATGTCTAGTGGGAATGCATCTTATTTCTTGGCTGAAAGGACCTTTTGTCCAAGTCCTTAATGGATGAAGTGAGTATAGGAATATCTATAATTTCTATTTTTTCATCATGAGAGATTTCAAACTCCCTAACTTATATAGTACTCATTAAGCTTGTTTATTTTTGAATTAGCCATCCCTAATGCTTTTAATAACTATTAGTAGCCTCATTTTTCACTTAGATCAGTTGGTTTCACCTTCTCATGTATTTCAAAGGCATCAAGAAATGAATTTATTTAAGATGCATATAGGAAAACATCCTCATCTAACTAATCTAGATATTAAATTTCTAAACTTTCTTATACAACCAACATGTTGACATAGAACTTCTTATAAGCCTCTATTTCTTTCTTGAGTGCATACACTCCAAGATTTAATTCTTCATATAAGATCTTGTTAATTTTTTTATATTCTATTATCACATGAGTCATTTTGGGCTCAAGTTTAATTTTGATTTGATTGGGGATGCCTCTCCATGGGAGTCATATATGAGATAAATTTTTTGCCATATAACCATTTAGTGTTCTAGACCAATCCCTACTCAAAAAAATGTTGTAAGCATCAAGTATATCCACTATCTAAATGTCAATAATTTTATTTACCTTCATATTGGAAGATAATCACATATGGATTTGATTTAGTTTGCCAACAACCTTGACCATTAATTTATCCAACTGACCACTTTCCTATTTGATTTTGTAGGTCTCAAACCCAACTACTAGTAGATGGAATAAGGCATGACATTTATAGAATCACCCGAATTCACCAAACAATTGTGAAATTTTTTACCAAAAATGCATATCATCAAGAGGAATGAAGGATTTTTAGTTTTATCTTTATATATTACCATATGAGCATTAATTTTTTTATTAGTTTATTTCCCTTTCAAAGTAGACCATTCTTTTAGCAACACATCCTTTTGGTTTGAAATTTGAAGTAAGTCAAACATTATGATGTTGGACTTTGTTTTCTTCAAGTCATCTATAATATTATATCCATGTTTGCTTGACTCTACTAGTTTATCACTTTGTGGATGTGTGGAATTATTCTTTGGATGATATGATGTGGTAGAACTAGTAGGGGAAATAAGTTATTATGTGATTTCTAATTAAGCAAAACTTAAGTGGTATTTGAAGGAATAGAAGTAGTCAAGCGATTTTGAAACTTGCTCACCAATTGGTAGTTATTTCCCCTTTAAAATTGTTTAAAAATATAGACCTCATCTAGGTTATCCTCTAGTTCATTGTCACTCTTGAATGGAAACTCGCAAGTCTCCAAGACTAGGGTTGTTCCAGGGTTTCCTCCACCTTGGTTATAACTATCATTAGGTGTAGGGAATAGTTATATGTTGTCCATCTCCTTTTGTAAGATGTTTGAGGCATGAATTAATTTTGCACAATAAATTTCAATGTGGTCCTTTGTATTGTGTATCCTATACCAAGTGGGTCATGCTAAATCAACCAATTTCACTGCATTGGAAGCATTATTATTGTTATTTTTATTCTAGTTTCCTAATGGGATAGGTACACCTCCATTATTTGGTCTGATGCTCCATTATCTATTGGTCCTTTCAAATTTGAAATTTTTTATTTGTGGTGGGTTATTTGCATTTTGGTTGGTGTTTTTTGGCACATGTCTATGTAAATTTACCATATCATTTGTCAACCTTTGAACCATCTATTGTAAATTGGATACTTTGGGGTTCACACCAACATTATATACATTTCCTAATTATGGTTGTGGGTCAGCCCTAGGTGAATTAACATGTATAAATGTATGGATTGTAGGGTTTGCTTTATTGTGAGGGTTGTTGACAAGCATGTGATTGTTTAGAAATGATGGGATAACCTGTGGATTACTAATATAAGTAGTGTAATTACTAATTTTAGTCATGAAAATAGTATTGTTATATTCCATGAAAATAAGTTGATTGTTTGGCTATGGCAAAATAAGATTAGGATGTGTATAAGGCATCCTACTAGGTACATAGTTCATAGGTGGTTGGATTGAATATCAAGTTGGGATTGCATACAAGGCACACATGATCAAATTCATCCAATTGTATGGTGATAAAGAGCATAATTGATCATTGGGATCTAATTGTAAGCACTTGTTTGACCTAGTGAATGTAAAGGACCCTTTTGTAACCTTATGGAACCATATGTTTCTCTATATTTATAATCTTTTTGTAATCCAAGGATAATGATAAGAGGTTTGGCATAGTTTTTCTAAGGAACATGGATGTCATTGAGTATAAATCCCTTAGATATGTTTGTATGGTAATCACTTCCTTTTGAATGTACAAGTTTTTTAACCTCTGATAAAGCTTGTGAAAATATACATTGAAAATACTCATAGGTTCATTTAGCTCCCTATGGGAAGCCAAAGAGTGGTGATATAGGATATCTGGGTCAATGGGTAATCAAAAGTGATTAATAAATATAGTTTCAAGATAATTCTAGGAAGTGATAGATGTATTTGACACCCCAAGATATAAGGCATGGGCAACCTACCCAAGGAGTATACAAATAGGTGTCAAGCCATGTATTCATGTTGAATTTGTGTTTGGATTAAGATATCCTTCAATTCCTGGATGTGCTCCTTGGTTTTTTGAATCTTGTTAGGTGTGTATTTTAGACATGATTTATTTGTATTCTTAGGTAAATAATGGGTGGGCCCTAGGACATTTATAGGGCATTCGTATCTATAAATCCAAGTGGGAGTAGTCTCCATTGGTGGGTTTTGAGGGGCATCAAAAGGATTGTTAAATGAAGTTACAATAGTAGGCAAACTACTGGCAAATGAATTTGTTGTGTTTTTCATTTCCCTTTGTTTACCCTTAGTTTTTTATGTTTAATGAGTTATAAAAAATAAAAATTATCCCCTTCAGACTTTGATCTCATGGGTATTTTTTTGCTTTCTAATTTATATTTTAGATTGGAAATGCTCCTAAGTGTTCAAATTTTAAACTTTCTAATAGAATTTTAGTTTTAGGTTTATTGATCCTCTTTTTAGCACCAATTCTATTGACAACATTTTATCACATGCTAAAATTATAGGATCATCTTGTGACTCACCTCTCTTAAAATAATATTCATGGTAATCTCCCCCAGATTTATATCTACCTATTCTAGGCACATTGATATTCACTCAATGACTCATTATGACCATTCCATCCAAGGGGACTTTGTTGGTTCTATCAAGCCTAAACTCCAAATTTTTTTCCATTTGTTTTGGTTACTTTAAAAATGTAAAACAAGGTGAGTTTTTTATTTTTTTTTTCTCATGGGTTTCATTTCATGTTGTAAATGATAGGGTTTACATCATTTGTTCAATAGACCATTTGATTTCAGGAAATAAAACATACAAACAAGCATTTAAAACTTTCCCAATTTTCAAATCAGAAGGTGTAAGGTTTTATTTAATGTTTGTAGATGATTTTGTGGTATTCATTCCATTCATTAAATATTTATCATTACATCATCATAATGGAGAAATAAAATCAACATTGAAAATATTCATTCAGATATAGATTACTTTCAAACCCTAGACTAACCAACTGGTAAAATAAATGATAAAAGATAAGGGAGAGGAAAATAAATAAACCTACAATAATGTAGAAAAAATTGAAATTATGATTGTAATAACTCCATAAACTATAAACTAGATCAATCAATAGATACACAATCCAATACAAGGCCAATGCAAGTTCCTAGTAAGATTAGACAATGAAATTATAGCCACACACACCAAATACTTGTGTAGAATGAATCAAATAATCTATTATCTTTATATTAATCCACATCATCATTTTGATAAACAATATTGATTCTATTACAATCAATATCTTCATAATTTTTTTAGCATAATGGTAGGGAGAGAGGGTGAGGGATCAATTACCACTATGAAAGCATTAAAATTACAAAAAAGAAAGAGGGATGGCACTAAATCTCTTATGGGAAGATAAAAATCCAACCCTTTGATTATAAAAATTAAGAAATATATAGATCCATGGTCTTCCATGGGGGAGAATTTTCCCTCTAAAACTTCATCTACCACTATTAATTACCCTTAATTACCTCTTCCTCTTCCAAATTCACCACTTTCACTATTCATTTCCTGCACAAGACTAAAAATGGAGATAGGAAATGTAATTAAAAGAAATGAATATTAAATTAGGCACAAAAATGTGAACATGTTTTAAACTAGGAAAAAATATGCAAAATTAAGGATACTAGGGCATCTGTGATGGAATCACCTTTCCAGTGAAATAAACAGATGGAAAAACCAACATCGTATGATCAAGTTATCATCAAAAAATCAAAAAAATACTCAAAAAATTCCCTATTAGACCTATCTAGGATTTGTAGGCTTCAGGGTTCTAGTTTAGCATTATTGTTCACATTTTTTGACCCTAGTTCTAATTGGGCTTCTAAATCCCAAATAAAACTGAGTAAGGCCCTTTGATAATTCCTAATCCTAATCATTTTTTTATTCCTAGATAAAACTAGGGTTTGAATTTGAATTTTGTGGGAAAAGGATTTAGGGGAGTCTAGACCTAATTGGGTTCTATGCCCTTGAAAAACACTATGGGTACTTTATATGAGTGATTTGTGTTGTAATCAGGGTTTTTTACTTGATGGGCACATGCAAGAATGGTTATAGAGTATCTAGGCTTGAAAGCTCAAAAAATAGACCTGGTTGAGGAATTGAGGGCTAAAAACCCCAAATACAATTTCCTAGGGAAAATGTAGGGTGAAATACTAAGTAAATTCACTTGGGGGGCTTAGTATCCCCAATGACCTAGTCAAGGCCTGATCCCCAATTAACAAAGAAAAAGTAAATAGGGATGGCCCCCAACTAGGTCAAGATCCATCCCTTATTACCATTATGAGATAAAATGTCTAAAACTTAGACCCAATCAAAGTTTAAACTCTTAATATCAAATAAAATGATTCAACCCCCCCAAAAATAGACAACTTTAGGACTAAAAGTTTGATCAATAAAGGAACTTCACAAAAAACACTCCCCAAGAGCTCTTCAGGAATTCAAAGCTTAATTAGATCTAGGGGCCTTAAAGTCTTTAACACTAAGAAACATTTGCATAGAAGAACTTGATTAGGTTAGGGTATGTAAAATTTAACTTAGAAGACTAAACCAAGGATTTTTATAAGTTTTTTACTTGAGAAACAAGATCTGGTAAGTACAAAATAGATGCTCAGGAGCCATCAAATGGAGAAGTGTAAAACACAAAAATTAATCAAAAAGTCCTAGTGAAGAAGATGGAGTAGGTTCTAGAGGCCAAAA
The DNA here is from genome assembly GCA_037957365.1 of Torreya grandis. Taxonomy (NCBI): domain Eukaryota; kingdom Viridiplantae; phylum Streptophyta; class Pinopsida; order Cupressales; family Taxaceae; genus Torreya; species Torreya grandis. The sequence continues at coordinate 2,829,357 of JARHVA010001043.1, forward strand.
TAGATGAAAAACAAAATGACCACCCATATAAACTAAGAGGATAGAGCAAGTTAGACAATGCCTATTCTTAAGACCCAACAAGTGGGATAAGTGTCTTAAAAAATCATTTTTGCTTGAAGAGCAAAGCAGGAAACTTATCCACATGAGAAAGAAAAAGAGGATGGTATAGGTCCTATAGATCCAATATGCATGTAAATTAAATTTACCCCTTGGATAAATTTTAGGGATCTAAGACAATAGGTAGGCAAGAATACCATACAAGTAAAAGTGCATCAAAACATAGTATCGAGGGAAAGTGTTATATATGAAACTTTACCATTCAAAATTGGTCATCATAATGGGACACATTTCAAGATTTTAAAGGGCATAGATATTTATATTAACCCTTGGATCAAGATCAAAGAGATAAGAGAGATAAGAGATCCAAGTTTTAAATTTAAATTGGGAGGTCATAACTCTACTTTTATGCTAAGTGTAAAATACAAAGTTGACTTGTATAGACGTGGTTTTTTTAATATTTATGGTTTTGAGTCCTAGCTTGGCATTAAAATTAATACAAACCACCAAGCCAACTTATGGTGTTGATACCAATGAACTGTGGGCACAAATCGGAGTAGAGTAAAAGGCAAAAAAGAGAGGTTCCTTGATTCTTGGAAGAATTAGGATGTGTTGTGCAAGCAATAACAAACATGAGCCTTTTTACAGTAGACAAGTATAAAATGGATGGGTACAATCACGATAGATATTTTAAAAATGTATAGGACTAAATTACTACATAAATTATATTTTAGTATATAAATTTCCCCCCTTTAATATAGTAATGAAATTATTAGTTTAAATGAAATAAATGCATACTTGGATGTGTGTGACACACCTTATCTTTATGTGATCCCAACTTAAGTGCTTTGTTGGTGAGTGACATATAACAAATAAAATGTTACATTATGAAATTTATGTATGAAATCTAGAATTTAAAGGATTTTAAATGATTTAAATTAATAATTTCAAGGTTATGAGTACACATGTATGTTGATGTAACCATCTTGCCTTTTGTAAAATTGATTTGAAAGTATGCCTCATCATGAAGCATTGAAGCTAAGATTATGACAATTATTGAACATAAAAGTACATATATATAGAGATATTGGAGTACACATGCCCCTAACCTTAGTGTAAGGGTGAGTTGTAACAATACCATTGATCTTGTTTCATATCAATCATGCAACCCAAATTTGTGCATAACCTGGTGAGTGTGAGTAATTTAATCATTTCACAACATATATTTGGTGAGGGTGGGTAATTTAATAAAATCCAACCTATAATTTTGGTAAATTTATATGATTTAATCAAATCTAACTTATAATCTTGATAATATTGAGTTATTTAATTAACTCAACCTTCCAAAGGTTCACCAACTACTACAATAGATTTGTTTGATAATAGTCCATAACAATCAATCTTGGGTATATTAGTAGTATGTAATGTAATAATAGTCCATGATATATTAATAATCCATTATGTAATAATAGTCCATGATATAGTAATGATCCATTCTATAATAATATTCCATGATATAGTATTTGAAATCTAGTAATTTATTTGATTTTATAATTTTAGGTGTCATTTGCATGACATATGCACCTCATCTATGTATCAAGATGAAACTTGGGGATAATAATAGTACCAATGTATATAATGTTTCCAAAAAAGTGTATCATAATCATATAACTATTAAATCTAGTGAAATTTAAATCAATGCAAGTGTGGACATGTTTTCATGACATACCCCCACGAAATCTTGGAAATCTGAGAATTGGTGTAGATGTGGAGGACATATTTCCATAACATGCCCCCACTATAATATATATATGTTCAGTACTAGATAAGTGTGTAGGTCATGTCCTTTTTAAATGCCACCACTATAATTTGATACTATAAAAATATGCAAATCATGCCTCTATGACATACCCCGACTAATATGACCCCCTTTTGAGGTGAGGAGAAATATAATCTTGTATTTACCTTACCTCAAAAGGATAAGATAAATGTATAGGATGTGTATGGATCATGTAACATATAGGGGTAACATATCTAGGTAGATATAGAATTTAGGCATGTAATATGTGATTACATCAAGTCCTAAGATACATGATGTATAACATGGCAAAGTCAAGAGAGTAACAATACAATCTAAGTAAACAATCAAGCACACACATAAGAGCACTCAAAATATAAGCAAGGAGAAAATTATATAGGGAGACATCACATAAGTTACATGTTCAAATTCCAAATAATCTAAGGGACATGACTTAATCAAATGTCCACAAATCATATAATGAAATATTCAAATGTCCTACATATAACATATAATAACATATTTAATATGTCAACATAGGCAAGCATAGGCACATAGGCCACAATTAATGGAGAATATTTAAATTATAAATAAGGAAATACAATGTGTTGAAAAGTTTTGTCATTGATTTCAAGGTTGATGTCATTATTGTCAAGTTTGATGTCATTGATTTCAAGGTACATCTGGTGAAGATGCATGGTGAGTGGTCTTTGATGTATGAGCTTATGTGTTTAGGAACCCATGTGATAAGAGAGAATTTGAAGGCAACCTAATGTCTCTCTATTGAGATATAATTTTAAGGAAACTTGATGATTTTTATATTGGTTAATTTCAAGTTTCAAGTCAGGTGAGCATTTAATCATGTTTGAGTAATAATTCTTGAGTACAAGGTGTCTTGAAAAGCCTACTCTAGACCATATGAGAAGGTGTGCATAGTGAATATTGGTGAAGTAAGTAAGAACAATATTATGAGAGCTTTTTTGGTATTATGTGATCATGAAAGATAAGTGTAGATACTTTTATAAGTGTTTCAAGGTCATTAGTCAAGTTTCAAGTGCTTGAGAAGCCTAGTCATGGCACTTGTCATAGCATGAAGAGACCTTGTGAGAAGGTATGACTATGATGGCTTAGTGATATGAGTACACACTAGAATTAATGGATGTATAATTTTTATTGATCATGCATGTGATTCATTATATAACTCATGAGAGTCTTAGGGTGAGCCTACAATGATAGGATCTATAGATAAAGCATGAAACTAGACCACTTCTAGACCCTACTTGGCCTAATGAGGCATCATGATCTATTGTCAAGGAATATGAAGGATTTATGGCACTATTTAATCATCATAGGGGTTTATTTAGTATGTTAATAAGGTACATATAGCACATGTAAATACGTATGAAGGTCAATTTTAAGGCCTAATGTGTTTTACAGGTTAAGGTCTAAGTGAGCAAAGAGAGAGAGTGTGTGACCTAATGAGAGGTCATGATCATATTTTAAGGTGATTTAGATCATGTAATTATTTTCAAATGTGAGGTATATTTTTTTAAGTGTTTTCATGAATTTTTAGATCATGGTTTGGAATAGAAGGTATGAAAAGTGGTTTTGAGGTCTCTTGACTACACAAAATGAAGGCATGCAAGAACTTTCAAGTTTTCATTGGCATAAGTAACCTTTACATGGCAACCTAATTTATTAATGGTGTATGGGTAAGGTTTATAGTTTAAAATTATAAGCATTTATTTTTGAATTGAGGGGTTATGATTTATGAACAATCGTTAATAGTGGAAGTGTGTTTAAACTCTTTTAGAAGCTTAATAGTGACCCCAATGTTGAATATATTGTTCAAAACAGCCCACAATGGTCTCAAAATGATATAAAAACTATTGTATCATGTATTAAACTATCCCACTTAACTCCAAGTGTGATTGAGTTGTCAGTTGTATGAGTAGAACCTACAAAAAATTGAATATTTCTTAGAGATTTGTTGTATCAGTTAGAGTTGACAAAGTAAATAGAAGTAAATGGATAGATGATTAATATTGAGAGTCATGTTTCATGTCCATTAAGGTTTTTGGATAATTTTAATCCCTAAAGTGTGTTAAAATGGTCATCCAAGTTAGCTAGTCTCAACAGGCCTAATGGTGGTGTGAACTAGGAATTTGATGATGAAGGGGAGATTAGTATTGTGTTAGTGGATAAATCAAATCAAAAGCACACTAAACTAACACCTTCATGCCTAGTTACTAGGGTGAGCTTAATAAAAATGAAAAATGAAAAACACAACTAAAAATTAAGGAAAAATAAGAATCCTTCACCTTCCTTGGATGATCCAAATACTTTGTTGTAGTGGCTTGCTCAGTTTGTGCTCATGAAGTCTGAATTAATGGAAGCTTGACTACTTCCATATTTCCTTGGCACCTTGCTTGGCTTTGGCTTTAATATTTTTTCATCATAAATTTGGCATGTGAGATATTTTTGGAATCAATTTGACATGGTAACTTTACACAAGTTAAGATTTCTAAAGATATTTGAGCATAATAACTTTCCACCAAAATAGCTTAGAAATGATGTTCATGGCCTCTCTATTTATAGATTTTGGAGAATTGCTAGAATCAACCTGAATCATCCATCTCAAGATTGAGATGTGTGGCTAAGGATAAATCTAAATATTAAATTCATTCTATAAATATCCCCATTAATATTTGGGATAGAGGGGAATTTACTATGCATGGAAGGGCTTTTATGAGGCATGGGAGGCTTGAATCCTGATATTTGTGGCATTTATGGCCTAGGGATGTCTTTCCAAAAAATGAGGTCCCCTGATGATGAAAATATTAAATATTCATTTCCAAAAAGAAATTATTCAATAAGTTCCATGGAATTATTAATTAGGCTCTTGATTTTTTTTAATTATCCTTAAACATGATATGAAATTTGGTGAAAACCTTGGTTCTTTATGCACAAATTACTCAAATTGATTAGAATGTCTTATTATTGGCTTGAAATTTGACTAGATTAGAATTGGAAGTTGATGTTAGATGTATTATAACCATTATCCCATTTATGATGTTTTCAATGAAAAATAAAAAATTCACATGTCTTGTACAATAAATTTGATAAAAAAAGAGCAATCCAGAGCACCCAGGTGCAAAATTGACATTTTGACTCAAAATGATTTGATCAAAGTTAGTTGGCCCATAAATTGCATTATCCCATTTAGTGATACCTTGGAAAAATTTGGCACTTGAATATATCAATTTAAACTTATTTAATGTGTTTTAGTTTTTTTAATCCAAATTGTGCATTTTGGTGGAATTGGTCAAAAGCCTAGTTGGAGGTTATCAATGGCTAGATTTAGGTGTCTATAGGTGGAAATAGTGAGAAACCTAGGTAGTAGTGAGAAGATGATTAGGGATGTATAATAGTGTAATAGTGATGAAACCAATTACATGTAGGTGTTTTTCAAGACTTGTAATAAATTCTCATGTTTGGTATAAGTGTTAGAGGATAATGATTATAGTGAAAAAATTGCTCACAAGTTGACCTGTTTGGTTTAGATGAGATAGTGAGATACAAGGTTATGAGATTGGTTTGCAAGATAAATAATTCAATTTTAAAATATTATATTTATATATAATAATGTTATAATTATCTCATAGGATCATATAAATTCATCATAAGTCTATATAAATGGTCATATAGGTGTTGAAGGTCATTTTCACCATGACTATGCTTTAAGGTAAACTAACAGTTCTAGGTAAGTAAGATGCAGTGATGAGTTTGATAATTGATGCCATGAGTTTATCTAATGCACATGACATTATTTTTTTGTACATATATGTCATATCCATGATTTTTATAATTTTTTAGAGTCATTGAAATTGATTGAAATGTTGAAGCCAAAATGGCTTGATTGGTTATGGTTTGACTATGTGTACTAAAGGCAAAAGATTGATTTGCAAGACCAATATTTGACATTATACCTTATGATTTTTGTATTTTATAGTGGTATATATATGTAAAATTATCTTTTTAAAGTATCATTATTCATGGAAAGTGTTCTTTCAGGTGTTGAAGATCAAGTTGTTCATGGTTGGGTTTTGCAGTATTCTGGCAGTTCTGAGTGGGCTATCTACAGAGAAGGGTTTGAGTCCTTTTGTCATAATTTATGAAGTATAAATAATATTGTGATGATATTTAGGTCATATAATTTTTTATATTCAATTTATTTTTATGTTTATGTGAATAAATTATGTACATATTTCAGTTTTATTTGGCAAGCTTTCTGTAGGTTCACAGACCTAATTACGAATAGTACTAATGGTGTGCTTTAAGTGGTGGTTGAAGATAAAAAAATGCCATGGACCTAATATGAAACTATTTGGGGTTAATTTTAATTTTATGGTAATTTTTCCTTTCATGTGTGTATTTTTAAAGTGTTTTAAGGAGATCAAAGGGTAACGTGTGTTAATGAAGGCCTAACTGAATTAGGTCTCCTTAAGGCCTAAAAGAGGTTTTGGTATTTTATGTCATATATGACCTATTATAATTATTGATACATGTCTAAAACATGTTATAATACATATTTAAATTATAACATAAGTGTGAAAGTGAATATGTCTAACTAAGAGGTTATGAACAAGAGGATTATATATATACAAGGTAGTTTAGGGCCTATGGGTATGTATGAAGAGTGCAAGTGAATAAGATAACACATTGAGAGTAGAAAGAGGTATTTTAGATCATAAAATGATAAAATAGGATATATAATGAATATTTTATAGAGTTTATGCATATGATTATCAAGGTCATATGACCTAATTAGTTTTGAAGATACGTAATTGAGCAAAGAAGCCTATAAGGTAGTTTGAGAGGGATAGAGCAATAAGAAGAGATAAATAAGGTGATAATCATCTATTTTATGAATATGAAGGTGTTATAAATTTTATAAAGGTTTTTATGTGTCTAAGTTAGTGCCAAGTCATCTAGGGGTTCAGTTCCTCCTTGTAAGTTGGTGTTTGTTAAATCCTAGATGGGTTGGTACTTAGCTAGTTGGGTTTGGTACTCCATGTGAAATTGGTGCTTCATTAAACTTGATGTTTTGGATTATAAGACTGTATTCCACTTGTAGTGATCATTGTTTATTTTTATCCTTAAGTTTTTCCCACATATATGGTGTGTTGACTTGTGTAATCTTGTTTCATGATTGTATGGATTATTGTTATGCATTATTTGATCTATATGTTGATGTGATGGTTCATGAATACTAAGAATGAATTGAAATAAAGTTTTTAAGACACTAATTCACCCCTCCCTCTCAATTATTATGATTCCAAAATTAGGTATCATATAAATTCCTTTGCAATAGGCCTAATATCATAAAGGATATTTTAAAAGCAAGGATGACTAGTCAGCAAGCACAAGGTGGTTTTTCTACTAGTAAGAATCCATTCTTAAATGGGACTAATTATGATTTTTTTAGCATCAAAATTAAGAAAATATATAATGTCAATGGGCCATGACATATTTCAATCAGTTTTGGATGGATACACTCCACCTCCTACACCTCCAACTGATGCCACACAAAAGAAGGAAAATGAGAGTAATTCCAAGGCAATGAATGCCATTCTATGTGGGCTATCAAAGGTAGATTTTGTGAAGGTGATGTAATGTGATCTAGCCAAGGTAATATGGAAAAAGTTTAAGACTATCTATGAAGGAGACACCAAGGTGAAAATGGTGAAATTACAAACTCACAAAAGATAATTTAAAAGTCTGAGTATGAAAGAATATGAGAGAATTACATCCTACATGTTAAGGGTTGATGAAGTTGTCAATATCATTAGAGATTTAGGAGAAGAAGTGAAAGATATTATAGTTATTCACAAAATTTTGAGATTACTAACTCTTAATTTTTATTTTAAGGTGTCTACAGTAGAAGATATGCAAGATTTAGACAAGTTATAGATGGATGGTCTTCATGGAATCTTGATTGCTTATGATATGAGAACAAATGAAGGAAGACCTTGCAAGAAAGAAGCAAATTTAAAATTTGAGAATGATTCAAAATATAATAATGTCAAGGATGGGGTATGTTCATATGTTGATGATGATGAATTGATATACATCTTTGCTAGGAAATTGAGGTTTGGATCTGGTAAGTACAAGGGTAAGTTGTCTTTCAAATGTTTCAATTATGGTAAGATTTGTCACTTTGAATCTAAGTGTCTTAACAAGGATAATACTAAGCATGATAAATAACATGATGAACATCATGATGATAATAAGGTTTATAATCCTCATAAAAATAAGAAATATTTTATGAAGTATGATGGTAGGAAATGGTCATTCAAGAACAAGAGAAGTTTTTACACCAAAGTAGATAATAACTCATCTGATGTAAGTGACACAAGTACATCTGATAGTGATGATAATATTAATTAACATTAACATGAACATGATAATAATAAAACCTTATTAATGGCTATATATATACAATGAGGGTTGTTTAAATGGAAAAGGCCTTATGGATGTTGAAGAATCAGATGAAGAAGAAGCTGAAGTGAACCTTAAGGTAGAATTGGTGAGTTCTCTAGAAGAGTTGAATTTTCAAAGAAGAAAGAATCACAAACTAATATAATTAGCTAATGAATATGAAGAGCATATTAGTTTTTTTTTAGGAGATACTGAGTAACACATCCAAGGAGTATGATGAGATCATCAATTAGATTGAAGCACAGATGGAGATAGTCATTGCTAGCTTAAAAGCTAAAGAGGAAGAATGCACCAAGTATGAAAATTAAGTAGAATCCTTGAAAGCTGAGTTGGATCAAACATCTAGTAAGGTTAAGACCTTTATAAAGTTTGAAAATATTATAGATTATTTAGATAACATTTTGAGTAGTCAAAAGTTTGCAAGTGATAAAATAGGTTTTGGTTTCAAAGAAGACCAAAACAAGATAGCTCAAATAAAAGAGAAGGCCAATGAAGACAATAAGGTCAGCATGAAAATACCAATCAAATAACCTAATTCTATGAGGTATGATAATTCATTAAATGGTTATTGTTATGCATGTAATCAATTTAGTCATAGAGCAAGAGAGTGTAGAAGACCCTCTAAAAATGAATATGCATGGGATTATGGAAGGAAATATTAATCAAGAGGTATATATGAGGTTATTTTATATATTTTTCATAATGTGGAACACATTTCAAGATTATATCATGTAAATTTATAAGGCCATCAAGTCAAAATAAGAGGTTTGAATCCCCTAGAGTGCAAAGGAGAAAGCAAATGAATGTGTGGAAACCAAAGATAGTAAAGGTGAATCATGATCACTCTACAAGCTCAAGTAGAATATTTTCTATGGTAAAACATACTTAAAATGTGAAACCAAGTTATTAATTTTCATTATCATCTTAGATTTTTTATCACAAGGATGATGAAGAGGTCAAGCCAAAGAGACTAATCAAGCCTAAAAGGATTCTGAAGGATATTTAATTTTGTGATAGTATAGAGCTCTGGGAATCTCCTAAGTCTTTATTATTTTAGTACCCTACAAAAAGGGGTGACTTCATTAGGCTTCATGGATACACTCTTCAATTATCAGAATCGTGATGGATGTTTGGTTTGAGGGGGAGCTATTTAAACTGTTCATAAGCTCCAAGTATAGTTGTTGACAAGCATATAAGAGTTGGTGATCTCAAGTTATGAATCTAAGGGGGACCTTGGTAGCTCTAATTTATTTTTTAGTTCCCAAGATTAGTTTCCAAATAGGGAGAATGAGTGGTTTCACAAGTTGTAAAATGTATGATCATTTTTCATTAATGTCAAATGGGGAAAAAGTTCAAGAAGGGTGATTAACAAGATTGGAGAGATGAGAGTGATCAGTTTGAAGAATATTTTACCATCAATGACAAAGGGGGATTTTTTTGAGATATTTTTTCATTGATGTCAAGTTTGATGCCAATGATGTCAAGTTGAATCTGGTGAAGATGCAAGGTGAGTGGTCTTTGAGGTATGAGCTTGTGTGTTTAGGAAGCCATGTGATAAGAGAGAATTTGAAGGCAACCTAATGTCTCTCTGTTGAAAGAAAATTTGAAGGAAACATAATGATTTTTCTATTGGTTGATGTCAAATTTTAGGTAAAGTGAGAATTAAAGCATGTTTTAATACTAATTCCTGAGTACAAGGTGTCTTGAAAAGCCTAGTCTAAACCCTATGAGAAGGTGTGCATAGTGAAGTTTGGTAAAGTAAGTAAGCATAATATTATGATAATTTGTTTGGAATTATGTGATCATGAAAGATAAATTTATATACTTTCATAAGTGTTTCAAGGTTAGTTTTAAAGTTTCAAGTGCTTGAGACACCTAGTCATGGCACTAGTCATAGTATGAAGAGACTTTGTGATAGGGTATGAGTATGATGGTCTAGTGAGAAGAGTGCACACATGGATAGATGGATTTATAAGCTTACTTGAGCATGAATGTGATGCATTATATCACTCACAAGAGTCTTAGGGTAAGCTTATAGGTATAATATCTATAGATCAAGTATACAACTAGACCACTTATAGACCTTTCTTGGCCTAATGAGGCATCATGATCTATTATCAAGGAATATGAATAATTTATTTCACTATTTAAGAATGAGAAAGGTTCATTGAGTATGTGATTTAGGTGGAGATCAAAGGAAAAGAGGCATGAAGGTTAGTTTTAAGTCCTAATGTGTTTTGTAATTCAAGGTCTAAGTGAGAAAAGAGAGAGAGTGTGACCTAATGAGAGGTCATGATCAGATTTCAAGGTGTTTAAGATCATGAAATCATTATTAGAGGTGATGTATGTTGTTTAAATTGTGTTTATATAGTTTGAGGTCATGGTATAGACACTAGAAAACTACACATGACAATTTTAGTTGTTGAAACACCTTAGAATCCCTATAAAACCTTGAGTTTAGTTGACCACCTTGTTACCTAACTCATCAACCTACTAACTTAACCTTTTGAACAACCCCTTTTAACTTAATTTGACCCTTTTTACCTTAAACACTTGACCACCGATGGTAATCTTAACCATTTATGGTTAGCCTAATCATTGATGGTTATCTTAATTATTGATGGTCAGGTCCTTAGTTCCTCACCTTCTTAAACACATCAACTAGTTGTGTGTGAGATAATGAGGCATAATTTAATATATTCATCTTATGCGGTGCTAATGAAATTTCAATCATTATGATTAGTAACCTTACCCTCTAAGGAACCTTCCATCTTCCATCTCTCTTTGCCTATAAAATGAGAGGAATGAGAGGTGAAAGGGATCCATGATCCATATTCAAGATATCAAATCTTCTTGCACATAAGTATTCAATCTCTCCAGCATCTAGTCTTCCTTCAGCAACTCAATAATAGAAAAAGAGACTTGAACCTCTACCAAATTTTCTTTTAAGTCCAAATTACTATTACTTTGGTGAAATTTTTCCAACCCTCAACCATTAGCCAACTATCAAGATACAAGTATAATCTACTTGTTATTTATTTCATTGAATTTCTAACCCCTGCCTGATCAAACCTATTTGTATGTTGTTTACCAAATTCATAATCCTTGATAGAATCATTATTAGAGATTTGACCCAACCTATAACTCTCTTTTCTAAATATATTTAGAATACATAGAGAACCTTCAATGGTTACCCAACTTCTGATGGTCACCTCAAACCACCAATGCTTAGCCCAACTGTCAATGGTCATTGTGGTAGTAAATAATAGCAAGTTATTTTCAGCCCCTTACCTCCAACCAAACCCAAATTTCTATGTTTTTACCTATCCATAGATGCTTTTCTAATTTTTGAACCTGACTTCACCCACCTTAGCACGAGTATTGACTCACTTTTGCTATATTTAGTCATTTTCTTTATCTAGAATCTACTTACTTTCTTATATTACATTAATTTACTTTCATGTTATTAAATGCAATTACTCTTTATTTTATCTACATCAACTTAATTCTTATCAATAGTGGATCAACAACCTCCTAGCAAGCTCATGCTTCTTGGATCTAGCTCATACTAGGCAATCCACTCAATTATCTTGGTAACAACCCCTTTTTTTAGTGTCTTTTTTATCTATAGGTTATTCATTCCAATCCAAAAAGGAGTTCTCCATCATCATCTATATCATGCATGCACTACCTATCAGTTTCTTTACACACCACTTATTACTAGTTTCTTATCTTCTTCCAAATTAAGAAATGAGTAAAAATTAAGAGAAACATTTTGTCACACTCAGTGGGACCTAGCATCATCTAGGTGCCTTTTTTCCTATATTTTATGCTCATATAATGAAATCTAAAATTTATTTTGGGTATAAAATTAATTGCATACTTTGATTGCTTGCATGTTTAGCTCATTTAGTTAAATTAAAATCAAAGTAATCAATCATAGCTTCACCTCTTTATCACACACTTTTACCAAACCACATAATCAACCAACACATCAAAACAAACTTGAGATAAGGCCCAACTAGGATTTCATCACCTAATGGTAAACCTCACCCTTTCCAAGCAATCTTACTTTGAGGTCATTACCAAGGGGAGAGCGAACTCAACTCTCTGGTTGAGTATAAACTCTAAAATTTAATATATCTTGGCTAAGCTTCCAAAACCCTTATATTTTTGGTTTATGAAGTGAGAGGGTAGGCCCCAATATCAAGCCATATATTTAAAATCAATACATATTTCTCTCTTGAACAACTAAACATAACCTAAAACCAACCATAGACTTCTCTTCTAGTACCCGCTCTATAAGCCAAGTCTTCCAACATTCTTTATAACTTAAGGCATAAGCCAAAAGAGAGACTAAAAATAACCCTATGAGGTAACATACTTTAGTGTGTGTTTTGACTAACTTTTTATTATCTACTCTTTTATTTGAGTTGTGAAAAACCTATCTTCCACCATCTTGCCTCTATTGCCTTGTCCAATGGGGAACCATCCTATATTCTCTCTTAGAGATCCTAACTTTGCTAGGATCTTGGAAAAAAACCATCTCACCTTAGAGTGATACCTTGGATCATGAGCCACTTACAACCCTAACCTTACCTAACACTAATCTAACCTCACCCATAATCAATCAAACCTTACCTATCACCTATCAAACCTCAACTACAACCAACCAAAATAAGTATCAACTACCACCTAAGCTAGTTATAATATTAATGGATCAAATGATCAAGTTAGAGTCATCTATTTTTGATATCCATGATCAATCAAACCCCACTTACAACCAATAAAATATCAACTACAACAAAACAACAACCTATCAACTACCATTTAACCATCACCACACTCAACCAATAACCCATCAACACCAACTTAACAATTATCATAACCAACTTCAACCTATCCAACCTCATCAACCATTGGCTCACCTACCCTAACCATCATATCAACTACCCCAACCTACTTTGAGGTATCCCTCTTTATCTCAACATCAAGATTTGATCTATCCTCTTTTCCATCCAACCAACGACTATCAAACCAACCTATCAAACCCACCCAACATATCAATTCAACCAAATCTATCAAGCCAGATAACCTCATCAAACCAATTTATTATCTCACAAACTCAAGATCAATCCATCATTGAACCTCTTTTTACACCCATTATTATTCACACCAATAACCAAATCCCTCAACATAATGACGCCCATCCTTTATATTTGGTTCTTAGTCAACCTATAACTAAAGAAACCATAATCTAACCCTTAACCAAACCACTTGTTAACCAAGTGGAACCTTCTCAATTTTCCTCTAAAATCACAATCAAGGAAACCATCATACCTTTTCCACTCACCCATGTGGAACCAACCTTTTCCACTCACCCATGTGAAACCAACCTACCTCTTCCATTCACCCATGTCAAACTAACCCACCAACCTTTTCAACTCACCCATGTGGAATCAACTAACCAACCTCTTCCACTCACCTATGTGGAACCAACCAACCAACCTTTTCCACTCACCCATGTGGAACCAGCCAACCTACCTCTTCCACTCACCCATGTGGAACCAACCTACCTTTTCCACTCACCCATGTGGAACCAACCTACCTTTTCCACTCACTCAGTGGGAACCAACCTACCTACCTTTTCTACTCACCCATGTGGACAACCAACCTACCTTTTCCACTCACCCATGTGGAACCAACCAACCAACCTTTTACACTCACCCATGTGGAACCAACCAACCTACCTTTTCTACTCACCTATATGGAACCAACCAACCAACCTACCTTTTTCACTCACCCATATGAAACCAACTAAATAACCTTTTCCACTCACCCATATAGAACCAACCAACCAACAAACATTTTCCACTCACCCATGTGGAACCTACCATCAACCCTACCTTACGTACTATCAACCCTACCTTACCTACTATCAACCTTACCTTACCTATCATCAACCCAACCTTACCCACCATCAACTCAACCTTACTAGCTATCAACCCAAACAAAAACCAACCCATCAACTCAAACAAACCTTTCTAACCTAACCTTGCCTCACCCAAGCTCCCTTAGAATAATTTAACACTCTTGTCTAACCTACCTTTATTTGGGGATAGTGTTGTCAAACCTACCCTAACCTACCAAAATTAGGCCCGACACCATTTTCTGAGCATTGGTACAATAGAGGAAATTCCACTTGAACCACCACCTACTAACCACTAACAACCCCTTTTTTGAGGTAGATTAAGTCATATTCACCCCTCCTAAACCCTCTTATTAACCAACACCTCACTTTGGGATCATTTTTTAATCTTTGACCATCCATGGAAAGAGTAAACTAGGGGGGATTTCCCTCTATAAGGCTTTGACCATTTATCAAACCCAAACCATACCTTAATAATTAACCAAACTAACCCTTGGAACTTTTGCCTCAACCTATCCACCTAACCTATCAACCAACCAACTTTGAACTATTAGATATTTTCTTTCTCCTTCACCCACCCAAACTTATTGTCAAGTCACCTTATCCCCTACCTAGTAGAGTCACCTTCTCCACCAACCTACCTAACCTTTGGACATTAGCCTTATCTACCTTACCAACCATTTATGCTTTCTTAGGATCACATCTTACCTTGGATACCTGAGAACTCACTAACCAACCACCTTACCTTAACCATGAAACCATTGAAGATTAACCTTCTCCATTAACCAAACAACCAACCAAATGACTTTAACATTAGTCATTTTAGGCCACCCTTTTTGCATTTTTGTGATCACCTGTCATTTGGGAGTCACCTTTTTCCTAGCCTTTGGAGAGTACCTTCTCCATCAACCTAACCTAAACCAAGTGGTATACCAAATTGGGGTAACCCATTTGGACACCACCC
The DNA here is from genome assembly GCA_037957365.1 of Torreya grandis. Classification (NCBI taxonomy): domain Eukaryota; kingdom Viridiplantae; phylum Streptophyta; class Pinopsida; order Cupressales; family Taxaceae; genus Torreya; species Torreya grandis. The sequence continues at coordinate 2,844,606 of JARHVA010001043.1, forward strand.
AACTTATTTGGGATTCACCTTCTCCACCTAACCATTAGATATTACCCTTATCCACCAAACTATCACCTAACCAACCTCACTTTTTTGTCAAATTAAATATTTTCCACATCTAATCAAGTATTATAAAGTAGCTGGGTAACATCTACTCTCCTAATTTACATCAACCATTTATGCAAGCATGGATCTGGGTCATATCATAACCTCAACCTCCTTAAAAAAAATTTTGAATTTGCATGCATGTTCTTTGGTTAGACCAAGTTTCTTGTCATCTTATGTCTAACTTAAACTCATCCCTTTTTTTCAATCACCTTCATCTCCTTATATTTAAGGACAACTGATTAAAAATAAGATAATGTGATTATCCATCATAAACTTACCCTGATCTTAATCATGGATACCATAGCTCTAGCCATGACATGATCCTCATGGTACTTTCCAACTTTTTTAGGATAGATTCCCATGGTCATTGTCACTTAAACCACCTCTTTTACCCATAATCAACCTCCTTGTGCTATGGCTTTGCCTCCATAAAATAAAATCTTAGGCCTATATAGACATTCCATGTCTAAACCAACATATAAACAATTTGGGATACCAAACTATCACTTGGGTCAATATCTCTAGCATGCATACTACTCCCTTGAAGGATAGTTGCCCTAAAATAATCAAAATTACTTGAACATAAGGTAGATTTCTCCCTTGAAGGATAGCTATCAAACATTAACAAATCAAAATTTAGACCACTCACTTGAAGGATGGCTAAGTCAAATTTGTTCAAAGCAATCATTTGAAGCTTCCCACATCAATCAGCTTCCCAAACATATCAAATAAAGCACCAACAGACCCTATATCAAAATCAAAACAAATAATCCTAAAAAAATTGCAATCAACTTTCATAATAGCATCAATAGACTTCTTACATCGATCAATCTACTCCTAGTAAAGACATGAAATTGTCTATCATGGTTCCTAGGTCACCTATAAAAGGGTCAAGCCATCCCCACAATAAGGTTACCCTTCTTACCACTAACTACCTATCATCCATCTCCCCTTTTATCCTCCATAAATCAAGGGATTTTTTATCTTACTTGACACGATGTGATCAAGCTACCTTTTTTTAACCATCGAACTAACAATAAAACAAAAAGCATGATAGGGGTTTATGTTCATAATCCCATTCATCTTTCCATCATGGTCTTTGTCAATTATAGCATTTATCCTCCTCTTTATACTTTCATGACCACTTAGTAAGATGTGCCTTCCCCCTTTTGAGTCATTAAAATAAACCCATCAAACTAACCAATCAATGAACCTATTTTGGAGTCACCTTCTCCATTACCAAACCTGACCTTTGGAGATTACCCTTCTCTAACCTACCCTTACCTTAACCCAACCTTTGGAGATTACCCTTCTCCAAGCTACCCTTACCTTAACCTAACCTTTGGAGATTACCCTTCTCCAACCTACCCTTACCAAACCCAACCTTTGGATATTACCCTTCTCCAACCTACCCTTACCTTAACCCAACCTTTAGAGATTACCCTTCTCCAACCTACCCTTACCTTAACCACTAACCACTGGAGATTACCCTTCTCCACCAACCTTTGGATATTACCCTTATTTAACCTACCCTTACCTCAACCCAAACCAAGTGGTATGCCAAATTAGGGAAACCCATTTAAACACCACCTACCAACACACCTTACCTTGACCATGAACCCTTTGAGAGTAGTTTATCCATCAACCCCAACCATTGGATATCACCCTTCTCCACCAAAGATTTTACCCAACCAAACCAAGTGGTACATCAAAATTGGGGTGACCCATTTGAACACCACTAACCAACCTTTGGAGAGAACCTATTCTCTACAAATTAACCATGAACCATTAGATAACACCCTTTACAACCAAACCATTCAACCATGTCTACCTCAATGTTGGCCATTTTTTATCCAAACTATTTGCATATATTGTGACAACCTTGTTGTGGTCCTTTTGACCATACTGATTACCTTTCCATGTTGAATATTTGAATTTTGCACCACCTCATGCATGACCAAACCATTTGTGTTTTTCAAGGGAGCACTTCCTACTTTAGATACCTATGAAAACATCAACCCTGTTTAGGAGACTTATAGAGTAACCCAATCATTTATGACCAATGATATGGAGTAGTTACCCCATCACTTTTACTTATAAAATTAACCTTATTTTTAGCAACATTGGTAACTATTAGTCTTTGTATGATCTTAGCTATCACACTTAGTCACATTTTGTGTGCTTGTTTATGTTTAAAATAACTACACCTTTTATCACCAACTTAGGGACTCGCCACATAACACTTATCAAACCCTGACCTGATTTCTATTTCACCTCATTAACTCTTAGTTTGAGGGGGAATACCTCCTCCCATACTCAAGGAAATTATAGCTTTGACTAGAGATTGGTTTTTATTTTACATCTTGTTAATTTAAAGCTCCATAAAAAAAGGGGTGAAATGTAGATACTAGAAAACTACACATGATAGTTCTAGTTGTCAAAATCCCTTAGGACCCCTATCAAACCTTGAGTTTAGTTAAGCACCTAATTAGATAAATCATCAACCTAATAACTTAACCTTTTTACCAACCCTTTTTAACTTACTTTAACCCTTTTTCCCTCAAACACTTGACCACTGATGGTCAACTTAACCATTGATAGTTAGCATGACCATTGATGGTCAAGTCTTTAGTTCTTCACCTTATTAATAACATCAACTAGTTGTATGTGAGATAATGACCCATAATTTAAAATGTTCATCTTGTGCAGTGATAAATAACTTCCAAGCATCATGATCAGCAACCTCACCTTATAGGGAACCCTTTATTCTCCATCTTTCTTTGACTATAAAAGGAGGGGAGTGTGAGGTAAAAGGGATCCAAAATCTATTTTCAAGATATCAAATCTTTTTGTACATAGGTATTTAATCTCTCCATCATCTAGTCTTCCTTTAGCAACTCAAAAACATCAAAAAAGACTTGAACCTCTATCAAATTTGGCTTTGAGACAAAATTATTGTTACTCTAATGAAATTGCTCCAACCCTCAACCATCAACCATTAGCTAACTAGTAATCTACAAGTATAATCTACTTGTTCTTCATTTAATTGAATTTATAACCCCCTCTTAACCTAATTAGACCTATTTATACCTTTTTTACCAACTTCTTGATCCTTGATAAAATTATGATCAGACCTCTAACCCAACTTACAACTCTCTTTTCTGAATATCTTCAAAATTAATAGAGAACCATTGATGGTTACCCAACCACCAATGGTTACCCTTAACTACCAATGATCACCCCCAACTACCAATGGTTACCCAACCACTAACGGTCAACCCAACCATTGACAGTCAGCCCAACTACCGATGGTCACTATGTAGAAAATAATAACAAGTTATTTTCAACACTTTACCTCTAACCAAACCCAATTTTTTATGTTCCTACCTATCCACATACCCTTTTCTAATTTTTTGAACCTAACTTCACCCACCTTAGCATGAGTATTGCCTTGCTTTGTTATATTTAGTCATTTTCTTTATCTAGCATCTACTTACTTTCATGTATTACATGCATTTACTTTCATTGTATAGAATGTAAGTACTATTTATTTTATGTACATCAAATTAATTATTATCAATAGTGGATTTCTATTCTCCTATCAAGCTCACACTTCTTGGATATAGCTCACACTAGGTAGTCCACTCAACTATCTTACTAACAACCCCTTTTATTAGTGTCTTTCTTATCTGTAAGTTATTCCTTCCAAGCCAAAGAGGAGTTCTCCATCATCATCTGGATCATGTGTGAACTACCTATCAGGTTCTTTGCATACCCCTTATTATTAGTTTCTTATATTCTTCTAAATTAAACAATGATCAAAAATTAAGAGAAACACATGGTTTGTAAGAAAAGGTAGGAAAAGTGGTTTTGAGGTTTCTCGAGTATACAGAATGAAGGCATGTAAACCCAAGAATAAATTGTATATGTTCATTGGAATGTGTAACCTTTTCATGGTAACCTAATATATTCATAGTAGATGGGGAAGGATTTTATCTCAAAATTCTATGCATTAGTTTTTGAATTTAAGGGATATGTTTTATGAACAATTATTAATAGTGGAAGTGTGCTTAAACCCTCTTATAACCCTAATAATGACCTAATTTTTAATATATTGTCCAAAACAGCCTATAATGGTCTCAAATTGATATAAAAACTATTGTATCATTTATTAAACTCTCTTAGTTACCTCCAAGTGTGATTGAGTTGTCAGGTGTATGAGTAGAACCTACAGGAAAGTGCACATTTCTTGAAGATTTATTGTATCAATTAGAGTTAACCAAGTAAAAAAATAAAATAGATAATGGATGAATATTTATACTCATGATTCATTTACATAAAGTTTTTTTTACAATTAAATCCCTCAAGTGTGCTAAACTATTCATCCAAGTTAGCTATTCGCTAATAAGCCTAAGGGCGGAAATAGTGAGAAATCCTAGCAACAGTGAGAAGATGATTAGGGATGTGTTATCATAGAATAGTGATGGAACCAAGTGAATTAAGGTTTTTTCATGAATTTTTATACATTATCATGTTTTTTATAATTTTTTAGGATAGTGATTATAGTGAAAAATTTGCTCACAAGTTGACCTGTCAGGTTCAGATGAGACAGTGAGATACAAGGGTTGTAAGATTGGTCTAAAAGACCAATATCATAATTTTAACATATTATATTCCTACATAATAATGGTATAAAATGGTCATATAGGTGTTGAAGGTCATTTTCACCATGACTATGCTTTAAGGTAAACTAGGAGTTCTAGGTAAGCAAGTTGCAGTGATGAGTTTGAGACTCTATGCCCTAAGTTGAAGAATATAATAAACATGATATTATTTTTTGAGACATTTATATCCTATAAATTATTTTTATAATTTTTTATATTCATTTAAAGTGATTGAAATGTTGAATCCAAAATGGCTTGGCTATGTGTACTAAAAACAAAATATTGATTTGGAAGACCAATATTTGACATTAGACCTTGTGATTTATGTATTTTAGAGTGGTATATATATGTAAAAAGATATTTTTAAATTATTAGTATTAATTTTAAGTTTTATTTTAGGTTTTCAAGATCAAGTTGTTTATGATTGGGTTTTAGAATATTTTGGCAGTTCTAAGTGGGCTATTAGCATAGAAGGGTTTGAGTCCTTCTGCCCTAAGTTGTGAAGTATAAAGCATATGGTGATGACCTTGAGGTCATATAAAAAATTTATATTTAATTTATTATCATGTTTATGTGACTAAATTTTGTACATACTTAAATTTTAATTGGCAGACTTTTTGTAGGTTCACAGACCTAATTATGAATAGTATTAATGGTGTGCTTCAAGTGGTGGTTGATGCTAAAAAATTCCATGGACATAATATGAACTTAGTGGGGATTTATTTGAGTGTTATTTGAATTTTTAATTCCATTTTTATATTTTTAAAGTGTTTCAAAGAGATCAAATGGTAATGTGTGTTAATGAAGGCCTAATTGAATTAGGTCTCCTTAAGGCCTAAAAGAGGTTTTGGTTTTTTATGTCATGGATGACCTATTGTAATGATTGATACATGTATAAAACATGTTATAATACCTATTTAAATTATAATCCAAGTTTTCAATTTTATATTTCCTACTAATAGGTATATGATCAAGATGCTTATATATTTACAAGGTAGTTTTAGGCCTATAAGTATGTATGAAGAGTGTAAGCAAATAATATAGCATCTTGAGAGTAAAAAGAGGTCTTGTAGACCATAAAAGGAGAGTAGAGAATATGTAATTAATATTTGATAGAGTTTTTTCATATTATGATCAATTTCATATGACCTAATCAATTTTGAAGAGACCTAATTGAGAAAAGAATCTTAGAAGGTAGTTTGAGAGGGATAGAGTAGTGAGAAGAGTTGAAGAAGGTGATCATCATCTATTGTATAAGAAACAAGGTGTTCTAAAGGTGATCAAGGGTTTTAGGTGATTGATTTGGTTCTAAATCATCTAGGGTGTTGGTTCCTCCTTGAAATTTGGTACTTACTAAATCCTAGTTGGGTTGGTGCTTATCTAGTTGGGGTTAGAGTTCCATGTGAATTTGGTGATTCACTAAACTTGATATTTTGGCTTATATGACTGTAATCCACTTACAGGGATTAGTGGGTTTTATTACCCTTAAATTTTTTCCATATGTACAGTGTGTTTACTTGTGTAATCTTGTTTCATTCATGTATGGATGATTGCTTCTGAATTATTTGATCTATATGTTGATGTGATGGTTCATGAATACTAAGAAGGAATTTTAAAAAGATTTTAATACATTGATTAACCCTACCCCTCTCAATTATTATGATTCCAACATAATTAAATACAATATAAATCAAGGAACACACTCAAATAAGTGTTAAAATGGGTAAATAGGACAAATATAAGCAACCAACATGAACCTAGCATACTAGTTCCGAAAAATGTGTGTTTGTAAGTAATGTTAAGTACACAGTAATCAAGTACATTGTGAAAGGTATAGGCATGGATATAGGAATTTGTAAGTATAAATAATATCAAACATGTTAATGTAAAATGATCATATAATAATATAACTTGGGTGTATCAAGATCAAAGAAGGTAAATTCCCCTAATGTACTTAGGATGTGAGAGGAAGGAAATACCAACATTTGTATATGCATATATATTGTATCTAGGCATGCCTTTATCACACTAAAATTAAGCATGAAACATATGTGTATATATTATAAATGATATGTCATCTAGTAACATGGAATGAAAAACATTATTATGGGAAATAATACAACTATGAACATGTTTAAAAAAATTGGTATTTTTTGAATTTTTTTAATGTTTTTATATTTTTGGAATATTTGATTGTGTGTGTGTGTGTGTGTGTGTGTGTGTGTGTGTGTGTGTGTGTGTGTGTGTGTGTATTTTATTTTATTAATCCAATAATTCCTCATCCTGAAAGGGGTTAAGACCATCTACTAATCCATTTACTTGATACAAGAATTTATATTGAATGATTGCTAGTTCTTCCATGTTTGTTTGTAGTTATTCACCATCCATAGTTGGGCTAGATATATGATTATATCCATCATGTAGAATTCAAACCTCTTTTCCCTCAAAAGTTAAATTAATGCATGAATTGGTAGTATCCATTATTGTATTCATATTGGCCACCTAGTCCTAACCAATATGGAATGTTAAATGTGACTCATAATCTATTACCCATATAATTTTTGGGGATACTTTTGGTCCACATGAAATAGGTAGCTCAATGTACCCACATGATATAAGAAAATTTGAGGAAAACTATGAATCCTTTATAGTATATCCAAGCCATCTTAATGAGGCAATGCTAAAAAAATTATTCCAATTGTTTGTATCAACCTTAATATACACAAAATATGATCCATTAATAATTATGATAATAGTTAGATTGTCTTGTCATGAACACTTTCTAGTATGAGAATATTCCACATTATTCACATGATCTATCTGAATTTGTCCCTCATAATGTTTGCTTAATGTTTTTATCCAAGAGGGATGGATTGCATAACAATCATTTACATGCTCATCTGATAATTTTGCCTCGCCCTTATCTATATGTGCTTTTGTATCCTCTGGTGATGAATTTAAATTGTGCATACTAGGATCTCTAAGTGTGAATAGATTGTGCAAAATATATTCAAGTGGGTTAAAAATTAGATTTTGAAATTGTTTATTGGTCATATCATCATTAAGTTCATCATCACTATCATAGTAATCTAAATCACTTATTTGTGGAAAAATAGCAAACCAGGAAACCCTAAGTCAACTAAGATTTTGAGACCAAATGTATCAAATTATATTTAAGGTCATTTAGGTAAGTCACATAGATAAGGTATCATATTAATTTTTAGATACGCTAAACAAAATGAAACTTAATGTATAAAATAAAAGGTATCAAATTATAGTGACTCTAGTCTTATTATATACAGTGATTGTATGATTTGAAAATGAAATGTATCCTTAAGGTTGGCCTAAGTGCTTTGGTGCAAGATATTTCTAAAAGGGATTGATATATATACAAGATCAACCCTCATTGATTCCTAACCTATAAAATATGTATAAATAACTTATAGAGCTACCAAGGAACATTTTATTGACCATTCAAGTGAGCAAACCTAACCTATTCACCCATATTTCCATATCAGTCATAGGAGTAGTATTTTCACAAGTCTAAAGTATTCAAGGAGTAGCCCATGAGCCATATTTTCAAATTTAAAATATATATTCATTGCACAAATCATATTTTATTATCTATAATAATGGAAATAATGGCCTATGTCAATCCTCGGGGAGAAGCTATTGAAGTCACCATAGGTGGGATAACTGAAGTAGTTGGTATACCCACCATAGTGCCAATTGTTAAGGTTGTTTTCTCTAATTATTAAACTTGTCCTTGTCATATGTCTTGAGTGTGAGGAGGAGTGGTAATTTAATTCATAAAATTACTTTATAAAGTTACTTTATGAAAGATATATGATGGTTCTCTTACCTCTGGGTTTCCACCATATCTTATTTCTTGATCTCCCTCTTCTTCTTATTCATATGAAGACTCCTTTGTATCCTCTTTTTTTGTACTAATAGGGGTTTTAAAGGAGGTAATAAGAGACCTTATCACATAAATTACAATATAAGGAGTGGTTTTCACTTGTAATATAGGAGAAGAATGGAACTAACTTATTGTTGGAGCCTAAAGTGGCAATACTATTGCAACCAGTGGAGTGAATGCAATTATGATCTTTGGAAGTTCTCTTATGTATATAAATTTTTAATTTACCTCCTATGGATTTGGAGAATTCTTAAGGATTATTTTCTTCAACTGATCATCAGTTACCTCTTTTATTTCTTCCTCTGCTTGAGGATGCACTATCTAATTAGAACTATTTTCCTCTTGTTATATTCAGATTGCATCTTCTCTTGATATATATGAATCATATTGGATCATATGATAAATCCTCATATACATGTAGACTCTTATAGTTCTAGTATAAACCTTTGAATCATCCTATGATTTGAGAAATATTAGGTCATGTTCATACTCCTAGTGACCATAATCTTTCTTGAATTTCCTATAGAATTTGTTTGTGTGTTTTTATTACCTTCCTAGGATCTCAATATCTTTTTTTAGCTAGTCCAAACATAAATGAGCCCCATAATTTTAAAATCTTAGATAGTTAATCCCAATTTTGTAATTATTTTCTTTCAATGTTGACTAGTATCTTATGATACTTTGTTAATATGGACTTAATCAAATTGTCATCCACATTGTTAGATAGTTGGTAAGCTATCTCTTCTTCACTAATTTATCTAGTACAATTCTTGTTAATATGAAGGGAGCTACTAATTTTCCCTCAACTATAATAATAGTGTGATCTATATAGAACCAATATTCACCCAATGTCTTTAGTGATCTTTTAATATGATTAGACAACCTAGGCATAGGTATTCCATTTATTGCTCCATAAATCATTGGGTAGAAGGTGTCTGATATTATTTGCATATGATACTTATATTTATGTATGTGAATATATTCAAAATCATCACAAATATTTTTTCCTTTTAGATTCTATGGTAGGACATTGGTTAGGGTAATAGTTCCATAAATAACATCCACCAAGTATAAGATCATGTAGAAATTGGCATCTACTTGGTTATGCATTCAGTCTATTAGAATTTTAAATTGAATCTTATGATTTCCCCTAGTGGAGGATCACTCTTTCCCTCTAAAATTATGGATGAAAATGGAATCCAAACCTCATATACATGAATGATAGTTGAAGCTCCATGTAATTTTTTCAATAAGGCCATAACAATTCTAACACCAAGCCTAAATTGGGTAATTGGGACCTTCATGAGAAATTTATTAGGGTTTTGGGGCCATTCTAGCAAGGTGATTTTATGTTATTACTTTTAAACTAGTTATTGACTACTGCCTGCATATATGGGATGCTTGGTGGTGGTAGTCTATAGAATTTCTCAAAAGCTAGGCTAGCTACATATGTTAAAGGTTATGCACTAGTGTTCTTCTAAAAGATATCTCTTATACAAGCACTACTATATATAAATTAAACATTAATTCAACATAAGGGAATACCTCTAGTTGTATTGTTTTGATGTGTAGTCCAAATGTTTTGATTGATAACAGATCATCTATGAACTCCCTTTAATTCAAGGATATATTATTTTCATATTTATATGACTAAAAAACTTCTACCTCTGTGTATATTGTTGTATAATGCTTTAAGTCTCAAATTAAATTATTCTTTTCAAATTATGTATCTTTAAATTCTTGATTTATCCCAAAGCAAAACATTGAAGGAATAGGTTCCTAGTTTTTCACCTCCATTGTTGAATAGTTTGATATTTGTGCTAAACTTTGAAATTTGGGAATTTTCATTCATCATGGATTTATACATAGTAATTCATAGTTGGAAATTAGAAAATGTAATTCGATTTGACCTAGGGACATTGTATATAGCCCATTTACTTGTCTTGAAAATTCATCACTTGAATCCTCCATACATGAGAATCAATTGTAGATTAATGGTCATTGTTATCCATCCAACAAATTTTAATTTACTTTTATGACATCAAATTTCATAGGTTTACTCAACACCTAGTGCTTAATCATTGTATTTAACTAATTAGTCATATTATTTTAGCTTTTAATATACTTTATCTCTTTCACACTTATCATTGTATCATTGATTCATGTCCTTTTACCTTTACATGTTTATGTCTAAATATATACCATGAGATATGTGGTATATTTCCACTTAGTTATTTTATTTTGATCCATCAATGAGTCTTTGGGTCTATAAATATAAGGGGAAGTGAGAGTCTAGCATGTGGCATGATACATGGTAGTTGACCTACTAGAATTACCATGTGGCTCAATCAGAGTATGACATGTGGTAGTTGACTACATAGATGGTGCCACATAGCACTCTATCATTAAATCACTTTACCTATATCTTATATTTTATATGTTGGCTCTTATACAATGAGATGTAAACATGTGGCATGATCTAGCTTAGATGGATAGTCAATTATTCTAATTTTTCATCCCTTTATCTCTAAGCCTATAACCAAATGAGATTGACATACATAGATCAATTTTGCTTGCTCAGTTAGTCATTAGATATTATGATCTATAATTTTGTTCTAAGAGGTGTGATTCATTGATATGGAGACACATGACATGATCTCACTCATTTTGGTGGTCACTATATTTCATTACTCTATTTTATGTCCAATGCCTACAATCAAATAAGATTGTGACACTTAGAATGATCTCATGTATTCAATTAGTTTCCTGACTGTGGGACTTGCAATATTGATATGTCTCTTAGATGTAATGAAGTTGTGATAGGTGGTAGGATAGTATTTATTTAATACATATAAAAGGTAATTTTTTGAATAGTCTTTGACAACCCATGAAACTTAGGTGAACAAATGATAATTGTTAGTAATAAGCTGACCTATAAATTGTAAAGTTGATAAACTTAACAAATCATGATTAGTTCGATTAGTATAATAAATTATAAATGAAGACCAAATCCAAATTAATATCTTGATTTCAAGCCAAACTTCATAGGATAAAAATTGAATAAAATCATTTAGGCTAAACATGAAAATGTTTTAGGGTCAATTTATGCCTTGATAGAGATGAAACAAAAATATTTTTAGGGCAAATGGGTCCCTATTTAATTTTTTTGAAAATGGGATGTGTTGATCAGAATAGATTGATCTATAAGTATCATATCTCTAAATATCCTAACTCAAAGAAGGTTAATAAAAGATATCATGATATCTAATTTTAGGAATGTGACCAATGATTTTATAGGCCTAGTAAGAGGAGCACTTACATCACCAATGTCAAAGGAAAGGGTTATAAATCATTTTGGCCTGAGACACAATGAGATAGATATAATTAGGTCTATAATATAATTAATATTTATTGAAAATAATAAATGTAAGTAGTTAGGCAATTGAAGTAAACTAAACTAAATGGGAAGTGTTAGAATGATCAAAATGGGTAAGGTGCCATGGTCGAGAAATAGGGGTCTAGGCAACCTAATAATGGATAAATGGCAAGTCCAATAAATCCTATAAACCTAATAAGTATAGGTGTAAAGATAACTTAGACAAGGATACAAACACATTTATCTACTAAACAACAAGTGACATCTATGTAGTAAATGAAATAAAGGAAAGAGCATAAGGTTAGAAATACTCATCTCAGAATGGCCCCATTGAGCCTCAATCTCCCCCTTAACCAATGGTGCCTTTTAAGAGATTGTTTTGGTTTTGAATACCTCAAATTATGGATAAATAGGCTCTAATCCAACAAAATACCTCCTATTAAATATCCTAGACTTCCATAAGACAAGTTTCCTTCAAGATCAGATTGTACTTATGGCTCTTTCAAATGTGATTAAGGCATATGTGTGAGAAAAAACATAGCATATAAGTGTAAAATAATGTATATATATATTTTTAATGAAATATTATTTGTATATATAGTGATCAAATACCCAAACCTATGCTAAGATGATGGCAGTGGCCTGGTAGGTAGGAAGGGAAATCTGAGGAAGCTAAACTAGGGATAAGAATTATATGATCATGGAATAGATAGAAACATTTTTAAAAAAACACCAAAGACATACCCACCACTTTCCTTATGAACCCTTTAATGTGTGCACTCAAGGATACTTAAGATCGATAATTTGTTACAAGAGAAACCATTAGTAAATGACAAAATGAACAATATTATATGTATATTGTGGATGTATCAAATGTTTTAAGACTTTCCAAGATAATCACCAAGTGGGAATAACCTTAAGATTGATATATTTATAGATAAATCTTTGATATTTCATACTATGAATGACCCATGAAATGTGTCTAGGATGACCTATTGGAGACATCTAAATTCTAAAAATAGTTATCAAGTGATCCTAGATAATATTGAAAAAAAAAAACACTTGTGGAAATACTAAAATATCTAAATGTTGTTGGTACTATCTTGAGATTAAAAATTAGTGACATGAGATATATAAATAGTATGTTTAGTAATATAGAATGTTCTTGAATAGACTAGAGTGATCTTGAATATGTGTGTCTGATAAATTTGGTTAGAGAAGATAAAAAATGGGTAGATGGATAGGGGAAGTGTGCACAAGAGTCAATTGTGTATAAAAAGTAAAATTATGTCAAATTATTCAAAATTTTATGTTTCCAAGTATCTAATACCAAATTTAGGTGTCTAAAATTCCTACTTTGAACTGCTTCAAAATGAAAAATTAATTTATATAATGATCTATAATTATTGTATATTTATTAGTTAGAATATAATAATGCTAATAAATGAATATAAAAGGAAAATATACTTATAAAAAACTCATAACAATGGAGATGGATGACACCAAGAATTATGACCTATAAAACCCTACAAGGTGTAGGTAAAAACCAGTTGGAAGAGGAAATAGATCTACTTCCTATATTATATTGGCCAATAACATATTAAAATGAGAGATAGAATAAGTACAACATACAACCATCCTGATAAAAAATATTTACTCATTATTTCCTTCCTACAAACACTTAAACACTTGTTAGGTTCACCTATGTCTTCCCACATTTGTTTTGTCTTTCTTATAACCCTTAGAGATGTCCTTTCATGCAATAAAGGCTCCTAAACTACTTGAGGATTTCAAGAGATGATGTTTATCTTTTATAAAGGCCCCTTTGGTTTCTACATGTGAAACTTCATATTAAAGAAGACCAAAAAATTTCAAACCATTGTGGCATTTTTGAAACTACCACCTAATAAGAATGATGGTTGTGTAACCACCACTTGCATAAAGTATCAGTTTTTTTTCCAAAACTAAAAATCCTCCCTTGAATATTTTATGATGGTTAAAATTGGGTATATTGTCTAATGCCTAATGAATGGATTATTTTTTGGATTCTTATGGATCATACTTCCTTTATTGAGAAGATTTAAATCCCATAAAATATTTCTTAATGGGGGAGGAGATTTGGAATTAACTCTTTCACATTATCCTTGGAGTACCACTTGGATTTCCTTAGCATCTTCCCTTTGATTCCAATCTACCAATACTCTTGTGATCTCATGCATGTCTCTCTAACTTTTCATTGTAGTATTACATCATCCTCCAACTCTCCTTATGTGTCCAAAGCCAAGTATTGTATGGAAGGATAAACCTATTGTTATTTTTAACTCATCTAACATGAATGGTTCATACAAATGTAATTTCTCACAACTAACAAGTGATTACATTTCCAGAATGAGGGTAGGTTAATTTTAAAATAAGTCTCACCAATATTCTCTAAAAATGTAAATGGACCATACCATAAGGGCTTGATCTTCATAGCTTGTCCTTAGAGGCTCTCCTTGATCAAATATAACCATAACTTATCACCTATATTGATTGTGTGCTCTTTGTGATATTGGTCATAGATGGCCTTGTACTTTGCTTAAGACCTCTCATAATGATGTTTTACCTTGAGATGGATTTTCTTAATCCTCTCAATGAATGTTTTAGCTTTTTTCACCTCTAAATATTATTTGTATATACCTTCATGTGTTTCCAATGCAATATCAAGTGGATAAGTTTGAAAGTAACCCAAACATTCTTAAAATGGTGACTTATTAGTGGATGTGTGTGCTACCCTATTATATGAAATTTTAATGTATGCCAAAAACTCATCACAAGTCCTCATATACTTGTTTTTATAACCTCTTATCAACTAAATAAAATCCTTGTTTACCACCTCTATTTGTCCATCAGTTTTTGGATATAAGGTGGTACTTCATTATAGATTTGTACCCATATTTACCCACATTTTGGTCTAGAATTTTATAAATAATATTGAGTCTCTATCTGATATAATAGACTTATGTAATCCAAAATTCACCCAAACATTAAAAAATAAGATTTCAACTACTTCATGCCCTTTTAGTATTTTCTTGCATGCAATAAAAATATACATTTTGTTGAATCTTTCCACAACAATATATAGATATTCATGGCCATGCTTGTACATAAGTGATCCACCTAAAAACTCTATGGAAATGATTGTTCATGGCCTAGTGGGTATAGATAGTGGCATGTACAATCCTTCCTTCCTAACCTTAGGCTTGTTTTTACAACATAGTTTACATTCTCTAATAAATTTAGAAAAATCTTCTTACATATTTGGCCAATACTTATACCTTTAAAAATGTGTCATGGTCTTACCAACACTAAAGTGTTAGAGGTAAAAACCACTAAGGGGGGTGAATCAGTGGTGGAAAATAATCCAATTCAATTTCCAAATCTTTCAAACACTTGAGCATTCAATACAACCATTCATTAAGCATTCAAGATGTTTATAACAATGAATAATAGATAATGCAAGATCACACACACAACACAAGATCTATGTAGGAAACCCTCTTAGGGAATAAAACCCACTCTTAATCCTACAAACACATGGACTACTTGTCTTATAAGGTATTAAAAACATGATATTTTATTGGAACACCCATTTTATAAGGATCACCTACCCCTAGGATGGTTAAGCCATTCTACGCTAGATGTTGATCACCCTCCCAACACCTATGAAATGAACATATCCTGAACACTGATTATCTACCAATCTGATGTAGATATAATGTATATTAGTTGCCTTCACTTCTTCACATAGCCACAAACATCCAAAACCACCTTTTGAATCACTCTACACTTCTCAGCAACAACTCAGTCACAACCTTAAAAAAATGAAAAAATGGTCATACACAAGTTCCACACTTTGATCTACCTCTCAAATAATTCACTAAGCTTACACATACATCATCTATCCTTTGCTCACACTCAAGGCATCCAAAACATCCTTTTAGATCACTCTAGACCTCTTCACTCATCCTCAATCTTCAAACCTATAAGAGCACTATTTTTGACATAATAAATATGACTTACAAGTCATACACATAGTCATCAAATTGATCTTCTCTATAACCCATCCATTGGGCACACACCCTTTCCTTTATTCCATAACTCTTACACCCCTCTTCTCACAAGTCTCTCTAGTCTAGAAATCACCACATTTGATTTTACCATTTATAGAACCTACATGATTATTATATTCATTGTCATCATTTATAATTTACTTAACCCTTAATACATCTTACATAGATCAATACTATTCTCATAGGTCATCCATAGCATCCATGGGTCACCCTTAAGCAGCTACACCTTTCAATTAGGCCTTAGTAGCCCTTATAGGTCTCATGGAGACCTACTCACTCCATTGAGTAAAATAGGAAGACAACATCAATTTTAAATACATGGGTCCAATCCACATGACCCCTTTGACATCCTAAAATGATCACAATAATCATTAGACACATCTGTATATGCTCAATCTACTCAAACATTAGTCTTGTACACAAGAACACCATGATCAAATAAATAGCCAACTTATAAGAATCTATTCATACTAAATATGGATTGTTCAAACCTAAAAAATACATATAGATGATCCTCATGGAGTCTAAAACACTCTCTAATATCTCAGTCCCATTGAAACATCCAAATACCATCAAAACATCTCAAATATCCTTCTTGGGTCACTTATAGAACATGGTCAAACACATAATAAACTTTTTATATCAATAACTTTGATTGTAAAAAAAATAAAACTTATAACCAATTTTTATATATTCATCTTAGAGTCATCTACAATTTTTATTTTTACTACATCAATAAATTCATCCTAGATCAAAAGTTATAAGCAAAATACTATAGACTAGTTTTTCCCTTTGTTAATTTAAATATTCAAATTCCAACGGTCATTGTTAAACATCGAATACTTTGTCAACATCTTGTGTCCTCACATCACTTGAATTAATATTCATCATTGATCTCCTCAAAATTAGCCTAATATTTAACTATGATAAACAACTGTCACTTTGACCTCATCTCATGCTCCCTGGTAACTTTGACCAAATATGCACTATTAATCTTCTTAGAAGTAGATTGGTCTTTACCTTTGCTCATTATTAAACATCGAGCACTTGTCATCATCTCACTGCTCCCCAAAAATTTGGAACAAATTCACTCCATTGATCTATTTGAGAGTATCCTAGACTTTAACCTGCTTAAACATCAGACACTTTGACCTCTTTGACTCAATACACATCATTGATCTACATCTATATGAACACCCGCTTGATATTAGATCCTTATCTAGTCCTAGTATTTAACTTTGTGAAAATTTGGATATAGAAACCTCTAAAATCTACCTAGAAGGCCAAATTTAAACCTTAATAACTTTTTTTGCACTCAATTACATGTTTGGAAATTTAAACCATATGATCTCCTCTCATAGGGGAATCCATCTATGCAACAAATTGCTCCTATAAATTTCATGCATCTGAAATATAACACCATAAAACTACTTACTTAGTTTTTCTTTAACTTAGACATTAATCTCCTATTCATTTCATGCCATTGATATGTGATGTAAATAAATATGCACCATTAGATTTCCCTTGCAAATTTATCTGGAAAACATTACAAACTGCCTAAGAAGACAACTTTGCATAGTTATATCTTTTACTCCGCTCACCTGCATGACCTAAAACTTGGAACATAGAAACTTGGGACTAATTTTATCACACCCATATGAATAAATCCCCATAACTCATCCATATTTGTAAATGGTTATGTGACCAAACTACCTAATTATAATTCTCTATCATAGAACCAACTATGCCAAGATATACATAATGAAGAACCGAATGAATACGATGCACTTCCACAAGATCTCCAATCATCCTTAACCTTTGATAGGAACCCTCACACATGATTAATACTTTAGACCCATCCCTAATCATGCCAAAACTAAAGATCAATTAAGCGTACTTCAATCATAATAGGACAAGCACACTGCACACTTTGTCATTAACACTTAGACTATCAAGACACTTCAGCCACTCACTTGGACACCTCCATGAAATCACTAACTCTCCAACACAAAGTTCCCTAAAACCTTTGAAGTATGTACTTTGCTCATAAATATTATTATTTAGTCCTTTATAAAACACAACTTATCCCACTTGTATAGTATCCCATCCTTATAATAACATACATCATTGCCTTCATTTTTTGCCTTATTGGCTTGGAATAGTTGGAATGTCTTCCCAAAGTCTACATCTTGTGAATATGATTCCTCATAAGCCTCTTTGTTAAAAAATTTTATTTTTGAGATTATTTCCAAAGCTACAATTTATCTTATGTATGGCCTAGATAACATATATTCCACAACAGTTGTGATGCCCTTATTTTACTTAATTACCAAATGAAATTATTGGATAAATCTCATTCATTTGTAATGTCTTGATTATTGAAATTTAGTTTATGCTTGAAAATATTGAATATTTTCTTGTTCAATGTGTGCAATAGTTTATTTACCCAATAAATAATATTTCCATTTATTTATTACTTGGATTATGCACACATTTAGTAATCATATACAAGATACCCTCTTACTTTTAAATAAAAAACTTGTGAATGATAAGAAATGGGCTTACATCCTTGCAACAAAATTTCAACCATAACATATTTTATTGCATTCATTCCACTTAGAATGGTTATTGAAAATAAATAAGAGAAATTACTAGTGCATGCATGATTTTATATTTCAAATAATCAAAGGAATTGTCATGTTTCTTACCTCATTGTAAATTATTACCCATTTTTGCAATTGAATTTATAAGTGTAGCTATTGTAAAGAAAGATAGAATAAAATTCATTATTATTTTATTGCTCCTACAAAGCTTCTTGTTTTAGTGGCACACTTTGGCATGGGCCAATTTTTTATGGCCTTTATCTTTATTAGGTCCATTATTAGATCTCCATGTCCAACCATGTATCCCAAATAGATGAATTATTGTTTTCTAAACTCAATTTTTTTCATATTACACACTAGTTATTTTTATTTGAACACTTGAAAGACTCGTTCCAAATGTATTAAATGTTTATCCCACGCAGCACTAAAAATTATAATATCCTATAGATAAACTATTACACTTCTATCTATATAATATCTTAATACAACATTCATTAATCTCAATAATGGTGTGGGTCATTACATAATCCAAAAGGATGTACCAACCATTCATACAAACCTTGTTTTATCTTGAAGGTTGTCTTCTATACATCCCCCTCCTTCATTTAAACTTGATGATAGGTTGATTTGAGATCCAACTTTGTGAAGTACTTATCATATTTAATTTGGTCCAACAAATCATTAATCCATGGAATCATATATTGGTTCTTTATCATGATCTTGTTCAAGGCACAATAGTTAATGCACATATTATAAGAGCCATATTTATTTCTCACCATGGGTAACCCATGTAGTCATATAAAATGTCCAAATTGGTAGCTTGAGTGTGGTTTGTGATACCCAATCCATAGGACCTTCTTGCATGCTCTGATAACCCTTTCAGACACCTTTTTACTTATAACCAGTCATCCATAGACTTCTGAAACCTGATTCTAGCTAAGTCAGACTCTATTTCCCTTGCCAATTTTATCCCTTAGGTCTTGATCAAGTAGGATAGGAGCATTAGACCTGGACTATAGTGTTGGACCCTAAGGTGTCTCATTTTTGGCACTCCTATCCAATCACATTTTGAGCCCAAATGATCATTTTCATCTGATTCCTATCCTTCATCATGTTAGACTAGAATGAATATATTTAACCCATGACCAATAATTCCTTATAAAAGTTCATTCAAAGGTCATTTACAAGGGGAGGTGACATATCTTACAAATCAAGTAAGAATACAAATAAACCACTAACACAAATTTTCCTATTCTCTACATACAGTCACCTAACATAGTTGTAAACATATTCAAACCCTCACGCCAATCCCTAGCCACTTCAAGCACTCTTAATTTGGAATTTTTGCATCCTCATTACACTATTACACAAATCACATCAAGTAGGAGAACTACAAATAGCTTGATACCTCTTCAGAATATTGGTATGTATGCAATGTGCCCACATAAGGGGTGTGGATACATGTTTAGTGTATCTTACACACACTAACCCCCCCCCATCTTTCTCAATTTTTATTAAGCATAATGAAATTTTAGGGTTTCAAGATTAAATAATATCTACAAGAGCATTGACCATTTTTGGTCCAACAGGCCAAAATTGGTCCCCTTCCTTCCCTGTTGTCCTGAGCTAGTTTCATTTTTTGATTTTACACAAGTCAAGATTTTCTACAGACTCTGTAGATCTATTTCTATGAATTCTGCAAGTATGCATTTCTACAGACTCTGTAGAGAAGAAATGGGTTCCCAACACTTAGGTGCAAAATGGACAAGTACTTGTTTCAAGAGTCTGGTTTAGTCGATTTGGTTCAAGTGCCTAGTTAATCATTTTGCTTCAATGGCTCAGTTCAACAGTCGATTCAATGCCTTCATCCAATGTTTAATTCAATAGGTTGTTTCAAAGGGATGATTCAATCAAAAAAGTTCAAGAGAGCCTCCTGAAGGACAAGTGCCCTTGTGAAGGGCATTTGGTCAGGACAGCACCCTTTAGAAGGGTCATTTTCAATTTTCCTGAAGGGCACTTTTGAAGGTAGTCAAGAGAAAAGACAAGGAAGGAATCCTTCAAAAAAATCTCTGAAGGAATTCCTTCAGGAAAAAAGTTTGAAGGAATTCGGAAGGGCCAAAAAGAAAAAAATCCTGCAAAAAAGACTAAGGAAAAGGCTAAAATAATTTCTTCAGACTTTTTATCCGAAGGAATTCCTTTAGACAAAAAGTCTGAAGAAATTCGGAGGAAGGCCATGGGAGGAGAAGCTGATAGAAATTTTGAAGGACAAAGTGCTTGAAATAATTCTTGTGGACTTTTTGTCTGCGAAAAAAAGTTTGTGGGAAAATTGGTCGTAGGAAAGTCTCTAAAGGAATGAGCAAGACAATTCTTGCAAACTTGTTGTTCGCAGGAAAATGTCCATGGGAAAATGTCCGTAGAGAAAAGCTAAAAAGACAAAGGCCACGGAAGGACCTCAAAGGGTAGGTGCCCTTGCGGGGAACTCTCGGCTACCAAATGAAGGGCACTTCTCCAAATCCGAAGGGACACCTCCCCTTCAGGAGAGTCCAAAACAAGAAGTCTGAAGGAAAGGAAGAAACAAGACGCTGAAAGAAAGAGAAAGGCTGAAGAAAGTCTAAGGGCTGACGGGCCCGAGGACATCAAAATCAAGCACGGTGAACTAGCTGTTGGAAGTTCAAAAGTAGTGATGGGTGCGTAAACGTCATTTTCAAGGCTCATGAAATAGCCATTGATTTTGAAAGGAAAAATGGAAGAGCCTAAGGAACTCAGAGACCTGCCAAGGAGATAGCCCCCAAGGGCTGAAGGAGCCAGAAAGAGACAAAACCAAGAAGAGACAAGACAAGGAAAAGACAAAATAGTCCAAGTGGTGAGGGGAGGCAAATTACTGCCAGGTGGTCATCAAATGGTGCAAATAGTAAGTGGTGTACCCTATTTTCTTCATTTTGCATTGATGAGTAGACAAGCCGCATAAATGCCTTGAAGGGAGTAGTCTATTTACAAAAAAGAGGTATGGCCCATGCTTTCACATTAATGTTGGAATGCCAAAGTCAAAGTAGGAGCTGACAATCAAATAGCTTCCTCTTCCCAAGGCTTGGAATGCACATGGGCCAGCTTGTCAAGAGTGCCAAAGTCTTTTCAAAAGAAGTGCCAAGTTCTTTTCTATTTATATATATTGTAAAATTCTCATTTTGAGAAGAATCCAATCTCTTAGCCTGTGAGGCAAAGCTCTAACCAAAAAGCTCTGGGTTTGTAAGGCAGAACTCTACCAGATTTTTACCTTGAATCAAGACTTAGCAACTTTTACCTCTATTTGAACTTACACTCACGCATATGTCTATGTTTTCTTTTGTGTTAAGTCATTTTATTTTATGCATTTCATAGAATGATTCCAGCATGTCTAGTGCATTGTGAAGTTTCTTCTTCTGCAAGTCTGCCAGAAGTGTCTACAGTAGGAATATAGGTGCATGTGAATAGGCTGTGAAAGTGTCTCAAAACACCTTTGATAGTTCTTCCTCCTTATATCTCTATGGACCCTTGACTCACTAATACAAAAGAGTCTCCCACATCATATGAAGTGTATGGGAGCTTCTTCTTGGTTAAAAGTGTATGTTTGGGTTGGGTGGGTCAACCTTTTTTGGTGTATCACCTTTTTATTTTAGGTTTAGGTTCTATTTCAGCTTTCTTCTCCCTTTTCATCCCCCATTTTTTCATTTATTTGTTAGTAGTAGGGAATCTAGGGCCTAAAAGATACATCAGAGGGAGCTAGCCCTTATCTAGAGACTCTCTCCTCCAGCTTCATCAGTCCCACAAGCGAGAGGGGAGTTTCCATTGTTGCATGTGGAAGGTAGGAGCTCAGCCTCCTACCCAGGGTGCAATCCACTACGTCAACAATTTTTGGCATGCTCGGTGGGACCAACTAGGACAAGTTACATCCAAAGAGTTGATGAATGTTTTGGTGCATTCTTCAACCAACAAGCTATTGGAGGATTTTTATCAACACCAATGGTGACTCCAAGTTGAATCAGATAGTTAAGCAGTCTGGTGCCATCAAGAAATCACATTTTTTGTATGTATAACCCCATTGATAAGAATCATGGGCTTTGTGTTCCTTCGTATAACTTTGATCAAGCTCCAACTTTTCATGTAATCACCTCAAGTAGCTCTCCTAGTTTCCCTTCAACCATAAGGGAAGTAGCTCTGGAGTTTAAGAAGCAGGTAATGGAAATTGATAGACTGGATGAGTAGTATTGATATCAGTAGGCGCTGATGTATAAAGAGGAGTGTTTGTTCAGGCAAGCTCAGGCCTTGCAATCCATGGAGGAGGAGGTAGAAAAATGGAAGAGCCCTTTCATTCAAGGTAGTTAGCCTTGAGTGCCCCCTCCTATTTTAAATAAATCCCCCTCTTGTGCACCAAATCCTTTCTATCAGATGGCACTTGTTCATTCTAGCTCATCTGATGCATCAATCAACCCTACTCTTGACCCCGTGTGCCTAGCCTTCAAGCATCAAATGGAACTAGAGCAACCTCCCATAGAGATGAACCTTCTAAATTCCTTAGATTGTGAATCTTCCTTTTGGGGGAACATTATGAACCAGTACATCTCTCTCGAAACTACTCCTACTCATCATGATGATGTTGGTGACCTCCAAGAAAGGCTCTTCCAAGAAGATCGAGCTAGGATAATTATAGATTTGGAATCCCAAGCGAGATTCTTCAGCCAATGTGTGATGGACTTGTCTAAACACACTCCATTTGCACACTTCCAAGAGAGATATTAGGCCACACCTAATATAGATGAAGTGCTAGCCAAATAGAAGGAGGAGAATCATTCGATTCTAGCTCAAGGACTTCCTCCCCTTTCACATGGTTTTTTCACTTCACCCCTTCTCAAGGAGGAACCTATTTTGCAGGAGGTGAGTGAGGAAGAAAAGATCTGATTTACAGCTCTCCAAGAGGCTATCATAAGCACCAATGAAAAATAAATCATCATCGATGCTCCTTGTGAAGACATCATCAGTAATGGAGAAGACTCAGGTCACGCATACATGCAAATGTTCCAGCAATACGAAGAGGAATGTAAGCATGGTGAGCTCTCTCCCCCTTTGTTTGATGAACTTCCTTGTTATTTTGATGAGGAGGATGAATATGCTGAGGAGCCTGAATTGGAGGAGGATCAGATGGATGTCTTTGAACAACTATAGACTCTAATCCTTGAGTGAAAAAAGGAGAGGCTGGCCTCCCTTGAGGAAAGCCTTAAAGAAGAGAGCTTTGAACAAGAAGGTGATGCTCTGTGGGATGAGCAATTAGTTTTTTATTCCATTTTAGACATCACAATAGTCACCCTTCTTCAAGAAGGCCAAGAGGAAGTAGAAGATGAGTTTGATAGGGTCTTCAATGAGACAGAAGGAGATGAGCAAATTCATGATGCATTGCAAAGGGACCATGCACAACAAAGGGCTTATGGTGATGAGCCAATAGCCATTGATTTTTGGATAAAATGCACCAGCATGAAGAGCCAACATTCAACAAGCTTCCAAGAACAAGAAGAGTACATGTATGTTGGAAACATGTTTGAATTTGATCCACTTGGATACCAGCCAATTGAGGTGGCAGGCAAGAGGAGCAGGTCACCAACTCTCCTTTTCATTCAGCCACTTGTCTAGCACCATAAGTTTCCTTGCTAGGAAGGGGACTTAAGAATTTTTCCCTTTGATCCAGGAGGGAAGCAAATATACCTGGTTAGCTGTATATAGTAGTTTGCTTTCAATTTTCTTTCCTGCTTTCCCTAAGTGCAGTTTACACAAGTAGTGTTTTTAGCCTTGTGTGTGGGGTAAATCTTCATGATTGATTCTTGAATCTATCAGGGCTATTTCTGATCTTTTAAGTTACATTCTAACTCTATGCCCAATGGACTTTAAGGCAACTGGTTTCTAAGCATAGCAGGCATGCTTCTCCTAGGAGTCACCAATTTGTTGACCATTTTTGGTCCAATAGGCCAAAATCGGTCCCCTTCCTTCCCTATTGTCTTGAGCCAGTTTCATTTTTTGATTTTGCAAAAGTCAAGATTTTCTATGGACTCTGCAAGTCTAATTCTATGGACTCTATAGGTATGCATTTCTACGGACTTCGTAGAGAAGAAATGGGTTCCCAATACTTAGGTGCAAAATGGACAAGTACTTGTTTCAAGATTCTAGTTCAGTCAGTTTGGTTCAAGTGCCTGGTTCATCATTTTACTTCAACGGCTTGTTTCAATGGCTTGGTTCGACAATCAGTTCAATGCCTTCATCCAACGTTCAATTCAATAGGTTGTTTCAAAGGGACGGTTCAATAAAAAAATTCAAGAGAGCCTCCCGAAGGACAAGTGCCCTTTCAGAGGGCATTTGGTCAACGACAACACCCTTTGGAAGGGTCATTTTCAATTTTCTCGAAGGGCACTTTTGAAGGTAGTCGAGAGAAAATACAAGGAAGAAATCCTTCAGACTTTTTATCAGAAGGAATTCCTTCGGGAAAAAAGTCTGAAGGAATTTGGAAGGGCCACAAAGCAAAAAATCCCACATAAAAGACTAAGGAAAAGGCTAAAATAATTTATTTAGACTTTTTGTTCAAAGGAATTCCTTCAGACAAAAAGTCTAAAGAAATTTGGAGGAAGGCCGTAGGAGGAGAAGCCGACGGAAATTCTGAAGGACAAAGTGCTCGAAACAATTCTTGCAGACTTTTTGTCCATGAGAAAAAGTCTGTGGAAAAAAGTCTGCGAGAAAATTGGCCACGGGAAAGTCTCCGAAGCAAATGAACAAGATAATTCTTGCAAAATTCTTATCTATGGGAAAATGTCCGTAGAGAAAAGCTGAAAAGACAAAGGCCACTGAAGGACCTCGAAGGGCAGGTGCCCTTGCGAAGAACTCTCAGCTGCCAAACAAAGGGCACTTCTCCAAAGCTGAAGGGACACCTCCCCTTCAGGAGAGTCCAAAACAAGAAATCTGAAAGAAAGGAAGAAATAAGAGGCCAAAAGAAAGATAAAGGCCAAAGAAAGTCCAAGGGGTGATGGGCTTGAGGATGTCAAAATCAAGCACGGCAAACTAGTTGTTTGAAGTTCAAAAGTAGTGATGGGTGCACAAATGTCAATTTTAAGGCTCGTGAAATAGCCATTGATTTTGAAAAGTAAAATGGAAGAGCCTAAGGAACTCAGTGACCTACCAAGGAGATAGCCCCTGAGGGCCGAAGGAGCTAGAAAGAGACAAAACCAAGAAGAGACAAGAAAAGGAAAAGACAAAATAGTCCAAGTGGCGAGGGGAGGTGAATTACTTCCAGGTGGTCATCAAACGGTGTGAACAGTAAGCAATGCAGCCTATTTTCTTTATTTCACATTGATGAGTAGACAAGCCACATAAATTTCTTAAAGGGAGTAGTCTATTTGCAAAAAAGAGGTACGGCCCATGCTTTCACATTAATGTTGGAATGCCAAAGTCAAAGCAGGCACCGACAATCAAATGAATTACTTTTCCCAAGGCTCAGAATGCACATGGGCCAGCTTGTCAAGAGCACCAAAGTCTTTTCAAAAGAAGTGCTAAGTTCTTTTCTCTTTCTATATATTGTAAAATTCTCATTTTGAGAAGAATCCAATCTTTTAGCTTGTAAGGCAATGCTTTGCCCAAAAATTTCTAGGTTTGTAAGGCAGAACTATGTTGGATTTTTACCTTGAATCAAGACTTAGCAAATTTTACCTCTATTTGAACTTGCACTCATGCATATGTCTATGTTTTCTTTTGTGTTAATTCATTTTCTTTTATGATTTTCATAGAATGATTCCAGCATGTCTAGTGCATTGTGAAGTTTCCTCTTTTGTAGGTCTGTCAGAAGTGTCTACAGCAGGAATATAGGTGCATGTGAATAGACTGCCAAAGTGTGTCTCAGAACACCTTTGATAGTTCTTCCTCCTTGTATCTCTACGGACCCTTGACTCACTGATACAGAAGAGTCTCTCACATCAGATGAAGTGTATGGAAACTTCTTCTTGGTGAAAAGTGTATGTTCGGGCTAGGTGGGTCAACCTTTTTTGGTGTATCACCTTTTTATTTAGGTTTAGGTTTTGTTTCAGCTTTCTTCTCCATTTTCATCCCCCCCTTTTTTACATTTATTTTTTATCAGTAGGGAATCTAGGGCCTAAAAGATACATCAAAAGGAGCTAGCCCTTATCTAGAGACTCTCCCCTCTAGCTTCGCTAGTCCCACAGGCAAGAGGGGAGTTTCCATTGTTGCATGTGGAAGGCAGGAGCTCAGCCTCCTACCCAGGGTACAATCCATTGTGTCAACAAGGAGGTATATCAATATTTAAGACTCAAGATTTTGCAAGCACGTTCACATAGGGATAATGAACAAAACCCAAAAAACTTAGATCTATGTGACTAGTTTGGACAATAGCTACAATAATGGACTATAACATCAGACCTCGAAGTGTCTTATTTTCAGCACTCTTATCCTTTCATCAAACAAAATCTATATTTAGGTTCATGGCACTGTCCCAATCTTATACATCCAGTTTCAGCCTCTATCTCAGCCATCTCAGTCTAGTTTTAAGCTAAGTTGAATTTCTCCTTGTTTATTGTTATTTTTATAAAGGCTTACAAGGCACAATAAATTATACAAATTCGTACTATAATTATTACAATATTATTTACTAATTTATTATTCCATACCCTTAACTATATTAGGAATAAAAATATAATATTACCAAAATAGTTAAATCATTTGGTGAACCAAACTTTGTTTGTGTACAAAAACCCTAGAAACCCTAGGGAAAATTCCTTCTAATTTTTTTCTAGTATTTTTTTATTTTTCTTGAATATTTAAATCAAAATTTTACATTTAAATTTTTTAATTTACCTTAGTAATTTTTAAAATAATTTATTTAAAACCCTAGCTGCATATACCAGGTCTCTTTATTTTTGAGGTATCACCTTACATCCAATTCAAATTTCACATAAAATTACAAATGGATCTTCTTCATTTCAAAACATTTCTTCCAAACAATAAGGAATTAATACTTGGACCTATCATGTATATGAATGATGAATTTTACCATATGTTAATTCAAAGCTTCATTCTGGTCTTTTCATGATTACTTTTCAAAATATGGGATGATATTACAAAAGTTACTACTAAACATGTTAAAATCCCTTTTATTTAGGGCAATGTTTAGTTTTCTTTAATACAGGGCTTCATTACATATTTTCTCTCTCTCATGTGGAATAATTTTTAAGTCTATCTTGATAAACATATTAGAAATTTCATATCGCAAGTCAAAGTTTTTAATGCATTGATGCACAATTCCATACTCTCTATCCCTTGTGTGTTATCTCTCATGTGGAATAATTTTCAAGACTATCTTGGTAAACAAATTAGAACTATCATATCACAAGCCAAAGTTTTTAATGCATTAATGGACAATTCCATGCTCTATAACCCTTGTTTGATATCTCTCATGTGGAATGCTCTTTATAAACATATTGTTATACAAATTATAACTCTAATTTCATGCATTTCATTTCACATTCATGATTTTTACCTAGATACATTTAACTCATTAGCTACTTTTGAGTATTTCCTTATCACTACTAGACACAAGCAAACACTAGCGATTATATCTATCCCTCCTCCCTTAAAATTTGGTACATATAGCTCTTATCCCACACCTACTACCATCTATATACCTATAGTAAATCATGTGGTACATGTTATCACCCAAGTTTATGAAGATAGGTAGGTTGATAATACCCATGGCTATAGCTTTATCACTTAGGTTAGTACCCATTCTGATATAGTTTCAATTCTTAAGCTCCTCTAATGATCAGATGTTTACAAAGATGTGTTGTATGTAGCCCTTCATAATAGTAGAATTCCTATTTTTACTTAACCAGCTTATGTTGCCTCTATTCTGAACACAATGTAATGGACTAAAGAGCATATTTCCTTTGAGAAGGAGTATTTACCCCCTTGCCACATCATTGAACAAAATCTACCTCTATATATTAAATTAATAAAAAATGATGTAGGGGTAAAATGAGTTTTAGTTGATAACAGTTTAAGACTCAACATTTGTAACATTTCTTTTCTTAAACATATTAATATACAACCTCAAGATCTAGACCATTTTGACATCAACATCATAGGTTTTAAAACCATTCCACAAAAATTCATGGGTCAAATAACACTCAATCTTACTCTGGGACATAATATACTACCAACTACTTGCCAAGTCATGCCAAATTATCTCAATTATAATTTATTACTTAGTCAGCCTTGGATTTATGATATGCATGCAGTCCCTTCTACACTCCATGCTTGTCTAAAATTTAGTCACAAAGGCTACATCTACACATGCCTAATAGACAATGAACCTTTTAAATAATGCCAAGTTGTTGAATCTCCACAAAATTATATTCTACACTTTAATCTCAGTAATATACCAACATAACCCACTACTCACATGATACCCTAAGACCATGCAACACATCAGAAGATTCAAAGTTTTGTACCAACATCAATATTAAATCACTAGTTTTCATGCCCTTTTGCACTTAAATGTCTTAATAATATGGGATATCATGGCAAAGGTCTTGGAAAGCATGAACAAGGAATCATCAATCCTCTCAAGGCATATAACAACATGGGAAGTAAGGGTTGGGATATCAGCGCACCCTTGTTCATGATAAACCTTATTCCATTCCTTCAAAGTATATAAAGTTTTATCCACCCATTGCACCTATTTACCATACAGTTAATCATACTTATACATTATCATTAGTCTATCCTAATCTTATTAATGATACAATTTCACCAGATATGTTCACATTAGATGAATTCTCTAACAATGAATCCATCCTATAATTTCTTGAAGCATATGAGGAACTCCCATCTTGATTTCATAAAAACAAATTTCCTCATCACACAAATGCCCATTCTTACTTCAGAGGAAATATAAATTCTCCCTAGGACATACTAGTTGATTCAAATGATACTATTCCTATAACTCCATACACAATAGATCATTCCACATTGCTTAATAAGGAAATAGTTCAATTTAATTTTGGAACCAATTAGAATCCTCATATTGTCTTGTTATCCATCACCCTATGAAAGGAAGAGGATACAGATATTCATCAAACTTTAATAGATTTTATATAATTCTTCACTTGGTCATACTCAGATATGTCAAGAATTGATACATCTATAGCAGTCCATTAGATTCCTTTATACCCAGATGCTAAACAAGTTAAGCAAAAAATTCACAAAATGCATCCTAAGGTGGCTCTCTTAGTCAAAGATGGTATCCAATACCTTTTAGATGTTGGCTTCATCTAACCAGTAGCACACCTTGAATGGATTTCCAATATAGTCCCCATGGTAAAACCCAATGGATAAATTTGATGTTGTTTCAATTCTCAAGATTTAAATAAAGTGTGCCCAAAAGATGATTTTCCTTTACCCAACATTGACATGATCATAGGTTCCATAGCTAGATATGAAATGTTATCATTTATGGATGGATTTGTAGGATTCAACTAGATCATAATTATCAAATAAGATCAAGAGAAAACATCTTTTACAACACCTTGGGGTGAATTTTGTTACATTATCATGCCTTTTGTATTAAAAAATGCCAGAGCCACATATCAATGTACCATGATGCATATTTTTCATGACTTGATTCACCATACTTTCAAAGACAATGTCAATGATATATTAGCTAAATCCAAACAATAATGACATCACACTATTGAGTTATGAAAGATATTTCAAAGACTCAAGCAATATAATGTTTGATTAAACCCAAAGAAATGTGTGTTTGGAGTTACATCAGGAAAACTCTTAGGTTTCATTATTTCTCAGCGTGGCATAGAGGTTGACCCTAAGAAATTAAAAGCAATTATCAACATGCCACCTCCCATGAACTTAAAACAACTTTGATCCTTACAAGGAAAGATCCAAGCAATCCATCATTTTGTAGCTCAACTTGCTGATAAAACTCAGTCATTCACTTGATTATTAAAGAAACATACAAAGTTTTTCTAGGACCAAGCTTATCAAGAAATCTTCAATACAATCAAATAATATCTTCTTAATACGCCTATTAGTACCATCTATACCTGACATGCCTTTCCTACTATATATCTCAACAATAGATTATGCATTAAGAGCACTCTTAGCACAACATGTTGATCAACATATTGAGAAAATAGTTTATTACATCAGTCGCACATTGGTTAATTACAAAAAAAATTATTCTATAATAGAAAAAATATGTCTAGCATTAGTTTTTACCACATAAAAACTTTGACATTACATGGTTAATAATGAGACTCAGGTTATCACAAAAGTAGATCCCTTGAATTTTTTAGTGGCAAAACCACATCTCTCTATTTGCATCACAAAATGGGTCATGTTATTAATAGAGTTTGACTTAAAGATAGTTCTCTAGAAATCTATAAAGGGATAAATCATTGTAGAACATTTAGCAGTTGCACCACTCTTGGACACCAATCCTATTAGTGAAACATTTAGAGGTGATTTTACTGCCTATTCTACTCATTCCAACACTTAGACCATGTTTTTTATGGTTCTTGATGCACATATAATATAGGGGTAGGCATTGTCTTTATCGAACCATCTGGTCACACAGTTCCTATTTCATATTGATTAAGCTTCTCCTACACCAACAACATTGTAGAATATGAAGCACTTATCGTAGGTCTATTTATTTCCCAGTCCCTACAAATTAGATCTATTCAAGTATTTGGTGATTCCCAACTTATGGTCAATTAAATCAATGATGTCTATCAGACAAAAGAAGAATACCTTATCCCATACTAGAACATGGTATAATATTTAACATCATAATTCAACTACTTTTCTATAGAAAGTATAACAATAAAAGATAACGAACACGTAGATGTAATGGAAAGTGTCGCATCTTTGATTCTTATCACATCAATGATGATCAATCTATTTTCAAAATTAAATTATTACAATAACCTTTAATATCCAACGTAGTTTTGATTACACTATCCATCTTATCTACTACATGCAGCTCTACAACTCCAGAATGGTTCTTTGATAGCTATAACTTTCTAAACAAATTTGTTACACTAGACTCATTTTTGTGAAATGATAAATGTAAGTTAAAAAAATAAGCACTCCATTATGTAATCATTGGCAAAGATTTTTTCAAGTGATCCTTTTACAGATAATTAATTTGATGTTTAACTTCAGTAGAAGCCAAAGTTGCTCTTACACATATACATGATAGTGAGTGCGGTGGTCACTTCAGTGGAAAAGCCATGTCACATAAATTGCTTCAATAGGGGTACTACTGGCCCACCATAGAAGATGAATGTTCACAATACACAAAGATATACAATAAAATTCAATGACACATTAACCTACAATATGAACCATCAAAATAATTACAATCTATTATCTCTCCATGTCCATTTATGTTATGGGGATTTGACTCTATTGGAAAGATTAACCCTAAATCTACCAATGGGCATAAGCCCATCATCACAGCTATAGAATACTTTACCAAGTGGGTGGAATCCATTCCACTTGAATCTACCATAAGGAAGGACATTTGTATCTTCCTCATGACTCACATTATTTCACACTTCAGCCTACCCACTACTATCATTTTTTATAATGGAACATCATTCAAGAAAAAAACTATTAAGAAATTTTTCATAAAATATAAGAATAAACACATGTTCTCCACTCCATAATAACCACAAGGAAATGGTCAAGCAGAGGCCACCAATAAAACCATCAATAGAATTTTGAGAAAAACAGTGACCAAATTCAGAGATGATTGGCATAATCAACTAGTTTTTGCATTATGGGCTTATCGCATAAGCATTCATATGCCCATAGGAGCCACTCCTTATTCACTTGTTTATGGTATAGAAGTAGTTTTACCATTGGAATTAGAAATACCATCTCTTTGTATATCCCTTAAAGGTATCTTCACTGCTGATCAGTATCATGAAAAGCATCTACACCAGCTCGAACAATTAGACCATACACATATTCAAGCATCTAAACATCTCATAATCTACCATCAACAAATACAATGATCCTACAATAAATGAGTTCACACTAGAGAATTCAAAGTTAATGATCTCATTCTCAAATAAAATATTCGTAATGTCAATGCCAAAGAAGAAATCAAAAGAAAATTCAAACTGAATTGTCTAGGTCCATATATCATTATCAAAAATCTTAGACCAAAATTGTATCATTTAGCCTCACTTGAAGGAAAGAAACTCAAAAATATAATGAATATTATGCATCTACGTAGATTCCATGTATAGTATTTATTTTTTCTTACTTGTACATAATTTCTTGTACATAATCTCCTCATGATTGATTGTACGTAGCTTTTTTTCAATTTATTGTGCATAGGCTTCTTATGATTGATTATACATAGCTTATATCAAAAATCCAAAAATATTAAAATATTCCAAAAAATCCAAAAATAATACAAAATTTCAAAATACAAAAACATTTTAATTGTATGCATTATCCATGCTTTACACTTCTACTACCACACTAGACTTACATTTTTTATTTTATTATATTGTTTGTCAATTTATCTATGTTACCATAATTCACTTGATATTCTTTGAGTGTGTGCAGTGACAACTAGATCCTTCATTGCTTCACTCTACCCATAGAGGGGGCATCCTACTTCTACATTTGATACACACATTGATATATCTGCCCACTGAGGGCATCTTTTACATGACTACACCATCGATGTTATGTGATTCCTACACTACACACTCTAGTTATGATGTTGATGTACATTAATTACTAGCTTACATAGATTATTCTATCGACACTCACTAGTATATAACACTTATGTATTTCTTAGCATCTACCTAGTCTTGTACTACATGTTTTGCATACTCTCACTTCTTGCTTTGATTAATAGATGTGATTGTATTTCCAGCATTTACATGCCTTCTTTTCTTGATTTACATAGCTAAATGTGATTTCATTTTTCGATTCCTATTTTATCTCTTGTATGTGCCTTAAGACATTTTCCAGGGTCTTTTGCTTCTATTCTTATGTGTGCCTTAAGACATTTGCCAATGTCCTTTGCTTGTACTCTTTCATGTTCTTGTGGCCCTCGTGCCAACCTTGATTATTTTCAATTGTATGTGTATGTGAAATTTGAACATGCCTTATATGCTTGCTTTCCAGTTTGAGTGACATGTGCCCATGTCCCTTATTTTCTTGGCCCCTTGGCCACTCTTGTATGATTCTTGATTCTTGCCTTGTGTTCTTATTTCTTGTTTTATTCTCAATTTTTTGCAATGCCATGATCCACATCATGCATTATCTTGATTTTTTGGATGCCATGATGGACATCATGCTCCATCCCTCCTTAACAACTAAAAACTAACCATACTTTTTAGTTTTAGTTCAATATATTGCACATGTTATTACATTATTACATCTATCTAGGCATACCCCTATTGATATAACAATCTCTAATACAAACTATGTTATATCTTGAGACATCATTTCAATTATCATGGATATATCATGTATTTCACATCATAACACACTTGCAAGGCTCTTTCTTATGATGGAAATCATTGCAAGTTCTTCATTCCTAACATTAGAAAAGTAGGCAACAATCAGGGGTTTTGTCATAGAGATCAAAACCCTCTAACTAGTCAAAAAATCAGTTTTTAGAACACTCAAATTAGCAATCAGAGATTAAACTAGGTAGAATAGACTAGAAAAATAGTGATGATTATAGAATAGTGATCAAATTTAATAAAGGACAATAGCACTAGACCTAGATAATAGCACCAAATAGTAGAGTGTATTATTTTTGATGTTCCTATCCAAACAAAAAAAACCTAGATTTTTCAAAAATGGGTAGAAAGGTAAGCTTAGCTGTAGTTTTTTAAAATATAGATTAGTTCAGATTCAATAGTTTCATTATAGTTTTTCTCAAAGAATCTATTTATAAGGAGCATCATGCATGGTATGATGGCTCTCATTTCTAGTTTTAGATTGGGTAGCTGGTATAACTTCTGAATCAAAATCCATGTTATAGACACTAGTGATTAGGGGAAATGTGTGTGACACATTTGACTTCTTTTCTTTTCAAGTTCAGTATATTACCCAGGCATTCTCAGTAGTTGCATGCCTTATTCCATTTGTAGGTGGTTGGCATCATTTTAGAGTGGCTTTCATATGGGACTAACCTCCACATTCCTGAGTGGCTTCCACATAAGCCTAGTTCCCAATTTTGGAGTGGTTTTCATACAAGCCTACTCTCCTCCTTTTAGAGTGGCCAAGATTGGCCTAATTTCTAGTACACATTCGGCTATCCATACCACATTGTCATATTTTAGAGAATTCATGGGCTTCAAGCACCATATCATACAATGAACATTCATATTG
Organism: Torreya grandis; assembly: GCA_037957365.1. Lineage (NCBI taxonomy): Eukaryota > Viridiplantae > Streptophyta > Pinopsida > Cupressales > Taxaceae > Torreya > Torreya grandis. Next base: position 2,879,849 of record JARHVA010001043.1, read on the forward strand.
GTATCATTTTATAGATTAATTTAGTGGGAAATGATCGAGCCAAAGGACTAGATAGCCTTTGTATTCTTAAGCCACCTACTCAGAAGGATTTGACACATAGTTCAAATATCGATTAGCACATGCATGATCACATAGCTTCACTTAGTGGGTGATGATGGAACCAAAGGTCCAGCCTTTACATTCTTGAGCCACTCTCAGGGAATAGAGCACTCATCTCCATTCATGATATTACTTTTAGTACAGCACATATCTATCATACTTAGCATCACTCAATATCATAATAGGTTTTGTATTGGTATGCATACCTAGTGAGGTTTATTTATTCCTTTCTTTTCCTCTCTCTCTTACCCAACTTTTGTATTTTCTTATTTTAGACATAACATGTCTAGTAAGAACTGATCTCCTCTTTATTTTCTTTTGCAGATTTTTACTTCAAAATGTGCTCTTTCTATGCACACTCAGCATCACATAGCTTCATGGACTTCCCCCTTACAAGTAAGCTTAAGTATGATTTCTACTTTTCCTTTATTCTAGTATTTCACTTTGTTTCATCACTAGAATAAAGGGGGGAAATGTAATAATATAAAATGTCCATAGTGGTAGCTTGAGTGTGGCTTGTGACACCCAATCCATAAGACCTTCTTGCATGCTCTCATGACTTTTTTAGGCACATTTTTTCTTATAATTGGCCATCCATAGACTTTTGAGACCTGATTCCAACTCAACTAGGCTCTATTTCCCTTGCCAATTCTATCCCCCAAGTCTTGATCTTGTAGAATAAGAGCACTAGACCCTAAGGTATCCCATTTTTTATGCTCCTATCTAATCACATTTTGAGCCCAAATGACCATTTTCTACTTCCTATCCTTCATCATGTCAGCCTAGCATAAATACATTTAACCCATGAGCAATAGTTCCCTATAAAAGTCCATCTAAAGGTCATTTACAAGGGGAGATGACATATCTTACAAATCAATCAAGAATATAAACAAACCACTAAGGAAAATTTCCCTATTCTTTGAATACAATCACCCAACATAGTTGTAAACATATTTAAACCCTCACACTAGTACCTATCCACCTTAATCACTCTCAATTTGGCATTTTTGCATCCTCATTACACTATTGCACAAAGCACATCAAGTGGGAGAACTACATATGACTTGATCCCTCTTCAAAGTATTGGTATGTAAATAACATGCCCACACAAGGGGTGTGGATACACATTTAGTGCATCTTACACACATGAATCCCCCCTCTTTCTCAAGTTTTATCAAGCATAATTAAGGTATAGGGTTTCAATATTAAATTATCTCTAAAAAGAGTTTCATCAACATTCAAGACTCAAGATTTCATAAGCAAGCTCACACAAGGAGAATGAACAAAACCTAAAAAACTTAGATCACTATGACTAGTTTGGATAATAGTGGTAGGAGTGGACTATAATGTCGAACCCTAAAGTGTCCTATTTTTTGTGCTCATGTCCTTTCACCAAACAAAATCCATATCTAGGTTCACAAAACTATTTCAGTCCTATACAACTAGTTACATCTTCTGTCTTAGCCATCTCAGCCTAGTTTTAAGTTAAGTTACATTTCTCCTTATTTATTGTTATTTTTAGAAAGGCTTAAAAGGCATAATAAATTGTATAAATCAGCATTATAATTATTGTAATATTATTTATTGATTTATTAGTCCATACCCTTAACTAAATTAAGATTAAAACTCTAATATTCCCAAAATAGTTAAATCAACCCACATGGTGAAGTACTTGGGCATATGAAGAATTATTTAGAAATTTTTTGAGTTACTTATTGAATTCATTTCTCTCCCAAATTTATTGGCTATACAAACCAATGTTAGGTAGAGGAGATTCAGATAGTAATTAAATCCCATGTTCTATTTCCCTTTTTGGAGGTAAACTATCTAGATTTTGGAACACATTTTGAAAATATTTTACCACTTTATCTAATTCCTTCAATCTTTTTTTAGCATTATCAATTTCATATATTTTAATCCTAACTTATTTTTAAAATTTTAAAAGAAGTAAACAAAACTCATTATTGGCTTGAATGAGAATTTTTGTTTGGTTAACACTTACCATTGCAAGATTGGGCTTGCTTTGATGTGCATTGATGATATAATTACTTCCATACTTAACTAATTGGTACCTATTATCCCTCCTCATGAATATTTCATCCTTGAGATTCAAATAATGTTATGACATAACCTATAGTGTGTATGGGAATATGTTTAGCTGATATGTGGCTAGTATAATTATTGACCAAATTTTGACCCCAAGTCATAATTGGTCACCCCCTCTAGCTTGAAACCTCATAAGGTTGTCAATTTTTTTTCATGGTCTCAATTGGTCTTAAATATTCATATGTAGTCATATTTTCCCTTGTATAGCATTATCTAGGTTTTGGTCTTAGGTTCACTTATCTAGCCTATGGTCAATCACAAGGTCTTAGAATGGTAAAACATGGTCAAAGATTTAGTTTGGTTCAAATTCATTGCAAAAGATTATTTAGATGTCATTTAATGACATATTATTATGCACTAACCTTTGTTTGATTCTCAATTGCAAAAAATCATATTTTGGCCACGTTTTGGCCCATGTGGAAGAGTTCGATGTGCAATTCCAAGAATCTAACATTTTAGAAAGATTAAAAAATCCATTTATGTTAGAATAAGGTTATATATGGTTCATTAATTATCAAATTTTGATAGAATCTATAGTTTAATGCCTAATCTTGGCAAAAGAATAGTTTACAAACACTTGTACAGCCTTGCAAGAACAATTTTCAATTGAAAATGGATTATAAATGTCCCTTGGGATCCCATAGATCATTTTCAATCTCCATATCAAGTTTCATATATAAATGACACTCCAAACATCTTTTATCCTCCATCACTACATGCATAAGTTCAAGAAGGCAAATTTGCACTGAATGATATGGCCAGGAAAGAGAGAGTTAGGAGCTAAAAATTTGGCCATTGTTAGGGGTCAAAGTAAGATTTAAATAATTGGTATTTTTTTCATATTTATATCTTCTTATTTATAAATTATCATTAAGAGTGACAGCAGGTCACTATGGCCTATTCATCTAAGAGGGGTTTGTTCTTGCACTTGTTTCTCTAGTTAAGAAATTGATGGAGAGGAATTATTTTGAGGGTGGATTTTATAGGTATTTGAGATCCTTTTCATGGTGGTTTAATCATAAAATTAATCTCTATGATTTTCTTTCATTTAGAGGAAGAATGGCTTGGTGTACAAGGTCTTTCAGACAATTCTACTGCAAGTTCTTTTTTCCTTTTAATGGTGGTATTTCTCAAAGGTTTTATAATGCTTTATAAATCATGTAATCTCCCTCATTTTCATGGAGTTCATGTGTTTTTTTTAATATGTTTTTCTTTTTCACATCTTCAAATGTTTACTCTTTGGAGACATGGTCAAGGTTTGTGCAGTCCACTAGAGTTTTGATTGCTAATCTTGGCTCAAATACTATTGATATATCATAATTTGAGATTTTGAAATAACATTACACATCTTTAAGTATGATAGGTTCAATATGCTAGTTCAATGCACCTTCAAATGAGAGGTCATAGTTGTTTCCTTTAATTGCATGTTGTACAAACTGTTAAGAAATTTTAAGATGCTCAAAATCTTGAAAGGAACTTGATACATATCCTTATACCTTCATATGTCTATGACTATCTACTATTATCATCTAGTAATTTCTCAAACTAGTTGAATGATCCAATTTTCCACACATAAACCTCATGCATAAGATGGTTACACCTACAGGTTTGTATAGACTGTTAGAGTAGGTTGAAGATGATAATGCACTATCATTAGCCTTTTTAGGCCATTGAAACAATGATAATAGGTGTGAAGTGGTCTAATAAGTGTGAAAATTTTAAAACTTGGGAATGGCTCTTTGTATCCCTAAATTAACTAAATGAGACCTATAGGCCTTAAGCCTATAGGTCCTCATTTTGGACCAAGACCATTATCAAATACATATATAGGGAAATATTAATAAAAAATTTAGATAGTGAAATACAACCTCATTACAGTTGAAAATACAGTCTAACTCCTTAAATAGATACTAATCTATTTAGGTAGTTAAGTGAAGTTCAAGGACTGAGTTGATAGTCCTAAGAAAACACCTACAGGTTTGTATGAAAAAACAAGAGACAAGTGGCCTAAAAATGTAAAATTGAAGTTTAAAAGCCTTATAAGACCCTATAGATAATGAACAATTCCTCTGGTCTAGATCTTCAAGCATCATGATAGGGTTGAAATAGAAGATTCAAAACCTAATGCACAGTCAAGTAGCCCTAAGAAGCCACCTACATGCTTATATTAGGATCATCCCATCTCAAGCTAAAGAGGAAGTAGAGTATGAATATAGGTGTTATGAAACTATTTTGAGATTTCAAACAAGTTCATGAACTCTGAGAAGGTTAGTGATGACAAGGGTGAGATCTCAAACCCAAAGGATACAGTCAAACCATAAAGGAATACCTACAAGCTACAAAAGAAACTCAGTCTAGGCTAGTTATAAACCTTAAGAGAATGAAAAAGGGTTTGAAGTGAACCCTAAGCCTTATTAATATTGAAAAAGGGTTTAAAATTATTTAAATGGTCAGTGATATTAAGAGTGAATTCCAAACATGAGAGAATGTAGTCAACACCCTCTACAAGCACTTATAGGGTATACAGTCAAGTCATTTTTAGACCTAAAGGAAAGGTAGAGTAGTGTTGAAATGTGTTTGAACCCATTTAATACTTTAACTAAGTTCAAGATAAATGATATATTTATCGGTGTGAAGGTGAAGTTTTAAAACCTAGTATATAGTCCTAACTATAAAGGATCACCTATAAGTTACTAGTGCCATACACTACCTACCAGAACTAAGCAAAGAGATAGAGGGTTTTGAAAAGTTATTGAACCTAATTTGAGACTTCCAATAATTATATGAACTATTGAAGAGGTTATTAATGTGAAAGTTAGGTCTTAAAAATAAGAATGCAGGCAAGGTAACCTAAATAGTTACCTACAGGTTGCATAAGCACATGAGCTAACCTTAAGTTTAAGGAGAAGACATAGATGTTTGAAGGGATATGAGTTATAATTTAGATAGATAAATAGTCCATATGGTCAATCTAAGACCAAATCAAATGACTATTAAAGATGAACTAGACTGAGCTCAAGCTCCATACATAGTTAGTCAAGGCCTAATTCATAGTCATAGACCTACATTCCAGTTATGAAGGAAATTGAAGTTTTGAAGGTCCTTTAGGTATGATCAGGATTTTAAACTTGGCAAAGATGGTGGTTATGAGTGAAAAAATTCATCCATGGTAAACTAAAGGTCATACAAGTAGTGGGCATATCCATTGTTTTGTCTCAGACTTGGCCCACTCCTTTGGCAAGGGGTAGTCATGAGACTAAGAGATCTTCTTGGACTCAAAGAATGAATCAAGAATTAAAAACCTCATGAAGGGACCCTAAGTTAGTACAAAAACATGAAAAATTTATCCATACATTCTTAGGTGTAAATACATATTTTTCCATTAAATGCCCTTGAGGGCTAGCAAGAAGGAGATAGTTTTTAAACCCGAAGACCCCTAACCTATACACCATATGCATACAGTGGGTTAGAAATTACTATCATATCATGTATAATAATGGAGAGTATTTTTTTATATATTTATTAACCTATCCCAGTAGTGGGAATGACTTATGAGACCTAAGACTCATATTTAACCTCTCTCAAAGCTCAAGAATACTAAACATACCACCCGAGGAACAACTTCATATGATCATACCATAGCTCACACTTTACATGGGGGGATGAGAAATTTGGAATAGTTTATGGGGTCTGTAAATATTTTTCTAAGTGGAATTCATTCAATTAATAATATGTTCTTTATGAAAAATAGTTAAGACCCCAAACAGGGCTTAAACCTCTCTTCAACCCTGATAGTGACCAATCATGGAAAAAACACCTCAAATACACATACAATGACATATTTTTCTCCTAAAACATATTTTATGTTGTTGAGGACTCCAAGGATGTTTTGAACATGTACTTTTATGCTGATGTCACTTGTACAAATTTCCACAAATGCCCTATTTTTGCATGTTTTAAGTGTTTTACAAGTGTTATAAGAAGGGGAGAGATTTTTTATCATGTAATGAGGTCTTTTTTAATTTATAATAGCCATTAAATTTTTAAAAAATCATAAAATATTATGGAAGTGATCAAACTAGGCCTATTTTCTAAGGTAGTCTCAAACAAGCTCAAAATAAGGCTAGGTGGTAAGGTCATTTCTTGGTTTGCATACTTTCACAGGGTCTCAGAACCCCAAAATTGACATGGAGGTTGGTGATGGCCTATTTAAATTTAATAACATACTTTTGGGTTATTTTACATGTGTGTCATAATTTTAGAGCAATAAAATAAGGTCTTAAGCAAAGAGGCTAATTGAGGCCTAATTCAAGAGAGAGAAAGGAAAAAAAGATGGACTTCCACTCAAAGTCAAAAGATTAAATTTTAAAAGGAGATATAAACACATAATTGGTCCTATAATATTCTATTGGTTTTTAAATTTTATTTGTACAACTCCATATATAAGGATATTTACAAGTTTTTAGGGCTAAAAGGAAACTAGACTTAGTGAAGGCTTAAGGAGCAAAATGAGTTCTTGGGAGTTGTTCCAAGAACCAAAATTTATTTTTTCAGACTTGATAACATATTTTAATACCTTTAATTAATTTTTTATGAGTTAAATAATATTCACTTGAGTTTTGGACCACTTGGACCAAACTAGATGTGGGAAATGAAGAGTTTCAAGATACCTATGCACATGATTGATGGAATGGCACATCAGAGGAGTTTATTAAGGCATTTCATATGTTAAATGAGTTTTATGAGATAAATTAAAGGATAATTAATTGTTTTAAGTTCCATTTTTCACTCCTTTCATGCAAGGAAGGGTAGTTTTCAAGGAGTTAGTCAAGGTGTCAAGCCAATCTGTAACTACCATGCCACTTGGAAGGTTGGAGTTGCTTAAAGAGTGAGACACATGAAATTTTAGGTCTATATATATTATCTCATAACTCCCCTTATTATTTTAACTCTCATGGACATTCTCTCTCTCTCTCTCTCTCTCTCTCTCTCTCTCTCTCTCTCTCTATATATATATATATATATATATATATATATATATATATATATATATATATATATATATATATATATATATATATATATATATATATATATATAAAATTAGCCACTTTTGGCTAAGTTTTTATAATCCACACTTGGTATGGAGAATACCTGATGGTTTTAGTACTATATTTTCCTTTTAATTAAGATTTCAATATGTTTTTGAGTTCATAACTTATTTTTTAAGTGTGTGAAGTAGTGCATGTTGAATAAAAAGGGATAATCATTTATCCTTGTGTTCACCTTACTCTTTCATATTTTGTGAAATTAGTCTACTCTCTAACAGTTCATATGAAGTGTATTTAGTGTATTTTTATATCTCTAAGTGTAAATGAAAGCATTAGTGTCTACAATCATACCTCTTATTCATCCACTTTGAAGAAGTGCATTGCATATCACCTTTATGTTTGAAATATCTATGTTAAATGAATCTAGAGTGTTGAGTTTAGTTTTGTGAGTCATCTTCCATAGTGCAAGTATATTTTATTCATGTGGAGATTAACTTGGTGCATCACCTCATTAGACTAGGTTTATTTAAAGTTTTTTCTATCTCTATTCAACTCCAAACAAGTTAGTAGTATAGGTGATGAGCTCAAATTAACATATCAAGGGAGCTAGCCCTTCAATCTAGATGTTTACCACTGCTATAGACAACCCACATATCTAGAGGTAATCCCATGTTCCACTCAATTTGAAGAAGGCCTAGACTACCTCTTCAAGGATGAAAAATTGAGTGACAACAATAAAAATTTACCTTATCATGTCATAATTCTATATGATTTAATATTTTTACTATTTTAGCCAATTTTTAATTTAAAAATAAATGTTTTGATGCTAAAAGGTGTAAAACTAGATAAATATTAGAATTCTAAAGATGTACAATAACTAACAATTCTAATTTTAGAAATTAATAAATTTGGAAAGCTATTATTTTTTAATAACATTAAGAAGAGTACTTAACTCAAATCAAGATTTGTATTAACTATTTCATATATTTGAAAGTGAAAATGAAAGATATGACTATGCATTCTTAGGATTAAGAACAAAATATGAAACTATTTATAAACAAGACCATTATAGATGGACAATAGTGTAGGCCACTCAATTCTATTGACTGCATACTTGTCTTGATTGACTATGATTAATAGCTAATAGAAAAAAGGAAAGAAAAATATAACCCTGGTAGTGATAGATTAGAAGCAGAATCTAAGAACATTTTTAGATAGAACCATTTTAGGTGGAAAGAAGTAATGATCATTCAAGTCCATTGACTACACACTTGTCCCAGTTGACTATGATGAAATTATAATTTTTTTGCCACTTTTTCCTATATTAATTAGGGTTTTTGATGCACTTTTAGATTTAGAATACCATGTAGAGTACCTACAATACAAAACCTTAGTTTCCTTCACACAAACCAAATTAATATCATATAGGAGGTGTCAAATGAAATGGATTAAGTTTGACTAACCTTGGTCAATCCTCATTGAATGACCAAGCATTGCACTAAATTTAAAATAATCTAAGGAGAGCTAAAAATTGATTGTAGTTCTTCCACTTGTAATTTTGAAATTATGAATGCAAGTCTAGATTATATTTCTTTTATTTTACCCTTGGCACAAACACGAAAATGTGAATTCATCCTTTGAAAATATTAAATCTAGCTTCAACAAATCTATAGATAGAACATGAAAAATTTTGAATAACTTTTGAGAGTGAGGAACTTCATCCTTAATACCTTAGAGTAGCCTTAAATTTATAGAGGTTTTAATTTTTAATTATGGTACCTACTGGCACATAAAATCTAACCCAAAATAAGACCCAATAGACAAAAAAAAAGATTAAAATGAAATGTAACTCAAAATAAGTTCTATAAATTACATCTAGACAACTTTGTTCCCTATGGATAGGCCTACAGAACCATTCCTACCTGGCAATAACAGACTTGTCAAAAAATATAAGAGACTAGAATTGGGGATCCCCATAAAAATTAAATAAATAATGGTAGAATGCATGAATTATAATAGAGAATATCCAAGCAAAATTCACCAATATATACCTTATTCATTGTCAATAGTTTACATGTACAAATTTTCAACAAAAGGACATCAAGGATGGGATTGTACCAAATTTGGGTGTCTACATTTTCCCCCCACCAACCCCCACCCCCCAACTTTATTCTAGTAATGAAATTGCTAAAGTAAAAGAAAGAAAGAAAACCTAAGTTTGTATAACACACTTTGTTTTTCGACTTAAAATATTGATTGTGCAAATTTCTCAATGGCAGAACATGTAATAACACATAGTAGTCAATGTCCACATATGAAATATAAAATTATGAATTTTAAGATTTCAAGATTAAAGAGATAGGAAAGAGTACACTTGTATGCATGTTGGATTTATGTCACCTATAGATAATTCTCATGATATGCAGAGTAGAGAAGAATCTTTTTGGTCCTACTCATTTCCTAGCCATGGAAATAAAAAAATCCTCAAGCAGTAATGGGAGAAAAATATTTTGTCAAGTGTCACTAAACCCATGACTATATTGACTCAAGTAGCTAATCTAGCTCTAATATTATATCCCAAGATAAGAGGTTATAGAAAATAATCCCCATTTTAGAATAACTTGGATAGAGTAGTTTATTATGTTGATTCATTAACGAATTGAGAGTCATGAAGTCTCAATTTTTAATAATTAATCAATCCCATGAGTTAGGAATATGCATATTCCAACTCTCACAAATGATAATTACACCATCTACTAATCCCTAAGAAGTTGTAACTATGATGGGTTCACTAGAATTGATTTAAATGGTGTCGAATATTACCATACTTAAATGTACATCACTCATAATAGAATATGGAATGAAACAATGGGTTCACTAGAAGTAATTCTAAGGTCATTGCGTGTCACTAGACTTGAATGTACATTACATGTAACATATCAAATCACACCATTATAGATAGATCTATATTACACTTTCATGATCAAAATATAATGAATAATATCCATGTCCCAATCATAATCACATTGCTCATAGATTTAAATTTTTTTATTTTGAAACAATAAATTTAGACTTTCAAACATGTGGATGAACAAGTATCCTACCCTTTTAACTCTAAATTTAAACTTTTTAAAATGTGCATGAACAAGTATAATGCTTTTTTATTTTTAAAAATGTGCATGTGGGTGTGAACAAGTATCATGCCCCCTAAATTTGTGCCAAGTGATATAGAATGCCATGCACCTCTATGCTCAATTGCATTTGTATTTTTAACATGTAACTTTAATCTTGTAATTATTTTTCATATGTCCATGCATATGCATTCAAGTGTCTATAAACATCTACTTTCAGTTTTTGAAGAGTGAGTGAATTCACATGTCATATTCCCCTATAATTTGTATCAATGTGCCCGTATCTATCATGTGTTTTATTTATTAACTACTTCGAAACTTTTTAACCTATATTGTGAACCTTTGAAACATGTACTCTGTCATAGAATTTGATTTTTGTGTTACATTTAAATATTTTAAAAAAAAATTGATTTGATTGGGTTCATTGCATGGCATGTACTCCCAAAATTTGTATTTATATGTACAATCTATGAAGAACTTGTGAGACAATTGGAAAAATAAATGCTCAAAAATGTATGGGTTCGCCAATATTTTTTACCATAATTCTAATTTACCAATAAAATTTTTGATTAAAATAAGTGTAAAACTAGATATATATCACAATGCTAAATATGTATAATAATTAGAAATTTTGATATTGGAGATTGTGAAATATGGAAAACTATTATTTTTTAAAAACACTAACAAAAAAGGTACTTATCTCAAATTAAGTGTTTTGTTGATTTTTTTAGGTATTTAAAAGTGGAAATCAATGAAAGATGCGAATATGCATACTCATGATCAAGAATAAATTTTGAAATGTTTTTAGACATGGCTAATGCAAATAGATAGCAATGCAGTCCACTCGAGTCTATTGCCCATAAGCTTGTCTAAATTGACTGGGACTAATAACTGATAAGAAAAAGGTAGGAAAAGCATAACTCTATTTAATGAATATTTTTATTTACCAATGAAATTTAATAAACCACTAAACCATTGAAATATTTATTTAGATTACAGATTATACATAACCTAAATGTAAAATATAGATTTTAGAATCAGCTATCAATAGTAATTTTGTAATAAAATAAATGAACTTAGCTTAATCTTGAATTGTTTTGACTGTGCAAGCTGACTACTAATGAAAAATTGATTGGAATGATCTGTGAATCATGTCATGTCTACAATAATATTTTTTGATGTTAGGATAGGAGTGAATTAGGTGGATAGGGTTACACTATGGCCTTGTCTATTGACTGTGGTCATGTCTAGATTTACTTTAAAAGTGATTTTCTTATTTGGGTGTGTGTAGTTATATTAGGTCTATTGATAACTTATGGGTGTCAATTTAATACTTTAAAGTTCTTAAAATAACAAACCCTAGTTCCTACACATAAAATGAATATATATCAGATACAAAATGAGGGAACTATGCAAGGGGAATAGTCAAACTATCCTTAAAAAACCTTATGTAATCTGAGTGTCTCTCACATAGCACAAAAAGACCCCAATTAGATGTAGGTCTCCCTCTTAGAGTGATTATGTGAATATTTATATTTGATATATGGATGAAATTAGTAAGTTGAATTGAATGTTTGACAATGAATGCCCTTGACATGCAATAAAATGGCTTTAGATTTGGCCTACGACTATTCCAATAAATCATGAATTTGAATTGAAAAGATTTGTGCTCTTTTAATCAATATGCAATACTTTTTGTAAGGTCTTTCAAGAGGTGTATTGAGTAACTTTGATGTGCTTATATCATGTAAAATTCAAAATATTTTCATTAGCTAACTTTTTTAAAAGTGTGGGAGGGCAAACATGGATCATCTTAAATTTGAAAAGTGATTGTTATATTACTCTAGATAAGGGCAAACTAGTCGACAAGGTTGGTTTGTGGCCTTATCCAACTAGTGCAGTCTTGTCCCAAAAGAATAAAAACAATTAAAAATTATCTGGAAGAAATATATAAGTAGAATAGGGAAGTTTGAATGACTTTTTTATTATTTTCAATATAATGAATAGAATATTGAAGTCTCTCTTACATATTGTAGGTTAATGGAATGGAAAATAGGCCAAATAGTAAAGATTTCAAGATTAATCATTATCACACAATGATTAAATTTTAGTGTCTATATTTTCCCTCTCTATCTAGTGATGCAATAAAGTGAAAATATAAGATTAAAAAAGATGCAAGCTAGAGTGTGTATGCATACTTTGTCTTTTAATGTGAAACATTATTGTGCAAGATGTCTTAGGGGAAAAACTTGCAATAATACTAGTGAAATTAGTTACTAGCCTTATTTTAAAATTTAAAATAGAAAACTTAAAATTGACAATTAGAAAAGAGAGGAATAAATTAATATGCCTTAAAGAGTATGCAATATAGTTGCCTTGTAATTTAGAAGTGTATAATTATGTGCCCCCTAGTTGAGGCATTTTGGAGAAAAAATCAATTTATAGTGAATTGAGAGTGATCAAATTTCAATTTGAAAACAAGTGAAATACCTTAAATTAGAAATAGTGTATGCTCCAACTCTAATTTTAATGTGTAGAGTACTCTTGTATAAGAATTGAAGGGGTAGAAGCACCAAATGTGACTCGCTACAATGCAACCTTAGATGTTGAGTGTCACTAGACTCAAATGTGGTAGAAGAAATGTGGCTCTCTAAATTATAACAATTGATGTTGAGTGTAACTAGAATCTAATGTGGCCCACTTATATAATGAAAAGAATCACATCACTGTAAAATATTTAGATTCTATTTGAAACTTTATGCCTTTGAAATTTTTGAAACTTATAAACTTTTGAACTTTGAAGAAGTGAATTTTGAAATTTTCAAAGAAGAAACATAAACATGAATGAATATTGTGTCCCGTGTATTTTTATTGAATTGATATCAAATTATAATTTGAAATTTTAAGTATTTGAAACCTGTAACTTGTAACTTTTTTGCACATGCCCATGAATATGCATAAAGAATATGTGAGTATGTAATCAAATAAATATAGCAATAAATGCACATGCATGTCACATGTTCCCATAATCTAAAAATTTTGAAGTATGTTGTAATTATGAAAATTGTAACTATATAATGTCATAAATTTCAAATTTGTTCATAGGACTTGAATTCTCAAAACAATTCCATTGTGATGCCCTCATTTTGAGATGAGAGATGTATCCTACAATGTAAAGGATAAGTGATTAGAAAAATATTTTTATGATATATATCTCAAAATGGTATAAATGTTGTGGATAGATATAACATATTGAAGTGTTCATGGAGAACAAATAGATTCCCCCAACTTAGCAAGGTTGTTGGGTAAAAAGGGAAGACTAACATCAAAAAACTATGTAGCAGTATGTTCTAAATCACACTCACATACCTCATGAAAACTAGTGTGTATTAAAAAATTAAATATACAATATTATAAACATGAGATAAATAACATGTGTAAAGAAGTCAGCTAGCAACATAAGAAAAATTTTGCAGGTATTGATTTTGAATTTTTTTTAATATTTTGATTTTTTTTGTATTTTTGAAATAAATGATTTGTTTTGTGAATTTTTTCCATATTTGAAAAGTTTTTATTTTTTAGAAATACGTCAAATTTTTCAAGATTGGAATTTAAAAATATTTTAAAATTATTAGGAAGCAAGGCTTCAAAAATAGAATAAATTGGGAGGGATTCAGACACTCCAAAGTAAGGTATTAAAACATGGTGTGGAAAAAAAAAGGAAATAAATATTCACCCAATATATGTGGATTTGAATCATAATCATGTAGATAAGGACGTACATGCCCCCAATGGACAAGTGTAAACACCTAAAAATGGTATTTGGATGTTAAGTGTGTTGTTTGAGTTATCTTATTCTTAGCTTAGTCTTAGACCCATCTTAGAGCCTTTCTCGCATTTTGTAGCCATTGTGTAGATCACAAATAGTTAAAGTCAGCCAAAACACAATCCCATGACAAATTTTTATATCCAAACCTAGTTTGCCTAGCAGTCTACTAGTTGGACATTGGCTTCACATTTGGGACACTACAGCCACATAGTGCTAGTGTCCCCAGCTAGGTGTTATTGTCCTTTGCCCTAACTCTCCTAAACGAATACATTTTCAAATGTGTGCCCCTCCAAAGGTTAGCATAAGTACATTTTATTATCCACATAAGCTATAGATCTCTATAAATATAAGTTTATTTGACATTTATTCATTAGATGGAAAATAGATGTAAAAGATTATTCAAACAAAAGATAAGTTAAGAAAAAATAAGCTATTTGATCCCTCTAGTGCCCTAATTTTGCACAATACCATCTAAAATAGCCCTAAACCCAAATTTCAAATATTTTAAAGTTCAAGTACATTCAAGGCATCCAATTCCACTCTCATTATAGCATTCACTTGTACTTGCATTAAGCACTAGGTGGGAGAACTACATCAGGCTTGATCCCTTTTTGGAGTATTGGTATGTATGAAACTCTTCATAATGAGGTGTTGAGGATGTCTAGCCCATCCTACTAACAAACACATAATTATTTATTATGCCATACTTATAAGGATGATCAAGTTTTATAGGTACAACATAGAGTTTCAGATTTTGTGTGAGTAAGAATAAGACCTAAAAACACATGTGTAGGTACTCCCATAAAAAAGGAATGGTCCTATAAAGAGAACACTAGAGCCATTTTAAGGACTCTACATCAACATGGCACTACTGTCCAAGTGGGGCACTACTATCCAGTGAGCAAATAAATCTTAGAATCCTATTGATGACACTCAGAATTATCCAGAACCTAGTTTTCAAAAAAAATCATCTGTGATGTCACTTTTCAATTAAGCCTATATTTATGCATATTTATTACTATTTTTAGAAAGTAAAATAAGGTCAAAATATATAACAAATTATTGCTTAATTATTTTATACTATTTAATTGATTTAGACATCTCAGCGCTTTAACCAAACATAGGGATTACAAATGTAAAACCCTAAAAGGTTAAATCATTTGGTGAACCCGACTTACTTTGAATATTGCTACAAACCTTAGTTTGCATTAATACATTTTTTATGAAATAAATCAGGGTTACATACTTCTAATTTTATGATTTTTTAAACAACCTAGCTAAATTAAATCAATTTTCATATTAGGGTTTTAATTTATTTACATATAACTTAAATTGGTGTAAATAAACCATAGATTCAAGAAACTCTAACCCTAGACACACTTAGGGTTTGTATCCTTTCGTATTTATACTCAAATTTTATTTCCAAAACTTAGATTTTAGATCCATGTATCTTCTAATTTATATTTTATATAATCATGATAATAATGACAGAATAAATTAATCACTTTTTGTTACAAAGTTTAATACTTTCATTTGCATGCTTGTTCCCTTTAATTTAGAATGGACTTAGAAAAGACATAAACACATGTATAGATGATGTTTTATAACAACTGCAATATATTTCATATCTCATAGCATGTTATCTTTATCCTATGTGGAATTACATTAACAAGTAAACCCATACACTTAGAGGATTTAACACATAGACTAACAACTATGTTTTAAGATTCAATGTCATATATTATGCACAGGAAAGAATCTCCTTCTCCTCCTCATCTCCATGAGGGTGATAGGTACTTTCCCTCTAACTAGTTACATGTTATCATTCTTCCATGAGATGAAGTAGTCTATAACATTGTCACTAATCCCCCTGCTCAGCCTATTCACATATATTCCCTATAGGGTGTGTGCCTACATTTTCAAATAGAAACAGCTAGGGTTTGCACTTGTGAAACTCTATGTGATCAACTTATCAGTATGAACAAGATAATTACAGGTTTACAAATTAGAATCAACCATTACATGAAAATATTATAACATTGAAAAAATAATTTACAAGACAAAGGCCTTCATGGCACAATAACATAAATCATATTTATACATCTTTAATTAGTCAATTTATGGCAAACAATGTTACATATCATAACATGAAATCACAACAAAGTACATCTATAATTAGTGATTCAAAAATAATTCAAAGGTCAAATAAGAGTTCAAGTGAGCCACTACGGGAAATGATTAAAGTTAAGTTGATCAACTTACCTCCTCAATACCCAATGAGGAGATCCATATATTTTTATGTGTATCATAGAATGTATGGGCACCACATTGATTCATGTTTAGCATTAAAAAGGAAAATACAACAAATCATGGATACAGATGACTCACATAGTGACACTTCATCCAAACAACATAAACTAGCACATCTACCAATTTAAAAAGGGTCAAATTCAAAAACAATACAAAAATGGTTACCAAAGCATAATTCAAAACAACAAAAGGTTCTAAAATCACAATCACAACAAGAAATAGTACAATAAGCACAAATAAATCAAGCAAATATACCTCTCTAAAATAAGTCTAAATGTTCAATATGGTATGGGTTTGGTTAAAAGTATCTACAATAGTATGATTATCATGGTCAAGGTTTGGGCAAGCAGGCCCAAGGCATCACTTCTCCTATTTTAATAGTTGATAATATTGGTCAATAGGGTTTGGGATTTAATGAACATCCTAAGGCACATTAGTCATAGATACAGTTTATCAAGGCAAAACATCTAGATACATAGGAAATGTTATAGAAACAATATGATCTTAATTTGTAGAGTCAAAATCATGCTCAACCAACAAGCATTCTCAAACAAGGATTTCTAGAAAAAGAGCCTCCACAACACTGTATGTCTACAATAAGCACAATTTCAAAGGAAAAAATCACAATCAATATTCCAAAACACAATTTAGAAAGGTCAACTCCATAACATGAGGTAATTCCCTCTAACACTCTAGGTTATTATGATTCTAATGATGAACAATACTCAAATTATTATTACAATAACATTCAACTACAACATAGCAATCACACTACATGAGAGAGTATCATTCTTATTTTTGATACAGGCCATGACGATAGTGAGTATCCCATCAGACTTATTGGTTAGTATGGTTCTTACCCTTGTACATACTTCCTTCTCTCTCTCTCATTCCTTGTACATAGTTTATTTTCATTTGCTTGTACGTAGCTTATACTTAAAAAATACAAAAACAATATAACATGTCAAAATATTAAAACATTTAAATATTACTCCAAAAACACAAATTTAAAGATTGTATGCATTACTATGTTTACATTTATACTATTTTCCAGATATTGCATATTGTTATCCATCCTAGTATAATTAATTTTCTCATACACAGATGCTTCACTTATTCTTACCGATTTCTTGCAGGTTACATATAGGAATCTAGTCTACTACATTGATCTAGGCTAGCTATCATCTACCCATTAGGGGCATATACACCGATCCAAGTTTATACATTTGATACATTTGCCCACTCAGGGCATCTCATACATAGTTACTACTACTAGGTTCTATCTTTACATACTATACATTCTAATTTACACATTAATACATCTTAATATTAATCATTGATACTCATTGCTCATATTTTTTTCCAACTATCACTCTTTAAACTCAAAATATATGCATCCTAAAATCTACATATATTTGTAATACATTATTATACATGCTTTCACTTCTAGTTTTCCTAGATTAGACTTGATTATTTTTCCTATGCTTCCTCCATATTTGAGGGCATTTGAATATACCATTATTATTTGGCTTAATGCCACTTCATTATTTGTATGCCTTGGAAATATGCACATGTCCTTTGTGTGTGTTTTCATGTTTTTATATGAATACATTTGAACATATCCTTATATGTGGCTCTAAGCTAAATTACTTGTTGTTTACGTATGTGGACATTTGAACATGTCCTTGTATGTCTTCATTTTCAAATTTAGTGACATGTGCCCATGTCCCTTGTAGTGTGGCCTGTTAGCCTAAATTTTACATACCTCTTTTTTTTATGTATTCTTATTTGTATGCTTCTTCACCATGACACTTTTATTTAATTGTTACACACATACCATTTTTCAATGCCATGAGGAACCTCATGCATCTACCCTTCCTAATTGGGTACCATGATGGACACCATGCCCCATCCCCCTAGGTATTTACTCAAAGTTTTTGATATAAACATTCATTACATCTATCTTAACACCCTTGTGCAATTCTAGATTACAACATACATCTTACATTACCTAATTATGCTCAAATTCATTTACACTTTAATGTTATGTTTGTATATTGTATTGTAATATCATGCATATGATCCAACTAACACATTTTGTAGAGCTACTTATTTTGAGGATAGTTATTACATAGGTTTCAAAACTAACTTCAAAATAGGGGGAATTCACAAGGCTTTGTCATAGAGATCAAGCTCCTACTTTTCTATTCATAGATAAATTTCAGCACACATGGTCAATTTTAGAAATTAGACACATGAAAAAATAGAGACTCAAAAGTTAGTTCAGATCATCTAGATTTCAAACCACATAGACATTAGTGCCCAGATTGAGAAAATAGCATCATATTGTGTTATTATCCATTATGTTAAGTATCCCTAGATTTAGGATAGTTGAGATTAGCCAAATCAGTACACTAGGTATAGTACAGATTTGTACACATACAATCATAGATTTGACAATTATGTTCAAATTTTGCTCAGATGTACTTATTTTAGTTCAAATTCATACCAATTGATTATATTTGGAGTCATCATGAATATAATTATCACTTTCACATTCATTTTAGTTACATAGATGAAGTTATTACATACTTAGTTCAAATTCAATATACTCAAATACTAGATTAGGGGCATGTGCATGACACATAGTTTTCATATACTCAGATACACATAGGTTGATCATATCGAATAGAAAAATACATGTCATTTTATACATTATATACGCTTTCTATCACATTTAAGGTTGTCACTAGATTCATGCCTTACTCCATCTATAGTGGTTGTCATTCCTAAGTGGACCAGATCCATCTGATATACCTAAGTGGCCATGGAGATGACATGCAGAGTTAGATTTACTTATTTAGATACAATCAACACTTTGTGAAATTTAGCTATAGATGCATACACTTCACATGGGTGGGCAATGATGGAGTCATTATTGAGTATTATCATTAATGTCAAAGGTGCATCTTACATGAGGTCAATGTCACTAAGAGAGTATGCCTAATTGGTAGTGTGTTGATGTGATAAGGGGAATGTAAGATGTTGTCATGAAAGAGAATTTGAAGTAAAAATAGATAACTTGAAGGAAACTAATGCTTAATGTTTTCATGAAGGTATAAGTCATTGATGTCAAGTTGTATAAGAAGCCTAGCCATGACATGAAGAGGTATGTCTAGGTAGCATGGTGAAGTGAGTGAGCTTGGAAAATTAATAAGTTTTTTTTCACTATATTGGATTTTGATTTAGGTATATAAGCCTTCATAAGTGTTTTAATGTGGGTCTTTGAGGGTAAGGCATTCTATCTTGATTTTTACTTGGACCTTACCTAGCCAAATGAGGTATCATGATCTATTATCAAGGAATTTGAAGGATGTATGTCAATGTTTAATGATGAGATAGGTTTTATGGAATTTTATTAAGTTTTAGAGTGTATGTAAAGAGGCATGAAGGTTAGTTTTAAGGCCTAATGTGGTTTTTAGGTCAAGGTATAGAGACAAAAGAGAGAGAGTGTTGCCTAATGAAGGGTCATAATCAAATTTCAAGATATTTGAGCTCATATAATAATTTAAAAAGGTAATTAAAAATTTTTTAGGCATGTACATGAATTTTGAGGTTCTATTTTTAAGGACAAGGCATTAAAATTTATTTGGAGATCTCTTGAGTGTTCAAAATGAAGGGTTCTCAACTCAAGAAGGATTTTATTGTGTTCATTAACTCATAAAACATTTGCATGGGAACTTAATTAGTTAATTTTATATGGGTAAGGGTGTTATCTAAAAACTATAGGCATTAGTTTTTTATTTGAGGGACTATGCTTATGAACGAGCATTAAGAGTGGAAACTAGTTTAAACCCTCTTAGAACCCTGATGAAGACCCAATGTTGAAGATGATTCTCAAAATTGATTAGGATGGATTAAATTGATTAGGAAATATACTATATCTTGTATTAGACTCTCCCAAGCACATCTAGGTGGTATTGGTTAGAGAGAGGAGAGAGAAAATGTTGAGTTATAGGTTTATTGTTAAAGAAGTTATAAAAGTCAAAAGTTGCATTGAACATAGTAAACAAATGGATGGAAGAATAACGTAGAGACTCACATTTAATGTCCATAATTTTTTATGGATAGGTTATAGTCCTCAAATTTTCTAAATGGGTCATTCAAGTTAGTCAGTCACTAACAGGTTTAATGGTGTAAATAGTGAAAAACTTAGGAAGCAGTGAGAAGATGAATTATAATGTGTTTTCAAGATATAATGATGAAACCAAGTGTTGGGGATCAACCAACAATGTTGATTAAAATGTGGAAGAAATAAAATGCAGAATTAAACCAGAAAGATAAGTAACTAGAATCAGATAATAGCAAACAATAAGAGATACAAGAAACTACCCTGAAAACTTGTATTAAACTCTTTACAGAAGGAATACAATTGAAGAAACTTATTTTCTTCCACACCTCTCTCAGATGTACAGATCTCTCTCTAGATCTCTTTCCCTCAAGAGCTCTCTCTCTCAATTACAATCAACTCCAACAACCTGGAATGATTCACATATACAATTCTGTATTGTTCTTCTACACATACAATACCAATAAGCTAAGAAGAATTATCTCTATTATATAGAATTAGGGATCATGAGCAATGAAATTACAACCAATAGATGCACCTCCTAATCAAGGGCTCTAAATAGTCTTACTAATAATAGAGATGCAGACTTAAGACTATCACTTAATCCTAACATGCAAACATTTTGTTCTGTCCATGCAAATAGCTTTCTGGATGCACAGGTGACCGACGTCGATCCCTGCCTGTCTGCCTGTGACCGACATCAGCCGATATATGACCGATGTCGGCATCTCCCAATCTGCTCTTGACCGACATCGATCACTCCTGACTGATGTTGATGACTGTGTAATTCTTGCAACTTACAAACTCACTCATTTGGTGAAGCTTTTAGCTCCACACCTTAACAATCTCCCACTTGGAGATAAACAGCTGCACCAGTACCTGTACAGCAACATCTTCTAGCTCCTCCATCTTCAAACTCAATCATGAATACTAATGAAAGTTGAATGAAGATTCAAATTCTCCTTTGTTACCTGCTTGGTTAACATATCCATAGGGTTCTTATCTGTATGGATCTTTTCCGGCTTCAACTCACCATCCTCCAATACCTATCTAATGAAGTGGTACCTAAGCTGTATATGCTTTATTCTTGAATGAAAGGCTGAATTCTTAGCCAAATGAATTGCACTCTGACTATCACTATATAATTTGTGTTAGGATTGTGGAGCTAAAAGCTTCACTGATGCAAACAGGAGAGGAGGTTGCTGAAGGTTGCTGAGTTGTAGAGAAGTTGGGGTCGGTCTGATCAGCCGACGTCGGCAGGATAGCACAGGGAAGCAACCGATGTCGGTCATATATCGGCCGACGTCGGTCACCTCCAGGCAGACAGGGACCAATGTCGGTCGCCTGTGTGGTTCGACTGCGAGCTATTTACGGGCAGTTAGCTAACGAACCAAGTGTTTGCATGAAGAGATCTAATTTTAGACTGAGAGCTGTGGATCTAATTATTGTAATTAGATGTCTAATTATTGTTTGGATGAGATCTATATAATAGACTCATGGTTGTATTGGAAAAGTGTGCTAGGGAGTAAGAGAGCATAATTATAAGCTCCTTCTGTGTGTGAGGTAGAGCAATTGGGCGTTCCTCCTAGTGCCACAGTACCAGGTGTGTTGGTGCTGGATTGGAGAGCCAGCTGGGTTCTTCAGGAGTGTAGGATCTTGGTCACAGTTGCATGGCCTATATAGGAGATCTACATGGTAAGTAAGATCATTGATCTGTAGGTGTATGTGTGTGCAAGGTCGAGGTTCACAGGTGAGCAGAACCATTGTTTGATTTGCAGGTGTGCAAGGTCATATAGACAGCAACACAACAGGGAGCAGTATCAGGCAGGATCTACTTGGAGTACAGGTGTGTACTCGGATAGAGCAAGAGGAAGGCAAGGAAGTTCCTTCCATAAGTATGGTCTGTTGAATTGCAGGTTGTTGCAGATTCATGGGAGATCTACTTGAAGTACCTTGAGTACTTGTGGAGCACGTGGAGTGCTTGTGGAGTGCGTGGAGCACTTGTGTTGTGCGTGGAGCATGGGAGGTGAACACCAACTCTGTATTTGAGTTGGGTGTTGGGACCTGTGAGAGGGAGAGCTTTGGGGAGAAGATTTACTGTTCACTTGAGGTGTGGGAAACCTCTGTAAGGTGGTGGAGAAGATGTGGCATATTCTCTATTGTATTCTTTTCTGTATAAAGTGTTAATACAAGTTGTGTATTGTCTCTCATATGCTGTGTTATTCTAAATTCTAGTTACTTGGTGAATCTGGTTTATTTCCGCATATTAAGTTGTTTGAAGTTTGGTAATCAATTGTATGTTTCCGGTTTCGCATCCTGACAAGTGGGATAAGAGCATGTTTGTTGTTCTAGATTCCTGACAAGTGGTATCAGAGCTAAGGTTGCAGGAAGCAGGTTGTGTTTTGGTTACAGGGCACTCTCAGGGGTTTCTGATTGAGTGGGAGTAGAGCAACGGCAGATCAAAGTAAGCTAAGAATGGAGGAGTTGAAAAGCACAGACGATTACTCACGGTCCGATGGAAAGAAAGAGCAGGTAAAAGAATATTGTTGGTTGGTAACAGATCAGCATGAAGAAACTGAAGATACAGATGTTGCAGGTGTTATTGCACAAGATGTGTTTGCAGGTTTCTTGGATAAAGTTGAATCTTGGATAAAAGATTCGGTTGCCTCTTTCCATGCAGCCCCAGATAGAGGAGCTGGTAAGCCTTGCCAGAGAATTGGCAAAGGGGAAGTGAAGCTGAAATTGCAGGCGGCCAACACACAGGTGTTGATGAAGGTCATGCAGGTCCCAGGTTTGGAGATATGGCTAATTTCTTCAGAAAGATTGGGTGATGAGAGATGCACAAGAACTCTCACAGCGGTAGCACTTGAATTAGCTGGTGGTAAGAAAATAGGTATACTTTATCTACTTGTTTATATTACTGATTCTTCTTCTGTTGCGAAGACGTGGCTTCGTAGGCTTGGTCACATGAGCAGGAAGGAGATGCATGTTCTTAAGCGGAAGACAGATATATTTGACAGGCTTAAGAACTGGAAAGCCTTGGTGTTCTTGGAGGAGATGGTGGACAGAGTTCAGTGGATGAGGCTGGATACATCTGAGCAGAGCAGTTTGGACATGGGTTTTGATCCAAAGGAGCTCGCGGGTAAAAAGTCATCACTCACAGGCAAACACAGACACCGGCGTCGGTCAGGAGGAAACGGCGTCGAACAGACAGGTGCCGATGTCGGTCATGTGCAGACCGAAGCCGGCGATGTCGGGCAGGGTAAGACCGACGTCGGTCATGGGACCGACGTCGGCAGTATGTAAGACCGATGTCGGTCATGGGGACCGATGTCAGCAGCAGGGACACCAGCGCTGGCAGGTTGGTAGTCAGGTACAGACACATGGAACTGACGTCGATCGGATGCAGACTGTGGGGTGACCGAGGTCGGTCACTGTAACGAATTTTGGGTGGACAGCAAGCTGTCAAGGAGTCTCAAACACCCATACGGAGGACTGAAGGCGTAAGTAGGCCCTCAAATTCGTTGTTCCTCTTCTTTATACATGTTGCTGATTGTAGAGCAGGAAGGATCCAGGAAACAGGTGTGAGCTTGGCATGGATGAGGATGTGATTCCTTGGAGGTGAACCAAACAGGTGTGTTTTGGTAGGGTTGCCAGCTGGATGAATGCACAGAGACGAATGGATTCCTTAGTAGAAGAATAGAGAGAACGGATACGTGAGACGGAAGACCAGGCATATGGTCTTGAGGAAGCTGCAGGACAGTGGTACAGGTTTTGACAGGTGGAGGATGAAACATCGCTTCAGTCGATGTCAGGGTAACTACTGTGGTTTGACTTACCAGGAGGATGATGGTCATGACATCATTCTATTACTGTATGTGGACGGTATGTTTTGCTATAGCAGGTTAATACATACAGGGTTTTGCTGAGCTAAGGGTAAGATTAGTTCAGTGGCATGTCATGAGGAGTTTGGAGCAGCGGAATTCTTTGACATGGGAGGCATGGAGATCACAGGTTGATTTTGTCTCAAGTGGGAGCTGATGTGAATCAGGTGTTGGCGAGGTTTGGGATGCAGAACCAGAGCACACTAAGGGCTGGACAGGTACAGTGTCCGAAATCACATGAGGTCTGGTATAGACCTGAGTATTCCCATGCAGTGGGAGCTGTCAGAGTTAGGAGCCAATTCGGGGAAGTGGGTTCTCAGATTTCTGAGAGGGACCGGCAGCAGGTGTTGCTATGCAGGTTCAGGTCTTCACTACAGGTGTTGTAGGTTCGGATGTGGCAGGGTACTTGGATGACAGGTGGTACACCACGGGTTGTGTGGTGGGTTGTCTTCAGGTGGGAGCTTGAAGAGGGATAGAAACCAGGAAACAGATTAGACGGGGTACAGGTACAGGTACAGTGCAGCTGTTTATCTCTAAGTGGGAGATTGTTAGGATTGTGGAGCTAAAAGCTTCACTGATGCAAACAGGAGAGGAGGTTGCTGAAGGTTGCTGAGTTGCAGAGAAGTTGGGGTCGGTCTGATCAGCCGACGTCGGCAGGATAGCACAGGGAAGCAACCGATGTCGGTCATATATCGGCCGACGTCGGTCACCTCCAGGCAGACAGGGACCGACGTCGGTCGCCTGTGTGGTTCGACTGCGAGCTATTTACGGGCAGTTAGCTAACGAACCAAGTGTTTGCATGAAAAGATCTAATTTTAGACTGAGAGCTGCGGATCTAATTATTGTAATTAGATGTCTAATTATTGTTTGGATGAGATCTATATAATAGACTCATGGTTGTATTGGAAAAGTGTGCTAGGGAGTAAGAGAGCATAATTATAAGCTCCTTCTGTGTGTGAGGTAGAGCAATTGGGCATTCCTCCTAGTGCCACAGTACCAGGTGTGTTGGTGCTGGATTGGAGAGCCAGCTGGGTTCTTCAGGAGTGTAGGATCTTGGTCACAGTTGCATGGCCTATATAGGAGATCTACATGGTAAGTAAGATCGTTGATTTGCAGGTGTATGTGTGTGCAAGGTCGAGGTTCACAGGTGAGCAGAACCATTGTTTGATTTGCAGGTGTGCAAGGTCATATAGACAGCAACACAACAGGGAGCAGTATCAGGCAGGATCTACTTGGAGTACAGGTGTGTACTCGGATAGAGCAAGAGGAAGGCAAGGAAGTTCCTTCCATAAGTATGGTATGTTGAATTGCAGGTTGTTTCAGATTCATGGGAGATCTACTTGAAGTACCTTGAGTACTTGTGGAGCACGTGGAGTGCTTGTGGAGTGCATGGAGCACTTGTGTTGTGCGTGGAGCATGGGAGGTGAACACCAACTCTGTATTTGAGTTGGGTGTTGGGACCTATGAGAGGGAGAGCTTTGGGGAGAAGATTTACTGTTCACTTGAGGTGTGGGAAACCTCTGTAAGGTGGTGGAGAAGATGTGGCATATTCTCTATTGTATTCTTTTCTGTATAAAGTGTTAATACAAGTTGTGTATTGTCTCTCATATGCTGTGTTATTCTGAATTCTAGTTACTTGGTGAATCTAGTTTATTTCCGCATATTAAGTTGTTTGAAGTTTGGTAATCAATTGTATGTTTCCGGTTTCGCATCCTGACAAGTGGGATCAGAGCATGTTTGTTGTTCTAGATTCCTGACAATTTGCAACTCTATTGCTCCTTTCCAAGCTCTTCCATGAATCGTGTCATCCATATCACCTCTTTGCTAGCCTCTGTGACTGCAATATATTCTGCTTCTATAGTTGACAAGGCAACAACCTTCTGCAACTTTGATATCTAGCTAACCGCCGTTCTACCAACAGTGAAAGCATATCCTGTGGTGCTCCTTCTGCCATCCAAGTCACCTACCATATCTGAATCTACATAACCATGTAGAGAAGTATCTGAACCTCTATAGCACAAATGCCTACAACTGGTCCCTCTCAGATATCTAAGGATCCACTGAACTGCTTTCCAGTGTTCCTTCCCTGGATTAGCCATATACTTACTTACAACTCCCACTACTTGGGCAATTTCCGGTCTAGTACAAACCATTGCATACATTAAGCTCCCTACTGTGGAAGCATATGGAACTCTACTCATGTACTCTACTTCATCATGTGAATTAGGACATTGTTCTTTACTCAATTTAAAATGTCCAGCCAAAGGTGTGCTTACCGGTTTTGCATCCTGCATATTGAACCGTTTCAACACCTTGTTCACATAATCCTCTTGAGACAAAATCAACCTATGATTTTTTCTGTCTCTCTTAATGCTCATGCCAAATATTTTCTTTGCTGCTCCCAAATCCTTCATGGCAAATGTGTGAGCTAATTTCATCTTAAGCTCAGAGATATCCTTCATGTGTGATCCTGTAACCAGCATATCATCTGCATACAACAATAAAATAATATATCTACCATTATCCAATCTCTTAAAATACACACAATGGTTAGATTGACACCTACTATAGCCATGCTCAGTCATAAACCTATCAAATCTAAGATACCATTATCTAGGAGCTTGCTTGAGGCCATACAAGCTTTTCTTCAATCTGCACACTAACTTCTCCTTACCTTTGACCTCAAATCCTTTTGGCTGATCCATATATATTTCTTCATCCAAATCTCCATGAAGAAATGATGTCTTAACATCAAGCTGCTCAAGATGCAAATCCTCAATAGCAACTAAAGACAATACAGTCTGTATAGCAGTCATTTTAACAACAAGAGAAAAAATCTCACCAAAATCAATACCTAGTTTTTGTGCAAATCCTTTCACTACCAACCTGGCCTTATATCTCATCTGTCCATTCTCACCTTCCTTCAATCTATAGATCCATCTATTCTTCAGTGTCTTCTTTCCTGCTGGTAACTCAACCAAATCGCATGTTTGGTTCTCTCTCAAGGAATCAATCTCCTCATTCATGCCTAGCTCCCACTGATTCTTAGATTCCACCTGTATTGCTTCATCAAAACTCTCTGGTTCTCCACCATCAGTAAGCAATAAATATAATAATAAAGGGAAATATCGAATTGGAGGTTTACTTACCCTTTCTAACCTCCTGATGGGCATCTGAGACTCATTCACAACACGTTGTCTGCTTAAATTCTCTGACAGTGACCGACCTCGGTCACTTCCAAGCCTGTAACTGGCTAACGTCGATTCTGCCTGACCAACGTCGGTTCTTGCCTGACCGACATCGGTCACTATATGACTGACATCAATTCCTGTATTGCCGATGTCAGTTCTTGCCTGATTGACGTTGGTCTCTGTGTTTTCCTATCTGTGGTTAATTAATCTCACGAGCTCATTTTGGACCGTCACCTCATCCAATTCTCCATTGCTCTATCCAAATTGATTCAACTTCTTGAGCTGATCACTATACATCACTTTTTTATTGAAAACAACATCATAGCTCCTAATTATCTTGTTAATTCTTAGATTCTAAAACCTGAATCCAAAATCATCAGAGCCATAGCCAATAAATGTGCACCTCATAGACTTAGCATCCAGCTTCTTTTTATTTTCTTTATCAATGTGTACAAAAGCTTCACAACCAAAAACTTTGAGAAATGAGAGATCTACCTTTTTACCTGTCCATGCCTCTTCTAGAATTCCACCATCCAGAGCTGTAGAGGGTCCTCTGTTAATCAGGTACACTGCAGTATCAACAGCTTCTGCCCAAAACTCTAAGGGCAAACCCGCATGCAATCTCATACACCTTGCACGCTCTATTATTGTTATGTTCATCCTTTCAACAACTCCATTTTGTTGATGTGTCCTTGGAACCATCCTTTGCCTACGGATTCCATGCATTTAACAATACCAGTTGAACTTGTGGCTGCAGAACTCACCACCATTGTCAGATCTTAGACACTTCAATCTCCTACCTGTTTCATTCTCAACCATAGCTTTTCAAATCTTAAAAGTGTCAAAAACATCAAATTTCTTCTTAATATAATAGACCCATACCTTTCTTGTAGCATCATCAATAAAAGAGACAAAGTACTGTGATCCTCCAATAGAAGCAACCTAAGCTGGTCCCCACACATCTGCGTGAACAAGCTGCAATTTGTGCTTCTTCTTTGTTGATCCAGTCTTGAGAAAACTCACTCTCTTCTATTTTTCAAAAACACAGTGCTCACAAAAATCTATATCTATGCTTTTCAAATCTAAAAGCTTACCTTTTGACTTAAGAATGGACATTCCCTTCTCACTCATGTGGCCGAGCCTAGAGTGCCACAACTTTGCATCCACATCTGAAGTAGATAATATAGAAGGAGAATTATCAGTAATACAATTACATAAATAGAGAGTACCTACTCTCTTACCTCTGGCCAATACAAGTGCACCCTTGGTCACCTTCCAAGATTCAGCTATGAGAGTTACTGTACAACCCTCATCCCCTAACTTTCTTGCAAAAATCAAATTCTTCTTCAAGCTGGGAACATGCATGACATCTCTCAACACCCATGTGTTGCCATTCTACATTTTCAGCTGCACTTTTCCTTTGCCAACAATTTTACAAGGCTCATCATCCCCTAAATAAACTATTCTAAAATCTCCATGGACATAGTCACTAAAATATTCTCTATTAGGGGTAGCATGAAAAGAGGCACCAAAATCTAACACCCAAGATTCTATATTATTATGCAAAGAGAATATAAGAGCATCTTGTGCAATACCTGCAACTTTTGCTTCTTCCTTACCTTCATGTTGATTGTCTTCTTTAGGTTTTGACCAGCAATCTTTGCTTATGTGCCCTATCTTTCCACAATTTCAGCATTGTGGCTTCCTGTCATTTCTGGATTTAGATATACCTCTCACCTTTGACTTAGACCTTGATCTCCCTTTCTTGCCCTTCTCTTTTTGCCTTCCCCTGCTCTCAAAACTTAAAGCATTCCCTGATGTTTCCTCTATGCTTTTCCTGTGAATTTATTCATTCAAGATTACACTAACAACATCCTCTACTTTTAAAATATTTGAAGCAGATGCAGTATTACTAACTACCATTACCAAGCTATGCCAGCTTTCAGGCAAAGAACATAATATTAAAAGAGCCTTAATTTCATCATCAAACACTATTTTGACTGAATTTAATTGATTTACAATTCCATGGAAATCATTTAGATAATTAGATACAGATCCACCTTCCTACATTTGCAAATTAAATAACTGCTTCATAAGATATACCTTATTTGAAGCTGAGGGTTTTTCATATAAATTTGTTAAATTAGTCATCAACTCTACCGTTGACTTTGCCTGTGATAAATTAGATATCACAATAGATGCCAGACTCAATCTTATAGATCTAAGATCCTTTCTATCAAAAACTTCCCATTCTTCATCATACATGTCTTTGGGCTTCTTTAAAACCCCATCTAACAGTAAGTATAGATCTTTCTGATACAGATAATCCTCTATCTGCATTCTCCAATGTTGATACTTCTTGCCATTGAACTTCTCCATTCTCAGTTTACTTTCTTCTGCCATTGCTTCTCCCACTCAAACAAAAATTCTTGTGAGTAACCTATAATCAATACACACTAACTAGATCTGAAACACTTGTTAGTCAACCTGAGCTCTGATACCACTTGTTGAGGATCAACCAATAATGTTGATTACAATGTGGAAGCAATAAAATGTGGAATTAAACCAGAAAGATAAGTAACTAGAATCAGATAATAGCAAACAATAAGAGATACAAGAAACCACTCTGAAAACTTGTATTAAACTCTTTACAGAAGGAATACAATTGAAGAAACTTCTTTTCTTCCACACCTCTCTCAGATGTACAGATCTTTCTCTAGATTTCTTTCCCTCAAGAGCTCTCTCTCTCAAATATAATCAACTCCAACAACCTGGAATGATTCACATATACAATTCTATACTGTTCTTCTACACATACAATACCAATAAGCTAAAAAGAATTATCCCTATTATATAGAATTAGGGATCATGAGCAATGCAATTATAACCAATAGATGCACCTCCTAATCAAAGGCTCTAAACAGTCTTACTAATAATAGAGATGCAGACTTAAGACTATCACTTAATCCTAACATGCAAACATTATGTTCTGTCCACAGAAATAGCTTTCTAGATGCATAGGTGACTGACGTCAGTCCCTGTCTGTCTGCTTGTGATTGATGTCGGCTGATATATGACCGACGTCGGCATCTCTTGATCTGCTCCTGACCGACGCCGGTGACTATGTAATTCCTGCAACTTGCAAACTCGCTCATTTGGTGAAGCTTTTAGCTCCACACCTTAACACCAAGTACATATAGATGTTTTAAAATACTTTTAAGACATTTTAATGTTTTGTATAATTTTTAGTGGTCAGTGAATATAATGAAAAAGTTGATCACAATTTGACATATCTAGTTCAGATGAGACAATGAGATATAAGGTCATGAGATTGGTCTACAAGACCAATAATTTCCATTTTTCTATATGATATTTCTATTTAATAATGTTATAATTATCTCATATAATCATATACATGCATCATAACTCATTGAAAATGTCTATATATGTGTTGGATGTTTAAGTTACCATAATTGTGTTTTGAGGTAATCTAGCAGTTCTAAGTGAGTGGGTTGCAGAGGTGTTCTTGAAACCTTATCTCCTAAATGGAAATGTCTAATTCATATGGTAACATTTTTTAGGTCATATAAGTTTTGTATAAGTTATTTATTTTCATGTTTGTGTGGCTAAATTATGTGTTATCTTTAGTTGTTCAAGATAGACTTATATGTGTGTTCAAAAGCCTAATGTGAATAGTGTTAATGGAGTATTTCAAGTGGTAGTTGGACCTAAAAGGTGTCATGGTGCTCTAAGGATGTTGGATAAGGTATATTTTAATATTTTATGGAAATTTTGTTTCATTTATATAGGTGTAGAGTGTTCCAAGGAGTCATAGGGTAAAATGTCATAAAATAGGCCTAATAGAATTAGGTCTCCATGAGACCTAAAGAAGGATTTGGTCTATTTAAGTAATGTTTGACCTAATTTAATGATTAATTATTACTTTTAACGTGTCCTAAGGCTTATTTTGTGTCAAATATAATTGAGAAAGTGTGTGTGGTCAACCAAGAGGTGTATGATCAAGAGGCTTATATAAGAATAAGGCCTTTTAGACCTAATTGGTTTGTTAGTGGATTGTATTTAGGAGCAAATGAGATAGAAGATACTTGAGTGGAATAAGATTATATATACCATAATAATAAATTATATTAATTATCATGAATATCTAATAGGAGGTTTGAGTATGAAGATCAAGGTTATATGACCTTATCAATTTTAAAGAAAACTAGTTGAATGAAGAGGCTTAGAAGGCAATTTGAGAGGGATAAGAGTGTAAAGAACTGAATACGTATTCATAATTATTTTTTTTAGAAACATAGTGTTATGAATTTTATAAAACAATTAGGTGGATGATTTGATGCTAACTCATCTAGGGGTTTGGTGCCTCCTTGGGTGCTTGCTAAAGTATAGTCAAGTGGGTGCTTGGATAGTTGGGGTTAGTGCTCCATGTGAATTTGGTGCTTCACTAAATTTATTTTTTATCTTATAATAATGTATTAAATTTTTAAATATACTTTATATTTCTTTCCCTTGATTTTTTCTCACATATGTGATGTGTTCTTATATTTCATGTTCATATGTATGATTGCTTGTGCTTTAATTGATCTATATGTTTGTATGAATGGATCATGAATGTTAAGTGTAATTGAATGAATTTTATGAAGACTATTCACCCCCCTTCTCATTAATTTTTATTCAAATATTCATGGCCTACTTGAGTTCTTTTATCCACCCACATAAGAGTTTTAAACACACTTATAGTCTTATCCAAGCTATTCACAAATCAGGATCCATCGAGCAGGGGTGGGTAATGATGGAGTCAAAACTAGATTGAGTTATTGAGTAAACCATATGAATATTGAGCAAGCTATCATCTCAGTCTAAGCTATCAAATATATGATCACTATGAACACACACACACAGAGGTTGGCACCAAGTTCATGCATTGGTTCACATATCCAATGAGGTGTATTTATTCCTTTCATCTCTCTTTACTCAGCTTTACTCAGTTACTTTATTTTATCATAGTCTTTTACTTTTGATCATCTCTTAATTAAGGACTAATTTTTTTCATATTTCATTATAGGTCATTACTTTGGATCATGTTTCACATATGCAAACCCAAATTCACATATTTTGACTCAATTATATGGGCTTCACTTCCAAGGTAAGTTTAGGTACACTTATTTTTCCTTTATACTATTCATTTTTCTTTGCTACATTTATATCATTAAACAGGGGCAAATTTAATCGCCTAAAAGTGGTATTTATATGTTAAGAGTGTTACTTTTTCTATCTTAGCCCTAGACCTATCCTATATCCTTTGCCACACTTTTTCATTTATTATGCAAACCACAGACAATTACATTCAACCAAAACATAGTCTCAAGATAATTTCTTAGATCCTAACCCAATTTACATAGCATTATACAAGGTGGACATTAGCACTGCATTTGGGACACTACATCCACATGGTGCTAGTGTCCCCAACTGGGTGTTACTATCCTTTGCCATAACTCTCCCAAATGGATAATTTTTCAAATGTGTGCCCCCCTAAGATTGGCCTAAGCACATTTTCTTATCTTTACAAGCTAAAAATATCTATAAATACAAATATTTTTTACCTTTATTCACTAGATGGAAAATAGATGCAAAAACCTATTCAAACAAAAGACAGGTTGAGCAAAATTAAGGTATTTTATCTTTATTTTTCCTACTTATGAATACTACCATCTAAAGAAGCCCTAAACCCAAATTTCAAATATTTCAAAGCTCAGGCACATTCAATGCATCCAAGTCCACTGTCATTCTATCATTCACTTGCACTTACATCAAACACTAAGTGGGAGAACTACACCAAGCTCGATCCCTTTTCAGAGTATTGGTATGTAGGCAAATATCTTCATAATGGGGTGTTGAGGATGTCCAACCTATCCTACTAAGGAATAAAAAATTATTGACCATACCATATTTTCAATTAGGATTAAGGTTTAAACATTAAATCAAGTTTTCTAGGCATAACACAGAGTTCCAAATTTTATGCACATAGGAACAAGACCTAAAAACACAAGCACAGGTATTCCCAAAAAATAGGATTAGTTCTACAAAAAGGACATTGGTGCCAATTTGAGGACACTACAACATGGCACTAATATATATATATATATGGGGTGTTATTATTCAGTGAGCAAACTAATCCCAAAATCTTGTTGATGACACTTAGAACTGTCCAAAACCTAGTTTTTAGAACTTAAATCATCCATGACAGTCACTTTCCAAATAAGTATATATTTATACATATTTATTACTATTTTTAAAAATTCAAAGAAAGTCAAATTATATAACATATTAGTACTTATTTATTGCATATTATTTAATTTATTTAGACGTCTTGGCCATTTAACCAAACATAGGGATTACACATGTAAAACCCTAAAAAGTTAAATTAATAAAAGACTTATGTGGGATTATAGAGAATGTATGAGTAGATATATGTGATCGTGTAAGTGCAAAGGAAGTCATAGCATGATAAATATGACATAGTAAATAAGTGGATTGCCATAAAGAACAAACATTGAAATCATTATAATATAGTTGTGTTAGATTATTCAAATTAGTTTGAAAGTGAAGAGGGCAAGTGCCCAAAGTGAAAATAAAGCTAGGGGTTAGAATAATGATTGAAATTTTGGGATAAAAGAATCAGTAACAAATTAAAATAAAATAGGCTATATACAAATGATGATATGTAAGTAGATGACAAATTAATTTTGTAATAGGAGGCATGTATGCATAACCTATAGTGTGATATGAAGAAGTGACTTTTTGTAAAGAGGAATCACCATATATAATTGCCCCTAAATATAAATAAGAATCATATTTTTTAATGTATCCATCTGAATCATTATTTATAGATCCATGTGAAATTGTATTTTCATTTGTAATAGGAGAAGATGCAACTATAAGCCAATAATATCATCAAGAGGATGCATTTTTGTAGGTCATGTATCATGTGTATTATAACACTCAATTGTATTTCCATATTCATCTTGCATATTAGTTGTGTCATTCCAATTATATTGTTCATAATCATTATCATGATCATAATCATCATTATAGAAGGGAATCTACTTGTTGGGTTGTACTTGAAATTGTGATATGTCATTTTGATCATCTTTTGTATCTATATATATAAAACCAACTACCCCATACGTTGGTATTGACCTTTTTGATTTCTCTTTTTCAATATGTATTGCATCATGTGCCTTTACCGGTATTCCATTAGTTGTATTTTATTGAATTCTAGCTAAAGATGTGATTTATTTTTGTTCTTTCTCTAAATATGTTCCCTCTTTTGAAATGTAAATGACTTTACTTTCATGATCAAAATTAATGCAACCTTTGTGTTTATCAATCATTTCTCATATTAATTTTAACCATGATTCTACAAGTACAAAATGTTATTCCTTTGTATGAGAAATAACATTGAAAGTAAGATGACACTCTTTTGAAAAAAATAGTATTATTAACTCAATTGATTCTAGACATGATGTTTATCTAGTAGCGTGATCTATGTGCTAATGATTATAACTAAGAGATACAATAAATGATGTAGAACAAAAAATAATTTCCTAATAGTCCATAACCTTGACATTGGTAAATTTATTGTCATCTATGTGAGAAGTGATAGTGAAAGGTTCTTGACATGAGAAAGGGCTTGTTATTATCTCCTTTAGAACCATACTTATAACATTAACTTTTGTAAGTATCTCTTTATTTTGAACCTCTTTTTTTTAGAAACCTTAAATATTCTTTCTTGTTTAGGTTGAACTTGTTGTTGCAATTTCTCTTTTAATAATTTCTCTTGTTGTAACTTTTGTAACCTTTACTTTTCAAATTGTTCATTTTGTAGTTGGTATGTTTACAATCTTACTTTTTCATGTAGTTATTTTTGTAATCTTTCATTCTCTATTTGTTTTATTTTGAATATGTGCTTGTTTTAATTTGTCCATTTTTAACTATTTTTACTTTAAATTGTCCTTTTGTATCCATGTTTGTCATCTTTGTTCCTTTGCACTAAGTCTAATTTTTTCACTTGTTCTACTTGTCCTTATTCCTTAGGACATGCAATCATAATGTGAGTGGGTTGCTTAATTGATGTATTTATTATAGTATTGTCACTATCAATGATACTTTATATTTTATTCTTCAAATCCAAACAACTATATGTATAATGTCCATGCCTTTTATGATATGCACAATAGTATGTTGACATTTTTAGAGGAGGCATCGAAGGTAATGTAATCAACTTATTTCAAATCATTTCTCTTATAACTTCACTTGAACTCTTATTATTCCTTTGTACATTTTTTGAATCAATAATTGTAGATGTGTGTTTCTTTTGGTGCACATGATAGCTAGATGAAGATACATGATTAAAACTAGAATATTCTAAATTTTTCATATATTTGTTATTATTTTCAAGTGATGTGATCTTTGAACTAAAATATTGATTTTGCTTTTTTAACTCTTCTATTAAATTTTTCATAATGATGATTTGATATTGAAGGGCTTCACAAGTAGAAACCCTAGGTATTGTTGATTGAATATGCATACAAACACCATCAAGAGGATAGGTGGGAGGAGGAACATGATTAGAATTTTTATTTTGACTATCCATGATATATACAAAGAATTTAAATATAGTACATGTGATAAATAAAAAACTTATTATTAGCAAATAATGTTTCATTTATAAAAAAGCTAATGACTAATGAATACAATGCAAGTAAAATGGAAGGTATAAAAGGTTATCTAGGGAAGGGTTTGAATGATTGTGTGGGTTCTCAATTATACTTCCTTGTTCATAGATTAGTGTTGACCCAATATTTTAGATCACTAACTACAAAGGTTAAATTATGCTTGTATCCCACTATTTCATTTTTGAGGTTATAGTGAGAGTGACTTCCCTTAGCAATATGCTCCTATCAAGTGGAACACAAATCAAATGGTTAAATAGGCTTTATATGGTATAAGTAAAGAACCCTGGGTGTTTCCAATATATTTTGAGGTATGAGAAAACTAAACTTTGTGTATAGCGGTATCTAGAGCCTGAGTATTGAGAGTGTATCCCTCACTTCATAATGATAATAAAACAAATCACTACTTAGCTAAAAATAGCAGGTCTCTATGTAGTTTTAAACTGCAGGAACACAATTGATAAAAAAAAATGGAAAGAAAATAGAAAATAAAGAGAAAATAAAATTCAATAGATTTTTTTGTATAGAGATCAACAAATTTTAACCCATGGTCAAAAGAAATGTGTGTCAGATGTTATTCAAGGTTAAAATAAAATGCTTTCAATGTCAGTAATTATGTTTGAAGTTGAAAGCAATTTTTTTAAGTTTTAAATCTCTAGCTGATCCAAAACTCAAAAGCTTTGGTTGAAATATAATTTAATAAACAAGAACAACATAATAACAATAATGCTATCTCTGAGAAGAGATGTTTTATTCATCAAATTTGCAAACCCAAACATATGCCTATCTCTAAGAAGAGATGTCTCATTTCCATTCCGGGTTACATATTCATTTATAGACATTTTTAAGGTAGGATGAAGATGTTTAAGGTCACCAATCTTGAGGGAGATTAAGTGGTTTGACTTTCATGATTTACAATAATACAGAATTCAAGGAATTACTATTTTTAGAAACTTACTATTTTTAGATTGCACTACTAAAATTAAAAATTTTGGGGAAATTTAATTGGGTTTTCAAGGGTAAAAATATATTGATAGGATCTCAATGCCATCTCACTGCATTCTCCTCATTCTTAGATTTCCAACGATTCAAACAGGGAGTCAAACAGAGCTAGAATACAAAAGTTATGGCTCCCAAAAGTCCTGCCACCAATTGGGGTAGAACCATCACCTAAATTGTCATCTGGAATGTTGCCCAAATCATATATCCAAGGTCTAAAGTTATTTATTTCAATGTCTAGAATTTATAAAATTTTGTACGAAACCCTAAGACAAAAATCAAGTAAACAGCAAGCAGTGTTCAAATAAAAATTATGGGTTCACTAGAATGTTTAATTTTGTTTTAATTTGCCAATGAAATGTAATAAACCTCTAAACTATTGAAATACTAAATTATATTATAGGGTATATAAAACATAAATGTAAAATATATAATTTAGAATGATCTATAAATAGCAATTTTTTATGTAAACAAATGAACTTAGATCAGTCTTGATTTGTGCTAACTATGCAGGCTAATTGTTTATGAAAAATTGATTGGAATGATCTATGAATCATGTTTTGTTTGAAACAAAAATTATATGATGTACTAGGACATGAGTGCACTAAGTGGATAGGGTTTCACTATGGCTTTGTCTATTAACTGTGATCGTGTTTGGATTAACTTGTTAGGATATTTTCCTACTTGGATATGTATGATTGTTTGAGAGGGTGTATGGGTAACCTATGGGTATTGATTTGATGTGTTGAAGTGCATGCAATAAAAAACCATAGTTCATGCACGTAAACTAAATAAATGTCAAATAAAAAAGGGGGGAAATTAGAAAATGAGAATAGCCAAGATATCCTTAAAACACTCCACATAGTCTAAGTGTTGCCTACATATCCCAAAAGAGTCTCACGCTAATTTAATTATCCCTCCTAGAATGAGTGTGTGAATCTTGATATTTTATATATGGATTAAATTAGTAAATTGACGTGAATGCTCTTGACCAACAATAAAATATTTCAAATTTGGCCTATGGTTGTTGTAATAAATCAAAATTTAAATTGGAAATATTAGTGCTCTTTTTATTAATGGGTAGTTCTTATTGTAAGGTCTTTCAGGTGGTGTATTGAGTGAGTTTGATGTGCTTATATAGTATAAAATTAGAAATATTTTAGTTAATCAACTTTTCTAAAAGTTCAAAGGGCCAACATGCAGCATCTCAAGTTTTAAAAGCGATTCTTATAGTACTCTGGACAAGGGTGCACTAATGGACAAGGATAGACTATGGCCCTATCCAACTAGTGCAGTCTTGTCCCAAAAGAATAGAAATTATTGAAACTTGTCTAGCATAAATCTATAAGCATAACAAGGATGTATGAATGATGTTTTCAGTATTTTCAAGCCAATGAATATAATATTGAAGCATATATAAAGATTTTAAATTAATGGAATGGCGAATAGGCCAAATAAGGTAAGGATGTCAAGATTAAGAATTTTCAATCACTTAATTATTAAATTTGAGTGTTTACAAACTCTAATGGTGATAGATTAGAAGCAAAATCTAAAGACATTCTTAGACAAAACTGTGATAGGTGGAAAGAATCATAGGCTACTTGATTTTGTTGACCGCAGACTTAACTCAGTTGACTGATGAAAATACAAAATTTTCACCACCTACACCTACATTAATTAGGGTTATTGATGCACCTTTAAATCTAGAATACCACATGGAGTACCTACAATTCAAAACCCTATTTTCCTAGATATAAACCAAATTGATATCAAATAAGGGTGTCAAACGAAAGGGGTTGATTGAATTGACATTGGTCAATCTCTGTTGAATGACCAAGTGTTGTACTACATTTTAAATACTCCAAGGAGGGTTCAAACTTGAATTTAGTTCTCTCACTTACTTGTATGTGTGAAATTTTAAATATAAATCTAGATGTTATTTCTCCTATTTTATCGCTGGCATATGTAAATGTGAATTCACCTTTTGAAAACCTTGGATATAGATTCAACAAATCTATAGATAGAACATTAAAATCTTTGAATAGATTTTGAGAATAAGGAGATCCATCCTTAGGCTAGAGTAGCCTTGTATTTATAGACATTTTGACTTTGAATTAGAGGACCTATTGGCATGCAAAATCTAACCCAAAATAAGACCTATGAATAAAAATAAGATTCAATTGAAACTTGATTCAAAATAAGGTCCAAAAAATATGCGTGGACAAGTTTGCTCCCTGTAAACAAGCCTGTAGAACCATTCCTATCTAACACCAATGGATTTGTTCAAAAAGACAAGAGACTAGAATTGGGGATTACTGTGACAAAATGAAAAGATAAATAAAAAATGATGAACACATGAACTAATATAGAGAAGACCCAATAAAAATGTGCCAATATATACCTTATTCATTTTCAATAGTATACATGTACAAAGTTGCAACAAAAGGACATCAAAGATGGGCTTGTACCAAATTTGAGTGTCTATAATTAGTATGGTTTGGCTATAGATTAATGATAGACTAAGTAGGGTATATATAGGAGGTAGTGGTTATTATTTGAGGATCGTGTAACAAATGTTGTTATTATTTCTTAGTTATGGAGTTTTCACCCTCAAAGTGGCTTAGTCTTATATTTGTAATATTTTTCTCTACTATCAACTCTTGATGTGAATGTATGTTATTCTACTCTTAATTATTGTGATCTTTTGTTATTTCTTCATTCTTAATAACTATATTTACATCCATTGTAGTGAATTGGATTGATCTATCTAGTAATTTCATTAGAATTGGTGTCAGTGCTTTGATCTTAGAAAGGTTTTTCCATTCAACATTTTCAGATCTAATGTAGTGGGTTTTTTGTGTGTTTGAAAGATTAAAAAAACATAACTTGTGATCCTAAAGGAATTTATTTTTTTTTCAATGCAGTATTGCTTGAGGTTTTTTATGAAAAAAGGTCTAGAATTTTTTTTGCAACTTTGTGCAAATTAGCAATCATCCAAGATGATCACAATGATATAATTATTTAATACATGTATTTTACCCCAAAACCTTGTAACATATACCTTAACCTTAAATTCCCAAACCCTACACTCTAGAGTTCATGCATGGCTAGTCCAAACACTAGAGGAGATGGAAAATGGTGAGCCACTCTAGGAAAAAATCTTGGTAAGGAATAATTGGAGTCTATTCTTATACAAGGTTTTCTAGGTTGGTACCCCAACTCGATGCAGATGCAAATCATGGATAAAAATAAGGTTTGGATGGGGTCAAAGGTGAAATAAACATAATTAAAGGAACTATGAACAACATCAATGTGACATTATAAAATATCACATCAACCATGGTTAATATATAAATAGTGCCATCGTCCAATAATTCTCCACTAAGCCACTTGGGTTATCCTAGTCATAGAAATCCAAGTTTAAATATAGGTTCATATAACACACTACCAAAATTGGGCATGCACAAGTTCGATGGTAAGGATCTGATCAATTGGATCTAGCAAATGTAAATTTTATTTGAGTTACATTAGACGCCATATGCACAGAAGGTGGTCATGGCATATTTGTATTTGGAACCAAAGCAGTTCATTTGGTATAGATGGTTATATGATCAAAAGAAAAAGAAGGGCCTTACTATTAATTTTTTGGTATTTACTAATGAGTTGTAGACACACTACCATAATAGTATAGCAAATA
The DNA here is from genome assembly GCA_037957365.1 of Torreya grandis. Lineage (NCBI taxonomy): Eukaryota > Viridiplantae > Streptophyta > Pinopsida > Cupressales > Taxaceae > Torreya > Torreya grandis. The sequence continues at coordinate 2,921,031 of JARHVA010001043.1, forward strand.
ACTAGACTTCAGCTAGTTATCAAAAATGTGACAAATAAGGACTATAAAGGACAATATTCATAAATTATAGAACCCTTCCTTACACATGGAGGACATCACAAAGGACAACCTAAATGACATATTTCTGGGTGGGATAAAGGATAACATATAACTTGATTTTTGCATGTTTAATCAAAGTTCAATATTAGATTCCATGGTCTTTACATGCAAGGAAATGGAAAGAGATCTAGTCAAATGGCAGGGATTCACTTTTGGAAGAGATTGCATTACTCCAACACTATTTCCTAAAGCCTACCAGATTGACTCCTCACAAAGTTGAAGAGAAATGAGCAAAAGGGTTATATTTCAACTATGACAACTATAGACATCTAAATTTCATTTAGCGTCGAAATGCACCTTAATTTATTTAGTTGTTCTTCTTAAGTTTATTAATCATTATTCTTAATTTAATAATTAGCATTTCTTCCTAAAATCAATTAATTGATTTATTCAAATACTTTTTTTAAAAATCAATTTTGAACCTTTTATTCTTTATTTTAATTATTTAATTCCTTAATTTACCAATTCAAACTTTTCCATCTTTTCTCTCCCTCATCCCAACCAAATCCATGGAAACCTCCACTTCCTATGACTCCTCCACTGAGTTATCAATCTATTTTGACTAAGTCTACTAACCAACCCCTCATTTTTCTCACCTAGTTGAAATAGTCTCCATCTTCATGGATGAGGACTCAGCATTTGGAACCTTGAAAAAGTCTAATTGATCCTCCACCATCGGATCGTAATCTAGGTTTTTATAAATAAGCTTGAGAATCCTCATTTTCGAGGGACACAAATCTTGAGAAATCATAATCTAGAAAATCATAATCAAATCTTGCATCCAAAGTGAATCAAAGTCAATCTTTTGCACCAAAACGCTACCCGTTTCACCTTTGCATTGGAGGAGTGAGCACCACATTGTGATAGAGCAAATCGAATTTGAATCACAATGAAATATTTTTGTGTCTAAACTGTGAAGGTTTTTTATTTTTGTTTCTTGCATTTATTGCTCTAACGTTGATAGAATTTAGCTTAGAATAGACTTGTTCTTTGTCTTTGCACTTTTTAATTCATACAAAAAATATAGAAAAGAACATAAATGTGTTGAGAATATATTATTCTACATTGAATGTGTCAATGAATAAGAAGAGGATAAGGAAGTAGCAAGTGAGGTTGAGGATGAGTAGAAAGAGGCATCAGAAGATACCCAACCGATTATCTCGTGTCATGCACTTTCGAGTATTAGCACCCCACAAACCATAAAGGTAGTGGTTTTTCTAAAAAAACAAAAGGTGATAGTGTTGATTAGCTTGGGAAGTACACATAACTTCAAAAATAAGTTGGAGATACACTTGATATGATTTTTATTCATCTTCATAATTTTATGCCATGATTGCAGATAGTCGCACAATCAATTGTTCAAGGAAATCTCATAGTATCAAATTTTACATGGAGATTAAAATTTAGACTCTCCTATGTTTTCTATTCTCATGGGCAGTGCGAACATTGTCTTGGGAGTCTAATGGCTCAGAACCTTGGGAATAAAAGAGATGAATTTACAAGAGTTGTTCATATTTTTTTATACTAAAGGCAGAACATTTAAACAAAATGTATTGCATGCAATGTCTCCATAGCTGGTTAGTTCTCTTCAAATGCAGAAGATTTTTAAAAAGGGGGTAGAAGGGGTTTTAGAATAGTTGTTCTACTTATAAGTAAAAACAACAAATATGTCTACACAACCTAATCTATATAAATTTTTTGATAACCACTCATTCATTTTTGGATCAAAACCAAAAGGATTACTACCAAAAATGGAACATGATCATGTCATTTGACTATTTCTAGGGAGTCAATTGCCAAACATCAAACCATACAAGTACCCATATGTCTAGAAGATTGAAATTGAAAATATGCTACAAGAGATGTTGGAGGCTAGTATTATCAGACATAGTTAAAGTGCATATTCATCCCCAGTGGTAATAGGCATAAAAATAATGATACCTAGAGAATGTGTTTGGATTACAGAGGAGTTAACAAGTACACCATCAAAGATGAGTTACCTATTATAGTAATTGATAATTTCATAGATGAATTACATGGTGCTATTTAATTTACAAAAATGGATCTTCATTAGAGTTACCATCAAATTGTAATCAAAGATGAATAAATGCGTAATAAAGCTTTTAGAACTCATGAGGGCCATTATGAGTTTTTGGTAATGCCTTTTGGTCTCACAAATGTACCATGTACATTCAAGAGTTTGATGAACACTATCCTTATGTCTTTTATGATTAATTTGTCTTTGTATTTTTTTATGACATCTTAATATACAGTAAAACATGGGAAGCACACTTGAATAATGTGAATCATGTACTAATAACTTTAAAATAACATTAGATTTATGCAAAGCCTTTTGAGTGTGTTTTTAGAATAAAATAGGTGGAGTATTTGGGTCACATTATTTCATATGAAATAATCAAAAAAGACTCTCACAAGATAAATACCATGATAGAATGGAAAGTTCCAGAAACCCTCAAGAATATCCAAGGCTTTTTAGGGCTGACAAGTTACTATCGTCATTTTGTAAAAAATTATGACAACATAACAACACCACTCACAATTTTTTTAAAGAAGATCTCATTCCACATGAAAGAAGCTACCACCAAGTAATTTGAGAAGCTAAAGGAGGCCATGTGCACCACTCTAGTTTTGGCTACCCCAAATTTTTCAAATACATTCATTGTTGAATGTAATGCATCAAGGTATCAAATGGAGTTAGTACTCATGATGTAAAGAAGACCCATTACATTAGAGAGACTTAAAATCAAAGGTAAGAATTTTTTAAATCCTATCTATGAGAAGGAGGTGATGGATATTCTTCATGTAGTCAAAAAATGGAGACTATCTAATGGGTAGATACTTTAAGGTGAAGACATATCATGATAGTCTAAAATACTTCTTAGAACATAGGTTATCATTTTAAAAACAATAAAAATGGGTGACAAAACTGTTGGAGTTTGACTTTGATATCATATATCAAAAAGGAAAGGATAATATAGTAATAGATGCATTATCTAAGAGGACTGAGTCCACAAAGGCATTGTTATGCGCAATGTCCATATGGCAAGAAAATTGGGTGGATGAGGCAAAATCCAAATGGGAGAATGACACTAATATAGAGACTCTAATTTGGAAGCTCCAACAAGATCCTAGTGTCTCAAAAAAAAATGGAAAGAGAATGTCATATGGTACAAAGATAGGTTGTACTTATGTAATAACTATGCCCTCAAATAGAAGATCCTTGTGGAGCCCCATACATCTCTAGTAGTGGGCATTCAGTAATTTTGAAAACTTATCATAAAGTCAAGTAAGAATTGTTTTGGGAAGGACTCAAGGAAGATATCCATAAATTTGTGGCCAACATGGTGTGTTAACGAAACAAAGGTGATAATATTTAAAACCCTATGACTTCTTCAACCCTTATATATTCCTAGATTTCCATGGATTTCATAATAGGATGGCATAGGTCAGAAGGTAAAAATGTCATCATGATAATCGTGGATAGGCTCACCAAATATGCCCATTTTTGTGCCTTGCCACAGCTATTTTTAGCAAACACAGTAGCATTGATTTTTCTAGATACACTTCAAAAGCTCCATGGTACTCCCAATGATCATAGTAAGTGATCATGATATTATATTTACCACTAATATTTAGAGTGATTTATTTGCATGTTTGGGTACCCAGTTGGATCATAGCTCATCATATCATCCTCAATATAATGAGAAAATAGAGGTGGCCAACAAATTCTTAAAGTTATCTCTATTTTTTGCATTAGATAGATTTGAAAGAAATGTTCATTGGCTACCACTAGCATAATGGTGGTATAACACTTCCTTCTATACCTCATCCAAAACGTCTCCATTTGTGGCACTATATGAGTACCTATCCCCATCCATCACATGATTATTAAGGGTCCAACTAAAGGTTCAATCTTTTTAATAACACATTCAACACAAATAGAAGGTACTAACTAGTCTAAGAGAGATCTTGGTAATGGCACAAAATCAAATGAAACACCAAGTGAAATACAATTTGAAGTGGGAGATTGAGTTTTGTGTGTTTACAACCATACAATAGAATGTCCTTGAAACAATAAAAACATGATAAAAAAATCTCCTAAGAATTGTGACCCTTATTAGATCCTACAAAAAATTGGCAGTGTTGGATACAAGCTAAAGTTACCTCAATTTACATGCATACATCCAATATTTTATGTTTCCCACTTGAATAAGGTAATTTTACAAAGAGTATCCACCTATACTAAGATACCAAAGCTAGATGAGGAGGGAAGAGTCATTATGGAACCTGAGAAGATACTTCAAACACACACCAAGACTGCAAACAAGGGAAATTAAGTATTTGATCAAGTGAAAGAATCTAACCAACAAGGATGCAACATGGGAGGCGGAAAAATTCCTACATAAGAATCAAGAGTTGTTCAACGTTAAGAAAAATGTTGTTTTGAAGGGGAGGGGCATGCTATGCCCTTAACTTATAGCATGTATAGGAAAATGTGTGGTCGATTTGTGCCTTACATAACCTTTTACCTTATCTATCATAATCCTCTATGTTCTCATATTATTAGTAAGGTTAGCGTATGGAGTAACCATAGCCTACGTAAAGTATATATAATAGGTATTTGTTAGTACTTGAGGATAATATTATGAATTATGTTTTTATTGCATGGTTGTAGAGGTTTCCCCTCAAATTGGCTCAGCCTTATATTTTTAATATTATATTATGTTGTCAACTTTTGGTGTGGATGTGCACTATTGTGTTCTTAATTATTGCCATATATTTTTGTTTCTTTGTTCTTGAATTATATTTGTATCCATTGTTGTGAATTGACTTGATCTATATAATTAATTTCATTATAAGTATGGACTTCCAAACACCACATCAAATGCATCAAGATGACTTGCATATGCAAACTTCAGTTTGCATCTTTTTTTAGCTTGAATTTTAACACCCTTATTCAACTAACACAAAGAATATGGATACAAATAATCATATACATGTAAATCAAGCTTCTTTACTAAATCTGAAATTAAATTATATTGAGATCTAGTATCAACAGGTGCATTTACCTGTGTCTTTATGATCTAAATGTTGATTTGGAATAACTTTCTCTTCTCTTCTTGTTCCTTGTTTGTGTGGGTTACAATGCAACCAAACTTCTCATTTACATCATAATTGTCCTCATTTTATACCTATGATTTTCTCAAAGACGTCATGGACTAATTAGATTCATCCTTGACCCAATTCTTGGGATGCAACTTCCAACACTTAGTGTTAGTATGACCATCTATAACACAATGATTATAATGGTTCTTAGAATTTTTACAACTATGCAACGTTGTCACTGTATGCATTTAAATTTGCTCACTTCATTTAACATCACTAATATTGCTATTAGTCGACACTAATTCCACTTATCTAATTTATCTTATCTAATCACGTCTTAAAATCAACCCCTTCTAATCATTTATCTAATATCTTCCCTTCATACTTTCATTCACTAACTATAGTCCTATCCCACTTCAATAATTATTCTAAATCCCTATTATTCCATCCTAATTTCACTTATCTATTATTTGGAAATTTTAAATTCCCATGGCCCATCTATTAGCCTATTCCTAGGTTCTCCTACAACCTTAGTCCCTAATCACCCACCTAATCCCTATTTAATCCCCTACCTAATCCTAATTAACCCCTACGAAAGATTCTAGAATTCTCTAATTTTAGAATCCTCTTTATTCTCACCCATCCTCTCTAGAAGCCTCTAAATTTAGAGGCTTCCAATGAATTTTTAATTCCTTTTAATTCTCCACCCTAGATCTCCATAAGCCAACTTTGAATGTCAGCGATTGAACCTTCCCTCCACATTCTATATAAACAAGAGCCTCCCTCTATTGGAACCAAGCATTGAATCCATAACATCTCTATGCCAAACAAATCCTTGAATCCATCATACATGATCAAGCAATCATAATATTGAAATTCTGAGTCCATAGCAATCAACCATCCGCTTGAACATCTTGGAAGGAGGCTAGCTAAAACAAAGGATTGGTAATGTTTGTCTTATGATTCTGATTTGTTTCCATAATCCTCCCTAATTGGTAGTTTGACGTTTTGAGTTTAAATTACATAGTTTGTGATAATTTAATAAATATCTCAAAATTTTCTACGACAGTGGCATTCCTCTTACCTTCCATTTACCTTTCTTAAAGGTCTTGTAAGGTTGGTTTTGCTCTTTCTTGACTTGATTTGTGGACTGATTTTGCTTTGAGGATTCACCCTCCCCTTGTTTTATTTATTTCTCAATGCAGTAATCTTGCTCCATCAAGATCTTGAGGCTTACTAGAGATGACTCGCCACCTCAACCAAGTATGGAGATCACCAAAGTATTTAGTCAAATTGTCATCATCTTCCAAGTCCAAGTTCATGAGAATGGCTTGTCTATAGAACTCTGCAATATAATCCTACACACTTTGACCATGTCCTTGCCTAAAACACTGCTACTTAATTTTTTGATCAATTATATGTCAAATTGTGTAAAAAAATATTATACAATAAATCTTTTAAATCATTCCACTTATCTACAACCAACTTCTTTTTTTCAAACATTGGTAGATGGGTTTCCCACCAAACTAGAGCATGACCTTCCATTTTGAGATGTGCAAAGGAAATCATTTGCTCCTCGATTACTTTATGTACACTAAAGTATACCTCCATTTGTTTCAACCATTTATCTAGAATTTCGACTTCTACTTGTCCTTCAAAGAATTTAATTTCAACTTTTGTTTCAATCTTGAAAAGAGTATGTTCAAATTTTATTGTAGCTTTACCTTTTTCTTTCGTAGGTTCTTCTTCATGCTTGTCATGAACCCTTCTCCACTTTTTTAAATTTTCTTCTTCATGGGGTTCTTCTCTTTTTTAATATTTTTTACTATAGAGCAAACCATAGCACTTATGGACTTTTGATCCCTAGTTGTTAGCCTGTGTTGTTTAATGATAGTGTCTTTTGACTTCATTACTTTGTCCATGCATGATTCCAATGTAATTACTCTACTGGCAAGACTTTATTTGCCTTCATGAGCCATTTCTCTCACTTGTCAATTCCACTTTCTTGTAGATATCTTTGAATCACAAGGCAGCAATTGTGAATTTAAAGAGAAATCAACCGTTAAAACAAACCAATGGTTTCTAAACCGCCACTTGCAGGGACCAATGGTTGTGCAACAACCGTCTACATAAAGCGGCGGTTTCATTACCAATAATAGAATTCCTCCCTTGAAGCCCTGATGATGGTTGAAACTAGGTCTATTATATGCTCCTAACGAATGGATTGTTTTCTAGATCAATGGGATCCCTAGGCTTCATGACTAGAGTTGTCTATATAAGGATCTCTTGTATGGAATCTTAACATGTCATCTTGATAATGTGGGTCACGTGGTATGATCCAAAGCATCAATTTCAAAAAAAATACATATAATTGCTGAAGCCTAAAATTTATAATGAATTTTACAGTTGTACATCTTAATTATTATTATGTACATTCGGGTTATTAAAACTTTGTGGTAGATTTTATAATAAGAAATGCACTTTGTTACTCTTCATTATAAATCTTTTTGTTTCTAGATGAGGAACTCTGATTCGTTTTAAAAGAAAAAATATATATTTAAAAATTTTAACAAAAAGTAAATAATAAAATTGTTAGCTCGTCACATAAATGAGAGATCTAATCATTTTTGTGCTACTAATAATAATTTTAACCCACTTCTAAATAAATTAACTTATAGAACCCATCAAAGTGTATGACAATGTAATTCACCTTTAGCCTCAGTCCTAGTTGTCCTCATTGTTGCCATCCTTAACTATCTCTTCATTGGATAGTGAAGTCTCGTTACCATATGTCAAGGCATAGTTGGCGGTTACCTTCAAGAAACTGATTACTTATTTAGTCCTTTTCCAATTTTGGATGTTTGACTTGGAATTCAGCTAAGTTTTATCATTGTAAATGCTATATCAAGTATGGAACATACCATGATAAAGACCAAACTCCCTATCAGATTTTGGTATAATTACTATCCACGATATTAGATTTTTTTCGACTGAATAGTAAAACTGTACCCTCCTCCATTGTGCTGTGAACAGGCTTGCAATCTTGCATGGAAAATATTCAAGCAGCTCTACCATGTACTTTTTATGGGTTTTGAGAAATTAACCGTGTTTAATCTCTATCTTTGCTCATCTCCAAAACCCAAGCAATAATGCACTTAACCATAATCAACCATTTCCAATTTGGAAGCTAACTGCAATTTGACTTTGTGAAATAGAAAACAACGGAAACAATGATGACAAATATTATTATGAGCCTTGTTGCCAACAAACCTGCTGCTACAAAGGAAACAAACCATCTTTATGTACTATGCTCTTGACGTTTGCTTTATTCCATATAATGCTTTCCACAGCCTGCAAACCAGAGGCTCAGAGCCTTTAACTTCAAACCTTATGGCTTCTGCACACGACATTATGCATCCAAATCTCCATGTATGAACGTTTCCTTGCATTCATTTAATTAACTACAAGATTATGAGTTCATGCAAAATCCAATGATATCCTCACATTTGCCATCTTCATGACTGGAGAAAAAGTCTCATTATAGTCCAACCCTACTTGGAATAACCCTTTTGCAACCAGTTTATATTTATGCCTATCCAAGATACCATGAGCTTTGAAATTTACTTTATATATCCACTTACATCCAACTGGATTTCTACCATGTGGGAGCGGGGCCAATAACCCTGTTCTATTTTTTATCAAAGATGCACACTCCTCCTTCACTTCACTCATTAGCATTTCATTTTCCTACTGCTTCTTGATGGCTCAGTGTTCAACAATAGTTGCTAAAGCACGGAAATTTAAATATCGTTAATACTAAGAGAAGTTACATTACCTTCATGTTGAAGGAGGCATTCTTAAAATCTGGATCAGATCACTTTCTATGTCATTATTCTTGTCCTTTGAGGAAGATTTCTTCTTGTTAGAGCTGAGGATCACTAGCGCATTCTCGTTGATGTTTATATGAAAACAACTTCTCCTATTGGTACAACATCTTGCCTTTCTTCGTGAATTTCAAGCTTCTGTCTAACCTGGGATGCTCTTGACTTGTAATCAGATGCTTCCAACACAAAAATTGCCATGTCCATAACAAAAGTGTTTTTGGTGCCCTTGCCAATAAATTGTTCCATGAAAGTCGCATCTTTACTTATGTTTTCTGGTTTTGGGGTCATAAAGATTGCATTGTCTAGATCCATGTCCATAAGTTACAAAAATGATTTTGACGCTCTTTGAATCATGTTTTTATTTTCTTTCTTTTGGTACGTTTGTCTTTACAACACAACCAAATGTTCTTAAATGATCTATACTCGGTTTTCCACCCATTAACATTTATTTTGGTGTTTTCTGATCAACAGCTGCTGTTATCAGCTTATCTTGCACATAAACTGTTGATGCGATTGCTTTTTCCCAATATATCCTATTTATCCCACTCTTAGCCAGCAAGCACCTCGCTTCCACAACAAGTGTTTTGTTCTTTCTTTCTGCAACACATATCATTAACAGTCCTTTCACATAACTATCCCATCACAAAGAAAACCTCATACAGGAGCCCTTCCACTTCATATCATAGTTTCAAAACCTGTAACGGAAAGGAAGAAATAATAAAATGTTTAACAGAAAAATCCTCTCATTTCTATTGATTTATGAATTATATATGTACAAATAAAAGCAGCAAATAGATTTAAAGCCATATGGTCCATATTTGGCACATAATGATTCAGTCTCATCTCTTCTTTTATCCTCACTCCAGCCTAAATCTAGACTTACCTTTGTTTATTCTCATACATGCTCACCAAAAATTGCTGCTTTAGAAGTCACAACTTTCTAATTTCTCTGACACTCCCGCCGCGCCCCCGCCCCCGCTTGATTTGAGGTTTCTTAATCACATGGAAGTTGCATTCTGATCACCTAACAATGAATTTCACAATCTTGTAGAACTTTACATGGGTGAGTGACAACCCAAGGATTGCATCCTTCAAATTTGCATTATGTCTGAAGTATTTTGAAGAGGCAATATAGAGGAAAATCAACTCTATAAACCAGCAATCTATATTCTTTTTCGTTGCTTGGCACATTAAGATGGCGTATTTTCTCTATGCTCTTGCAGAAAAGGCCATCTCTTTATCATAAATATAGTGAAATGTTATATTTTCATACTTCCACAGGTAGGTGTTTAAGTTTTTTGGTTTTCTGAATTCATTGTGTCATTACCTTTCATGCCAAGATTTCAGGTCTATCTTCTAGACCCCTTTTAAGGGTTTAGGACTTATGATATGAATTGTTGATGATATGAAGCTATATACACCCATATTATAACAGTGAATGGTTTGTGCACACGATGAGTTGGAATTTTATTCAACTTACACTATCAACGATTAGAATAGTTTAAATTAAATTTCAATAACATGATACATTTTACAAAAGGGATTATTGTTAATTACATGGGTTAAAATGCAATTGTGAAAAGCAAACACTATTGGTAAACGACCAACAAAAGAAGAATAGAAATTAACATGCATAGACCTTACGACTATACCTTCCCTATGTTAAAATTAATTGGCAACAGCCAATAACTAAGATGCTTAGTATTAAAATTATGAACAGAGTACAGTTTTGTATTTTTCTTAATGTCATGGCTGATCATTAGTGTACACTGTTGTATTTCTCTCTTTTTAATATTCTTAAGCAATAATACAAATGTGGATTTTTGACAGGCCATAACCAGGCCTCTTAGATCTGATCCCTTTTGTGGTATAACGTATTTCTAACCATAGGATCATGGGATGCAATGGGAAGCATCCATTGCAAACTATTGTGCATCAATAGATGCACAGCAAAATACAACGATCAGCTGGCAGAGATGAAAAAATGTTGTTTTACAATTATAGAGTACGGCATGCCACTCAGACTGGTTCCTTCTCCTTTTTCTCTTCTTCTTCAAGCTTGCTCAGCCCTCCAACTTTCTGCTCTATTTCCTGAATTAATTCCTCTCTCCATAATTCCTCCCTTGCTGATACTTCATCATCTTCTTCCTGCAATATGATCATGGCTGCGTTGATGTTATATACAGAGAAAGGTAATTGTGTATATAGAAAGTATTATATTCCCTTTGTATGTGTGTGTGTGTATTTATATAAGTATTCCGATTCCAAGAGCCCAAAAGGACTAGAGGTCAAACAACAAAACAATGAGTGCGTAGAATATTACTCTTTTGAGTATCTACTATCTAGTGACCAGAAATTTTATGAAGATAACAATAAAACAGCTTGCTGTCTTGAAGAAATTTTTAAATTATATCCATTATAGAACATTTGCAACTCCTAAATTGTATTCCTGACCTTCTCATACATCCAGTTTTGGGAACCATCTCCACCATCTTTTCGGTAGGGGTCACCATCATAGAATGGATCCTACACAAAATACCCTTAATTACATTTTTCTTGAAGTTTACAAATTAACAAACAACTGAACACACCTTAATTCATTATGCTGAACATGATAATTCATATTTAGGTTGGGAATGAAATGGATTACAAAATTTCATCTATGCTTTGTAATAGAAACAGAAATAAGTGCAAGGATTTCCAACAGAGAAGAGCCCCAACCAAGCCAACTTACTTTCATAGATCCAAAAACACAGCATCCCCAGATGGTGAAACATATATAGAATGTATCTGTAAACATAAAAGTAGAATCATTTCTTCGGTGACAATTGTGAAACATGTATGCAACTTATCCGTAAGCATAAAATAAAAACGAATGAAACTGGCTTCCACACTAATGTCAGAGGGCTTAAGAAAGTTAGCAGAAAAATATAGGAATATAATAACATCAAATAGTTTAAGTCGAATCACAAGTAATGCATACCCAGAAACATCATATTATTTCAGTGGAGCATCCAAAGAATGACACATAACCTAAAGGCCTAGCAGACTTTCTCCTGTGTGGTATAACCGGAGTTTGGGATTGCAGCTTTGCTTCAATTTGGGCCCCCTACCACTTTCAAATGCCAGTATACCTTCCTATTTCTAAATCCTGAACAAGATCCAAACCATAGACCGTTTGGTTAGAGAGAGTACATTGTTGCAGTATAGCCTAAGGCTAGGCCTACAGTGCTTAACTGGATTGTACTACAGGAATTCCTAGCTAGGCTTGGATCAACTCCCTCACCCTTTTCAATAATGAGGGCAGCCAAGGGAACCAAGATCCCACTGATATTTCTTAACTAATTGCTACACGTGTAACAAATGCTGGATTCTTCCTCCCAAATGCCACCAATATGTCATAATCATAGAGGCCCTCCTGGAAATCTGTACCATTTATATCGCATCTTTGTCTATATTGAATCCCAAATTGTTAATCATCAAGTCCATTGACCGTAACCATCAACCCATACACAAGCTTGCACATTTATGTCAGTTAATTCATGCATTAATCTCAAAGTTCAACCCAATCCAAAAACCCGATTACAGTTATCTATGTTTTCTATATTAAAGAATAGCACACTCTTTAAACTCAACTGATACACTGAGAATACTCATCATCTAGTTAGTGCATTCTCCTTTATTTCTTGCTCGTGACAACGGAAATCTTCTATACCAGCAAGTCAGTCAAACATAGGAACGTATTCAGTTTGGAACCTTTAACTTTTCAAATGATATTCTTGCATGCACTTTTTTTTTTTTTCCCTGAAGTTATCTAAAGATGCCTCATGCACTCCCATTGATATGTTATACGCTTTTAATTTCCCAGTGCTGTTAATCTCTCTTTATAAATCTCTCTGTGTAATTTATGATTAGTTGGCATTGCCATGGGGGCAAATGCAGTGGAAAAAAAGGCAACTCTCATTCATCTAGAGGGAGAAATGTGTTGTTTATTTCTGCTAGTTATGTGTTGGTTTTCATTCGTCTTTCTTTTTATGGAAATTCAAAGATGACTTTATCCTATTGAAACACCTCTTCTAGAGACCCAATGCTCTTGCAAAAACTTATGGTACCTAGTTGCTTCAGTTTTAATTTTGAAATCATGCATCTTATATTAATTCATAAAATATGGGAGAATTACATAGAAGTATGGCATTCAAGAGATCCTCTCCCAAAAAAGCAAGGAAAGAGATCATATCTACTTTGGCACCAATAGGAAAAGATTCAACATCTTTTCTAATTACATCCAATCTAGCCGTAACATGTTACCTATACTCTCCTAGAAATATCAAATTCTCATAATTGCAAATGACTCCCTAGACGGTTGAATTACACTACCATTCCCACAAAAGGGATATTGCAACAAGATGAACGATTGATCATAATTCTTTTCCCTGATATTTCACTATAATACATTTCTTTCAAGTTTCTAGTGCAAGGGACCCACATGAAACTTGCTATATTCTTCTTGAATCTGCTGCCAAAAAGATGGACTTGTTTTGCATCCCAAAAGATATGTAACATTTTTTTTTCTTGCTGAAGCAATACACAAACAGCATTGGTAAAACCTGAGTTGGATAATCTCCTCTTGACCAGTAAGATCTGACGTAAAAGCATCCTCCCTGGCTCTTTCTTTTTAAATGCAATTCTAGTTTTATAAATAGTTGGGCATATGAACAACCTTCATTCTTCAGGATCCTGGGTCTCCCATTGTTTGTTCCGAAAGAAGGAACTTGGGAATTTTGTCTTATCATGTGATAACTTTCCTTAGTTGCATGGCAATAGAATGGATTTCCATTATTCCATCACTAATCTCACCAAAAATAAAAAAGCCTTGAACCTCTAGTTGCAATTTAAAGAGAAGAGTCTAAGGGATAGCTTTGCAAAGTTATAAGTGGATTCATCAGTTCCTGTCAATTTTTGGTTAAGAGTTGTAAGCACTTTCCTTCTGGGGAAGGGCATTAACCAAACCTTTTAAATGAGGGCAAGTCTAAATGGTTCTCGTTACCATGCCTATCATACTGGCCTTCATATATACAACGTCCTTTTCCATCAAAAAATTGCCATTCTTTACAAATTTTCTTTAGGATCATAAATCCATGGACTAATAATTCTCACCTACCAAGCACATTATAAAGCTGGAAGGAACTTGGGAGAACCGGCCATCTGTGAGGCTGTTATAACCCAGTATCCATTGAGCATCACTGAAAACAGCCTGGACATCCATTCCCCTGCTAAGATTGAGCCTTGTGCTTGAATCAAAGTAATACACAGGCCATTGTTATCTCTAGGTAGTCTACATAAGTCCCAAGATGCTAAGGGAATCCATTTTTGCATCCCCTTGCTTCTCCCATTGTTATGGTCTTAATAATGATTCTAATTTTTGGAACCTTCATTTGGAAGGGAAGAGATAAGGAGAGTAACACATGTGACTTGTTATTAATATCCTGTCTACAACTGTCAATTTCCCTGCAAAAGAAAGAATCTGTAATAATCTACGCATGAATTTTTGTTTTTCAGACTTATCTAGCAACTATCTTCATTGGTCAACTAGGGGAGTAACAATACCAGATGAAATACCTACATAAAGAATGATTTGATCAGATTTGATGATCTTTTGTTGATGATTTATCCATTTTGGTAGTGTGTCTTAGCCAATGATAATGGCTTTAGATTATTCCTCTCTTCAGCACAAATATCGAAGAATTGCATTATTCCTTCCACCAGCTCAAGAGTGTTTGGGAGTGAGAGTAGAGCCATCAACAAAGTGCATGTTGAGAAGAATTTGACTAATAGCATGAGAAATACCTTTAATTTTCCGCAAATTCATGCTGTTACCAAAAGATATCAAAGAGCATATGCTACTACAATATACAAGGTGCTAATGAGAATTCTTGGCACATAGATCTTTGTGTTTCAATTGCCTCCTAAAGGTTGTTGTTGTCACACACTCTAGCTAAGGCCCAAGACAAAAGAGCTGCCACTACCTTGATAAGAACAAACAAATTTGATTATTAAAGATCTAAGGCTTTCGTAATCCATAACATTAGAGAATGGATTTTGGAAAAAAACTATGTAAAAATTCACAAAAAAAATCCTTGAATCGCCTATAAACCAGCTTCTAGATTAAAAAAACATATAGTTGAATTTTTGTTTTGTATACACACAATCTCAGTAATGCATAGAAACTTAAGGAAAGAAATCAAGGAAGTGAATAACAAAGACAAAATACTGTCATGGTAATCTTATATTACTAAAACAAAATAAATCAGTACCCAACTATGAACTATAAAATGGCATTATAGTACACAATAATGAAATGGGTTATCCATAATAATGGACCTCTACATCTATAATTTATACGATTTTCACCATATCCTTTTAGCAAGCCACATTGAAAGAAATAAGTATCATGAGATAGCGAGATGACACGTTCAAACTTTACATAAAAAATATATAGAAAAATACATAACACTAGTGAAAACTACCAAATGACAATGGTAAGTGAAATCCACCAATTGAAAAACTTCATGCCACTACCTGCACACAATTAAAATGGGAATCTATCTCCACCAACTTTGATACCAATCTACCTGATACGCCTAAGCATTACAACCAATAAAGTCACCAAAATGCCAAGATTCATCCCATGCTACATGACCCATAAAACAAAAAATATTGCGGGTTCCTATTTCTTCAATAGTCTTATTTTGACCAGCCCAAGAAAATTATAAGTGACAAAGACTCCAAGTTCATCAGAAACTTTGGAAAGACCTCTTCAATAATCTTGTAATTCAACAAAACTTCATCACATGAGACAACCTACAATTTGATAGCCCGATGAAAGTGTAAACCAAATTACATGAGATATGTTGAGATCACATGAGAAAAGAAATGTATTTATAAATAAAATTACCATTTTTGTTGTTCATGTACAATAGCAATGCGCATTGATCCATTGGAATGGGTCCAATCAAATAAATGTATAGAATCAACCCAATTTGCACCAATCAACATTAACCCCTAGAACTTCAATTTGAAACTAGAAACAACATTCCAATTGTTGGAGAAAACACATGGAGATTTATAAGAATGTAAGAGAAACATGAAGAGAGCACAATCATGAGAAAACTTATATTAAGACTAGCATCAAATTCCAAGCAACCTATATTTGGTGACAAGCTATAGAAAGTCAAGCCAAAAAGATCATTATTCACAAGAAAACATGCCAAGATATTCGTGTCCATTCATTGTACTTAAAATTAAATGATTGTAGGAAGAGGTTGGCATGGTTAGATAAAAAGAACAAAGCATTAAAGGCTAATTTGGTTGATGAAGAGAAGTGTGCCTTAATGGTGTCCCGATATAATCATTTAGGGAGGGATATTTGGTTCTTTGATTTAGGAGCTAGCAATCATATGACTAATTGACATGATTGGTTTGTGAATTTTGTTGAAGACTTAAGCCGGACAAATTTAATGACATTTAGTGATGGAAGGTCACAAATTATGCAAGGCTGTGGAGATGTCAAAATTGGCTTGAATGAGGGTAAAAAATTCACATTTCAAAATGTTCTTTATGTTCTTGGTTTGACTAAGAATTTGTTGTCTATTAATCAACTCACTAGTTATGAGCACTTGGAGGTTGTATTTTTGGATGATAAATGTCTAGTTAACGAAAAGAGTAGTGATAAAGTCTTTGTCAAGAGGGTTAGAGAGTATAGTTTTTATAGATTTGAGGTTGTTAATAAATCAAAGGTTTATGCTTTGGCTATGTCTAATTTGCAGTTTTTATTTCGTCACTAAAAGCATGAACATTGTTGATGGGTTGTTTAACACACCAACTTAAGCAGGGTGAGAATTCACCCAACCTCCCCTGAAAGAAGACAAGGTCTCTTTCTATCAGGTCTTAGTTTGCAAGGTAAGTCAGCGGTTGAAGTAAAATTGTTCCATTTCAAGGGATCTATTTATAATAAACTCAAAAAAATGATAAGTATGGTCTTGTGGATCTGTTGCTTATACAATTAGCAAAAGTGAATTTGTCATGAAGATACAGTTGATTCAACAATTATTCATTGCACATATGGGTTCAATAATGCATTAAAAACAATGAAAAGGGTTTGCAATCAAGATGAAGCTAATAAACATGATTGCAACTTTAGATCTACTCTACCTACTCTAACAGATGTATAAAAAGGAACGAAAGAGAAGGGTAAAGAAGAAAATGTGAGCTTGTTTTGTAGTTAAAACAATTCTACTTCATTTGACTTAAATGAGCTCCATGAAACCAATTTGTTGCCTGGCCAGTAAGCACATAACCAAGGAGAAAGATGGTGCAAGAGTCTAAGGTATTCAGCGATGAAGAAATATGGACATCACCATATACATGCACAGATATTGAACAATAGTCTTCAATGCCTTTCAATTTGCTGGATATATGTTGTAGTAAAGTATTTTCTGTAATTCCCCTAACTAAGGTGGATCCAAACACCATCTATCAATCTGTTGATGGTTTCTCTGACATACACCAACTGACACCTCAATGGAATATATCTCTCTTTACTTATGAAAAGCAATATGGTTGTTGGTTTAACTTCATTTCAAATTGAGAAATAAGTATGTTCCCTATTTGGAGGGAAAATAGGATAGGAATACATTCCCAAAGGAAATGGCATGTAGGATCACTTGTCTCAAATTGGTGCATGCATATGCTTGCGCTCCAATGAAGATAAAAAAATTAAGAAAATTAACGGAGTTAAAATCTATATGTGGCGCTTTATACTTCCTACTTTTTGTTGATGATTACAGTAAGAGTTTGTGGATGTATTTTCTCAAACACAAGAGTGAGGTGTTTGAGAAATTCAAGTTTTTTAAAATTGTTCTAGAAGTTGAATTTAATTTTAAAATTAAGTTTGTACATACTAATAACGGTGGTAAATTTTATAGCAAAGCATCCACTATTTTGCAAATGGGGTGCAAAGAATTAAAAAAAATCCCCTTATATGCCGCAAAAAAATGGAGTTGTTGAGAAGGAATCAAGTGGTTCATGGAAATGACTCAATGTATGCTAAAGGGTAAGAGTATACCCATCGAGTGTTGGGTAGAAGCCATAAACACATCTATCTATAATTCTTAATAGAAGATGATCCAAGGCATTGCAGAGGATCACACCATAAGAGGCTTTATTTGCAATATGTTCATGTTCTAGATCATGTTTGCAATAAATTAGATAAGAGGTCTAAGAAATACATCTTTGTTGGTTATAGTCAGCAATAAAAAGCAACGTATTCATGGACATGTCTAGTAGAAAGGTAATTATCAAAAGGGATGTTGATTTTGAAAAGGGTGATAATATTTTCGATTCTGATTTTCAGTCAAACCCAGCATTAGAATCTAATTCTCCATGTTATCTGAGTCCTAATGACATGGCTTCCAATAGTACTCAAAATGTACAGGAGGTTCAATATGTTTTGGGAGTTGACAGAGAGGTTGAAATATCTATTTGAAAGGCTGATTTGGAGGTTGATTTGCCTCTTTGACAGGTTGATGATGATGTTGATTTAGATTTGATTAGACTTGATTCAATTGAGCAAGTTGTGCCAATAAGGAGAGCAATCAGACTACTTTAAGGGCTTTAAAGCAAGATTGGTTGAACATGTTTAATGGTGCTTCAAGACCAAAGATAAATGTCAGTAAGGCATATGTATCTCTTACATTTGATGTTGGTGGCGATTCCACTTTTGTTGCTAATATTGTAAGTGAGTCTTCTTAATATAAGGAAGCACAAGGACACTCGGAATGGGAAGCAGCCATGAATGCTGAGAATGATGCTTTGATGCAGAACAATACTTGGATGCTTGCTGAATTGCCACCAAATAAGAAGGCAATTTCCTGTAAATGGATTTATAAACCCAAATTGAAGGTGGATGGTTCGCTGGTCAAACAAAAGAAAGGCGTGTAGCAAACAGATTTTCCTAGAAGGAGAGGATAGACTACAAGGAGACATTTGCCTTTACAACCAAGATGAAAACAATTAGGTTAGTGACTGCCATTGTTTCTCAATTTCATTGGAAAATGTTTCAAATGGATGTGAAAAGTGTTTTTTTGAATGGATATTTTATGGAAGTGGTGTATATCACACAACTGGAAGGATTTGTGGCTGTTTCTAAGGAAATAAATGTGTGCAAGTTGGTGAAGGTGCTCTATGGGCTGGTACAAGATCCAAGAACATGGTACACTATAATTGATCATTTTTTTATTAATTTAGGACCCATTTAATCCCAATCTTTATGACAAAAAATTGGTGGATGATATAGCCATTCTTATCGTTTATGTGGATAACATAATCATCACAGAAAGCAATACCAGCAGTATTAACAAGGTAAAATCAGATCTCTGCTCTACTTTTGACATGACAGACTTAGGTCCCATATGCTATTGTTGGGGTTGAATTCTTACAAACAGATAGCACTGTGTTTATTTTTCAGCAAAGGTATGCAAGAGGGCAACTTCAGATATTCAAGATGGTGGATTCTAAGCAAATGATGACAGCTATGGAGGCTGGTTTAAAACTAGCGGCCTGGAGTGATTATGTTAAGCAGGTTGACGAATCACTTTATTGAAATTGGCGGGTAGCTTGATATATCCTTCTTCCAGTAGGTCATATATTTCCTTTGTTGTTAGCTACATCAGCAGATTTCTCAGTAAACCCAATACTAATCATGGGAGAGCAGCAAAGAGGATCTTTAGGTAAGTCAAAGGCACATTGGCTTTTGGAATTTGGTATGGTGATTTTGATGATTTTCAGAAGGTTGGTTAAACAAATTAATATTGTGTCATGTCAGTTGAAGCTATGTAGTCAACAACCAGATATATCTTTAGTCTTGGAGCAGGTGCAATATCTTAGGTAAGCAGGAAACAAAAAGATGTTTTATCTTCAACAGAAGCAAAGTACATAGCTGTTATTTTGGCTGCATGTGAGGTGGTTTGGCCGAGGAGATCATGGCTGACTTACAATTACATCAGGGGCAGCCTACAAATATATTTTGTGATTATCAGGTTTTGATCAAACTGGTCAAAAATCCAATTTTCCAACATACCAGGCACATAGAGACTCATTTCCATTTATTTGTTTGTTGATCAAGAAAGGACTTAATGAGTTGATATTTTGTCCAACTCATCAGCAAGTAACAGATACATTTATAAAACCTCTAATGTATTGAAAAATTTATTAAACGGAGGGATAAACTTTTCATGTTTTCATATATGACCATGAAGGAAGGCTGTTAGAATATTTAGTATAATGGTCATAAGAGTAAGTCAGGTCCTTATTATTATAAAAGTACATTGACATAGGAAATAAATAAACAATAAGGGAGCATAACATTGTGCTTAATAAAAGTTAGTAGTAAGGGAGCGTGCATTAGTTGACCTTGTGTGTAACTAAAAGGTAGTTGACATTCAGTTGGTCATCTTTCTCACTTTGTGTATTCACCCATTCCATTTCTAATTTGAATGAAGAAAAACACAACAAATCTTTCTCTCTCCACTTATAAGTTTTTCTGCTATCGTTGTTTTTCTATCTCACAATTGGGGCTCATTCAAAACATTGCAATTCTAATTTCTCTCACATGTGCAAGTAGAAGATTGGACTTTAAATCTTTCAATGCATGTTTCAGGCATCAAAGTTCACTTATATTTTGGCTCACTTGTATCATTGTTATATTATATATTCTTGTTCTGCATCATATGTCTAAAATACATAGTAACCGATCCTTGCTTATTATTATGTGATAACCATGTTATATCAAAGACACACCAGGTTTCTATTATGATTGGTGGTGCTTCAGTAGTTGTGATTTTGTGTTGCTCTAGGTGCGCTTAATCTCAAGAATAGAACCTAGGTGCCCTATAATTAAGGATGCTTATGGGCTCATTAGTCTATCTTGAATAAATACAATGTGTGGGCCATTAAGTTCTCGAAGGGAATGTAACTTCCCTGGTCACTATTAGGCAGAGAGGATATGGTAGTGTTGGTTTCGAACATAACTTAGTAATCCTAATTCCTACTGGGATGTCAACATCAATGCCAAACAACCTCTATTGAGGATTGCCATAGAAAATATGGTTGTCCTATCCTCACCTTGATGGTTTAGTAGGAATACATTTGCATTTAATTCCATTTGTAATGGCCGAGTAGGTGCATTGAACACTAACCGTATAGGTCTTCAATATTTCTATGTTGTGGGGACAAGAAGTCCAAAATATAACAAAAATTGCCACTTCTATGATTTGACGTTAAGAGAGGACATAAATTCGTTGTTATAAACAAAATCGAATATATGACAATGCACGAGAACGTTGTAATGAAATTACTTAGATAAGCAAAGTCACAACAATGGATGACAACATAAATATTAAGAGTAGAGCAACAATAGTGAATTGCAATAATAAAAGCAGAATAGAGAAAATGCACACAAAAAATTGATAGTAGAACAAAAAGATCGAAATATATGACTAAGCCACTTCAAGAGGGAAACCTCCACAACCTTGCAATAAGAACAAAAGTCGTAATATGATGATACAATATTAATCTGTAAGGAAATTACTTAGATGTTCACATAGAATAATTATATATCGCACAAAATAATCAAAGAGAAGAGATCACACAACAATAATTGATAGCAGAGTAGAATAATGAATAATATAGCAGAGCCACTTTGAGGGGGCAACCTCCACAACAATGCAATAAGAGTAGAATACTTAATATGATGATCAAAGACTAACCACTACCTCATATATATAATCTACTTAGTCATGGTTATTCCATAGGCTAACCTAACTAAGAACATAGAGAAATGTGACAAGAATATAAAAGAAGTATGTAAGCTACAAGTCGGCCACACATATCCCTAGACACGCCAAAGGTTAAGGGCGTAGCATGCCCCTCCCCTTCAAAACAACGTTGTCCTCAACATTGAATCAACTCTGAATGTTGTTGCACAAAGGATTCATCCTCCTAGGTGGCATATCCACATGGTAGATTCTTCCATTTGATCAGGTGCTCCTTAATCACTCTAGAACCGTAGCTGTTTAGTGCTCATTTGAAGGATTGCCTCAGGATCAAGAATAACTCTCCCTTCCTCATCCAATTCTAATAACTCAGTTTGAGTAGCAACTCTGTGTCCAATGACTTTCTTCAGGCATGATACATGAAATACTGGATGTATGCGAGTGGATGAAGGAAACTCTAACTTGTAGGCCACACTACCAATTTTTTGCAAGATCTGATAAGGCCCATAATACTTAGGGGACAACTTGTTATCCTTTTGTTGTTGCTTCAAGGACATATGCTTATATGGATGCAAGCAAACAAAGACCCAATAACCAATGTCAAAATGTCTCTCACGCCTGTGTTGATCTGCCTGCTACTTCATGCGATTCTAGGCCATGGCTAAATTTTCATAAAAACTTGCAAAGACCTATTGATGGTGAATATGTTCCTCAACTACACGAACCTTAGGATGGACCTTCAAGGTTGAAGTGATGGATGGTGATGGTAACCATACAAGGCCACAAAGAGAGACATTTTGGAAGAACTATGAACATAAGTATTATACCACCATTCGGCAAGTGGCAACCAATGAACCTATTTATCAGAAACAAAACAATGGAGATATTTTTTCAGACATTTGTTGACTACCTCAGTTTGTCCATCTGATTGAGGATGATAGGATGAGCTATGAGCCAACTTGATGCCCAAACATGCAAATAATGCAGTCCAAAAATTACTAGTGAAAATGGGATCTCTATCACTAACAATGATCTTAGGAGTACCATGCAGTTTTTGAACTATATTGATAAAAGCAGAAGCTACTATACTAGCAACAAAGGGCTGTGATAAAGAACAAAAATGAGCATACTTACTAAGACGATCCACAACGACCACGATAACATTTTGACCATCAGATCTCGGTAACCCTGTAATGAATTCCATAGACACCTCTTTCCAACGCTGGCTAGAAATGGATAAAGGCTACAAAAGACCTGGGGTTTTGATGGTTTCACCTTTATTTTGTTGACAAATCATACATTCAGCCACATATTTCTGGACATCCCCCTTGAGTCCTTCCCAAAAAAATCCTGCTTGATTCTATGATAGATTTTCAAAAATCCTGGATGACCTCCAAGTGGAGTTGCATAAAGTTCCTGAAGGATTTTTTGTTTGAGAAGAGAATTCTTACATAGGTATAATCTATCTTTATACCATAATGCATTACCCTTCCATGTGAATTTTTCAAATCCATCAAAACTCTGCTAAAGATTTTGAATCAAATCATGGGTAGCACAATCATTTTCCCATTTTGATTTTGCTTCCTCCAGCCAATCTGCCTACCAAATGGTTATGACACATAGCAATACCTCAACTGATTCATCCCTTCTGGATAGTGCATCTGCCACCACATTTTCCTTGCCTTTCTTGTAGACTATTTCAAAATCATAGCCTAACATCTTAGTTACACATTTTTATTGTTCATCTGATGACAATCGTTGTTCCAAAAAATATTTGAGACTATCATAATCAGTTTTTCCCTGAAAGTGACGACCCATCAAATAAGGTCTCCATTGTTTGACCATATGTAGAATGACCATCATTTCCTTCTATAGATGGTCTTGAGCTGATTTTTACCCTTCAATTGGCGACTTTCAAATGCAAGTGATCTTCCTTCTTGCATGAGCACAAGACCCATACCATATCCAGATGCATCACATTCAACCACAGAAGTCTTAGAAAAATCAGGAGTGGCCAACAATGGAGTGGTGCACATAGCCAGTTTCAATTGTTCAAATGCTCTAGTAGCTGTATCAGTCCACTAGGAGTTTTTTTCAACAAAGAGGTGAGTGAGGATGCAATGCTACCATAATTTTTGACAAACCTGCGATAGTAACCAGTTAGCCCTAGAAATTCTCTTAGTTGCTTGAGTGTCTTAGGAACTGGCCAGTCCACCATTGCTTGGATTTTTTTAGGATCCACTTGCACTCCATGTGAAACCTCAACCTCACGAGCTCCAAAAGTACATTTGGAAGGTTTGGCATACAACTGATGTTGTTCCAGAATTGAGAGTACCTGTTTCACATGCTGCAAATTATCTTCCCAATTTTTACTGTAAATGAAGATATCATCAAAAAACACGTAAACAAATTTTCTCAAAAATGATCTAAAAACAGTATTCATCAAACTCTGAAAGGTAGATGGTGCATTTGTTAGACCAAAAGGCATAACCATAAACTCATAATGGCCCTCATGAGTTCTGAAAGCTGTTTTGGGTATGTCTTCATCACAGATCTGAATTTGATGATACTCAGAACGCAGATCTAACTTGGTAAAATAAAGAGAACCATTCAATTCAACCAGCAAATCATCAATGATAGAAATAGGAAACATATCTTTGATAGTGTACTTGTTGAGCTCTCTGTAGTCGGGGCACATCCTCCAAGTGTCATCTTTCTTTCTCACCATGACAACTGATGAAGAATATTCGCTTTGGCTATGACGAATGATTTCTGCATCCAACATTTGTTGTACCATTTTTTCAATTTCACTTTTTTGGGCGTAAGGATACCTGTATGGCCTAATGTTGGGTGGTGTACTACCATGAATAAGTTTGATGGCATGATCATGCGTGCCGCTGGGTGGAAGTCCTTTCAACATGTCACCAAAAATAATAGAATGAGCGTCAATCACTTTTATATCAAGAGGTGTAGATGGCTTGGTTGGCTGGACTTCAATGGAAAATAAGCGAGCCACAAATCCTTCAGCACCCTTTTGAAGAATCTTGATCATTTGATGAGAGCTAACAAGTTGTGGAGATTTAGCCCTTAATCCCCTTAGCTCAAATGTTCTTCCCTCAAAATGAAATTGCATGAATAATTTATGAAAATTCATCTCAAAAGTGCCCAAAGTGGTAAGCCACTATACTCCTAGAACAATGTCAACTCCACCCATGGAAATAGGAAACATAGAAGAATCTAATAAGTAGTCGCCCATGGCTAGCTTAATACTATGGCATTTTTCTGAACAACTAATAGTACCACCATCTGCAATCATGACCTGAAATTCTAGAGCAGAATAAATAAAATAGTTCAAACGAGCAGCCAACTTACTATTAATGAAGTTGTGTGTACTCCCAAAATCAATCAAAACAGTGCCCTGTTTCTTAAGGAAACCTACCACCTTAAGAGTTTGGGGAGTACTAATACCTGAAAGGGCATGACAGGAAATAGTAGGCTAAGAGTCTTCAAATTCCTCCTCAAGTCCTTTTTGCATCCTCACCAATTGCCTCCTCATCATCTGCATCATCATTGGCACCTTCGATGTAAAACAGATTCTTTTCAGCATAGCGATGTCCTTTGCTCCATTTGCTATCGCACCCATAACACAACCTTTTGGCTTGCTTCTCAATTTGCTAAGGTGTCAATCTGGTGGGTTGAGGAAATGATGGTGCTGGAAAGGTGCGATCACAATCAATAGTGAAAGTTTTTCATTTGACCATCTCTTTTTCTTCTGCCATGTGTGCCCTTGGGATAGCTTCTGATACAAATGATGGATTAAACATCCGAACCTCCAATTGGATGCTATCTTTGAGTCCACCCAGAAAAAGATCAGCCAAATTTGCCTTAGTGATGTCTTCCACCCGTAAAGATAGATTCTAAAATTGATGAATATAATCCTACATAGTTCCTATTTGATGTAGTTTGGCTAACTGGCTGAAGTAGTTCTCAGAGATATTATTCCGATAATGAGCCAACAACTCGTTAGTGAAAATAGACCATGTAACGGGAGCACCATTCTTTTTCTTTTGAACACAACCAGCGATACCAAATAAACTGCTCAGGTTCCAAATACGGAGATGCCACTATCACCTTCTGAGAACTAGGAGTTTGGTGCAGATCAAATAAATTCTCAATTTGGGTAATTCAAGTGAGAGGATCCTTACCATCAAACTTACGCATGTCCAATTTTGGCAACATTGGTTTCACACCAAGATTGGAGCTGTTAGTGTTGAGAGGACCCAAATGATGAGATGGAGGGTTGTTTGTCTATAACTGAGATGAAATGGCAGCGAATTGCACAGTGATCTGATGCAATTGAGTGTGCACCCCATTTATGTCTCTGCGCATCCCTGAAACATTAGTTTGAACTACAACAAAGTCATCCTGCCGCTCCAAACCCTTTATGTCAGCGTAAAGTTGGAAAATCATCAAATCTGAAGTTCCAGATTCCATGTCATCCCTAGGAGTCTTAGGAGTTTCTTGCCTCCCTTTTTTTCCCTGAGTAGTAGGACCCGCCATGCACAAACCCTAGAAGGGTTTTCATCCTGAAAAAAGTGTACCAGGTGATGGTGCCATTGCGATCGTCTCGCCAAGACAAATCCAATGACTACTTTTGCACACTTGGGTGAAAAAATTTGACACAAGTGTTCACAGAATATACCGTTGTGATCGTCTCACCGAGACGAAACCAACAACTACAAATGTGCAAAGGGAAATTTTTCTCCCGACTTGTTTGCTTTTTTTTAATATTTTTTTTCAAAAAAGCATTTCGAACAATACTGCGTTGACAGAAAAAATTAATTCTTCCCAGATTGCAAAATATTTTTTGTTTCTTCCGCTGTTAGAAGTCGCACTTCACCAAATCCAAAAAAAAAACTCCGTAGAAAATTTGCCCAAATCGAAGCTCTAATACCACTTGTAAGGAAATTACTTAGATGTTTGCACAGAATAATTATATATCGCACAAAATAATCAAAGATAAAAGATCACACAACAATAATTGACAATAGAGCAGAATACTGGATAATACAGCAAAGCCACTTCGAGGGGGCAACCTCCACAACAATACAATAAAAGCATAATACTTAATATGATGATCAAAGACTAACCACTACCTCATATATATAGTCTGCTTAGCCATGGTTATTCCATAAGTCAACCTAACTAAGAACATAGAGAAATGTAACCAGAATATAAAAAAGTTTTGTAAGCCACAAGTCGGCCACACATATCTCTAGACACATATTGTTGGGATATGAATAACCGGAAGCACACAGTTGATTACCAAAATACAAGCAACTTAATATGCGGAATTAACCAGAATCAACAAGTAACTAGAATCCAAAAATAACACAAGATATGAGAGACAATACACAACTTGTATTAAAACTCTTACAGAAAAGAATACAATAAAGAAGATGCCACTTCTTCTCCACCACCTCTTCAGAGGCTTCCCACACTTCAAGTGAATAGTAATTCTCTCCTCAAAGCTCTCTCTTAGGTCCCAACACCCAACTCAAACACTGAGTTGGTGTTCACCTTATACCTGTGCTCCACGCACTCCACAAGTGCTCCACGCACTCCACAAGTACACAAACGTACTCCAAGTAGATCTCCCCTGAACCTGCAACAACCTGCACCTCAATAGACCTTACTTATGGAAGGATCTTCCTTGCCTTCTTTTTTGCTCTGAGTACACACCTGTACTCCAAGTAGATCTCTACCTGATTCTGCTCCCTGTTGTGTTGTTGTCCTCTCTGATCTTGCACACCTGCAAATCAATCTGGTTCTGCACACCTGTGAACCTTGACCTTGCACACACATACACCTGCATATCAATGATCTTACTTACCATGTAGATCTCCTATAGAAGTCATGCTAACCTGATGACCAAGATCATACATACATGAAGAACCCTGCTGATTCTCCAATCCAACACCCACACTTGGTACTGTGGCACTAGGAGGAACACACCATTGCTCACCTCACACACAGAAGGAGCTTATAATATTGCTCTCTTACTCTCTAGCACTAGTTTACAATACAACCATGAGTCTATTATATAGAACTCATTCAAACAATAATTAGACACCTAATACAATAATTAGATCTGCAGCTCTCAGTCTAAAATTAGCTCTAAACATGCAAACACTTGGTTCGTCAACCAACTGCCCGTAATATACTCGCAGCTCGAACCACAGGTGACCGACGTCGGTCCCTGTCTGCCTGGGGGTCGCCGACGCCGGCCGACTACTGACCGACGTCGGTTGCTTCCTGTCTCCTTCCTGTTGGCCTGACCGACGCCTGTGTCTGTGACACTTCAGCAACTCCTCCAATGGCTTTCTCCATGTCTGCATCAGTGAAGCTTTTAGCTCCACAACCTAACAATCTCCCACTTGGAAATAAACAGCTGCATTGTACCTTACCTGTACCCCGTTTAATCTGTTTCTTGGCTTGTATCCTTCTTCAAGCTCAATCCTGAAGACAACCCACCACACAATTTGTGATGTATCCCCTGTCATCCGAGTACCCTGCCGCATCCGAACCTACAAACCTATGTAGTGAAGTCATGACCCTGAATAGCATGAATCCCTGCTGCTGGTCCCTCTCAAATACCTGAGAACTCACTTCTTCGAATTGGCTCCTAACTCTCTGATAGCTCCCACTACTTGGGAAAACTCAAGTCTATGCAAGACCTCATGTGATTTTGGACACTGAACTGTCCAGCCCTTAGTGTGCTCCGATTCTGCATCCTGCATAATGAACCTCGCCAACACCTGATTCACATCAGCTCCCACTGGAGACAAAATCACCCTGTGATCTCCCATGTCCCTCATGCCGAAGAATTTCGCTGCTCCAAATACTTCATAGCAAACCACTGAACTAATCTTACCCTTAGCTCAGCAAAACTCTGTATGTACACCCCTGATAACTAGCATACTATCCACATACAACAACAGAATGATGTCATGACTCATCATCCACCTGGTAAGGCAAACCACAGTAGTTACTTGACATTGACTGAAGCCATGCTTCGTTCTCCCCCTGTCAAACCTTGT
The DNA here is from genome assembly GCA_037957365.1 of Torreya grandis. Classification (NCBI taxonomy): domain Eukaryota; kingdom Viridiplantae; phylum Streptophyta; class Pinopsida; order Cupressales; family Taxaceae; genus Torreya; species Torreya grandis. The sequence goes on from JARHVA010001043.1 coordinate 2,950,071, forward strand.
ACCACTGCCTGCAGCTCCTCAAGACCGTATGACCTGGTCTTCCATCTCACGTATCCGTTCTCTCTATTCTTCAACTAAGGAATCCATTCGTCTTGCAGTGCTAACATACCGGCTGGCAACCCTACCAAATCTCCCGTCTAGTTCTGCAATCTCTCCATGCCACGCTCCCACTGTTTTCTGGATCCTTCCTGCTCTGCAGTAAGCAACAAGTGTAAAGAAGAGGAACAACGAATTTGAGGCCTACTTACGTCTTCAGTCCTCCGTATGGGTGTTTGAGACTCCTTGACAGCTTGTTGTCCACCCAAAATCCGTTACAGTGACCGACCTCGGCCACCACACAGTCTGCATCCGACCGACGTCGGTTCCTGCGCCTGTCTTGACTACCAACCTGCCGATGTCGGTGTCTCCTTCTGCCGACGTCGGTCTTACCTACCGCCGACGTCGGTTTTCCTGCCGACGCCGGTACCTGTGTTTCCAGTGAGTGATGACTTTTTTACCCGCGAGCTCCTTTGAATCAATCCCCATGTCCAAACTGCCCTGCTCAGAAGTATCCAGCTCCATCCACTGGTCTCTGTCCGCCATCTCCTCCAAGAACACCAAGGCTTTCTAGTTCTTAAGCCTGTCAAATGTCTGTCTTCCGCTTAAGAACATGCATCTCCTTCCTGCTCATGTGAGCAAGCCTACAAAGCCACGTCTCCGCAACAGAAGAAGAATCAGTAATATAAACAAGTAGATAAAGAGTACATGTTTTCTTACCACCAGCTAATTCAAGTGCATCCGCTGTGAGAGTTCTCGTGCATCTCTCATCACCCAACCTTTCTGAAAAAATTAGCCATATCTCCAAACCTGGGACCTGCATGACCTCCTTCAACACCCATGTGTTGGCCTCTGCCTGCAATTTCAGCTTCACTTCCCCTTTGCCAATTCTTTGGCAAGGCTCACCAGCTCCTCTCCCTGGGGCTGCATGGAAAGAGGCAATAAAATCTGTTATCCAAGATTCAACTTTATCCAAGAAACCTCCCAAAGCATCCTATGCAACAACCCCTCTACATCTGCGTCTTCAGTTCCTTCATGCTGATCTGCTACCAACCAACAATATTCTTTTACCTGCTCTTTCTTTCTATAAGACCGTAAGTGACCATCTGTGCTTTTCAACTCCTCCATTCTTAGCTTACTTTGATCTGCCATTGCTCTACTCCCACTCAATCAGAAACCCCTGAGAGTGACCTGTAACCAAACACAAAACCGCTTCCTACAACCTTAGCTCTGATACCACGTGTTGGGATATGAATAACGGAATGCACACAGTTGATTACCAAAATACAAGCAACTTAATATGCAGAATTAACCAGAATCAACAAGTAACTAGAATCCAGAAATAACACAAGATATGAGAGACTACACAACTTGTATTAAAACTCTTACAGAAAAGAATACAATAAAGAAGATGTCACTTCTTCTCCACCACCTCTTCAGAGGCTTCCCACACCTCAAGTGAATAGTAATTCTCTCCTCAAAGCTCTCTCTCTTAGGTCCCAACACCCAACTCAAACACTGAGTTGGTGTTCACCTTATACCTGTGCTCCACGCACTCCACAAGTACACAAACGTACTCCAAGTAGATCTCCCCTGAACCTGCAACAACCTGCACCTCAATAGACCTTACTTATGGAAGGATCTTCCTTGCCTTCCTCTTTGCTCTGAGTACACACATGTACTCCAAGTAGATCTCTGCCTAATTCTGCTCCCTGTTGTGTTGCTGTCCTCTCTGATCTTGCATACCTGCAAATCAATCTGGTTCTGCACACCTGTGAACCTTGACCTTGCACACACATACACCTGCATATCAATGATCTTACTTACCATGTAGATCTCCTATAAAAGTCATGCTAACCTGATGACCAAGATCATACATACATGAAGAACCCTGCTGATTCTCCAATCCAGCACCCACACTTGGTACTGTGGCACTAGGAGGAACACACCATTGCTCACCTCACACACAGAAGGAGCTTATAATATTGCTCTCTTACTCTCTAGCACTAGTTTACAATACAACCATGAGTCTATTATATAGAACTCATCCAAACAATAATTAGACACTTAATACAATAATTAGATCCACAGCTCTCAGTCTAAAATTAGCTCTAAACATGCAAACACTTGGTTCGTCAACCAACTGCCCGTAATATACTCGCAGCTCGAACCACAGGTGACCGACGTCGGTCCCTGTCTGCCTGGGGGTCGCCGACGCCGGCCGACTACTGACCGACGTCGGTTGCTTCCTGTCTCCTTCCTGTTGGCCTGACCGACGCCGGTGTTTGTGACACTGCAGCATCTCCTCCAATGGCCTTCTCCATGTCTGCATTAGTGAAGCTTTTAGCTCCACAACCTAACACATATGACTGAGCCACTTCAAGAGGGAAACCTCCACAACCTTGCAATAAGAACAAAAGTCAATATGATGATCCAATACTAATCACTACCTCCTATGTATACCCTACTTAGGCTATGGATACTCCATATGCTAACACTACTGCCAATATGAAAAAATAGAAATTATGATATGACTAAGTAAAAGGTTATGCTAGTCATAAATAAGCCACACATATTGCAATACACGCTAGCGGTTAAAGGCATAGCAATCGTTGACAAAGTGAGCTTTCATCTACCATTGCTAGATGAATACAATCAAGGATCGAGGTGAATAGACCTCCTTTGACTGTAGTTGTGACTCTAAGGACAAATCAACATATGTTTGTTACAAATTACAAATAAAATACGAAGGAACAAATCCTTGGCTATGAATGCCACCACTTAAACTCAGGAATCCAAGAGTTCCATCATACCCTAGTTGAATGGGAACCACCACATCCGAGGTAATTAGCTATTTTTTTATATCACATGAGCCATCATTTCTTGTGGGAATCTTTTCCAGGAACATTTCCTCTGAGGCTTATTCCTTGGTGTAATGCAAGATCTAAGTGTACAACCATAGTTCCACAGAGTTTCCTGACAGGGGGGCATGGGGATGGGTTTCCAGGACGGGGGGAAGGGGGGCCTAAGTTTGGGGACGGCGGGGGGATGACGGGGGGGATAGCAGTGGGGGAGCGGTGCTGAAATGCATATTGTACTTGAAAAATTAGTTATAAAAATATGTATAAGGAATAAGTATATTGCATTGAACATCAACAATTTAACATTGTGATTTAATCATTTAAGTTTCAAGTTTGATCCATTGAACCAATGAACATTGAACATCAAACATTGATGATTGAACATTGAATTTTCAAAATTTCATAATGATGATTCATGATTACAATCAAGTATCAACAATGTTCTAAAACAAAATACTAAAATAGTGAAATAGTAAATACAATTATACAAATGACTCAATGAGTCAATGGCTAATCATCCCCAATGGCTTGAGTCTTCCTAGCAATGGCTTCTCTATCCTCTTCTTGATCTCACTTTCCCTCGCCTAATGCTCTCGCTCTTGCAAACTTTTCCCTCTTAGCTTGCTGCCTCTACTTTCAGTTCTCTACTTCACTCAATGAAATTTTTGTGTGATTTGGAATGAGAGGTAGAGGGCTTTTTATAAGCTTTTGGGAGGCCTTGGAGGGTGGGGGTAGATCCCACTAGCAATTAGGGTTAGGTTAGAAAAAACAAAAATCCAAAAAAAATTAAAAATTAAAAATTAAAAAAACTTGCACTTTTTGGTGTCCACCTGTGCGGGGGACGCTTGGACATTTCCTGAGGGGACGAGGAACTTTTGGACATCCGTTGGGCGTCTCAGAGTCCCCAAGACGTCCCCCTTTTGAAGGGGCGTCGCGGAGATGTTCCCTCTCAGAGGGAAACATCCCGGGGACAGAGGTGAAGCATGGTGGAGGTGGTGGAGCGGCTAGGGGACGTCCCCGCGTCCCAAGGACATCCCCGTCCTGGAAACACGGGGTTTTTTGGGGGGGGCGCGTCCCCGTGGAACACTGCATACAACTATTGATTTGATATAATCATTAAGCAAATTAAGCTTGTTCCATCAACTATAATGGACTAGAATAGTTGTGACTGATTTTAGCTCCAAAGACAAGGATAAGATCATTAGGTCTATACCCATAAAAATTTCTCTATAAAAGTACTCCTCTGACTGCGAAATAAAACACAGAGGAAAAATAAGAAAATATCTTTCTTCAATTAAATAATGATTTACTCCAATGTTCAGAAACTTTGAAAACATGTGCCAAGCATTCTGGTTTAACCTTTCTTGTGACTCTCAAAGAACAGGGATGGCATTTTTTCCATCTTGAACCCTTTTCATCTTTTGTGTTTCTTAAAACCTATTGGTAACAAGAGATACAAACATAAGTATTGCCTCTCTCTCTCTCAAATCTAACAAGCTATGAACATTGCACAGGTAACCCTATTGTAGATGACATGGATTCATCTCATACTCAAAGCTAACGAATTCCATCCCCCATTAGATAATTTCGATTTGTGAACTTGTTTAAATTTCCATGTATGCCATCTAGCCTCCATTGTCATTACAAACACAAATCATATGTAAACTCAAGTCTTTTGACACTAATTGTAGAGAAAACCTAAACTTGACTTACCTCTACAAAGAAAGGTTGACCACTTGTGCACCACACATTTATCTAATAAACATAACGGTATTGTTACCCATGCATATAATTCTTACTGCACTAATGAGTTGAGAACTTGACATAGATACTGATGTAAGGCTGCTCATACTGAGATTCATCTTCATATATAAATCAAAATGATGACCCTGCAGAGTCCATAGATCTTAACCTGCAGAGTCCGTAGTTTCTTAAAAGCTTGGAGAAATGGAGAATTTGAATGCACTGGATCAAATAAATGATGCGCTGATCTTATATGACTACAAACAGGGTTAAACTTTCTTATCTGCACACTAATAGGAAAAAAGGAAAGAGAATTATCCATTATGCTTTAGCATTTGACGTGCAGTCAACACATGTCTGACAAATACAATCAAAAAAGCGACACATGCTGCAACCAAAGCACACGCAAGAAGTGCATCCTTCACAAGCTGCAAAAGTAGGGCATCCTATGTGTGATTTGCGGGTCACTCTCTCTTCCTCCTCTTTGCAAGTGATTTTGTCATAAGGCAGATCTGCACACTCCCAATTCAGGTGTCTACAAGCATCATGATATATACGGCATTCCCCCTTTGTTTCTCAGCAAACCCTGTAAATGAACTACCAAAATATTCTACCTTCAAATTGGAAACACCACTGGGATCCTCTCTAGCATCTACTCTCTCGGAGAAAATGCTTCTAAACACTTCATGACAATGGACCTCCTGGACGTCCACCTCTGAGTTGGCAACAAACAATTCATTTCCTCTTACTTCTTGAGCAAACTCATCCCAATCACTAGCACCGAAAACAACCTCCGAGTTCAAGAGCAATGGACTATCACTGCTGGTTTCATTCGCACCAATTTGAGGATAGAAGAACCTGTTCCTCCGCAAGTGATTAGAGGTGTCATCTTCATCATCTGTCGCATCCCCCAGTATTGAATCAAATTCACTGTGGCTATCCAAAGCCGAAAACCTTTCGGGCATCGACGATCGATTTAAATTGTACAATCTACTTGATTCAAACACATCATTACTCTCTCCTTCGTGATCAGACACAAATCCTCTTCTCAAAGAACACCTTTCGCCAACAGTCACCCCATTTGCTTCCAATCATCTCTTGTGAGATTCAATTGTCTTTCGCCGACATCCTCTCTATCTATGTCTCTCGCCCCACACAGCATACACAGCCTCTCCACCATCTAGTTGTAGATCTCAACGCAGATCTCTCCCCATCCAGTTGTTCGATGACCTCACCTCTTTCTAACCGACTCGCTCCAATCTCCATTGTCTACAGTCTCCATCTGTAGACTCTGTCACCACGTGCTCCCCCGAGGCAGTCACCACGGCCACACAAGATAATACAGGCCGATTTGGCCTTCGTGACCCTTCTTCTCCCTCTTGGAGATCCTCCTCCGAATCGGCTTCCTCTCCCCAAGGAGATCCTCCCTGTTTTTCCTCTTCGTCCCCTTTCTCTTTAATGAACTCTCCCAAGGTAGGCGCCAGCTATACTATGCTTAGAAAGTCTTCCTGAAATTTTTCAACAGCTTCAACAGCCTCCTAAAGTGACTCAACAATATCCTTCAATCCAAGAATCCAACTAATACACACTAATTATGTTTTGATTCGCCTTATTCCATATGGTGATAAGGTGTCACGGTTTATTTTGCCCAAAATATCATTTTTTTAACAAATTACAATTTGAATTACAACTGTTGTAGAAAAACTCATTCAATATACTTGAAATAAAATAAAATATATTATGCACCCGTAGATGCTCCTGCATCAGACTACCATGCTTGAAACTTGTCATGAGCCCCTGCTCATGTATGCTTATTTGCTCTTTTTGCTGCAATTAAAAGCCATCCATTGTTCTATGCCTCAACTGTTTCTTCATATTGATGCACATGTTCCATAGCACCACATTTGATTCTTTTCTTGGACTTCTTTTTCATTCTTACACATGATGCAAAGTCATTTTCAAAATCATTGGTTTTCTCAAACCAATCTTTCTTCTTTCTTGGGTTTTTCTTTTTCTTCTTATATTTCCTTCTTCTCATCTTTTTCTTGGCTGCAATCTTCTATATCCGTGTTTCATCTTCATATGTGTCTCCAAAGTTTTCATCTTCTATACCTGCATTCAAAACATCAAAAGCAACCTTAGTAGAAAAACATTGAGGCCATGAAGCCCCTTGGCTGTCTTCACATTCTTGTTCTTTGATCAAAACTGCCTTTGCCTCTTTAGTATGCTCTTTTCTTGCTTCACTCTTCCCAATGGTCTCTTCACCATGGCTTGTACCTTCATTCATCTCTCTTGAATGACCAAACAGCTCCTCCAACATTCTCAACTCTTCCTTTAGTGAGTTCTCATCTATCTCACTATTCTCTTCATCAAACTTGGGCTGATCACTCACAAGGATTACTTGTCCTTCACTAGCCTTACCCTTCATCTCATCCTTTCTTGAGCTGTCTTCATACAAACCAACTTCTTCATCATCATCAATATACTTATCAAAAACAATAGGAACACTATTACCTTGTGTCTCCTTACTTTCTTCAATCATGTGAACTGATTTCACATCTTCACTTTCATCATCCATCTTCTTGGAATTCTCTCCTTGCTGAATATTAGTCCACATAGCCACTTTCCATTTGTCATTTCTTATGAAAATATCATTACAGGATTCAAAATCATCATCATAAACCATTTATTTACCTTTCATATTTGGATCCTCATGCCTTTGGTTCCTTGTGTCAGCTTTCACCTTTCCCCATTGACTTCTTGGTGTTGTTACCTCAACACTCACATCTTCACTCTTTGCCTTCTTAGGCACCCATACTTGTTTCTTCTTCTTATCATTTGTCTTCTCAAACCATGTAGGCATCCTGTAACCATGCTCTTTTGACAATACTGAAAAACCAACCTTGTTTGTCCTTTTATTTTCTTGCACATCTACAATCATATTAGGAATATGAGAAAAATCAATCTTATAAGGTAAACTTGCCTGCTTGCTTACTTGTTGCTTGCTTGTGTGCTTCACCATCCACTTAGGCATTATGTAGCCATGATTGACTGCTTTGTGTGAGGACTTCATCTTCCTCTTGCCTCTTCTAACCTGTGTATTAACATCTTTATACTCACAATAACAATTAAAATCAGGTCTTAACACTTCATTTACCTCTTGGATAGCTTGATCCATGGAGCAATCTTTCTCTTTCTTTTTGCTTGGCTGTTCTCTTTCTTCCTCTTGGCATTCAATGGCATCATGGAATTCAGCTTCATCTTCCATCTCTCCTCTCTCATGCATTAACCAATGCATCTCTTCTTCTTCCTTATCAACAACAGCAAACTTACTTCTCTTTCCTGCACATTCACTTGTGCATTTGGTGTCTTCTCTTGCACCAATCTCTTCATTCTTCAAGCCCTTTCTCTTGACCTTCATAAGGCTGCTCATACCTGCATTTACCCATGCAAAAACAACATTAGATACAAAAATAAGAGACCATAATGTCTCCATGAGTGTCCTCTTAATGGACATTCTCATCTTTCCAAGTGCTCTTCCTGGCACTTTATCTTTTCTTTCCTCTTCTCTTGTTCTCCTCAATGAGAACCTTCTTCACAATCTCTTCCTCTTTTTGTTGCTCTCTTGGCAACTTTCTTATCTTCTTGCCTCTATAGGCTTCTCTCTTCTTAGCAATCTCATTTTGCCTTTCTCTCCTCTTCATTAGGAGATCTATTGGCCACTTCAACCTCTTCTTCATTGGCCATACCCATGCTTTCCTATTTAACTGCATCCAAGACTCATATTCATCTTTAATCTTAACTAATTCTCTCTTCAAACTATCAATTTCAATACTATTCATACCTTTGACGCTTGCTTTCTTCTTGGTGCCTTCATGTACCTTGCTGCTCTGTAGTGCCTTCAACAGTACTTCCATTTCTGAGATCTTCACCCAAGTCTTTTCCACCTTGGTCTCTTGATCCCTTGTCTCACCCAAGCCTTTTCTCCTTGACTGGTCTTTTGACAATCTCCTTGATCTCACCTAGGCCTTTTGCATCCTAGTCTTTTGATCCCCTTCTCAATCCTGCAGCAATTCTTTGTACAACATTTCAACAAACATAAATCACAAATCCAAGCTTACCTTGCTTTGGATCTTCCTCTTGAGCATTCACTTGCTCCCTTACTTTTGAGCTTCTCTTAGCTCTTCACTAAGCTTTCCTTGGCTTCTTCTCCTCTTAAGCCTCAATGGTTTTAAGCCTTCATTTCACCTGTTTACTTCTCACACACAATAAACTCAAATCAAATATCAAAGTTACTCATACCTTTCTTCCACAGGGTCTTCTAGCACTTTGTCCTGCTGATCCTTTGCCAAATCCTTCACAACTGCAACATCATTCTTTTCTTAATTCTGCAGCAACACATTATCAAATCCCAAGAGCTTCAAGCTCTGATACCAAATGATGTAAGGCTGCTCATACTGAGATTTATCTTCATATATAAATCAAAATGATGAACCTGCAGAGTCCGTAGATCTTAACCTGCAGAGTCCGTAGTTTCTTAAAAGCTTGGAGAAATGGAGAATTTAAATGCACTGGATCAAATAAATGATGCGCTGATCTTATATGACTACAAACAGGGTTAAACTTTCTTATCTGCACACTAATAGGAAAAAAGGAAAGAGAATTATCCATTATGCTTTTGCATTTGACGTGCAGTCAACACACGTCTGACAAATACAATCAAAAAAGCGACACATGCTGCAACCAAAGCACACGCAAGAAGTGCATCCTTCACAAGCTGCAAAAGTAGGGCATCCTATGTGTGATTTGCGGCTCACTCTCTCTTCCTCCTCTTTGTAAGTGATTTTGTCATAAGGCAGATCTACACACTCCCAATTCAAGTGTCTACAGGCATCATGATATATACGGCATTCCCCCTTTGTTTCTCAGCAAACCCTGTAAATGAACTACCAAAATCTTCTACCTTCAAATTGGAAACACCACTGGTATCCTCTCTAGCATCTACTCTCTCGGAGAAAATGCTTCTAAACACTTCATGACAATGGACCTCCTGGACGTCCACCTCTGAGTTGGCAACAAACAATTCATTTCCTCTTACTTCTTGAGCAAACTCATCCCAATCACTACCACTGAAAACAACCTCCGAGTTCAAGAGCAATGGACTATCACTGCTGGTTTCATTCGGACCAATTTGAGGATAGAAGAACCTGTTCCTCCGTGAGTGATTAGAGGTGTCATCTTCATCATCTGTCGCATCCCCCAGTATTGAATCAAATTCACTGTGGCTATCCAAATCCGAAAACCTTTCGGACATTGACGATCGATTAAATTGTACAATCTACTCGATTCAAACACATCATTACTCTCTCCTTCGTGATCAGACACAAATCCTCTTCTCAAAGAACACCTTTCGCCAGCAGTCACCCCATTTGCTTCCAATCATCTCTCGTGAGATTCAATTGTCTTTCACCGACATCCTCTCTATCTATGTCTCTCGCCCCACACAGCATACACGGCCTCTCCACCATCTAGTTGTAGATCTCAACGCAGATCTCTCCCCATCCAGTTGTTCGATGACCTCACCTCTTTCCAACCGGCTCGCTCCAATCACCATTGTCTACGGCCTCCATCTGTAGACTCTGTCACCACGTGCTCCCCCGAGGCAGTCACCACGGCCACACAGGATAATATAGGCCGATTTGGCCTTCGTGACCCTTCTTCTCCCTCCTAGAGATCCTCCTCCGAATCGGCTTCCTCTCCCCAAGGAGATCCTCCCTGTTTTTCCTCTTCGTCCCCTTTCTCTTTAATGAACTCTCCCAAGGTAGGCGCCAGCTATACTATGCTTAGAAAGTCTTCCTGGAATTTTTCAACAGCTTCAACAGCCTCCTAAAGTGACTCAACAATATCCTTCAATCCAAGAATCCAACTAATACACACTAATTATGTTTTGATTCGCCTTATTCCATATGGTGATAAGGTGTCATGGTTTATTTTGCCCAAAATATCATTTTTTTAACAAATTACAATTTGAATTACAACTGTTGTAGGAAAATTCATTCAATATACTTGAAATAAAATAAAATATATTATGCACCCGTAGATGCTCCTGCATCAGATACATATGCAAATTGTTCTGAGGACAAAAGACATGCTTAGGATTGATCTATTTCATAGGCGACATGGCAAAGCCTAAGCCAAAACAGTATCTGTGTAGTTTAACTAAATCTAATAATATTATATTATTGCATATAACATCAGCCATTTTCTATGGTTCTATGAACACTAAAAGTTTGGATAACAATCATGTAATAAACACTATCCATATCCCATAGGGAAATAACTATAGGATTAAAATATCTTCAGGAGAAAACCGCAGATTCTTACTGATCACTGAGCCTAAGTAGCAGTTATAACTGTTAATCTTAGATCTTAAAAAGGCACTATTGACAGTACCCAATGATGAAATTCTGCATTCCATGAGCACTATTTTTTAATTTCAAACTGTATTCAACTTCGTAACTTGAATTGCACATTACAAACTTCCCTGTTTAGTGCTAATTTTCAAACGATTTCAGCACTTAACTCAAATAATTTGAATCACAAACATAAGATCAAAACATTTCATAAATTTATAAGGTATACCTTCCAAAGTTGATAGCTTTTTCCAGCTTCATATTTCCCTGCAGAATCAAATGGGGCACAAACTGTTCGACTTTATCGTGCAAAATGAAATGCAAATAGCATAGTTGGTCTGGAAACATTTTTCAAAACACAAGGATCAAATACAATGTGTTAAAAGTACAAATATAAAACTGGGTTCATTGGGCGAGTGGTTAAGACAAGGCATCATAAATGACCCAGGTTCAAACCCCGGTGGGCATAGCGCTGCTGATTTATTCATTCTCGTAGCTTAGCCAATCCATCAGGCAGGGGGGAATGGGGGAGGGCGCAGATCTAAAGAAGATTTAACTCGAAAAAAACAAAAATAAAATGCATAAGGCAGTTATGAAAATGCGCATTTAAAGTGCCTAATTTCCAAAATTTGCAATTCAGTCAAGGCACATCACCCATACAAGATTCTCCTTGGGATAACTGCTCATCCAGAAAGGAAGGGCTGTGATTGAAAGCTTGGTATCCCACAATATGGTTGGAAAGACTTCGTGAAGATACACCAAACTGAGCTAAATGATTCCCCCTCCTGAAATGATTCTTTACACCCTCAAAAGATTCAATGCTACTGAACCCAAAAATTGAGAAAGCCCTGGGAAGCTACGCATAACAAATATGCTGAAAACATTGCTATGGCAGATTCTTACAGGCACTCTTAATTGCTCAAGTCCTTAAGAAATCTGTCCAATATTTCTCTTTTTCATCAATCGGTTCTATCACTATGGCACCTTGGCAGTTTCATGTTGTGTGGTCCAGTGTTGGAAGGCTAAGCACTTTTCGAACGTTGAAAAGAGTTTGATTTTTATTTGGGACCTATTAGCTAGGCGGGAAGGCAGAGGAGAGCACCACTCTGAGCTTAAAAACCTTTCAATAGTTGAAAAGAGTTTGACTGTTATTTGGGACCTATTAGCTAGCTGGGAAGGCAGAGGAGAACACCACTCTGAGCTTAAAAGCCTTTCAATAGTTGAAAAGAGTTTCATTGTTATTTGGTAGCTATTAGTTGAAAAGAGTTTAATTGTTATTTGGTAACTATTAGCTAGCCAGGAAGGCAAAGGAGAACACCACTCTCAACATAAAATCTTTTCAATTGTTTAAAAAGGGTTTGATTGTTATTTAACACCTATAGCTAGCCGGGAAGGCAAATGAGAACACCAATCTTCGCTTAAAAGCATTTCACTCCTACAATTCCCAAATAAATTACCTCTAAATAAAAGTAGAATGCAAAAATAAGAACACCACCTTATAGATTTGCAATCCTACCATAAAGGCTAAAGCATGTGGAATGCAAAAATCAAATAAAATAGTCAGTTTAGAGTCTTACAAACATTTTTAGTAGCTTCTTCGTCCAGATGCCAATTTGACCTCTCTATTATCTCTGGCAGTTGTTCAACTGCCAAGCTATACCAAGACAAATCAGGAAAAGCATGAATCCTCCATGATTCTACCCTTAGCCTGTTGCTTCCGACCTATATAATGGCATAAAGCTCAAATTACAGAGATATTTGCAGTCATAACCTACTCCGAGTACATGAAGTCTTAAACCATGACAATCAAATTAAACTGGATACCCTTATTAACAATCTTGTAAATAGGTCCCAGTCCCACATACCAATTTGGCCTAAAGAATGTTAAAAATTATCTCATGTCATAAAAACAGGGGTTGAAAAGCCCAAGTTTTTGTAACCAAGAATTAGCATGAAATGCTCAATGTAATTGCAACAAGCAAAATTGTTTACCTTAGCCAGATTTTGACTGGGAGAAGTGCTGAGACTTGTTTTCTGATAGCATTGAACTTGGGCCTTCATAAAATTGAGGAATTGATCAATGGGTTGTATATCGGAATGGAAAATAAGAAAAAGAAAGAATAAAAATAAGGAAATTGAAAATTGGGTATAGTTAGCTACCAGCGTGTGAGTGGTATTATTCTGGTATTTTTGACCGTGGCATTGAAGAGGATGAATAGGAGTATTGAGGAGAGTTGCAGAAACGGCAGCCATTATTGCCATAGCCATTCGCAATGCGTGACATTATTCATACTTGATATAGAAGAGCTGAGACAGTGCTGTGTCGAACGAGATAAGGTGATCGTCCAGGTCGAAAAGGGTGGTCTTCATTCAATCTTTTATTTACTTCTCAGTTTTCTGCCGGTGAAAACTTAAGGTTCAATTGGACACAGAGGATGTTGTCTCTTAGCTATAGGTTCTTAGGGAATTAAAATAAAACTAGCAAGTGGCTTCAACCCCTCCTAGGATGTCAATTATTTATTTATTTATTTTTGCATCAATAAATATTTGTTGAAGGTGTTAATAATTTATTTGGTTTTGAGGTGTTAAGTAATATTATGGTTGTGTTCATGAGATGTAGGTGTATTAGTCAAGTGGTTTGGTTGTGTCTAACTTCATCCAAATTCAAATTTTGCTAAACGTATTATATTAGTGATATTAGTAATGGTTGTGTGTGGCTTGTAGGGAGATCTAGGCCCTCCATTTGTGTCTTAGAATGATTTGTTACTATTTTAAAAAAAAAGTAACATAGTGACTTTTAGGTATTAATAATTAAGCGAGTATATAAACAACATCTCTACAGAATCCATCCTCCTCACTATAGAGACACCTATGGCATAAAAATACATATTAAATAAGTAAATTTTTAAAGTATGATGTTCCTAGGTGAGATGTACTTTAAAGAGCAAGACTTCTCATCCAAAACTAGCAATCATTAACAAGATTAAACATATTTAGTTATCAATTTGTTGTTTATTAAAATTAATGGGGTGCATGATGTATAACGATTGTATTATTTCTTTCACTTGTAGACACTTAAAAATAGTCTCTATGTATTTATTAGTCACTAAATTATATATTTGTAGGATATTTGTATATTTGTTGGTTATTGGTTTAAATTAGATTTTATTGGTGTAAGTATTTACTTTCAATAGTCCCTGCACATCTTCATAGTACCCACTGATTGTTATTTCCCCTCCCCTAAATTTTACCATGTTATACTTCTTCTACCAGAAACGTAGACTTGACATTTATGACATGCTAGAAGCGTCAAATGTACTCTTTCGGTAGGTGTTTAACCCTTTTTAGAGAAGAGTTAAGGGAGAATAGCCTAATCAACTATAGAGTAATTTATTCTAAAAGCAGGCCAATAAAATGAATTTAGATTTATAATATTATGATAAATATGTTGAATTTGAGAATATGTTAAATATAGAAAAATATAATGCCAAATAATATTCTAAAAGTTACAATACGAAGGAAAAATAATACTTAGCTTATTTATTGATGTGCATGCATATCTGATAAGTATAGGTGTAGAAGAAGACAGATTGATGTTTGATTGTGATTCGTCAGATTCTATAAATTAACTTTATGTTAGTGTGGAAACTACCATCAAGAACTAGACACTAACATTGACACTTTTATCCCAGTTTCAACGCTTCTATCTGGAATGAAGTACATGTCCTTTTCTAGAACAACCACCTGCACATGTTAGGGTTCACTATCACCTTACATATTATTGACTCAAACCATGCACACATATTCTTGGAATTAGTCCTTTGCTCAAAACCCTAATGTCCTTCGACTAGGGCACGTCACCTTGAAAAATAGGGGTTGGTAGGCCCAAGTGAAGTTGAGCTGACCTCCAAGACTCTTATGTCAATCAACATTGTCTGCATAGCCATATACTTCGAAGAGGGCCTCAAACTGATGTAGTCATCCCCCTTATATGGGCTTGTGTGTGAACAATTATGCAATATGTTATATACATGTAGTGATCTAGCTTGTGACTTGACAAATATTATTCGTGGGCTACTCTTTGAATGCTTTAAACCTTTAAGAAGACCACGCCTATGAGTGATTTCGAAATAGAAAAAAATAGAGCATAATAGCTCAGTTATGCAAATGATTTTTAGTAGTGTAGTTTGAGCTTGAGAGGTGCTTTTGTTAGATGTGTGTTTGATCATAATGAATAGTCTTTGATTTGTATTTATATGATACATTTTGAAATGATCTCATGGGAGGGTTAAAAAATAGGCTGACCCATACATGTCGAAAGATTTGAAAAATTGATTATTTAGAAGGCAAGGACACTAGGGTTAGAGTTCAAACACTAGCATCAATGCTAGTGTCCTGATTTGGATGGTAGTGTCTTACAAGATAGAAATTTGTTAGGATTTGTAACTATTTGAGTAGGATATACATAAGGTTCTATGCAGACAATAGGTTACAAGTGATTTGGGTCATTAGAATATTAGGGTTGGACTATAGGATAAGTAATTAGGCATAGTGAGATGGTGAACATGAGCCTTGTAGCAATGGGAAGGTCATGAATTAAAGGGTTATGTCATGATTGGTATTTGTCAAATGTACAAGACTAGTATATCATATAAAATCATATTTTAGTATCTACATTTTCCCCTTTTAATCTAGAAATATATAAGGATGAAGTAACTAGATTAAAAAATAATTGTGTACCTTGATGTGTACAACACACCTTGATTTTACTTGAACCCTATTTGAATTTGTTGTTTGTGTATTAATTGTAACCAAGAGCATGTTATAATGTAATTAGTGCACATAATCTAAAAATGAATAATTAAAATACTTTAAAGTAAAGAGAGTGTTTCACTATATATATTTTAGATCATTTTCTTTTATTTTGAAAACAAGTAAAACTAAAGAAAGGGAGAAGGTGTAGATGAACCTGGATGTGGTTATGCGCTATGTGATCCAGATAATGTGAAGTATTCCTCTTTGGCTAGGGTAGAATGACCTGCAATGAGAATAAGATTAAAAATAGGATTGATTAGTAAGGTTAAAGGGTGGATTGCTTAGCAAATACTAGATCCAAAAAGTACAAGACTCCCCTAGAAGGCTGTCAATCCACTCATTTTAACAAATTAAGTTCTGAAAAATGTTGATAAGAAGTGCTTGCATAAAGGAATGAAAAGTACTGAAACACAATGTAATAAAAAAAATTTCAAGAAAATGATTACTTTAACAAAATGACATTAACTTATACAAAAGAAATGTTAAATTAATAAAGTGTGGTTCAGATTGTTGTTTCTAGCTATGTGTTGTGACAGAGGTTGAGAAACAGGGTTTTTGGTTGAGATTAATAGGTGTTTTTAACTTTCTATTTTTGTTAAAATACAATCACACAGAGATCGATGCCGATCACTAGTTAACTAATGTTGATCAGGTATGATTGATGTTGGTCACTGTGTATTTTCACAATTTTAGTTTTTGGGTAAAAATGTGTTTTTGGGCTAGTTGTATGGGGTTTATGGGCTATTTGAAGGTTGGTTTATGGTCGTAAAGGTAAAATGAAGACTCAGGGATATCAAACACAAAGGTTTGACACTCAAAAGGCTAGGAATGGTTAATGGGAATTTGGTGAAAAATAGGTGTTGGAGTTGCATAACACCAACACAAAAGAGACTGTGGGGAGAGATTAAAAAGGATGAAAGCAATAAACAACTAAAACAATATACTAAACTTAAAAAAATAATAGAATACTTAGATGTTGTGGAGTGGTTAGATTGAAGATGAATTGAAGTTGAATGAAAGCTGGTTGGAAGCCTAGAATAAAATAGGTAGAGTAACAACACTTGAATCTTCAGTCTTGAGGTGATGAAGCATTTATTGGTATCTAGATTGGATCTCTAGTTCACTAGATAGCTCTAGTTTGCACAAGAGTTTAGTTCTTGCTCCAAATGATTCAACGTCCTGAGCAAAGGTCATAGGCCATCTTTAAGTAACCGATGTTGGTCTTAGTCAATCAACATCGATCGAGGGATGACCAGTATCGTTTAAGTTAGAATAGGTCCAACTTGCCAAAAATAGTGTTTTGCACTTATTTTTTACAATTAAGACCATTAGAAATGGTTTGAATTCATTTAAGTATGGTCATATGGGTAGAAATAGTCTAGGAGGTTAGGACTTAAATGCTAGGGTAAAAAATGGTCTTAAGGCAAGGTGTCAATAAGTTAGCCATGGGCTTGGTTAGGGTGAGGTGTAAATAGACTTTAATTAACTTAATTAATTAATTAATTTAGCTAACTATGGGTAGGGGTTAAATGATTTTTTAAGGAGAGTTAAGACATGTTCTAACCCAAAGGGGGCCAAGGGGTCGAAAGAGTGTGTTGTGACATCTAGAACTATTAGTGCAGTTTTTTAGTGTCTATATTTTACCCTTTTTTGTTGCATAGTTTGCATTAACAAGCTGAAAAATAAAATCTAATGATTTAGTTTAAGTTTGGATGCCCAAAGTGTGGGAGGAGGTGTCCACCCTCAAATAAAGAAGCGATGAGGTGAAATGTAATCGGGTTCAGGTTTGACAAGTGTAGAAGTTGGTGATAAGGTTGGTTGGGTATAGGCATTGAAGCGTGAATGGGCACATAGAATGTAATGAAGTGTAATGTCATAAATCATGCATAGACTAGGCTTCCATAGTTGAAAACATTGGTAAATAGGGTTGCATTAAGAAGAACAATTGATAGGGTAACAAGCCATAGTGTGAGGCTTAGCTGATATGGGTTATACCTATAAACTCAAGTCTCGTAATGGGAGTATACGTGTTCTTAGGGATCAAAAAGTAGGATGTGATCTTGAAAAGACAAATTTGTTTTAGGTGTTAGGACTGTGAGTGGTCATGCTCTGATACACCTAAAGAGTTGTGCACAAAAGTAACACATGTGTGTCAAGTATAGCAAGGTAGGTAGGCTGTTAAAATGACCAAGGTAAGTTTGTTATGAAAAGTTAAATTGTAAGACTAAAAATGACCAACTAAAAGCTAAGTTGGTTGGGTTAGTTGGTGGATAATAAGGTAATCTCCAATATGGGAGTAGTCGGTGCAATGTGGTGGGTATGGAAAAGGTTGGTGGGTAGTGTGCAAATTGGTGAGCCAAGTTGTATAGGATAAAAAAGGACATAAGGGGGTAGGTGTGGTAGTTGTGGGTTAAGGTGTATTTTTAAAAAACCTAAGTTATTCAACCAACAACAATCAATTTAATGCTCTTATGACTGACGTCAGTCATCATAATGGAGAAGGGAATGACATCGATTGATGATAAAACCTTATAAAAGGGTATCATAAATTGAAACAGTCAAATGCTCTTTTGCTTTTTGTCTATTACAAAATTTGTCTTGAACATTGGAAAATGATCAAGAGTAGTGAGCAGGTGAGGTGAGGACATGGAAGCATGGGATAGGTGGAGAGAGAAGATAAAGCATGGGGACTAGGTGTCTGTGTGCCACGAGTGAGGGGTTTGAGTATGGCAAGGTGAGTTGTGCCATGTGGATGAAGTGACTATATAAGGTGTAGGAGGGTAGGCATCGAGTGGAGGTGGAGTGATATCGAGGAGACAGAGTCAAGACAAGGTAGGTAGATGCATTTTTTTTGTTTGATTGTGTTTTATTTTATTTATGTGAGGATTGTTGGTGTGGTATTATGTTAGTTTAGTTAGGTTAGGGGAAGGGTAGGAAATTAGGGTTTTGATATGTTTGAGTAGATAATTAGGGTTTGTAGTGGTTTGGGTAAAAAACTAGGGTTTATTATCTCAACCCTAGTTTTCATAGGGATCGATGTTGGTAGTGGTTGATTGACATCGATTGATAAGAAGTCGATGTTAGTCAACTAATGATCGACATCAATCCTTAACTGATAGTTAAAGGGTTAAAAAAAGGTATTGGTCCTTATTTTAAAAGGGGAAGGATAGGTGGAGTGGGATGTAGTGTGGTCTTGAATTGTGTGTAGATATTAAGGTAGTGGAAAGGGTAAGTGAAATGTTAGGTTAGGATGGGTGAGGTTTGATGTATTTGTAGATGTTTGAAGGTGAAACTTAAAGACTAGGTTAGGGTGGATTAAAAAAAGGTGTTAGAGGCCAAATGAGCCTGGGGGGAGTCTAATAGTGCTCTTTTATATAGGTTGAATGAGCTCAAATACTAGTTAGAATTAATTATAGTTGGAATGCTTTATTTGTATAGTTGTGTAAGAAAAGATGGGTTGGTTTTAGGTATAGAGTAAATAGGTGAGTAGGTGAATATTTGATGTTATTTATTGATGGTTCACAGTGCACTAAGTCTAGGATCTAACCTTGTAGGCCATGACTCTATTGACTATGTCGGATCATGTTTTATCATTGCTTGAGGAGTTGCAGAGAGATATGATTGGTGAGTATTGGGCCCATATGATGGCTTTGGGTCTAGGGGGTATGTGATACTATCATCACATGCCTTGGGATGTAGGTATGTTAGTGGCCCTCATCAAGAGATGGGATCCAACCACCAACACTTTTTGGCTGCCTGTAAGAGAGTTGACTATTACCTTGGAGGACATGCACATGATCTTGAGCTTACTGATATAGGGTCGAGTGATTGAGTTAATTCATGGTGATGAGGTGGATGCATAGATAGATCTATTATATGGTGAGGATGTAGTAGAGGCTTGGTACCATGCTGGATGATTTTACTTTGAAGACCTATATCAGTTGGATATAGAGAGGAGGAGATTGATGATGATGATAATGATAGAAGTCATGCTACACTTTTCCAAACTTGAGTGGTGGGAGGTATCACTAGGATTTGACTAGTGTACTAGTTGAGATGCATGAGGATATGATAGTCTATGCATAGGTACCAATGTTTTTGACACATGTTTATTGAGAGATTTGGGGCCACTGGGTGCACAGGAAGTATGAGATGAGTGTGTGTTTCCTACTACATTTTTGGGCTTATGAGCACATCACTATTCTATGGCCAATTGGATTTTCATGGGCTACATGGAATCAATCATGATTCAAAGTCAGTTTCATGAGGTGGAAGTCAAAGATGGAGCTTCCACAGGTAGATGGTATGGTATGAGATGTAGCATGGTACAAATAATGGATATATATATTGGTGGATGGAGAGGTCATTTGGAGATCGTATGTGGGTTTTCCATCATGTAAGGGGTTATGTGCACATACTTTTCACTTCATAGTTTCAAATGGATACATGAGAGGAGATAGAATGAGTTAGATTTGATACCTTTTGACTACATGGGGTGATAATTTGGCTTAGTTTAGTGTGATTCAAGAGTGTTCCTAAGATATAGATGAGAGGACGTAGAGTCACCACTTCCCCTACCATACTCATCAGAGGAGGAGCCACTTTTTGATGAGCTACCAGTTCCTATAATAGTTGATGATGTCAGGGTGACTCTAGAGTATATTGTTTGGTGGCAGAGATGACACCCTGCAACTACCAATGGAGATAGAGGATAGGGTCCTATTGTTGTAAGAGATGATGGATAGGGTGAGGAGCAAGGTGATGCACAGATGGAGGAGGCAGCCCCTGATCTACAAAAAATTATTGTATAAAGGGATGTTATGAGAGTAGCAAAAGCTAATTTACAGGCATTATTGACTAGTATGACACAAGAGAGAGACAAAACATAGGGGTAGCTAGCTATGAGGACACAAAAGAGAGAGATCACTTACAAGTGCATCTATCCACCATCACTCAATAGAGAGATGCTATGTAGGGATAACTGGCCACTATTACTCAAGAGAGGGATAGCCTATAGGTGTAGCTGACCTTGGTTATAGTTGAGATGGATGATCTGAGGCAGGTAGGAGGGTGACCATCACAAAGTGGAGCATCTTCGAGTGGGATTAGAGCTATCATGGGACCACCTCAGACCATTCCATTGATTGGATACACCTCTACAGTGGAGGAGCTAAGATATTATGAGGGGCATGCTATTAAGGGGATTATAGATGTGCCCTGATACACAAAGTACCTAGTAGAGTCAGCTATGTTGAGGAGCCTAGGCAGTGTTGCACCTACTAGTGGTAGAGACCACATATTATCCACAAGTGCATAGACAGGTCATAGAGATGAAGAGGGTCTGGGGGATAGTAGTGCCCTCACACCATAAATTACTAGCTACTGTATTGTATTATGATTTTGATTCTAATCTGTGAGTTCTTGTATCAAGATGTACATATCATTTTGAGATATTAACATGGACATTTATATGTATATATATCCAACACATTGTTTGAGTTATGATGTTTATTGATGATGGCATATGATGTTATGGTGTTATTTATGTGATGTTTTATGTTATGTTTATATGATGATTCATGTTATGATGATTTATGATCGAAAGATTGATATGATGACATGCTTGGGTTATGGTTATGATTTGGCATTTTTATTTTTAGTAGGTGTATGCTTGATGTAGTTTATCATATTTTGATATCTATGATATGAGTTAATGTATCCATGTGATCCCATATTTAGATGCATATGTGATTTGGATAACATAGTTCATTGAATCATTATCTAATTTAGAAAAAATGATTAAATGTGGTTTGGTTAATACACGATACAAATTTTTTATGATTTTTATGTGATAAATTAGTTTGACTTATGCTTGATGATAAGCAAGATTGATTGGTTTCTAACATATAGATGTGATTTAGAAACTAATATGAGATATTGGTTTGATTCATGCACCACAAATAATTTTTGATGATGTTTATGTGATGGATAATTTGGTTGACTTAT
The DNA here is from genome assembly GCA_037957365.1 of Torreya grandis. NCBI lineage: Eukaryota > Viridiplantae > Streptophyta > Pinopsida > Cupressales > Taxaceae > Torreya > Torreya grandis. The sequence goes on from JARHVA010001043.1 coordinate 2,971,945, forward strand.
GGTTGTTGATGATATGATTGATGTTGATATAGTTTAATTATGTTGATCAAAATGAATATGATGTGATTGGTCTTTATTCTTTTTTGGTAAAAGGATTATAACACACTTAAGTGAATCATAATGAAATGATGTGGTAAAATAGAATGTTTTCATGATAATAAATACACCTAAATAAATAATGTGGATAAGTGATGAAATAGGATGTGACATAATAAAACACATAAGAGTAATAAAATGTTTGTTCTATAGATAATGGTAAAATAGAATGTACATAACACACTTAAGTGAATTATGATGCCATTGATTTGTAATAAACTGAATGATAGATGTTTTAAAATATTCAAAACCACTTTAACAGATAGATTAATTTGGTTAAAACGCTATATGTAAAAAGAGTAAAGAAATGAGAGAATAATGTTTAATCAAACATAAGATAGATGCCTTAATGAATTTTTTAACAAGTAGTCATGATGAAGAAGAAGGAGACATGATGATATTTTATTGGGAAGGACCAAAATAGCAAGATGGGCCAGCTTATGAACATAATCCCCTTTCATGCTTTGCATTATCATTTGTTTGTTTGTTTAAGAAGTGACTTGATCACGTAGTGTCAAGTAAGCTCAAAATCCCTTGATTTTTAGAGGGTAAAAAGGGGGATGTATAAAATAGGTGAATGGATGATAGTGTAACCTTCTTATGGGAGTGGCTTACCCCTTATGTAGGTGGCCTATGAACCATTATAAATAAGTCCATGTCTTATTTTGGCCTAGACTAATCAATGCAAGAAGTCTAATAATTCTTTATGAAAGTTGATTAAAGATTTCTTTGGGATATATATATATATATATATATATATATATATATATATATATATGTTGTTTTTAATTTTGTCTTAGGGTCTTTTGATGCTCTTTTTGTTGATAGGTTGGGGAAGTTAATCAATGCGGGAAGCTTCCATGTGATTGATTTTTTTTTTGACAATTTTTTGATTTAGCCATCCTTTAAGGGAGTGGTATAGGTTTTGGATTTGTTTTATTTTGATAGATATCTTTCAAGAGAGTAGTCTATCTTTTTAAGCAATTCTGAATTGTTTCACTATCTATCCTTCAAGGGAGCAGTCTGCAAGTTTAGATATGAAGCATAATATTTTTCTTTTTTATATTTTTAGACATGGACTTGCTTATATAGGCTTAACATTTTCCTTTATGAGGGAAAAACCATAGCACAAGAAGGTTAAATGATGGGAAATAAAGTGTTTAAGAGACAATGACCATGGGGATCTATCCTATAAGGGATGAAAAGTATCCATGATAAGCATGCCATGGGTAGAACCATGGTACCCATGTTTAGGATTTAATCTAAAACTATGATGGATAATCACACAATTCTTTGCTTTGATCGGTTGTCCTTAAAGTAAGGAGATGAAGGTGATGAGTTTGTAAAACAAGGGACGAGCTTAAGCTAGACACAAGGTGCTTCATAACTTATTTTAACAAAAGAATGGATGCAAATGCAAAGCATTGAGGGGATCAAGTTTCAATTTTCCTTCAAGGGATGATAATTAGTTAGTTCCTGAACCATACTTATGTGTGATGATAAATGGTCCAAGCCAATTGGGAACAAACTTGCCTCACTTCTTTCCATGTTAGTTACATGTTGATTTTCCTTTAAGATGAGGTGACCAATATTGAATTTTCAATCTCTCAGGTGTTTATTATAAATGCATTCGATTCCCTCTTGATAAACATGAAAATGGTTAAGAGCGGCCAAGTGATGTTTATCAAGTAGCTCAAGTTGGGCCAAACGTTCTTGATGATAATCCTCTTTCAATATGAATCCTTTAGGGATATGCGAAGGGAGGGATTTTTCACTTAGAGAGGCAAGACAACCTCTGCACCATAGACAAGTGAGAAAGGGGTGGTACCCATAGGGGTTATAATGCTAGTTCAATATGCCCATAAGGCAAAAGGAATGTGTAAGTGCAATCCTTACCATATTCATTGACCACTTTAGTGAGCATTTTATTAAGTGTTTTGTTAGAGGCTTTGACTTGTCCATTAGCTCATGGGCAGTATGGAGATAAAAAGCTTAACTTAATGTTGAAGGTGTTACAAAACTCACGTGTTTTCTTGTTTTTAAATGATTTATCATTATCGGTGATGATTTTGTGAGGAACACTGAAATAACATATGATATGATCTTTGGTTGAGATGAGAGGAATAGCCTCCACCCATTTGGTCAAGTATTCTATCACAGTGATGATAGAATGATGCCTCTATGAATAATGAGGGTTGATCTCATCAATGAGATCCAATCCCCATTGAGAGAAGGGCCAGAAGTCCTTAGCAACTTGAAGGGCATAACTAGGAATGTGATGTAAGTTGGCATGTTGTTGACACTTGACACGCCACTTAACATAATCAAAATAGTCTTGGTTGAGGGTAGGCCAATAGTATCCAACGTGAAGGATGTGTTTAGCGATAGCTAAACCACTAAAATGTCCTCCACAAATCCCATCATGGGTTTTTTGGATTGTGAGAGGGATTTCTTGGCTCTGTAGGCATCTAAAAATGAGACCATTAAATCCTAGTTTGTAGAGGATTCCCCCTAGTATGGTATAGTGATAAGTAATCTACATGAAATCTCATCTACCATTCCTAGAGAGGTTAGAAGGGACGATGGCTAAGGTAAGGTAGTCAAAAAGTTGCTTATGCCAAATATCTGGTTGGATTTCCTCCACATTGCATACGGAAGGGAGGTCCATTTTGGTGTAAGAGGGTTGGTTAAGTCTATGAATGGTGATAAATATTTTATATTTTGAAGGTGCATATAGGATTTGAGAATCAAGATAATTCATGGTATTGGCGAACTTGTTTGTTGAACGTGGGGTGACCTGGTTAAGGTAATGATCAAATGATGTCAATAATACATTTACCAATTATTTATATTTATGGAGAACATCAGTTTTACACTAGTAGGAACCATTAATCTAGTTGAACCCAAGTTGGGAGTCATCAAAAATGTTGATTGATTTTACTCCCAAGGACAAAGTTGTTTGGAGACCTAAAACTAGGGCCTCATATTCAGCTATGTTGTTGGTATAGTCAAAGTCAAGTTTGAAGGACAAGGGAAAAGGATTGTCTTAAAGGGGTATAAGGATGATTCTGGCACCCCTACCATGTTGACATTTTGATCAATCAAATAACATGGTCATTTGGTAATAAATTCCCACTTAAGAGAGATTTGTGATGGATTTATTGAGAAACTCAAGGTTGGAAGATTGGTTGTTAGTTAAAGGGGCTTCGACAAATTGATTAGTGATGATTTTCCCTTTCACTAAATTTAGTTGAAGGAACTCAAGATTGAACTTAACTAGAAGCATGAGCCATCTAGCCATACATTGATTTTGATATGGATTAGAATGCATGTACTTGAGGGGGTCATTGTTTGTGATGACAAAGGTTTTATGGTTGAGGAGGTAGTGAAGAAGTTTAGAAGCCACAAAGACCAAGGCGAGGCATAAATTTTTAATATGGGTATAATGAGTTTCATACTCTACAAGTTTTTGAATTATATAGTATACTGCCTATTCCTTATGTTGATCATCACGATGTGCGAGCATAGCACCTAAGGAATGGTTTGTGATAGATATGTAGAGGTAAAAGGGTTGGTTCTCTTTTGGAAGGACAAGGATAGATGGAGAAAGAAGGTATCCTTTGAGTGATTAAAAGGCCTTTTGACACTCTTAGTTCTACTTAAAGGAGATGTCCTTATTAAGAAGGTGGTGAAAGGGCTGACATCTATTAGATAATTGAGAGATGAAATGATGAATGGACTGAAGCTTACCCTGCAAACTACATTGTTGATTAAGGTTAGTTAGAGGAGACATGTCTAGGATTGCTTTGAATTTGGTAGGATTGAATTCTATTTTGTGAAGGAAAATGATAAATCCAATAAGTTTTCCCAATAGGACCCCAAAGACATATTTTTTTGGGTTGAGATAAATATGGAATTGGATAAGGTGGTCAAAGATGACTTTAAGGATTACCAAATGGTCTTTACAACATTTGGACTTACCAATGAAGTCATATACATAGTCTTCCATGGTTTTGTGGATGAAGTCATGAAAGATGTAGGTTATGGCATGTTGATAGGTTACACCAACATTTTTCAAGCTGAAAGGCATGACTCCATAGCAAAAGGTTCCCCATGGGGTGATGAAGGTGGTTTTGTGTTGATCCTATGGGGTGACTAAGATTTGGATATAGCGTAAAAATTCATCCATAACAGATAGCATCTCATGTTCGATAGTTAGATCAATAAGTTGGTCAATGTTTGGTAAAGGAAAGTCATCTTTTGGACAAGCAAGGTTGAGGTCATGAAAATCCATACAAATATGAAGTCCCCCTATTGATTTAGTGATAGGAATGACATTCGAGACCCATTTTGGATAGTCAATGGGTTGGATGAAGTTTATGGATAAGAGACGTAGCTCCTCTTTAACAAGAAGGGTAATGCGAGGGTGTATCCTTCGAATCTTTTGCCTAATAAGTTTGGCATCAAGGTTGGTGATGATGTTGTAGATGACTATGGAAGGATCAATTCCATGCATATCAATATAAGACCAAGAAAATGCTATGTTATGATCATGTATAAAGGAGGAGAAGTCTTGATGTTCTAAGGAATCTAAAGATTGGCCAATTTTGATTATGCAAGGATTGTCTTGAGTGCCCAAGTTGATATCAATGGAAGTTTCATTCAACATGGTTGATGTCTTAGAAGGAATGGATTTATGAAGGGAAGAATCTTTAGCACCAAGTGATAAGGGAATCATCATCCTTGTAGACATCCAATTCTTAACACCATTGTGTTGAAATTGTTAATCTTACTCAAAATTTGTGAAAATACACAATTTAGGCCAAAATCACTTAAATGTGCTAAATGGTTTGAGCACCCATCGATTGGATCATTATAGAGATATCACTATTCAAGGCTATAAGATAATATATAAAATCATACTCAAGTGTAGGCCTTAGTAATAGTGGAATACTATCCCATGTTCTCTAAAGTCTGAGATTAAAATCCACCATGTACTCACGGGGTGCCCTCTTAATAGTGATTAGTTGTTCAAACAAGGATAGATGATCTAACTTATCTTCAAACTGATTACATAGTGTTATCTTATCTTATCCCATGAGTTGATATAAATGGGTCACAAGCTCCTATACCATTTGATATCTTTACCTTTAAACAAGGAAGCTACAATCCTATTAGTAACTCTCTCCTCAGTAACATGATGTAATGAACATATATTATAAATATATTTAATGTGTTTTGTAGGTGTGGTAGTATTGCCTCTAGTGAAATAGGGAATAATATTGAGGGATGAAATGGGTATATCATCATATTGAGTAAGGTTTAGTGGGATTACTCCATTGAAAGGAATAAAGGCTTGATTTCTAGGGATAGCCCTGTAAGGGACTGGAAGGAATCTTGATCTTCGGTGGGAGAATTTACCAAAAGGAGGCTTAGACTAAGCTCTTGAGGAAGGCTATCTAAGCTCTCTAGATATTCTTAAAAGAGACAAGGATGCTTTTTTACTCTTAGTCTAGAGGGTGTAGACAATTCAACAAACTAGAAATCACCTTTTGAATAAGCTCTTATTGCTCTTGGCATGAATTACTTAGGGATCGGTCTACTAGAGATAAAAATGTTCAGAATCACCAGGTGCTTATTTGATGTACTCAACACTAAATCTTGCTAAAAGTAACACCAAATTCTCATCTAAAACCTTTTAACTCAATGTAATTGATAAGATGTCCCATTGGGTGTGCCATAAACTATTGTCACATTGAGTTTCACCCTATGAAGTGTTTCATATCTCCTCACCTAATCAACATAATGGTAACACATCAAGGTTATGGGTCATCTATGGTTGGAGTGAACCTATAAAGAGGGTTGGTTCCCCTGATGGATCACCTAAAAATAACACTAAACTACTGCACTTACGATGAAAATAGAGAAAGAGAACACAATTAAACCTAGGATCTAAGAAAGGTGATGCACCAAATGTGTTATGCTCCCTACACCAGCCTCTTGAGAGCACTATATGAATCAATATATATTGAAAATATCTTATAATCTCATTAAACTAGGATCTTCACACATCATTATTTCATATGGGTGTTGTGATTCTATGCATAGGACTTAAAGGAATGGCTGAAAGGTTTTGTGTCAAACATAATCAACCAGCTTCCATAATTATTCACTTGCCTATAAACTTTCAACATAGCATATGACCTATATGAACTCAGACTACTTATAATGAGGTGAAAATAAAGGTCATACAAAAATAAGAACAAATTTTATCACAGATGTAGATCAACTAAGCACCAAACTCACACAAATAAATTATCTTAAAGAAGGTAAATTTTAGTTTCTATTGATTTAAAAGGATTAAAAGCTAGAGTTACAACAAGGTATAATTTAGTCACACCTAAAAGAGGGATCAAGGATGAGCCAATTTCTAAAAAAAAATTGTGATAAAAAGGGTCCTCTTGCCATGATAATTCTACTTGATTTTATAGGCAAAAATTTAGAGCTCAGGACTTTACTTCATCTTACCCACTATTAGGGTTATTACAAACTTGATGATGATTGAGGAAGGGAGTCGAGGTAGTGGGGATCTCATTGGGATTACCATAGCCATGCTTGCATAACTACCTACCACATCCTCCTAAAATTGTAGCTTATATTTTGTGTGCTCTCCATTTCCACTCACTTCCATGATGAATAAGGCCAAATTCCATTGTCCTCTCACCATTTTTCCAGTTGGATTTGAGGTGTACCATGAATTACAAATTGGGCCACTCCATTTACCACTAATTCTATGATTAATGAATTTACATAGTCTACTCATGAATTTTACATTTTAATGGGTGAGATGGGTCATCAAATTTACCTCGGTTAGTGCTAATGTGGATGCCAACAAACTCCTCAATGGTGGAATCTAACCACGTGTTGACATTAAGTTCATCATGGAATTTTATACTTATGTGAGTATATTCTCCCCTTGTGGCCCCATTTTCAACCCTTAGTCAATTATTCTGACTTGCAGACTTGACTTGGGTTCATCTTTAGATGCCACATGACATTCTTTTATTTGTCATGGGATTCATGTCACTACTCATGTTATCCCCCTAGCCTTTATTTCTTTGCCTTTGTTGCATAATTAGCTTTGTCTCTATAAAGTAACTTTAATGTGGATCTCTCTTGGTACCCATGGGCTTTAGATCTACCATTTAATTTCATCATTTTTATGGCTATGTGGTCTTTTCTCACTCTCCCAGGCCTTTTATGTCTCTAACTTCAATCATTGCCATGTGGCATGGTCTGGTAGGTCAGGGTCTCCTAAAATTTGACATCATTATCAGGTCTAGGAGACTGATAGATCTAAAAATAGGGGAGCCCATCAGCTCTAGATCCTAGAAACTCTGACCATAGGTTGCATGGCATTTTATGATTACTCCCCAAGTCTGACACTTCTAACACTGTGTCAATGTTCATTAGTTCTTAACCTCTAGTAGATTCTGAATATTCAACCACATGGATATTTCTCATTCTTCCATTACTCAGCTTGGGCCTTCATGTGTAAAGATGAATTTTATCTCCATGGTGAATAAGGATTTCTCCACATGGTAACATCTCATTCAACCTCTGCCCAGACATATTGCTCTATTTTCACAGATCGCCCTGAGGCTACAAATTAGTAAGATTATGCAACATAGTGTCATCCCACTCACTGGCTAGCCCAGGGGTTTAACATCATGTTTGGGATGCATGGAAATATTTAGGAGAGTAGATAAGTGGGATTATGTCATGTGGCATCATCCTGCTAACCTTTTATCTTGGAGGGTTTTGAACTTGTATGGATGGTTTTGGGACTCTAAGTCATCGAGATTATGACACGTGAAAGCATCCTACTAACTTACTTGTCTGTTACTTTAATGATGTGGATATTTCTAGGAAACTTCATGAAAATTTATGAAGTGTCTAAATTCATTTAAAAATGGCCCAATACCATTGAGAGATTGACACTTGGCACCAAGAAACTTTTACAGAATTGGCTAAGTGTCGAAAGTATTTTAAACGTGGCACATGTTGTTGGGATATGCAAATGATTATCACGTGGTGTCGTTCAATTATACCAGTCCTATTGTGACTAAAAATTTAGGAATCCATCAAGATGTTTTTAGGGTCCCTTCAAATTTGATCTCATCACCTCTTGAAGCTGTCAGTGGGAGATAAAATAACCTTAAAATGGTTAAGTGTCGAAGCACTTTCTTGACCCACTGAGTAAGTTTTGAATAAAAATGGCTAAGTATTGTTGATCATAAACATGACATGTGGCTCTGATAAAATTTCAAATAATTGAATAAGTGTCAAAATATTTCCTCTTTGTGTAGAAAGCGTGACATAGACTAGTGTTTGAAACTTGTGATTTTAGAGCTTTTATTCGAAAGAAAAGTTTTGATTAGCCTTCATAGAATCTCTGATGAAGAAAAGACTTAGACAAATTATTTGCAAAGGGATTCCTTGAGCTTTCCTTTATATGTTTCATCAGAATAATTATTTTGAAGACCCAAATCCTTTGTAAAAATTGTCATTTGCACAAGTTCTAACTAATCACGACACACCAAATTTGAAGAGTAAAACACTTAGACAAACTCCCAAGTGTAAAGACCATTTTTTGAAAACCTTATAAGTCCTTTGCTTCCTTTCTTACTTATCCACTTATTTCTAATTCTAATAGAACTTTGAAAACCCTTTTATGTTGAATCTGAAGCCTTGAACTAAGATTTGGATGTTGTTATTACATGGTGACCAAAAATCATCAACAATAGATACAACCATTAGATGTAATATATATTCATTAAAGGCTCTTCAATCATCTATGAAATTATGTGAATAAGTAATTAAAAACACTTGGTATCTCAATGTACATCTCTCATTTAAGTAGTTAATATGGATATCATTTGTTTGTCTCCTTATACATTTTTCATCAATGTTCCCCACATGTTAAAAATATATATCTATATAGATTTCAAGAATGAGATCTAAAAAGCATACATAAAATAAAATTAAACATAACCATTATAAATATTACCAATAAAAATACATCACTACTTATAGTACTATCTCAAAATAGAATATGGAAATATTATTTCTTCCAAGTACACCAAGCTCCTTTTTGGTTTGAGTTTTCCATTGGGATAATTGTGGGTATGTTCCCATTAGCATTGCATATATCCAAAGCTCTTTATTCTATGAGAAAAATACATATTTAAACTTTTAAATAATAAATGTGATTTATAAGAGAATTTTGTATTTATCTTTCCATTATATTATGAGATATAAGGTAGTTTACTTCCTCTTTAGAGGAAATTAAGGTTCTCTATGAGATCATATTCACTATGAGGATCAATAATGTGTATATCTATTCATCAAAGAGATGATGGAACATTTATTTGGTCTCCTTAAGATTTGTTAGAATAATTCCATGGTTCAACTTCAGACTCCTTTCTTGAACCTAAATTTTAAAGGAACACATAAACCTATTTTTCTACTCAACAATCACAAGTTATTAGTGAAAAGATATCAGTAATTTCACTCATGTATTTTTTATTTTATGTATTTTTAACCTTCCAAGATCATATTTGAAATTTGTGTTTCTTGTAGTCCTATTTTTATCTTACAGATAGAAATGGACAACTATTACTAAATGTACAATTACAGTTAAAGATATAACATTAGAATTAAATGAAACTATACACTTTGGTGTAAACATTAATTTAAATACTTTAGAATTCATCTGAATGAAAATTCATGAAGTTAGAGGAAAAATTAAGTTAGGCAGTTGTAAACATTTCCTTCTACTTGATAGTGCCAATAAGTTTCCCCGTGTTAAATATATTTATTTAAAATTTTGATGAAGTGAACAAAGAATGGATCATTTTTGAATAGATAGATTTGTCTTCAATGAATTTGTACATAAATTTGACATCTACAAAGATAAAGCATTCAAGAGTGACACTTTCCATCCATCACTACTAGCATTTTTTTATGATGATCTATCACAAATTTACATTTTTTTTGCATTGTTAAGGTTTTTATTAAGGTTTGTTTACCTTGGAATCAACATAAGGCATACATTCCAACACCTAAACTTTTACTTGAAATAATTTGATGTACTTGACAAACTCTTCCAATAGTTTGTCTGTGTTGAGTTTAGAACTAATGGGGATAAATTTATCTAATGAGAGGATTTTTTTGCTAATTTTATTTTTCCTATGATGGGCCACAATGCTCTAAATATCCATTGAATCATGTGGTATCTTAAAATAGTTCTAAAATAGTGTCAACAAATGCTAATTCTCCACATCACTATCGGTAGATGATGCTGATGAACACAAAAAACTAAAAATAGAAAATGGTGGCATAGATGACAAGCTCAAATTGCAAGAGAATTTAGGCAAGGAAGGGATGTTGATTGGTGATAAAATGGTGTCATGGTTATGTTTGGTGGCAGTGCACAAGATGAGCATAAGATTACAATGTGGAAGATTTTTCAGTATGTCCTAGAGTGTATAAAAGGAGAATTTATCAATCCAAGATATTTTTAGACTGATTTAAGACTAAGCTATGTTTAGAGAAAAAAATCATGGGATTTTCCCATAAAGATGCCTTTGATGTAATAAATACTATCAAATTCCCCAAAGGTGTAAGTTACGCATAAAGAAGGGTTTTGTAAAGGTAATGTAATTTTTTAGGATTTATATCAAGATATAAATATCAATGTTGAAAAAATATAAATTAATGAACAAAATGGAACAATATTACCTTGATATCAAGAACACCACAAATACGAGAGACAAAATTTGTCAAGTGGGGAAACCATCAAATGAAGAAAACCCCCACATATATTAGAAGTTTAAAAAAGCATTGATCTCCAAGTACAATCCCAAATAGAAACCAAGATAAAGAGAAACAATAATGACATTAATCCATCAACAATAATCTCAAGATAGACTAGTGTAAAAGTGTCTCAAGTGTGTAGAATGAGAGAGAGGTGAACTCAATAAATAGAGCTAGGAAGAAATAAGGAGTTACAAATAATCCCATCATGACTTGAAAAACCTTATTAATGTGTGTTAAATGTCTGTAATCTCCATAAGGTGAGGGAGGTGTGTGTGGAAAGTGTGGAGGGAGTAACTTGCGCAAGTAACTTCAATATCCATACAAAAGGACAAAAGAGGTGTGACGCATCATAGATCTAGGATAAAGTGAATTTCTCATAATAAGAAATGCACAACTAAAATAAACTTAGGATAAGCATAAATTAGCTTAAATGACTAGGAAATATGAACTTAAATAATATTAATCTCCAATACTCCCCTGTAAGCTTAATTTGTGGTTATAAAAGTGGATAAAATATCTACAAATAAAGAAGGGAGTTGACATTACATAATTCTCCCTCTTAATGACAATTTACTTCAAGAAAAATTAAAATGATTTTGAGAAAATAAAGAAGAGAAGGTGTCACAAAAAAATATAAGGATGAAGATGTGTTCATCGACAATATCCAAAAAATATTTTTGTACAATAAGGTCAATCCATAATGGAACAAGGAACAAGAAGAAAGAAGATAATAAAGATGATCAACAAAACTTGCAAAACAAAATATTACACCAGTATTTGTGTTAAGTAAACAATATGCCATAAAACTTGATTTATATACAAAATGTAATAAAGTTGTATGTGATACAAGGAAAAATAGAGAAAAAGACAACTTTCATCACAAAGTGTGAAACCTACATGAAAAATAAGCTAGTTAAAACATAATGAACTCCAATCAAATCATATTTCCTTTGCAACTTACAAGAAGTAGTCATAAAAACAAGGAATGCATAAAGTGTTTATCAAAATGGAGATAAAATATATGTGTCATTATTTGCAAAATATATTCTTTATGAAGCAATTAAAGAATTATCACAAGAAGACACATCAAAGTCTTGAGAGGATATTGTAGGTTTTGGGATTTAATTTGTTTTAACCTTTGAGTGAGATGTTTTAGTGGTTTTCAAACAATGTAAAATGTCATGAGTGGATTTACCACAAGATTTTCATGGATGAAATTTTAAAAATTTAGAGATATGGTGCTTGTGTTTACCACAATGATCATAAATTTTACTAGTACGAGCATGAAAGCATTAAAATCAAAAGAAATCTTATGAGATCCTGAGAAGCATGATTATGCAATGTCCTTTGGTGAGGGGGACAATGTAACTTCAAACTAGAATTATAATTAATAAACCAAGCCTCACATAATTCACATTATTTTAATCAAAAGTGGCTCAATAGTGCCATTTTTGTGTTTACCAAAACCATCGCCAAAATACCCCATTGAGTGCATAATTTTCAACCTGGGGTTAAAATAATGAGTGTGCAAGGGAATTTATTTATAATCACATTTAATATCATCAATAGAGGTGTGATTATGATTAAAAGATACAATTTTAATGTTAAGTGTGTCAAATGAAGTTTACATAGTCTCCATTTTCTCATTAAAAGAGGTTTGAAGTGCATTGAGTCATATTTTGACATTGTATTTGACATGTAAGAGCATTTATCTCATTATATTGAAATGTAATTTTGTGTGTAAAATTTAGAAACTCTAAAAAGACTACTATTTTAAAATCCATAGAGAGTAATAATAACATAGTAAACTTGGTAACAAAGATACAACTAGAAAAAATGTCAACATAAGTTGAATGACATAAAGATAATCTAAAAAGCATTAATGCCAATAATCAAAATGAGCGCTAGGCTAAGAAAACATGTCATTTATTATGTTAATGCATTACAATCCTGCAAGAAGGAAATTTAAAATTAATGACTTGAAATGAATTTTGAAAGTTTTAAATGGATTGACAGATCATATTAAAAAGCATACTTCTTACGTTATGGTGGTAAAAATATATATGTTTAAAACAAACCCAATCAGTGTGATAAAATCCTTTAAATGAAAAAGGGTCTTAAAAACTAAAAAAAAAATGTTTTTCTATCTAATACATAAATTTTTTTAATAACACCATTCATTTAAAACCTTCTTAAGAAAAAATTTCCAATAATGAAAAGTATTACCAAGTGAAAGTTTCCAAAGGAATAAACAATGTAAAAAATGGGACAAGGAGGAGATTGAAACATCCACATGGAAAATGTATTACCAAAAGGAGTAAAGAGATCTAACAAGAATAAATGATAAGTGTCAATGGAAGAATAAAAGGAAGGTGCATTTAGAATAGAATACAAATGCCTCTTTTGGTGAATAGTTCCACTTGTCAAGGCAACACAACCAAATGAACTAAAAAAAAATAAAAATCATAAGAATAATATATCATTTGGAAAGAATATGCTACATTGTAGTCATATAAAAAGTGAAATTGGATGACTTAGGCATGGTTAATGACACCCAACCCATATGTCCACCTTTTTGCTCACACAACCCTTATAGGCTATTCTTTCACTAATTCCCAATCATCTGTAGCCTTCTGGACTAAACTCTTTTAGACCCAGATAGCCCTTTCAATCCTAGATCTATGCCCCTAGGTCTCATTCCCTTACGAAAATAGTTCCCAAATTGGATAGGAGTGCTAGAACCTAGGGTGTCATGTTTCTAGTGCTATTATCCAAGTGTATTTTTACCTGTAACGGTTGGATTTTCTTGAATCCTTATCTTTTTCTGTATCAGCCTAATACAAGTTCATTTAACCCACAATCCTTAATTACACTATAAAAACCCATTCAAAGTCCATTTATAAGGGTTAACACTCATTTACAAGAAAAAAGTAAGAATACAAGTAAGTACACTCAAGCACTCTTCCTTATTCTCTACATACAACCTTCTAAGAGCATTTCAAGCCTATTCAAGCATTCATACTAGTCCCTAATCATCTAAAATACATCTAGTTTCACATATAGTTGCATACATCATGCATAATTACACCAAGAACTTCAATATGAGAACTACATTAGCTTGATCCCTCTTTGGAGTATTGGTATGTAGGTAGTGTGCCCACACACGGGGTGTGAAGTGCATCTAGAGTATCCTTTAAAAACTAACCCTTTCTCTCTCTTTCCCAAATTTTCATTCAAGTTCAAGCTCAAAGAGCTCCTAAGAGTTTTGAAGACTAAATCAGAAACACAACGAGCTCTGTAGGTTTCTAGGCCTAAAAAATTCATAGGTAGGGTAACATAAGCCTACCAAACAAAACCTAAAAAGATTTTAACCTCAAGACAATAGTGCTAGAATAGGAATACAGTGCCAGACAATAAGGTGTCCACTTTCGATGCTCTTATCCAACCTAAAAATGAAGTTTAAGAACCTATTCTAGCCTATTTTCCAATCCTGCTCCTCTAGTATCAAGCCCTGACTCTATCCAGATCAACCAGAATAAGCTAAGTTCTATTTTCTCTCACTTTCACTATATTTAAAAAAGGCAAAAATACTATCTATTTACACAAATCAATAGGTTAATTAAAGCAAATTATTCATTAATTTATATTGTCCAAACCCATTTATTATTTAGGAATTAAACACCTAATTTCTTAGAATAATAAAACATTTGATGAACCTGACTTACTTCAAATTTTTACACAAAAACCCTAAAAACCCTAGGGATAATTTTTTATAATTTTTTTCCATAATTTTCTTATTTTTCCTAAATTTTAAAACCAAAAATCTACTAATTAATTACAAAAATATCACATCTTTTGTTAAAACCCTAGTTTGCACATATTAGATCTTTTTTGCTTACAAACACATTCCAAACACTAGTAAAAATGTATTGTTAAATTTTAGAAATATTTTCTAATTTTCCTTAAATTTTATAAAAAAAATCTACAAATTTTCAATAAATTCATATCAAAAATTTAAAATTATCATACTAATTTTTAAAATTCTTTCAAATAACCCTAGTTACATTAACTAGTTCCCAGTTATTTTCTAGTGCTTTTCCAATCATTTTATGTATTTTTAGTTGCATATCAAACTCAAAAAATCAATTTCAACACTAAAAATTCATAGTATTTTGCATAAGTATTTCTAAAAAATCTTTAGTTGTATATACTAGCACCTATTTGTTTCTTGAGGTATCACCTTACATGTTTGGGAGCTCCGTATCCTTTCTATGCATATTCCAGTTCCTTATTTAAATTATATCAGCTTAATATTTTCTAGTATTATCTAATTTGTTTTCCTTATGCCACCTAAGTTCCTTGAATCTCTTCCTTTGAGATGAAGTGCAAGACTTAGTGGCAATCCTCTTGAGTTCACCTAGATTCCTGTAACTCGACCATATACCATGGATAAACAACCAACTCAGATTCTGGTCATAGATTCTACACATCTAGATTACACCAATTTCAATGAGGATAATTTTGACAAAGATCAATATGAAAATAAAAATTATGATGTACACACTGATGCTCATACTATACCACATTGGACTACTAATCCACTTCTACCAATTATTGATAATGAAGTTGTACTCAACAAAGATTTAATTTTACAAAATTTCAAAGAAAGACTTAAAGAATAGCCTAAAGATCATATACTAATCTTGAAATCTATCATGTAAATTAAAAAGGCTAAGAAATTTTAGTCTTTCATCCCCATAGAGCATCTAATTGAGAATGATACTACGGGGGTAACTATATCTCAACAACGCCCTATAACAACCCAACCTTCTTCTATGCCACCAACTGTAGCTAGTACATACCTATCTCTTGATGTGGTATCCCTTGTGCAAGAGATCCAATCTCTATAATCCAAGGTGAAACATCTTGAGCAATATGTTTCTACATCTACATAGGCATTGGATTCTTTTTCTCTACTTCATACACCATTGACATGTCACATTGCTTCTACACCCTTACCACTAGATTTTGTTCAACCCAAGCTCACTCTATATGATGGTAAGGGTGATCCAGAGACACATTTGATATATTTTCATGCAACATGTTTGGATTATATACCCAATGACTAGCTACTTACCAAACTATTTCCACAAAGCCTAAAAGATTATGCTTTACAATGGTTTTATAGTCTACTAAATCAGTCGGTCACAACCTTCAATCCTTTAGTAGACATGTTTTTATCACATTTCAGTATCAACATTGGTGACAAGGTTTCATATGCATATATTTCATAATAGAAACAAAGGTAAAATGAGCTCCTCATGAATTATGTTCTTAGATACAAGACTATTCTAGCTAAACTAGCTATCCCCATGGTTGATCAAGAGCTACAAGACATCTTCAAACAGAGCCTTCTACCAACATTGCATGAATCTATTATGTTCAAAATATTCTCTTCCTTCATCAAATTGTGTCATACACTCAAGGGAAGAGAAGTCAAGCTAATTTCAATGGGATAACTTAAGTATTCAATTATCTGATACATAACCAACAAAAGTAATAGTAAAGTCCTATACAAGGTCAAAATCAATGCCAACAAGAATCGTAATCAACCAACAGTCAATGTGGCTTTAGATCCCTATCAGTGTGTGGTTTTATCAACACCTCCTTGTCATGCATTTATGATCCAAAAATCAAAAGTCTTGGTTTAAGAATATTTCAAGAACACATAAATAATAATTCTATCTCTGAGAAGTGATGTTTTATTGCTCAAAATTATAGATACAAAATATGCCTATCTCTAGGAAAAGATGTCTATTTCCTTTTTCAAGCTACATATCTATTTATACCTATTTTTGAAGGTAGGATGAGGATTTGGAAGGTCACCAATCTTGAGGGAGATTAAATGGTTCAAATTCCATGAATTACAATAATATAAAATTTGAGAAATTACTATTTTTAGACTGCACTACTAAAATTGAAATTTGGGGCACTTCCATTTTGTTTTCAGGGGTAAAAACCCATTGAGTAGAGTTCCATCTCATGGTGTTCCCCTTATTTTTATCTTTCCAATGGTTCAAATAGGGAGTCAAATGGAGCTATGGTGCAAAAGTTATGGCTTTCGAAAGTTCTGCCACCAATTGGGGTAGGACCATCACTTGAATTATCACCTGAAGTGTTGCTTAGATCATTGCCTAAAGTATTGTTTGTATCATTCCTCCCTCCTTGATCAGAAATGGTCCCCATTGCATCAAGATTCTTTATCAAGTGTGGCAGTTGTGTCTTGATCTGATTCTCATCCACTAGAGCAAAACTCTATAGATCAAGCTCACTAATGTCCAGTTGTTTTGTTATGACTGAAGTGTTCAATAGAGGTGGATGATATGGAATGGATACATCATTTGGTGTCATGGGTTGGAACCCAATGCATAATTGGAATGGACTATGCTTTATGTAGCTATGTAGGGCTTGATTGTTTACCATTTTTATTTGACCATCAATATGTGGATAGAAGGTCATGAACTTCCTCAACTTGGTATCCATTCGCTTCTATTGCTATGTTGATTGTGTAGTCAGGGCTGAAACATCAGCCCTTTTGGATTTCTATGGCTTGACCACTATGAGAATGAATTTATTGGTACTAGTCAAGGAGATATATGTAGAAGGTGGTACCTCATGTAGCTGTAGCACTATGTTTTAAGAGTGAGGGTGATCCTTTGGGTTCTTGATTTATAGATGCCATGTCAATCATACATGAATAACTGACCAAGGAGTATATCACAAACATCTAGATTGACCACAACACATAAGACCTCATCTTGGAAAGGTTTTATGGCATATGAAAGAAGACACTGGTGGGTGACATGGAGGTTTCTCCCTGGACTCAACCATCGAATATTGTATGGCTTTGGATGAGGCTTCATGGATAGATTTAGACTTTTCACAACATTAGTAGAGATTAAATTCTTTTGACTCCCACTATTAAGAATGAAATGTAGAGGCTTACCTTTCACCCATAATTTAGAGTGAAATAACCTTTCCTTATCATCTAGCCTTTCTTCATGGGTCTATGATGAAGCAACGATGGCATCAGGCTCAACATCTACAATATCTTCTTCATCCTCTTCGACTGCAGGGTGTGTATGAGGTAGAGCAATAGATGTTGAGGATTATGACTCAAAACTTAGGGACTTGATGGCTTGCCATTCTTATTTGGAGTGATTTCCACTTTTTTAGTAATCACACCATTTCCCACTCTTTCCCTTCTGGGGTTACTTATCTTGGAATTCCCTTTTCCATTTCGAAGGTTGATTCTTCCTATTCTTTCTTTCATGCTTCTATATTAGATTAAACAAAACATAGAGAGAAAATGGGATTGAGAATAGCAGAGCACTTATTCAACATGTTCAACCAAGCATGAAGGCCTATTAAATAGGCAAACAAATGAAATACCTGTGAAGCATGAGACGGGTATAAGAAAACTAACCTATGTTGGCTTGCATGAAATAACAAAGACTGAAAAAACAACTAACCTCTTAACCAAAGTGGTTAAGGCAACTAACCAACATAAATTACCTTAGTAAATAACCTAAGGTAAATACAATAATATGCTAACACCCTCCCTTAATGACTAAACCAAAAACAAGACCAAGTTTATCTCTGAATTTTATGAACTTGTCTGTACCAAGTGGTTTGGTCATTATATCAGCCGGTTGCTCTGCAGTGGGGTAGTAAAAGAGACTGATGTCTTCATTTGTAACCAACTGTCAGATGTAATGATGGTGAACCTCAATGTGTTTGCTCCTGGCATGAAATACTGGATTCTTCACCATCTTCAAAACACTTTGGTTGTCACAAAAAATTGGAGTAGGCTTTGATGACTCAAACTGAAGATCCTCCAAAATTTTCTTTATCCACATGATTTCACAACTTGCACTGACCACACCTTTATACTCTGCTTCTATTGAAGATAATGCTACTGTAGTTTGTAGTTTGCTCTACCATGATAAAACTCCTGAACCAAAAGTGAAAACATACCCTGCTGTAGATTTTCTTGAATCAATTGAACTTGCCCAATCATAATTAAAATATCGTAAAAGTTCAAAATCTACAGACTTCTTATACAGTATGCCAAAGTCAAGAGTACCTTTGACATATCTTAATACTCACTTTGCAGCTAACCAATGGACTTCCTATGGTTTAGACATGAAGCGAGATAGAAAACTCACTGCAAAATAAATATCCGGTCTGGTGGTAGTAAGGTAAATGAGACTACCCACTAGCTGCCAATACACTGTTTCATTGACCAGAGGTGAATCAGTGTCTATTGAAATTTTAGATCCTACTTCCATAGGTGTGTGAGTTGGATTACAATCCATCATTCTAAACCTTTCTATTAATGAATTGGCATACTTATTCTGTGACATGAATATAGTATTTCCACTTTGCCAAAACTCAACACCTAAACAGTATTTTAGTAGTCCTAAGTCTGTCATGTCAAAAGTACAACAAACATCAACTTTCATTTGTTGAATGAGACTAGTACTACTCCCAGTGATGGCTATATCATCAACATATATAATGAGAATCAAGATATCATCACCAAACAACTTTATATAGAGAGTTGGTTTTGAGTTACACCTTTTGAAACTTGACTCCCTAAGATATGAGTCTATTTTTGTATACTAGGCTTAAGGAGCCTGCTTAAGTCCATACAAGGACTTGATCAACCTGCAAACAAGATGTTCCTTACCAGGAACTTGAAAAACCTGTGGCTGAACCATGTAGACTTCCTCTTCTAGATCTCCAATCAAGAAAGCACTCTTTACATCAATTTGGTGCACCTGCCATCCAAACTGAGTAGCAATAGCAATAATCAAATGAAAAGTTACCATCTTGGTGGTTGGAGCAAAAGTCTCCTCATAATCAACCCCTTCCTCTTGTGCATAACCTTTTGCAACAAGTCTGGCTTTGTGTTTGTCCAAGGAACCATTTGCTTTGTATTTTACCTTATAAATCCACTTACAACCAATGGATTTCTTTCCTGGTGGTAGTTCCATCAACTTCCAAGTCTTATTTTTCATCAAGGAATCATATTCCAATTACATAGTTGATTCCCATGCAGACTTCCCTTTGGCCTCTAAAAAAGAATTAGGCTCAAATACTTGTGAAATAGCAGTTGTTAGAGCAAGATTGACATGCTCACCTTTATTACCAAATTGTTTTCCCAATCTCAGTCTTCTACCTTCCACACCTTGTGGCAAGTCTCCTTCTTTTAGTGCTTCAATTATGGTAGTATACCACTTTGGCTTCTTTGGTTGTTCTAATGGAACCACACAATGACCTGTATCAATTCCCTCCTTGGAATGTGATTCCACTGATGAACAAGAATCCTGCTCACTTTTCACATTATAACGAATAATTGAATCACTAGATAACAATGTCTCAATATCTGAAACTTGACCAGTTGTTGTGAAGTATGGCATTTGTTTATTTACTATGACATCTCTATTTACCACAACTTTGTTAGTAGAAATATTAAGTAATCTGTAGGCTTTTGACTGATCACTGTATCCAACAAACATGCATGCTTTGCTTTTTTCATCCTAATTTCTTCTCTTTTGACTAGGAATAACTACAAAAGCTACACAACAAATTTTTTTGAAATCACTTACATCTGGAGTTTGACCTGACCAAGCCTCCTCTGGAGTCAAATTATCCAAAGCTTTTGTAGGACTTCTATTGAGGATGTATACTACTGTATTCACTACTTCTACCCAATACATGTATGGGACATTTCTACTTTGGACCATACAACGAGCCATGTCCATCACCGTCTTATTACACCTTTCCATAACTCCATTTTGCTACGGATTGTAAGGTGTAGTGTATTGTCTATGTATGCCTTTAGTGGCACAAAACTCCTTGAACTGTTTTGAGATGAACTCACCCCCATTATCCGTTCTAAGAGATTTCACTAGCCATCTTACCTATTTTTCAACCATAGCTTTCCAAGTAAGAAAGTTAGAAAAACAATAAGATTTCTTCACTATAAAGTATACCCACTTTTTCCTAGAGAAATCATCAACCAGTAATAGGAAATAACGGGCACCAGAAGGGGTAGGTGTCTGCATTGGACCATGCAAATCTGCATGTACCAGATCCAATACTCCCTTTGCTCTTGAAGCTTTACCAACATCAAATGAATGTCTAACTTGCTTCCCCAACTGACATCCAGTACATACATGATGACTATGTCGAATAGAAGGAATCCCCTTAACCATCTTAGTCTTACTCAATGTAGTCAAATACTAAAAATTCAAATGCCCATACCTTTCATGCCATAGTGAACTTGTGCTATCAACTGCTACAAGTGCACTTTCCTTTGCTTTGATTGGATCTACAAGCTTATACAAGCCTTTCTCACTGATCCCAACAATAATAATCTTGTTATCTTTAGTGGTGACTAAACATTGTTGTTCTTGAAATTTTACAACAAAATTAGATTTTGAGATGATCTCACTGATTGAAAGAAGATTTTTGTTCATATCTGGTACATACCTAACATTCTTGAATGTATAATTTATTGTACCATCAAAACTTATATGAACATTACCAAATCCTTTCACAAAATATGTTGTACCATCTCCCAAAGATATAGATTCATTACTACTATTATCTTTAACAAAATCCACATACCAGTCTTTATGGCATGTATAATGGCAAGATGCCCCTGAATCAAAGTACCAAGCTCGATCCACTGTAGAATTACCACTGGAAGCCATGAAAGCAAAATCTAGTGATTCCTCGCCTTCACCTTCAGCTACATTCGCATGATGAGCTTTCTTTATGGGGTTAGCCATATCCTGTTATCTTTTCCTGCAATCTTTCTTAAGGTGACCAAGTTTCTTACAGTAAAAACATTTCCATTTAGATCTTTTATTACCACTTACTTGTGAAGATTCTGATGGATAGATATTTTTAATAGACTACTTACCCTTTTCCTTGATAAAGAATGCACTCTCTGTGGAAGTGGATGTAGACAAAACTGCCTGCTCCTGTCGTCTCTCCTTTTGCAATAGCAATGCAGACAATGTTTCAAAATCCAAAGTCTACATCTCAGCAATCATGTGCAAGGACTCCACAAATGACTCAAATGATGGTGGAATATTTTGCATAACAAGAGTAATCAAATCTTGCTCATCAACAGGTTTTTGCACTACTTTCAACTAGTCACTGATGTCCTTGATCTGCAATAAAAACTCAAAAATGGAGCCACCTTCCTGCATCTTAGTGGAAAACAACAAATTCTTCAAATACAACACTCTACTAGCTTCATAAGCTTGATATTTTGAAGATAAAGTTTTCCATAAATCTGATGTTATAGTCATATTTCTGACCTCTGAGATTAGATTATCTGCTACTGACAATTTTAACAACATGAGAGCCTCAGGATGACGTTTATCATAGTCATTGGTAATAGTGGCAGGCCTTTGCTCTTTATCGAGCACTATTTGATCAATATTCAGATATTCACATATTGTCAAAACCTTGTGACTCCACAAACTAAAGTTCTTGCCAGTCAATTTTTGAGAATCTGGTAGTAACAGGTGTTGAATACTAGCCATTTTACCTAGTTTTTCATGAAAATGATAAAATCAGAAAAACTATAATGACTTTTTTTTTTAATTCCTTCTACACACTGATTCTATATTGACACTGAACAACCCTATCCATTTTCAGCAACAAACTCAATATCATTTGCAAGATCACAAAAATTCTACCACTGAAACAATTAAATCAGGAAAACTACAATTTCGATTTAAAAAATTCTTTCTCCGTTGACATCCAGATAAAAAACCCAAAAAACAATAATTTTTTTAGCTTTTCGAATGCTTCCGTGATTATTAGTCAGCGGTAGGTCCCCAATAACCCTTATTGGCTAAAGTTTTGATTTATTTCAATTTAAAAAAAAAATTGAAATATTAAAACTTTAGGCTAAAAATTTTATAAAAAAATTCAGCCAATCAGAAAATTAGCCTACCTCTGAAATTTCAAGTGAAGATTTTGAGTCCGTTTCTCAACCAAATTGCAAACCGTTTTCACCAATGTCTTAGTTTTGATTTAACTCGTGGTTTAGGCTTTTGTTTCACTGAAAAAGATGAAGAAATGATTTTTTCCAATTTTGCCAAATCCATACGACGCCCTTGCAAGAGAAATTCAATAGAGGCTTTTGAGCCTCTAAAATAGCCTATTTTCGCTTCCTTTTGGTCTTATTTATCCTTTTGATGCTTCCTGGCAATTTTTAGACCTTCTGGTTGAGTTTTTTGAATCCCGTGATGCTTTCTCTCTCCTTGGCTCTCCACTGGGTGCCTGAAGCTCCTCCCTGGCAAGACACTGACCTCTCTTGGGCTTCCACAAACCTCCACTCAGGTTCTACAAACCATAGGCTCTGATACCATATTAGATTAAACAAAACACAGAGAGAAATGAGATTGAGAATAGCAGAGCACTTATTCAACATGTTCAACCAAGCATGAAGGCCTATTAAATAGGCAAACAAATGAAATACCCGTGAAGCATGAGACGGGTATAAGAAAACTAACCTACGTCAGCTTGCATGAAATAGCAAAGACCGAACAAACAACTAACCTCTTAACCAAAGTGGTTAAGGCAACTAACCAACATAAATTACCTTAGTAAATAACCTAAGGTAAATATAATAATATGCTAACATTCTACTCAATCTTCATCATGAACTTATATGCTTCATAGAGGGTTACCAAATTGAAGAGTTCTATTTCCCCCTGTATGTACCATTGTAGTCCACCACGGTATTTGAGAACCTTGTGTTTCTCACTTTTTTAGATGCCCAATCTCATAGATAAGGAATGAAAAATGTTAGTGTAATCTTGAATAGACTGTTCCTTACCTTGGTGAAGTTATTTCCATTATATATACAGATCATTATATGCTCCAATGGGGTAGTATTCTTCCTTTATAGCTTCTATGAAATCATTCCAGGTAGGTTCTGCCTCAAGGCCAATATCATCTATACTGAACCTCTTCTTGTACACTTCCCATCAATTTTTGACAAGCAATGATGTTTTCAAAAGAGCAAAATTGATCTTCTCTTCATCGGTGAATTTATTTATAGAAAAATAGGAAGACAATTGATCCAACCAATTTTCTACTACATCAACATTAATTTTTCCTTCAAATGTAGGAATATCAAAATTCACCTAAACTTTGAAGGGTATTGGGCCACTGAAAGGATGTGGGGGTGCAGATGAGGAGCCAGAATTTTCCATCAAGATTTGTTGGAGAATTTGGGGAAATTGTTGTAGCATCTATGCTTGCTATTGTTGGAGGGCTTCATTCACAATTTCTTTGAAAGGATTAGATGTCTCAGTGTTGTCTACCATTTGAGGTCATTTAGAGTGAACAAGTAGATAGTTTGCTGGATCTTGTATTTTCCACCCAAGCTTCCTGTAGTCTAACCTCATCCTCAAGATCATACACTCTTAAGATAAACCACTCTGACACCATTGATCCAAAACTTGAAAGTCTTGGTTAAGAATATTTCAAGAACACATAAATAATAACA
The DNA here is from genome assembly GCA_037957365.1 of Torreya grandis. Classification (NCBI taxonomy): domain Eukaryota; kingdom Viridiplantae; phylum Streptophyta; class Pinopsida; order Cupressales; family Taxaceae; genus Torreya; species Torreya grandis. Next base: position 2,996,528 of record JARHVA010001043.1, read on the forward strand.
CTATCTCTAAAAAGTGATGTTTTATTGCTCAAAATTGTAGATACAACATATGCATATTTATGGGAAGAGATGTCTATTTTCCTTTTTGAGATACATATCTATTTATACCTATTTTTGAAGGTAGGAGGAGGATGTGGAAGGTCACCAATCTTGAGGGAGATGAAATGGTTCAAATTCCATGAATTACAATAATACAAAATTCAAGAAATTATTATTTTTAGAAACTTACTATTTTTAGACTACACTACTAAAATTGAAATATGGGGCACTTCCATTTTGTTTTTGGGGGTCAAAACCCACCGAGAAGAGCTTAGTACCATCTCATGACATTCCTCTTATTTTTAGTTTTCTAATGGTTCAAATGAGGAGTCAAATGGAGCTATGGTGCAAAAGTTATGGCTTCCAAAAGTTCTACCACCAATTGGGGTAGGACCGTCACTCGAATTGTCACCTAAAGTGTTACTTGGATCATTGCCTGAAGTGTTGTTTGGATCAATTTACCAATCTACCAGTTTCTCTAGCCAGGGTTTTACATCAGTTATTGGAATGTAACATCATCACTCTCCCTCTTATCTAGGAAGTAGATCTAGAAAAGCCTCGTCCATGGGGATATGATTAGCATGCATTTTGTGATCTTCATAGGGCACTAGTCCACACAACAAATAGATGCATCATTTTGAGACATAAGATACATGACTTGATAGATGACAATCTACTTGATTTTGGCACTTCAATTGAGCCTCCAAAGGCAAAGCCAACATAATATAAAGCTTTGAAAATATTCTTAGATCTATTTACATAAAATTCTAAATAAGAGAAAGAGGACACATTAGGTGTTCATCATACGTACCATACACATCCTCCACCAGCTACATACTAGGCACCTTCAGTTGAGGCATATCCTTTGAGAGGTATGATAGGTGTGTATGAGTCTAGAGTTTCAACTAGGCTTTTGATATATTTTTTAGATTAGGAGATTATGGAGGATAATATAGGCTTTAATGCACTTTTTATAAGAGCACATATTCATAATCAACTTATTCACAATGTACTCATTGATAATGGTTTTAGTCTTAACATGTGCACCTTCACACTAATTCAACATTTGGGTTATTCAAAGAAGGATATCACTCTGATAGACACAATTATCAATGGTTTTAGTGGGCATATTCAGAGTTCATTGGGTAAGTTATTACTTCCACTATAGGTTGGTTCTACATATGTGGCCACCCCATTCACTGTAGTTCCCAACACATGAGTTTTTGACATATTACTTAGTCAACCATGGATTTAAAAACTTAGGGCAGTACCTTCTATAGTTCACAGATGTGTGAAGTTCATTCATGCTAATTAGGTTATCATAGTTGATGGAGTTCCTTATGAGTCATAACTCCCTACTTTAGATCCATCTACTAGATTACAGTCAATAACTTCAATTCTTCTATTAGTTTCAATTTCTCCTCTAATTTTAATATAGCTTCCACTTCAGATCCAACCATAGTTGCATCATCCATCGCTAGTATAGAGGGCTCATACACCCCCATAGTTTTAGGATTCTAGATAGCTTCTAACAAAAATATTCATACCCAGAGTAGTTACATTGAGGTCTCATACATCTACATAGAGAACACCAATTCAAAGAGCCCTTTCTACTTCCAGATGGGTCTCGAAGAGCCCTACAGTTGCATCCACTTCTCAGAGTTATAGGGGGACCCCACATTTAGTTTCTACTTTAGAGATTTTAGAGCAGTTATAATGTACATAGATTTTATCTTCACAATCTCAAACATTAAATCATGCATGATTTAGTTGTTTGATATAGGAAACCATGTCAGGGAGTCTCATATGAGACTCATCAGTTAGTATCATTTCTTCCCAGTATTTCTTGTACATAGATTATATAAAAATACAAAAACAATACAAAAATTCAAAATATAAAAACATTCAAAACATATCAAAAATACTAAAAACATTTTGATTGTATGCATCATCCATGATTTACATTACTACTATCATGCTAAGACTTACATTTGCTATTTCATGCTATTGTATGCCAATTTTTTCTACATTACCATGCTTCACTTGATCTTTTTTGAGTGTGTGCAGTGACACCCAGCTACTTAATTTATTCATTCTACCCATTGAGGAGTCACTCCTACTTCTACAATTGAGACACACATTGATATACATACCCACTAAGGGCATCTTCTACATGACTACACCATCCAAGTTATGTCATTCCTACACTACACACTGAGTTATCATGTTGATGTACATTACTTTATAACTTACATAGAATATTATATCAACATTTCACTAATATTTATCACTTGTGTATCTCTTCACATATACCTAATCTTTTACTACACATGTTTTTCATACTTTCATATTTGCTTTGATTATTTAGATGTTCATGTATCTTTCTAGTTATTACATGCTTTCTCTACGTGCTTAGCGTAGCTTGTGTGATTACATTTTATAGTTCCTATTTGAATCTTACTTATGCCTTAGGACATTTTCCAAATGTCCTTTGCTTTTATTCATGTGTGTACCTTGAGACATTTGCCAATGTCTTTTGCTTGTACTCTTCTTTGTGCTTATGGCCCTTTTGCTAACTTTATTTATTTCATTTGTACGTATATGTGGCATTTGAACATGCCTTCCATGTTTGTTTTCTAGTTTGAGTGACATGTCCCCATGTCCCTTATTTGCATGGCCCCTTGGTTATCCTTATGTACTTCTTTCTTCTTGATTGATTGCTTATTTTCTTTTCAATGTGTCATGATCCATATCATGCATTTCCCTTGATTTCTTGGATGCCATGATGGACATCATGTTCCATCCCTCCAACTAAAAACTAACAACTAATATGTAACATTTCTAGTTCAATAATTTACACATGCTTTCAAATTATTATTCTATCTAGGCATACCCCTATCGATCTAACAATCTATCAATACAAACATTGCTATATCTTGAAACATATTGTCAAATATCAAATGCTATATCATATATCTATACAAATTAACATACTTGTAGGACTCTTTTCTTCTAAGGATAGTCATTACAGGTGCATCATTCCTACCCTCAGAAGAGGGGGCATCAAATAGGGGTTTTATCATAGAGACCAAAGCTCCTAACAGTCAAAACAAAAACATTTCAACCACTTAGTACAGAATCTAGAGGTCAAACCAATCAAAATGGAGCAAAAAAATAGTGACAATTCTAGATTAGTAACCAATTTTCACACCAAATGATAGCACCAAAAATGGAGAGTAGTGCTAAACATATGGGTGTACACATTTTGGCACTCCTATCTAGGTAGAAAAACATTCAAGTTTTCTAGAAATAGACAAAAAGTTTAGTTCATGGATAGTTTTTGCACTTCTAGATCAGTCAAATTTAGCAGTTTTAGTAAAATTTTCTTAGATATAGGGGTTATGATGTGCGACATGATGGTTCTCACTTTCAACTCAAATTAGGTAGTTTTCATAACTTCCAGATCAAAATCCATGTTCTAGACATTAGTGATTGGGGGCAATGTGTGCAGTTCAATGATCTTTTATTTTTGAGTTTAATTTATTCCAAGCATTCTCAGTAGTTGTGTGCCTTACTCCATCTATAGGTGGTTGGCATTAATTTTGAGTTAAACTTTCATACAAGTTTAAATTTTTGAGTACCTGAGTTCCCAAGTTGGATTTCATATAATCTTAGTACATTAGTTTCAGAGTGGCTTTCATACAAGCCTAACCTCCATCTTTTGAAATGGCAAAGAGTGGCCTAGTTAATAACATACATTTAGGCTATCCATGCCACATTATCAGATTTACAAGACATTTATGGGCTCCATAATCCATTTCATATGATATCTATTGTATATCAGTATCACTTCATAGCTTCACTTCACGAGGCAATGATGGATCCAAAGGGTTTGCCTTTATATTCTTGAGCCACCTATTCAGAGGGATTGGACACACAGTCTAGACATCGATTAACACACACATGATTTATTAACTTCACTTAGTTGGTGATGATGGAGCTAATAGGCCAACCTTTTCATTCTTGAGCCACCTTCTAGGGAATTGAGCACTCAACTCTATTTTTGATATTACTCTTGACTCAACACATACTCAAAACAATCTAACATAATAATAGGTTTTATATTGGTTCATGTACCCAATGAGGTGTATTCATTCCTCTCTTCCTCTTACTAAGATTTTGTACATTCTTATTTTAGATATAGCGTATCTAGTAAGAAATGATCTACTTTATGTTTTCATTTGCAGATTCACACTTCACAACATGCTCTCTTTATGCACATCCAACATCACATAGCTTCATGAGCTTTTCCCTTATAGGTAAGTTCAGGTATGCTTTTTTTTTTCCGTTATACTAGTATTTTTATTTACTACATCAATAGAATAAAGGGAGGGAAATGTAGTCATATAAAATGTGAAATTGGATGATTTAGGCATGGCTAATGACACCCAACCCATAGGTCCTCTTTCTTGCTCACACAACCCTTCTAGGTTATTCTTTTACTAATTCTTATTCATCTGTAGCCTTTCAAACTTAGCTCTTTTAGAATTAGGTATCCCTTTCAGGCCCAGATCTATCCCCCTAGGTCTCATCCCCTTAGGACAATATCACCCAAATTAGATAGGATCACTATAACCTAGGGTGTCTTATTTCTGATGTTGTTGTCCAAGTGCATTTTTACCTCTAATGGTAAGATTTTCCCAAATCCTTATCTTTTTATTTGTTGGATTAATACAAGTTCATTTAAACTACAATCATTAATTACCCTATAAAATCCCATTCAAAGTCCATTTAGAAGGGTTGGCACTCAATTACAGGAAAAAAGCAAGAATACAAGCAAGTGCACTCAAGCACTCTTCCCTATTCTCTGCATATAGCCTTCCAAGAACATTTCAGGCTTATTCAAGCATTCATACTAGTCCCTAGTCATCTAAAGGACATATATTTTCACATCTATTTACATACATCACACACAATTGCACCAATCACTTCAATGGGAGAATTACATTAGCTTGATTCCTCTTTGGAGTATTGGTATGTAGGCAGTGTACCCACACACAGGGTGTGAAGTGCATCTAGCATATCCTTTACACACTAACCCCTTCTTTCTCTTTCCCAAATTTCCATTCAAGTTCAACCACAAGGATCTCCGAAGGTTTTGAAGGCTAAATAAGACATACAATGAGCTCTATAGGTTTCTAGGCCTAAAAAATTCATAGGTAGGGTAACACAAGCCTGCTGAACAGAACCCAAAAAGATTTCAACCTCAAGACAATAGTGTTAGAATAGGACTACAACACCATATAGTAGGGTGTCCACTTTTAGTACTCTTGTATAACCCAAAAATGAAGTTTAGGAACCTGTTCTAGCCTATTTGCTAGTCCTGCTCCTCCAATATCATGCTTTATCTCAGTCTGGATCAACCAAAATAAGCTAAGTTCTATTTTCTCTCACTTTTTGTTATATTTAGAAAAGGTAAAAATACTACCTATTTACACAAATTAGTAGGTTAATTAAAGCATATTATTCACTAATTTATATTTCCCAGACCCATTTATTATTTAGGAATTAAACACCTAATTTATTAAAATAATAAAACACACATAAAGAGGTGTTAAAGTGATTAACCAAATAATCAAGCAAAAGAAACATATAAAGAAATAATATATGTGTATTGGGAAAATAGGCCTAGGTATGCAACTCTATAACCTAGGTAGGATAATGATGCACAAAATAATATAAAAATGAAGCTTTGGGAGATGTACCAGAGCTAGTCAACAGTGTTGGAAATGCACAAGAAAATATGATAAAATAATAAAAATAGGGGAGGGTAGATTTAAATCTAAAAAAATAGAAAATTTTACGTATATTAAATTAACTTAAAAACTCTATTAGAATCTATGTACACTTTCTAAACTAACACGACTATAGTTGTTCAAAAAACTCTTACAAACTATCCCCTTATTGCTTGCTATTGGCTAGACTATATGTTAATGTAGATCCTCTATTTTATCCCTATATTATGATTTAAATTATATACTCTTACTACTATCATTAGAACATACTTATTTGTATTTGAAACCTTATATTCTACCTTCTCTCACTTACATAGTATGTTGTTGTTAGCATAGGTTCCTGAAAAATTCTAAAACATCCTAATTACAGGGATAGCTTATGTAGTTAATAACAAAATAGGACAATTGTCATAAATTCAAAATGAATGATGCCATTAATTACTAAGTCAAGTTAATTATATGAATACATGAAAGGTTAATGTATATATAACAATCAACATAAATTATATGAATAATAGATCAAGACATCCACAATACTCACTATGCACATATATTAAGTAAAAGACATATAGGAAAACCATTTAGAACATTGTATTAACTCTAACACACATCAAAACCATATTTTATTAAAAATTATCGCTATAAATAGAGTATTAAAAATCACTATCTCTTCATATTTTAGCCTTTCGATATGCCAAAAGGAAATACTCTTTGTATTCTTTAATCTATTTCTTATTCTTACAGGGTCGATTACATACAAAGGATTCCACAAAAGACAAAATCATTCAATTTATACTTTTCCATCCAATATACCTTATGATTTTAGAAATCCATGTTCTTCACCCAACACTTTACCAAACTCAAATTGTTATCTCTCTTGAGATAAAGTCATAACAATGAAGTCTTATCTGAAGCTGAGGAGATGAGCCATAAATAAGAGTTATAGTTATCACTCTAGGTGTCATTTACTAGTGTTAACCCTTTATGCACTATTGAACTACCCTTTCAAGTTTTTAATTAAGTAGTGTAATAGCTTACCACCCTTTCAAGTTTTGAATAGACTAGCATAACCAGGTAGCTACCCTTTACATGGTTTCAACCAGCCTAGCCTAGCTCCTAATGTTTAAGGCTATCTTATAGAATTATGTAAAAATATATGAAACTAAAAAATTGAGGTGTGCATTACATATGAGGTAGGTGGTGTTGAAATATGAAATGGATGCATAATTTTTTACTATTATGTTTTTTTTAGTTGGTCTATTGATGACCCACTTGGTTGTATAGTGTTTGGTAGTGGAGGTTGTTACTGTTGAGTTTATACTTTGGCCTTTGTAGTACCCTTTTTGTAATATAGTATTTGTTTAAGTTTATATGATGGAATGAATTGAGGTTCATCCATAATTTAAGCAATGGATGGATCAATCTTTAAAATATCTTGCTTAGGTATCTTCTAGTCTGTTAGCACTCACATACCATAGTAAGCATTATGCATAGCGTGATAGGGATTACCATCATGTTATACACATCTTCATCCTATGTGATGGTAATTAGTGATTTAGAATTGGATGCCATAAGTTTAATATCTATAACCAACTCATCCAATTGATCCACATGCCTTTGAGCTTGTAGGCTAGAAAATGTAGTGCACATAGTCTCATTGTGCCAAGATTGAAGTTTTTGCATGGTGGCATCCCTCAAATGTGGTAATTTATTGAGAGTGTTTCTAATCACATCAAAAGTATCCATCTAATAATCCATTACATATTTGGATTTATCTATTATTGTGAACTCCAACTGAGTAGTAGCCAATGAGTTGTCAAGATGTTGCTTCTAATTCAACATCCCTTGTGAAATTTGTTTTGTTTGTTGTGTATTAGTGTCTAAAACCTGCTCATATTCATAAAGAAGTTCACATATGGCCTCTATCTCTAACTTTATGTTCTACCCCTATGCTCATAATTATTGCAATTGTTGTACACCCAACCAATTCTTAGTGAGTTACTTCAATAAAGCTATGAGCTACTTTTCTTTAAACATTACCTGGTCACTTAAGACTTATGTGCCCAACATTAGGTAGTTGTTATTGATTTCTAACACACATTGGAAATATTTTAACTCAAGTCTACATTGTAACCTCGCAATTAGAAAACTTCTTATTCTAAGGCTGAAGCCTTTTTTGAAATGGATTTTTGGAATGTAGCTACGCCTTCAATCTATTTGGTCACAAGTAACTGGGCAACATCCATAGATGTTTCAAGCACAATGGTAGTAAGTGCCATGGATGTTGATTCGTAAACACCACTAAAAAACTCAAAGTGAAGTTTTAAACGTATGGATTCTGAATTTTTAAAAATAAACAAATTCTTGAAAATACTTAAAAGAACTTGCAAATTGTTTGGCAAAGTATTCTCGGTTATCAAATTGGATTAGAATTGTCAGAAAGATTGATATCTTCTATTCACCAATAAAACTAGATTTTATTTTAAAAATTAAATGTCGTAAATTGTCAATTTTTCAAATATTGCATGAGCTCTTGATTAATTAAAAATCAGAATACTTGAAAATAAAACATGCAATCATGACAAATTACCACATGAAATTGATAACGGAGTTCGGCATTGATTGCCTACGTCTCTAGGTCCGCCCAATAGTGAGGACCATTTCTATTAAATTTGTGCAACAAATGGCTTACAAATTATTTCAAAACATTGCACAACTTTCTCAGGCCTGATCTCTGTCCAAGAATTCCACCTTTGCTGATAAACTCAAGCTCGATCACACGGAATCCTTCCTTAGTCTTCAATCCCCTTTCGAAATTGCTTTGGTCCTTCATTCAATCTATTGGTATATCCAAATAATAATAATAACATTCTCTTTTTAATTATAAAACACAATTAAAAAGGCTTACTTACTATGTACAAGGTCAGATATTGGAGAAAATTCCATTTGGTAGCTATCTCCAAGCTTCCATCTAGCTCTCGGCCTCTTAAAAATAAAACATAGTCAGAAATCCATGTCAATACAAGTAAAAATTACTCCCTTTTATAGCATTTCAAGCACCGTGGCTGAAGTGGTCAAGACCTTATCCTTTTAGGTGCCAGGTCTCAAGTTCTAAACTCTCTTCCTCCATTCTAGGTGCCTAAGGAAGTGGGCAAGGGTGGCCTTCCTCTTTTGGCACACTTTGACTAAGGGATTAGTCCCACATTTGCTGGGAGAGTTTGTTTTGCATGTGTTAAATAGTAAAGTCATTGAATTTTTCAAATGTCTAGTATTTGGGTGCCAACTTTGGCTACCACCTAAGCTTGGTCAAATGCCTAGGATTTGGGTTGCATGTTTAGTGGTGGGTGGCGTGGAGGTTTGGTGCCTTTAACCATTTGAAAATGTCAAATACCATGTGTCAAATACCATGTGAAAAAATAAAACACTTAACAAATTTTTTTGCCCCTCTATTTATTTGCCATGTGTCAAATGGAGATTGGTCCACTTGGCATTCCTCAACTGTGCCACGCCACTTTTAACACCCCTGTCACATGATTTCTTCAACTGGCTATATCTTGAGCATTTAGGCTCCGTTTTTCGAACCACAAAAAGTGCTAGAAAGATCTCGACGAGATCTATGTGGTGTTATCATTTTATCAGAATATGGATTTTTTTTCACAAATAGAGAGATCCACCTGGATCAAACCTCCCCACTAAGCGCTTTTGACCCCAAAAGTGTGGTCTCCATTTAAAAATGCTTCTGCAGAAACATCACTGCAACATATCATAGTAACGATTCAAAATTCAAATTGAATCCTTGAAATGTTAGTGAAAAACAAATATCTACCCTTTGCCACATTGTGGATAGAAACACACTGCTTGCTCAAATGTCACATCTCAAAAATGGTGCATCTGCCAATCACTGCAAATTGTTCACCAAGTGCAACTGCAAACCAATTTATTATTGTAATAATTTTACACGCTATTTGTAACCACAATTGACAGTTACAATAAAATGCCCAAAAATGAATAAGGGTCTTAGAGAATGTGCAAATATCATGCATGGCTACAAATAGTTTGTATAATTAGTACAATTACAAATGGTGCCCATAAAGGGTCTTATAAGCCTCTATTTGCACAATATAAAAGACAACATATCAACTGCAATGCAAATTTCTCAAAATAGACATACTGCTCATGTCCATATAAACTGAAAATACTGTTGTCAAGATTTAAAAATGAAGTTTTAAAATCCCAAACATGAGAAAATATTCCAACTATGTTTAACCTGTCCCTTGGTTGTTCTCTACGGGCCACTCCAATAAACCATATCAACATTCAAAGCATGGTGAATGTCCTTTATGCATACAACATAGATTCCAAAATTGCTTTGCAACATGAATGCATCCACTAATCATGACAACATGAATGCCAAAAAATTGTTTACCAACCCTCTTAATCAAATTTTCTTGATTAGTTGGTGAAATTTCTTTAGTGGATTTAGTAACATTTGTATGTGTTGATTTAACTTCATTAATTACCCTATTGATAGGTTTATAGACCATCTTAATCTTACCATTTTTAGGATGGTATGATGGTTGAATTCTCCAACACTTTTCAACGCGATGTCCACTTTTGTTACAATGAGTACAAAACCTTTTGTCCACTCTATTGGAAAACATATTCTTATTGCTACTCTCAGAACTCTGTCTAGGAGAATAGTCTTTCAAAATCTTTCCTAACAAAGATTTACGTTTCCAACATTTGGCTACACAATGATTATACAATCCACAAAAATTGCATGGATAAATGTGCCACAAATTTTGTGTACCATAATCAAAAGGAACATTGGAATATTTATGTTGTTTGGTAGAATTAGAATCAACATGATTGCAAGTGTGGCAAAAAGAATGTGTTTTACCTTCCATCCAAGACGATTTACAATTCTCCATAACACATCTTCCTTCTGCTTTCTAAGAGCATTCACTTGTTTCATTGTGAATACCAGATCTGTATCCTAACCCTGCATGATTAGGCTTATTCTCTACCTGAATGGGGTTAGTATCACCTTGGCCATCTTTTCCTAGGCCTTTTCCATTAAATACCATTTTAACAAGTAATTTTGAACCTATTCCTTTTGTATATTGTTCAAATTTACCAAAATCATTGTTACTAGATTCTTCATGGGAAGGAAAATCTATTGATGACTTACATGCACTTACAATGTTTTCATCTGTCATAGTGCTTGCATCTACAATGGAAGGCAAATCCTTCACTTGTCCACAATTATGTAGTTTTTCCATGAGCTCATCCTTGGTTCGTAACTCTATTTTCAAACGGGCAATCTCCTCATCCAAGGAGTTCAATCTTGCTCTCAGGAAAGCATTCTCTTCCTGGATTTGTTGGTTATATGCTTCAAGCTCATCAAGCTTGGCTCTATTTGAGAACTTGCCCATTGCACTTGTCAAATCACAAAATTGAAACAAATGCTGAAATAGAAGCAAAAACAACAACCAACTGTTAAATCTTGTTGGTCAACTACTCTGATACCAACTTGATCCATAAACACCACTGAAAAACTCAAAGTGAAGTTTTAAACATACGGATTCTGAATTTCTCAAAATAAACAAATTCTTGAAAATACTCAAAAGAACTTGCAAATTGTTTGGCAAAGTATTCTCCATTATCGAATTGGATTATAATTGTCAAAAAGACTGATATCTTCCATTCACCAATAAAACTAAATTTTGTTTTAAAAATTAAATGTCATAAATTGTCAAATTTTCAAATATTGCACGAGCTCTTGATTAATTAAAAATTAGAATATTTGAAAACAAAACATGCAATCATGACAAATTACCACATGAAATTGATAACGGAGTTCGGCATTGATTGCCTACGTCTCCGGGTTCGCCCAATAGTGAGGACCATTTCTATTAAATTTGTGCAACAAATGGCTTAAAAATTATTTGGAAACATTGCACAACTTCTCTCAGGCCTGATCTCTGTCCAGGAATTCCACCTTCACTGATAAACTCAAGCTCAGTCACACATAATCCTTCCTCAGTCTTCAATCCCCTTCCGAAATTGCTTTGGTCATTCATTTAATCTATTGGTATATCCAAATAATAATAATAACATTCTCTTTTTAATTACAAAACATAATTAAAGAGGCTTACTTACTATGTACAAGGTTGGATATTGGATAAAATTCCAATTGTATAGCTATCTCTAAGCTTCCATCTAGCTCTCGGCCTCTTAAAAATAAAACACAGTCAGAAATCCATGTCAATACAAGTAAAAATTACTCCCTTTAATAGAATTTCAACCACCGTGGCTGAAGTGGTCAAGACCTTAGCCTTTTAGGTGCCAGGTCTCAAGTTCCAAACTCTCTTCCTCCATTTTAGGCACCTAGGGAATTGGCCAAGGGTGGCCTTCCTCTTTTAACGTGCTTTGACTAAGGGATTAGTCCCACATTTTCTGGGAGAGTTTGTTTTGCATGCTTTAAATAGTAAAGTCATTGAAGTTTTCAAATTTCTAGTATTTGGGTGCCAACTTTGGCCGCCACCCAAGCTTGGTCAAATGCCTAGGATTTGGGTTGCATGTTTAGTGGTGGGTGGCGTGGAGGTTTGGCGCCTTTAACCATTTGAAAATGTCAAATACCATGTTCAAAAATAAAACACTTAACAAATTTTTTTGCCCCCCTATTTATTTACCTTGTGTCAAATGGAGATTGGTCCATTTGGCATTCCTTAACTGTGCCACGTCACTTTTGACATCCCTGTCTCATGATTTCTTCAACTAGCTATATCTTGAGCATTCGGGCTCTATTTTTCGAACCGTGAAAAGTGATAGAAAGCTCTCGACGAGCTCTATGCTGTGCTATCATTTTTATTAGAATATGGAAACTTTTTTTCACAAATGGAGAGATCCAGCTAGATCAGATGTGGTTGGAATAATTATAGGATTTAGTGTGAATTAAGCTAAAAGAAGAGATAAAGTGGTGTATGGGGTGGATGATGTGGGAACATCGCACAACCATTGGTTAGTGATTTGAGGTTTCAATTATGAAGTCCTCTCCTACACATTTGATTTTGTCACCAGCTTATGGTATTCTCTACACTATGATTCTTATTTATCTTTAGCTTATTTTTATTTTCTAGATTGAGCATCAACTTCATCCTTGGCCTTAGCATCTTCCTCACCTTGGGATTTGTCTTATTCCTCAACCTCAACCTTAGCTTCAACTTTAGATTTAGCTTTCACTTCCACCTCATCCTTAGCTTTGGATTTAGTATCAACCTTATCTATGGCCTTAGCTTCACCTTTGGCATTTTCCTTAGCTTCTTTTACTTCATATATGCACTTGGATTATTCTTCCTTCTTGGGATGTTCCTTTTTGGCCTTTGTTAACAACTCTTTTTCTTACTTATTTTATTCTACAACCTACATTTTTTGTTATTTTATCTCTACTTCCTCATGTTATTTTTTATTTGCCTGTGCTTCTTTGCCTCATTTCTTGAAAGCCTGAACTTCCTCAACTTGATTCCATGCATCCTCTACTTTGTTAGCTTACTTCCAATGATCCTCCTATGTAGTTTTTTGTTGACATTTTTCTTCCTACATAGCTTCTTATTATTTGCATTGTGCCACTTGTGTAGTTTCTTGTTACTTTGATTCCTTTTTATTTATCTTATTATCTTCCTTTATCATCCTCCTCTCATCATCTTATTGTGATTTTTATAGTTCATCTTATTCTTGCACAACTTTTTATTGTAGTTCCATCTATGGTAAAGTTATTTCTTTAGGCTCCTCCATGGCTTCTGGTGTGTCAATATCAATAATTGATTGGGTATATTCTAACAAGGTTGATTCTAAAACTACTAGTTTTTCACACAAATGTATTTTTCTAGATGTGGATACAGGAGTAAGGTTCTTTTTGAGCTTCTTCACATCTCAAGTTTAAGATTATTGTTGTGTTATTTGTGCTTGCTACGCACCACTCACCTTTACTAATTATCCAAAGGATACCATCCTATATTTTATTCTGGGGGATAACTTTGTTGAAGGGTGAGTCCTTGTTTTCACATTCAGGATGGGGGTGGACTCTCTTGTGTAGGAAGTTATGATTCCTATGTAATGTAAGATCCTATAGTAGGATCTTTGTGAAATATTTCAACCACCACCTTCTACTATTTTTCTTCTTGTCCTATAGTGTTAATAATGATAGAGGGTGAAGGTTGAATAATATTGACCTAAAGGTCTTGTTGTACTTAATTGTGCACTTGATAGGTGTGTACTATTTTCCAAAAAAATAATTCCTTCTCTTCTTCCTAACCATAGATATCGATACTAGTGTCTTTCAACATACGATTCAGGATTTATTTCTCCTCAAATCCCATCTTTGGCAAGTCGCAGTCACTATCTTTTGAAAATTTAGATTATCCAACCAAGACTTTATGTGATGCATCCTCTTCTTGGGTAGTGGTGGTGAAACTCACCATGCAGGTGCCTTACTCTTGCCTTTATCTTACTATGAGGGAGTTGTTGATGTTTATAGTTGAGCTTATGGTTACATTTTCTATTGTCTTTGTGCATATTCTAACATTGGTTATTGTCATTTTGGGGGAATAGAACATAAAGGTGAAACCATCCTTCCATATAGATATTTCTACCTCAAAAATTCTACTTTTATATCCAACATCATGATGAAGAATGGAATTACAGTTGTAGTTGGATTTAGTAATTCATGAACCTTGATCTAGATGCCATTATGCAGTTTTGTAACTAATGCATGTTGTCTTAGACACTGCATGACATATTGGGGTATTTTAGGGTACGATTTGATCAAGGATAGATCCTAAATCCTCCATGTGTTAATCCATATAAATTTATCATAATATTGGCCCATTTTGGTCTATGTAATATTTAAAAATGTGGTAGTAGGACAAAAATCTATAACCAAGTTGACTACACCTTTTGATAATTTCCACTGCATGAAACAAAGTAAGACCAAAAACTGATATTAAAATGTCTAGGTGGTACCTATGAGTATCTTCTCAATGTTGGTAGTTAACTATAAGGCTAAAAGCATAGCCTAATTTAAGACTCTACATAGGTGTATCATGTAATAAATAATATCTATAACCCCTTATATTAATTTTTTGGCATGTTTTATAGTTTGTCAAAACCTCTTTGTAATACATTCAACTAGAATGCACACTAAAGCATCATATATTGAATCAATTGGTATTCATATGCCTACCCTTGTTATATAGTTCTCCCTAGTGTTTGAATGAATTGGTGGTCTTGGAATTACAGGGGAGCATGGATTTGTCATGAAATAGGAGGCCTATTGCTCATGCCATAGTCTGAGCATTGATCCATATTGTGATATCCTAGGACAAATAAATATCCCCTTAATTATACATACTCAGAAGAGTAAGCATTACCTCATTAAATTGTCCAAATGTGGGTAAAATAATCAATCTTTATACATCTAAACCTTTTAGTGGATGTGGGAGTACTAGGGCTCCTAATTTTATAGCTTCTTGTAGTGTAAAAGCAAATAAAGTAGCTTATTCTAGATCAATGAAGTTAAAGGGGTTAGGGTCATTATATTTAGTTTGATGGAGACCTAATCCAAACCCCATCTCCTCCTTCTATGTATCTGTAAGTGGGATCAATAATTGAGCTCTCTCCATGGTTATTGTTATAGCCTAGGTTGAAGACTTGATTTGTTTAGTATGGCTCTAGTATGCAATCTATGTGCAAGATGATGTTTTGAAAGCATATCACAAAATTTGCTTGTTTTATAAAGTATGTAATGTCTATGTGTTGTCTTTATCCTTATTTATATAGATTTTGGCACCCAAATCCATGAGGCTAACTAGTTTAAATGCACTGAGTCAGTTACACATGAGTTTTCTTCTAAAATTTATATCACTTGATGTTATTTGATCTAACAATGACACTTTTGTGTCTAGAAACCTTGTTTTATCCATTGGTAGTTATTTGATGTGACATGATATCCTTTCATATATCCCTTCTTTAATTATGTCACATATCAGTTGGTTGTGCAATCCATAGTGGGAAGGATGAAATCTATTCAAGTACCTTGTCATTAACAGTCTTGAATGACTATTATCCATCCTTTCACTATACCTATCTTGTCAGTGTTTCTTTTTTGAACTTATTTCATGACATCTATGTAGTTGATTCTAGATTTCCTTCCTATAGGTTCTCTCTATAATTTGATTGTATGTTATGATTACAAATACTCCTTATTCATTGTGATGTATTGTGATCCAAATATTGCACTATACAAACACTCTAAACTTATGAAAACAAATAAAAACACCAAAATATCATTAGATAAAAAACTTAATATACATTGTGCTATTTGGCACCCTCTTTTTAGTAGCAATAATGATAGAGACAAATGATGTTATTAAGCCTACAACCATTAACATGTCCTAGTAATATGTTTCCCTAAAAATCTTTTAACAAAATGGTACCCTATTATGGGACTTCATGAATAATGTAGGATCCATTCCATTTAATGTGTAGTTTTCTTAGGAATGCCTTAAACCTACTATCATATAATAATACTATTTATTCTAGATGAAATTACTTAGATCATAAGTTACGATCATGACATTCCTATTGGATTAACTTGTGGATTTATTGCATCCATTGTGCCCTTTTTGACTTTATTCCATTCTAACCAAGTGTATTAATCTTTTCTTTAGAGAATCTTGGTCACCTAACCTCATAACCATTGTAATGCGTAGACTTAGAACAATATACTCCATAGGCATTATTGCCTCAATACCATAGACAACTAGGAAGGGATTGAAATTGGTGGCACACTTGTAATGTGTTTTATATGTCTAAAAAATCATAGGAATTCAATCTTCCCAATCATCCCTTTGCACATTACATATCTTCATTAACATTTTTCTTAATACTTTGTTTGACACTTTAGCTTGTCCATTTGTTTGAGGGTGATAAGTCATCATCTTGTGGTGCAAGATCATAAACTCCTCAATGAAAGTCTTGATAGTGTAATTGAGTAAATGCATTCCTACATTATTGACCAGCTTGATTGGGCATCTGAATCTTGTAATAATGTTTTCATATAGGAATTTGGTAGTATCCTGTGTATAACAACTTGGGGTTGCAACAACATCCACCCATTTGGTGAAATAATTTATCATAATAATAATGTACTGTACATGAATTTATTTTCTTGGGGGACTTATAGGTCTGAAAAAATTGACTACCCACTATTCAAATGGTTTTTATGCAAGCATTGGTACTTAAGGCATCTCAACTCACTAATTTGGTTTTCCCATTCACTAACACACATCGTAATACTTGGTTATCATGTGCACATCCTGAAATGAAGTTTGCCACCAAAGACCACTTTGTAATATTTTTATAGTATTGGCTTTGCCTATGAATGGCCCCATGCAATTACCTAATGTGCTTCTTGAAGAAGCTATGTTTATTTATGCTCTAACGCTACTCTACGCAACACATCATCTTTCCCAATCTTATATATAAATCCGTTGATGAGACTATATGGGATAGTTCGAGTGATCATTTGATTTTTATCCCTTTGTATATAATTCATAGGGAAAGTACCTTTCTCCAAAAAGTTTTTAATATCCTCCATATTATCTTGGATTATAGTAGCCTTGAATAAGTGCACATATGATGACTCATCCTCTATTTCTTTTGGCTCTTCACCATTTTGTAGCTTGCTAAGATGATCTATTTTAAGATTTTCTCATCTTGGATTTACATTTATTCAAAATTAAAACTCTTGAAATAACATGAGCCACCTAGACATCCATTACTTCCCAAAATTGGCTTATTAAATAGGTATTGTAATGCCTGGTGGTCAGTAAAAATCTTAAATGGTGTAGCCAATAGATAGTGTCAAAAAAATTTCAATGCAAACACCATAATTGAAGCCTCTCTTTCTATATTGGTATAGTTATTTTTAGATGTTAATAGCTTCTTACTTGAAAAATGTATGGGGTGATCCAACCCACCATCACCTAGATGCACTAAGATAGCCCCTACTGCAATACCAATAGCATCCACATGCACATGGAATGGCTTCTTCTAGTTAGGAAAAACTAAAATAGGTGTTATTACCAACCTTTGTTTGAGCTTGATAAATGATGCTTGGCATGTTGATGTCCACTCAAACCTTATATATTTACGTAGTAGTTTTTCCATTGGTGCAGATATATATGCGTATCTTTGTATAAATTTTATATAGTATCTTATATGATGAAGAAAGGTGCATAATTCTATAGATTTGGTTGAGGGTGGCATCCTAACTATTACATCAATCTTAGCTTGGTCTAATAGAATGGAATCAATACATATAACATGGCCCAAAAGAACACCAAAGGTGTGAAAATAAACACTTCTTTAAATTCAGAGCAATGTGTATAGCTTGAAATCATTCTAACATTAGTCATAATTTCAATAGATGCTCTTTAAATAGATAAAAGATAACCTAGCCATCCAAATATACTTCTAATAAATCATGATTGAAGTCTTTAAATGTAGTTACTACAACTCTAGAGAAAATTGTTGGTGTGTTATTCAAACCAAAATGCATTACTTTGTATGTAAATGATCCCTATTTTGTTGTAAAAGTAGTCTTAGCTTAGTCATCTTCTCTGATTAGAATCTAATGGTACCCACTTAATCCATCTATAAATGAGTACACTTTGTGACTTGTGACTAATTTGAGGACTTAATCCATGAATGGTATTGGAAAAAGAACATTGATGTAGGCATTGTTGAATGCATGGTGGTCTCCACAAACCCATATCTCTCCATATTTCATTGGATGTATCACTATGTGACTCACCCAGTCTACTTTTTCCACTGGATAAATGATTCTTACTTCTTGCATTCAATCCAATTTAGCCTTTACTTCTATTTTCATGTTATGGTTTAGCATGTATGGGTGATTCTTAATGGGCCGAGTGCACTATTCAACTCTACATGCATCTCCTCCAATGACACATCTACACCTTTTATTTTAGAGAATTTGGTTACAAAAAGATCTTGATAGTATCATAGTAGTTGCAATGCCTCTGAGATATGCTCATGTCTCTAGTAATCTCCTACAATTATAAGCTTAGGAAATGACTCTGTTCTTATGTTTTATTTGATCTTTTTCAAGGTTTCTTGATATACTTTGTTTGATGCATTGGGTAAATCATCTCGTAGAGTGTGTTCACCTTCCCTTTTTGGAATGTTTATATTGCATAGTATGTCTTATTCCACTTATTATATGCTTTGGGATATTGTTGGTTCATCTTCCCTCTCCAATTCAAAGAAGCCTTCCAAATCCAAATCTCTATCACTATTGATAGATTCCATTAGATCTTTTTTTATTCCATTACAAGTCTTAATAAAAAATTGTTCCTATTGAATTGCCTTGTATTGTGAAGCACTAGATTCAAATCACGAGTTGTTTCCTACTAGGATGATGATGACTTTGTTGTAGCTCCCAAATATTCTACTCATCCATGACATATAAATATTTTAAGATTCTATAATGTATTGTGAATCAAAAGGTTATCATCTTCAAACACAAGTTTGAATGAAATATTGTTACACTTGTGCCCATTGTTTAGTATCTCTCCTATGCTCTTGATGCATATACCAAGATGTTGGCATTGGAATTAGTGTGTGGCTAAAAATGTGCACCCAATACCTCAGCTCCACTCCTTTTGTAGACCATATATCTACACATTGATGAATGTGTAACTACAGGAATTGGCCTTCTTGAAAGAATGACCATTCAGATTACACTGTAAGAGGTAACTAAAATTATGCACATAAAAATTCACATGCCTCCTCCCAATGTATCTCCAGATCTATATGCACTACCCACAAAGTCACAATTATACCTTTTAGTGTATAGCTCAGTGCATTGTCTTTTTGATCCACCTCAAGAACATGGTTATTTGACCTCAAAATGAATGGATTAAGGTCCTTTATTACAAAGTGTTTAGGTAACTGATGTTTAGAGGTGAAAACCATGTAATAAGTATTAACTCATGATCTCTTCTCATCTAGTTTAACATGTGAGTGTTTGAATCATCACTTATGGAAGATGTTATTTCCCAAGGTAAAACACCATCTAGAGTAGGTTCATATAATCCATTATTTTTACACTTGTAGTATATAAGACATACACTTTTAACTTAGTATGATATTGCACTGATGGAGAGGTACAATCTTTAAGTTGAAATTGTTGTGTTGGTGATTTTGTTATTACCATCTTGAAATATGGTTGCTTTGTGATCTATGAATGTTCCATGTGTGGGTTCAAAAAATGATACTCAATAGCTCCCAATGAATTCCTCTATGTATTTGTTCCAACTTTAAACCAACTATTATCACCATATGTATATGGTGACTCTGGTTAATTTTGAAATATGTACATATTTTTCTCCACTTTATTCAAAAGAATGACAACTATCTTATCTTCTTGATGAGCCTCTAATTGGTTACACACTATGTTAATAATAATTTGACCATCGAAATCCCATTTATTACCAAATAAGGTAGGGTAATGGGTCTCAACAATCTTCATATCAATGACTACAAAATCACTGCATAGACTTAGCTTGGCCACTCTAATATCCACATCCTCATGATGATCCATTGGTTTTGCCCACCCATAATCTATGAGGCTGACGCTGATAGGACTATAGCTTAAGTGAAGCCTACTAATATCTTCCCATGTTGATCTTAGGATCATATTAATAATACTCCCAAAATTAAATACTACACTAGAAATTTCATAACCTAAAATCTCAATATCCATGCAGGAGTCAACATCCCAAGGATTCTTAGTTTTCACATACTAGACAACCTTATCTGTTTATTATTTCCCTCATTGTATACACTCTAAAAAATTATGAAAGAGGTTAGTAATATTCTATGATATATCCCCATTGTAGAGTGTACTGAGTAACTTTAGTAAGTCTTTAAAAGTAATTACAACTCCTTCCTACTTCATTATGCACACAATATGTCCATATATATACACATTAATGGTTTTTGTATCTCCTTTTGAAGCATTATATTGTTGTATATTGTTTATAACTTGAGATGATTGATACATCAAAGTATTCTCCCTTATAGGATCATGATATTGATCAGTCTAAGCTTTTCTAATTCCATGATCTATTGACCTCTCCAAAGGTGGAAATCCTTGTTATGCATGTTATTGTTTGGTAATTACCTAGATGAATGCATTATCCTTAGGCTATGCATTGATCAAGTTTAAATTACACACCAAATTCTCCTTCCTTTGATCCTTAAGCACTAGACAATATTTTATTTGATGTTGGCCTTCAATTCTACAATACACACAGTAGGTTTGTCTCTATAGATTGATAAGATAATTCTTTATACAGTGATTATATTCTCCACATAAATAACATTTCATATGTGGTCAAGCTTGATGATTATAATTTTTATGGCATCCTTGATACCCTCCTCAATATCCTCCCCTATAGTCTCCTCTATATCCACCTCTATTTTATTGGTATCCCCATCCTTGTGACTTTTTCTAATGTATCATCCTTGTTAGGTTTTTTGTGCATCTTACCCTCCATATTGGTGTTGAGGTGAACTTGGAGCATAATTAGATTGATGTGGACTTACATTATTCTAGGAACACTAATATTGGTTTTATAGGGAAGATGGCATCTAGCTAAACAAACCCTGGGATTGGTATTGTGGCAATGAAGGTATCCACTAGAGACTTTCTTATGTCACACTTGCCATGTCCACATCGAGCCTGGGATACCTTGCTTCACAATTGATACTTATTGTGTAAAATAGTGAAGACATTCTTTTTAATATATTATTTTAACTCTTGTAGAGATCTATAACTCATCTCATCATGATTTTTTGGTTTGTAAAATTTGTAATACATACTCTACAATTTTTGGATATATTATTTTAAAATATGGTACTTTGAAGTAGCATGTCTGACTACTCTAAAATTTTCACAAAACTCTATTTTAAGTTTTAGAAATCATTCTTGTAGTGGCCTTATCGATCACATTCTATACACCATAAGCCTAATTTAGGTTTATCATTCTCGTGCATCTCATCCATTCTTCTCATAAAAGCATCTATTTTTACTTCTACTTTAAAACTTGCTATTATAAGGTCACCATAATATTCAATTTGCTCCACTAATAGAGAAATAGATTAAGCATCATCCTTAGTCAAGAACTAAGACTATGTAATATCAAATATAATTCTTGGTCGTAGTCCTTCTATGAACCAAGTAGTGTTATCCTTGTCTTCCAAGATGAAATCAATCTTGTTCATAACATCAAAAAACCTATGATCATAGCCTCTAACTGATTCTACATACTTTTTTCAAATATCATTTAGGTCTTGAATAGTTTGGCTTGTACATTTATTCACCTTAAACTCTAATACATATATATATTTAACTTATGCAATATTGAGAGCATTTAAGCATTTTTCAAAAATGAACTCTAAGGCTCATCTTGAAAAATCCCCTATGAGTTTGCATTTATTAACATCATTAGATGTTACCCTCTTAACATTTCATTTCATATCATAAGTTACCAAGTATTTCTCAAGATCTATACACCCGTCATATTTTATTAAATAAATAAACATGCCTACATCGAGAAACATAGTTGTCACACTTGAAGTTTCTAATATTGGTTTCTACACACTAATGACTTTAATAGTAGATATATGTGCATTGGTGACTATGACTATATGTGTATATGCACTATTAACTATGACTAGGGACTTCTATGCACTAGTATTTTCAGGTGTCCTAAAAAAGAATCCCAATTCTTCTATCCTCTTCTTATCTATTATCTGCTTTGTCTTCACACTTAGATTACCAAACTTATCTATAAAGTATCAAACTAGTTAGTATACGCCTCTTATCCTAAGATTTTTATTCTCCCAAATAATATATTTGGATAGGGGGATGCATACTATTGAAGTGAATGATCTCTAATTTGAACATATTATAGCTTTGAACTTGAATCTATGATAGTTCTGCATTCAAACCTAACTTCTTCCTAGGGAAATTTCTTCCCATGTCCAAACAAAATCCCTTTCATTAATTATGATCTATTTATATCTTCTAGATGTTATGTTACTAACATAACTTTTCTTCCTAATACATGAGTGATATATCTACACTATTTATATGCTATTATTCCTCTTCATTGGTCCCTTCTGCATACTCTATGCATTATTTGCTTTCAATATTTTTTACAACCTCTCTCTACATCTTTTTATCTCCAGTTGTTGACCAAATTTGATCCCAAGTAAAATTTGGGTAAACCCCTAATATTTTTAATTTTAATAAGATTCCAATGTGTCTTATAGGGTGTTATGTTAGTCTATTATCTTACTCATCCTCTCCCTAGTCCTCGTTGAAGTTCACTCCTATGCACTAGGCTAGTCAACTTGAGTCAAAGATTGGCAAACCTTGGTCAAAGGTGGGAAAAGGGTCAAGTTGTGTTAAAAATATCATAAGGTGGTCCTTAATATGTTTAATATTTTTAAAAGTCATAAATTGGCTATAGGCTATGTCTCATGTGGAAAAAGGGGCATTTTGGTCATTTTTTAAACCATTTAATGACTTGTATAGATTTTTTGCAAGAAAACTTAACACCCAAGTGATTTTCAACATATATCATGTCAAGAATAGTTATTTTCTAGGAAATAAGTAGTTATGTTTAGTGGATGGTAATTTTCCCTAAAAAATAGGGGTTTTTGGGCACTTTTATAGACTTCTCAAGTCCACCATCAGTTAAAAACATGGGGAGAGTAACTATTCACCTCCCATCATCCATTTTAATTCTTTATTTTCAATAATAATGCAAAAAGTTTCATCTGTAACTTGTTTTCCTCCATTTTCACTTGGTAAGCAAAGAAAGAGCAACTTCATGTACTTGGCATGGGCCATATAGGTGGAATTGGGAGGAGTGTTTCTGGCCATGGATAGTACTCTTAAGTTTAATTCATTTTCATAAAAATAAATTGAGATTTGGTTCATCCTCCTTTATGAAAAATCATTTTGATCCCAAATAGCTTTTTATGTATGTTCAACCATGAGGGGGTCACTATTTGAGCTTGTCTCAGAGTTTCTTGTTTTGGATTGATGGATTTGTATGTTTAAGGTGTCCCCACATGATTTTTACGATGTTTCCATGATTATTATTGTTTTTTAGAGTTCAATTTTTTGAGAAAGCCTCTTCTAGGCTTGTAAAATGTCTAGTTTGCATTCACAGTCATCTCATTGCTTTGAAAATGTTTCCTTCACATTAAAGATGATGTTTTTATGTTGTTTTAGAAATTATCTTAGTGTATATTGGGCATTCAAGTGTTGAAAATTTATCTTTAATTGTATTGAAAGCATTCCTTGCATGTTTCTTGTCATTTCATGACTTCCTTGCATATCACAGTCAAAAAATCCACCTACAGGAGCATGTTCATGTCACAAATGCAATTTTAAAGGTTTGACATGGTATTTAACCTATTGGGACCACTAGTGTAAATTTAAATGTTTTATGGAGGTATGTATGTGTTATAAACTTGCAAACTTAGAGAGTGTTCTCAGTCTTACCTATATAGAGGAGATGACCATACATAATTGATGCCATATATATGCCTTCTAGATGTGTTTTAATAATTAATCAATCCAATTTAATGTTACTTGCTATGGAAAGGCCTAGATAGACCTATTGATCATCCTAGTTTGATAAGGAAAGTGTCAAAGCATCAAATAGAAGGTTGGACTGTTATTAGGCCATATTGAGTCCCTTGTCCCTAAAAATGGCAAATAGAGGCCTTGAAGGTTTTTTATGACATCATAAAATTCACTTGATAAGTGATCCAAGCTTTAAAATTAGAGAACTTGGTATCCCTATTCACCTACAAAAATTGTGACAATTTTAAGAAGCAAAGGGTGAATGAATATTGGATGTTGTAAAGCCTAAAGATGGCTAAAAACCACTACAACAAGGCAATGTTAACTACAAAATATTGATCAAAATTTAACCTTGCATCCTATTTTGGTGTCCTAGGATATGATATAAAGTTGAATGATGCTAATGGCTCAAATTATACTTACAAGCTAAAAGTATATGATAGAATGTGAATCCAATTGTTTCTAACTCATTTTTGCTTTTTACATTCAGAAGAAATAAGAAACTAAAGTAATGGTCAGGGGTTAGATGATACCCAGATTAAGTTGTGCACCATATCTAGATGATTGAAGGAGATCCTCTTTGGCTGTGGAGGAGGACACCTATAGATAAGAAAGACTTTAACAAAGAAATGTTAGATAGATATATGGTGGACTGCCAAGCAAAGCTCGGTCCTAGAAGTGCAAAGACTTCCTTGAGGGATGACAGTCCACTTGTTTGACAAAAGAGTGTTTCTAGAAAGAGAAATAATGAAAGGCTAAATAAGAGAAATAGATAACGTGTACCTGATTCCTGCAATCTGCCTCTCACAGTCACCGATGTTGGTTAGTCTGTCGTCATCGGTTGGTCAACGTTGCCGACGTTGATTAGGCTACAGACATTGGTAGGGGCAACGGGCCTTGATGTCAATGTTGGTAAGGGCAATGGGCCTTGGATGGGTTTTAGGGTATGTCTGTGGTCAACAGAATGGTCTGGGAGATTCAAAAGGGTTGTGCAGGGATGCAGGACAGTGGACAGAGTCTTAGGAAGGACAAAGGTAGGGGACAGGTTGTCAAAATGGGTCAGGATAAAAGGAAGGCTTTTCAACCTTTCCAGGAAGAAAGCCGAATTGTCTCAACAGTACTCAAGGATATTCAAATTGACTGATTATCAATCCATTTTAAAAATACTGAAATATAAACCAGAAGAATACTTAGCTCTTGGTGGAGAATAAGAAGTGTAGAAGACTTGTTCCGTTATGGATGATGTAGGAGACCTCATGCAACATTTCAATCTGGTGTGGAGTGAATTCTATAGAGTTTCTTAGCCTGGAGAGTGATGATAGAATGCTGATTCCTCATCCTAAAACCTGTCTTTGATATGCAAGGAGTCGAGGAGCAAGAGAATTCAGATTCTGGGAGCAAGAGAATTCACATTCAGGGCCAGAGAATTAGCCTTCGGGGCTGCAGCCAAGGTTAGAATTTAGTTTTAAACAACCGACGTTAGTGATACCACCAGCGTCAGCTGACGGTTGACCGACGTCGATGGCTAGAGAATGGGTAAAAAGGCTATTTTTAGCCTTTTGCCCATTCTTGCATCTGCCAAGTTCAGCTGCCATTGGTGAACGGTCAAAAGATGGGTTTAATAGGTGTGAGAGTGATGTTAGAGAGTTGAAATAGGTCTTAGGAAATTATGATTAGGAGGGCTTAGTCATAGGGTGATAAATGGTCTAAGGGTGAGGTATCCAAGGTGAGGTGTCTAGGGTGATGTTATTAATTTAAAATAAGTAATTTATTTTAAATTAATAAAGTGTGCAAGGGACCAAGGGGTTTCGACACAATTTTGGTGTCTACATTTGCCCCTTTTTGTCTTGTTGGTTATTCTGACGAACTGCAAGACAAAAACAAGAGTAAGTTGCCCCAGGTATGGGATAAGGTCATTTTTGTCCTGTTGGTTATTCTAATGAACTGCAAGACAAAAATAGGAGTAAATTGCCCCAGGTATGGGATAAGGTGTAGGTTGCCCCAAGTATGGGATGAGGTATTCCCCCTCAAAGCGGGAGTTGAGGGAAGGTAACCTGATATCGGGTGCCAATTTGATAGGCAGTGGATGGGTATGGTGAAGTTAGAGTGTGAATGCTGCAATAGTTGAGATTGTGTGTATACCACTTCACATGATAGTCTGGCCAAATTATCATAGGTAAGGTCGAAGAGTGCTAAAATTGAAGTAACTGGGCCCCAGCATTTAGTCATAGCTGATTGGGTTAAATGATCAAAGTTGTAGCTCCAATGGTCATGGTGTTCCAAGTATCTCAAGCTCAGGAAGTGTTCCTAGAAAACATGAAAATGTCACAAGTAGTGGGGATCAACTGAAGCACGATCTAATACTTGTGAGGGTCATGGAGAATTAGCTAACTATTTGTGAGGTAGCATATGCAATCAAAACAACCAAGGCATAGTTGTCTCAAAAGCAATCGTGGTCTGAGGAGATAGTCATGATCTCCAAGGTCATTGGTCGAGTCAGGTTGTGTCATTGTATGATCTCAAGTGGCTTGTGTTGTGGTCAGGGAGATGTATGTGATCTCTAATGTGCCCCATGAGAAGTTTAGGTAACTCATTCAGTGTCAGGGTTGATTGTTTGGTCATGATTTTAGGTTGGTATAGATAGTTGGTCCATTAGATGGACAGATGAAGGAATGGCCAAGCTAACCTCAGAAGACCCCATGTCAACTGAGTGCTACCTACATAGCCCCTATTTGAAGGGCCTCAAGCCAATGTAGTTCTCCCCAAAAGGGAAGAAGAGTGTAGGTCATGGATTGTGGGTTGGACTAGGTTAAGTCATGGTAAAAGGTAATATGGTTGGTCCATCAGATAGATGGATGAAGGAATGGCCGAGCTAACCTCAAAAGACCCCATGTCAACTGAGTGATGCCTACATAGCCCCTATTTGAAGGGCCTCAGGCCAATGTAGTTCTCCCCAAAAGGGAGGAAGGAGTCAAGGTTATAGACTGAGTTTTGACTAGGTTAAGTCATGGTTAAAGGTAAAATAGTTTGTCCATCAGGTAGACGAACAAACGAATGTGGCCGAGCTAACCTCAGAAGACCCCGTGTCATCTGAGTGCTGCCTACATAGACCCTATTTGAAGAGCCTCAGACCAATGTAGTTCTCCCCAAAAGGGAAGAAGAGTGTAGGTTATGGATTGGTGTTGGTCGAGGTTAAGTCATAGTTAAAGGTTAAATGGTTTGTCCATTAGGTAGACAAACAAACAAATGGCCAACATCATTAGGGAGATGAATGGGCAAATGGATGAGTGGATGGCCGAGCTAACCTCAGAAGACCCCATGTCAACTGAGTGCTACCTACATAGCCCCTATTTGAAGGGCCTCAGGCCAATGTAGTTCTCCCAAAAGGGAGAAGAGGGTAAAAGATGTTGATAGGTTGTTTTGGTTAGGTTAGTGTCTGTTAGCATGTCCCATATGTGTGATGGGACATGCTTGAAATGATGGGGATGATGATGATGTTATAGCCTTTTCCATATTATGTGATGGTGTATTCTGTAACATTGGTTATGTGGTTTTTCATTCCTAACAATTTTTCATATTGGTGATGGAGGTATGCTAAAAATGAGATGAGTATATTTATGCTTCAGCACATTCCCATATTGGTGATGGTATATGCTTGACATAAATTGAGTTTGGTCGATAGTTTCCATGTGTATTATCTTCCATAGAAACTAGTGTGAATGGGCTATGATGATTTATGATGTCATGTTATTGGTTTGTTTTGGTTTGAATTGGTTTGGTTGGGTTTGGTTGTATGTGATGAAGATGCATAAGAAGTGAAAAGCCCATTGCTCTTTCATTGACAAGGACTATAATGACAACATAGATAAGGTTTTTGCAAATAAAAGCCCCGTTCATGCATTACGTCGTAGACGATTGGTTGGTGTTAGAGAAGTATTCGAATCACTTGACATTAAGTGAGCTTGAAATCCCTTGAGTATGTTGGGGTGATAGGTTTGATGATGTGAGATGTGAGGATAGCGTAACCCTTTTTATCAAGGATAACTTTGCCCTTTTTATAGGTGACCCTGAGAACGACTATAGGCAAGTCCATGACTTAATTTTTTTTTGGATAGACTGATCGATGTGGGAAGTCTACGTGGGGATGTTGTTTTGTTTTGTGGTCATATGTGAAGCTGATCAATGTGGGAAGCTTATGAGAGAGCGTTGTTTGGAGCAAGATTTGGGCATAGCCATCCTTCGAGGGAGTGGTCTATATTCTGCTTTGTGTGGTTGAATGTCTTTGAATAGCTGTCCTTCAAGGGAGTAGTCTATTAATTACAACAATTATGCAGCTGTCCTATGAGGGAGCAGTCTACACTTATAGTTTTATGACCTTTGAATAGGCATCCCAATTTTATATGTTTTGTGGACTGAAGTTTTAGTCATGGACTAGCCTATAGAGGTTTAAGGGTTTCCTTTTTTAGTAGGACAAAGCATTAATGCAAAAAGGATTAACTAATGTTTGTGGGGAAAAAGGGTTGAAAGGAATAGGAATGAGTATGACAGGGGTTGCTCAAGGGATGAGCTCAAGTTAAATATCAAGCGATTGATTATTTGATTAATAGTAGAATGGTCGCAGATGCAAGGCATAAAGGGGCTCAAGTGCTGGCCAGCCTTCGAAAGAAGACAGACGATAAGTCCCTGATCTATACTTGTGTGTTATGATATAAGGTCTAAGCCAATTAGGAGCAAACTTGCCTCATTTACTTCTTTCCATACTGGTCACATGTTGGTCAATGCTTGGTTGATTGATGTTTGGTCAATGCTTGGTTGAGGTCGTGATAGTCAGTATAAAGTTGAATTCCCCCAGTTATTTTGTGATAGGGACAATGTTTGACACCCATTGCAGATAATCAATGGGTTGGATAAATGAGATGAAAAGAAGACGATGAAGCTCCTCTTAGACAAGGAGTGTGATGCGAGGATGCATCTTGCGAAGCTTTTTGCCTGATAGGCTTTAGTTTAAGAGGATGAAATCCTGATCTTCTAGGTTGGAGTTTGGAATCTCAAAATCATTGAGGGTGATGGAGGCAATAGTTGGTAATGATTTGATTAAAGCAATTGGTGGTTGGGGGTCTCTACGTTAGACCTCCACTACTTGTAAGGCTTTGATCAAGGTTTGATGATGTTGTGGAGAGCTTTGAATGAGGTCATACAAAGATGTCTTCACAAGAATTTGGTGAAGTTGTTTCACCATGGGGCCACGAATTGGCTTCAAAGATGTTGATTAGGATGTGCCCAAGATTGAAATCTTGGGTTGTGGTGGTTGAGAAGGCTTGACGAATGGATATGTCCAAGGAAGAGAAACTTTCTCTTTTCCTTTATCCTTCATGGTTTGTGACCTGTTGGCCACATTGATGGTGTTGATTTCAAACAAAGGGGGATAAGGTGGTATAGAAACCACAGTCTTGCATTGAGATCTCGATTTAGGTGATGAGGTTTGAGAGGCATGGGATGGTGTCGATGGTTTGTTGAAAGGGTGGTCAAGAGGATCCTTAATGAAAAGGGTGTCCTTTTTTAGGTGTTGATGAATGACAACCTTAAGAGCACAACAACACTCAGTGTCATGTCCAAGTGTGCGATGATACACACAAAATTTAGTGTCATCGAACCAAGATGGTTTTAATTCGAGAGTTGATGAGTGTGAAGGTGAGGAGACTTGGGAGGCATGAGATGATGTCAATAGTTTGTCAAAGGGGTCCTTAATGAGAAGGGTGCCCTTTTTCAGGTGTTAACAGATGACAATCTTAAGAGCACAACAATGCTCAGTGTCATGCCCAGGTGTGTGATGAAACGCACACATTTTAGTGTCATCAAACCAAGATGGTTTTTGTCCAAAAGGTTGGAATGGTTTAAGAGGTGGGAGACTGATGCTAGAAGACTGCAACAATTGATGTAACAACAAAGCATAAGAACCTGCTAATGGGTCTGCACATTTTGTTGTAGTAGGGGTTGACAACTCTTGTTTAGGAGTTGTTAGAGGAATGTTTTGTACCATCTTTTTATTTGGTGGTGTGGCCAGATGCGTAGATGACACTTTTGTGGTAGGAGGTGTTGGATGTTTTGAAGGAGGTATGTTTTTGTTAGGTGTTGGTAGTAATGGAGGTGATTTGTTTTTGTTAGGTGTTGAAGTTGGGAGCACTCCTATTAAGGTGAAAGGGTGTGGGCCCAAAATAGAAGGCAATGGTGATGATGGGGGAGGTGTGCTCTAATGTGGTTTAGTAGCCTTCTTTAGTTTGGTGCGAGGACTACTATTGCATGAGGCAAGGTTCAATTCTACCTTCACTTGTGGGTGAGTGAGGTTTGATATAGGGTGAACACCAAGAGATTTAATCTCTTTTGACATGGTGGATGCCTGTGAGGGTTTAGGTTCAGATGTTGATGAAAATGTGTGAGATGTAGAGATCTTGGGAAAAAGGTGAGAGAAAGCTATCACCAGATCTTCTTCGATCAAAGTGGGTGAAGTGACAAGTTCCTCTCTTGGTGGAGAAGGGATTGGAGAATGTGGCTCTTCGATAGGAGAGAGTGCAGGGATGATCATGGTTTTGATGTGTGGTCCAAGAGTGGGGAAAGTATGATCCCCCATTGATGATAAGAAGGATGAGGATGAGGCCACCGGTGTTGGTGCCACTAAATCATCCTCCAATATGCGAGAGCTCAAAGTTGACTCTCCTACGTGTGAAATGGGGTTAGATGGAGGACTATCCTCCACCAGTGGAGGACAAATAAGAGAAGAAGGCTCTTCTACCTGTGGTGGACAAATAAGTGGATTAACCTCTTTAGACTGTGGCAGAGGTTGGTTAGAAACCATGTCGACCGTGCATATATTGCACTCGTGAAGGTCATCAACTATGGTCTAAATGTTACTCTAACTAGGAGGATGGTTAGGAAATGGTTGTCTAAAGACATCCATGTTTTGGTTAGCCAGCACATTTGGGTTATCCAAAACAAGATCCCCCTTGTCTAGCATGTCTTGGACAATGTTTTTGAAGGTTTTGTAGTTGTTTATGTCATGGCCTTTGACACGATGATAGTTACAAAAGTCATTTTCCCTATACCATGTAGGGATGGCTTTTGAGGGGTCAAATTGGGGTGGTCAAGTTTGAGGGAGATTGAGGACCCCCTGTGTGACTAGTTTATCCAACACGAAAGCGTATGATTCTCCTATTAGAGTGTATTGATGTTGTATGTACCATTGTTGAAATTGTCTTGTGATGTATTTTGATGTGGAAGGCTGAGATTGGTTGGTTGTGGTAAAGGATGATGATCTAACGACCACAACATTTGTCGACCCCTTAGACTTGGAGTGGGAAGAAGAAAGTTTGGAAGAAGAAGGGTCATTAGATTTTGCATTGGTATTTATGTTACGCAATTTGACCTTATCCTCTTTGACAACATGGAGTTCAAGCTTTCGGGCCATGGTGAAAGCTTCGTCAAATGTGCAAAATGTTTGAACCCGCAAAGTAGATGAGATGTGCTTGGCACATGCTCTTGAAAAGAGCTCAATGAGCTTAGGTTGAAGTAATGAAAAGGAGAGTTGGTTAATCAAACCTCTCCAATGGGCAACGAAATCAACTATTGATTCATCATCAAATTGTCTAATAGAATATAGGTTTGTGATGGAGACCTTTTTAGTGATGTTGATTGAAAAGTGGCCAAGGAATAATTGGGAGAGTTGATTGAAAGAAAAGAGAGAGTGACTGGTAATAGTGCTATACTAGTCAAGGGCAGTGCCAAAAAGTGACATGGGAAACGTGCGAAGTAATAACACGTCGTCGTGTGCTATAAGGTAGCAAGCATGTCTAAACACTCATAAATGTTGTTGTGGGTCCTCTTTACTCTAAAAGCGAGTAAATTTAGGGAGTTCCCACTGGTTAGGGTATGGTTGAATAGGCACTGAAGGGTGAATGGGTTCATTGTAGATTTGTTCGTATGAAAGAACATTGCTTGAATCAAAAATGGATGTCTCAAGGTTAGACATCTTATCCATCAACATCTTGATCAGATCAGCTGATAGATTGGCAGATGGGACACCCCCTAGGTTGTAAGGTACCTGGAAGGTGTTGGGAGGGGCATATGATGTACTAGGTTGCGTTTGTATAGGTGCAACATATTGGTAGTTCATCATGGGGACTGATGTTAAGGTCAAGGGGCTTGTGCCGTGAATTTGGAGGGCACAAATTGACTAGATGCCACCAAAGGTGGTTGAATAGTGGCAACACTAGTTGAAGGATAGGTAGTCACTCTCACGTGTATGGGCGCAAGAGTGGGTGAGACAATCAAGTTCTGAAAATATGTTGAACTTGGTTAAATTGTTTGTGATTGAGGGGGTACAAAAATCCCAGTGAAGGTAGGGCCAGAAATGGAAGGGGAGGCCAAATCTTGAGCATTGGCCATGTTTGGGTTAATAGTTGAGGTAGTGGCTTGAATGGTCATGGGTTGGATAGTAGACATTCTTGATACCGTTGCCGCTTAAGTAAGAGAAGTTGGCATCCCATAAACAGGGGTACCTGAAGGACCTTGCGTTTGGTTTCTTATGAGATAGTGTTAGAGAGCCTTGATGTTGTGGTCAAGAAATCTCTCAAAGTCCTGATCCCCTTCAAGAACAATTGAAGGTTGGTTGGGAGTTGGTTGGATAGGAGTACGTTCAGTATCTGAAAAATGCTCCATTTGGTGACTTGGTATAAAAGGTGAAGGTGGAAGTGGTTGTTGCCATACGTGGTCAACAAGAGTTTTGGCTTGACTATGTGTCAACACCATCCAAGGCAAAATTGATTCAGGTTCTAAAAACTGTATGTTTTAGCCTCAGAAAACCAAAATTTGTTTTTAACAGCAAAAAAGTCAGGTTTTTAGATTGCTGTTTGAGAAAAAAAAAATTTGACAGTGACTGACGTCGGTAGAAAAATTGATGTCGATGAAGTAAGTTTGCCGATGTCAGTCAGATAATCAAAGTCGGTGAAGATCAGTTGCCGATGTCGATGGAAAAACTGATGTCAGTTACTGTGTATTTCCAGAAACTCAAAAAACTAAAAGTTTTTGGAAGAAAGAAGAAAGTTCTGAGTTGTCTTTGGAGCTCAAAATAATGCATCCTTACTAGCTTAAAAAACTAGATAAAAATAAAAAAATAGATGAAGACAAGCAGCCTCTAAACATTAAATTCCTAAGAATAAATTTTAGAGTCATGTTGGCTTATGCCTTAGAAGAATGTTTGAGAATTGGGCTTTTAGAATGGGTCCTAAAGAGGCAGTCTAAGGTTGGTTTTGGGTTAAGTTTTGGTGCTCAAAATTTGTATTAGGTTCTGTACGTGGCCTGGTGCTAGGGGCTTGCTCCCCTCACTTCAAGAGTCTAGAGCCATGTTGGGTCGCTTAGCCAATATATACTTCCCCTAGAGTTTATACTCTGCTAGAGAACAGAGTGGGTTCTCCCCTTGGTAGTGAAGTCTAAGTGGGATCGCCAGGAAGGGTAAGGTATCTGCTAGGTGATGAAATTCTAGTTGGGCCTTGTCTCAGGTATGTTTAGATGTTTGATTTTGTGAATGTGGTCAGGTTGTGTAACATATGTGCACTACGATTTATTCATAATGCATTTTTAATTACTAGATGAGAAGGCTAAATATGCATTCAAGCAGGAATGAAATGCAATAGATTTTAGCCCAAATTGAAATGTTTTTGTTCAGATGCAAAAAATTAGGAAAAGGTTAAGAGCATGAATTTCACTACTCTAAGATGCAGAAAAGAAGTGACAAGAAGAAAAAGTTCTTTTTAACTTGTGCTAATGGTGTCTTTTCGAAAGAGAAAGAAAGAAGAAGGATGCAAGAAGAGAAATTTTCCTAATGCACCTATATGAAAGTTTGTTTTAGAAGAAATGAACCCAAGGAAAACTCCAGGGTCCCACCGGGTGTGCCAGAATGTTTCTAACTCATTTTTGCTTTTTACATTCAGAAGAAATAAGAAACTAAAGTAATGGTCAGGGGTTAGATGATACCCAGATTAAGTTGTGCACCGTATCCAGACGATTGAAGGAGATCCTCTTTGGCTATGGAGGATGACACCTGTAGATAAGAAAGACTTAAACAAAGAAAATGTTAGATAGATATATGGTGGACTGCCAAGCAAAGCTCGGTCCCAGAAGTGCAAAGACTTCCTTGAGGGATGACAGTCCACTTGTTTGACAAAAGAGTGTTGCTAGAAAGATAAATAATGAAAGGCTAAAGAAGAGAAATAGATAATGCATACCTGATTCCTACAATCTGCCTCTCACAGTCATCGATGCCAGTTAGTCTGTCGTCGTCAGTTAGTCAATGTTGTCGACATCGGTTAGGCTGTCGACATTGGTAGGGGCAATGGGCCTTGGACAGGTTTCAGGGTATGTCTGTGGTCTATAGAATGGTTTGGGAGATTCAAAAGGATTGTGTAGGGATGCAGGATAGTGGACAGAGTCTTAGGAAGGATAAAGGTAGGGGACAGGTTGTCAAAATGGGTCAAGATAAAAGGAAGGCTTTTCAACCTTTCCAGAAAGAAAGCCAGATTGTCTCAATAGTAATCAAGGATATTCAAATTGATTGATTACCAATCCATTTTATAAATACTAAAATATAAACCAGAAGAATACTTAGCTCTTGGTGGAGAACCAGAAGTGTAGAAGACTTGTTCCGTTATGGCTGATGTAGGAGACCTCATGCAACGTTTCAATCTGGTGTGGAGTGAATTTTGTAGAGTTTCTTATCTTGGAGAGTGATGATAGAATGTTGATGCCTCATCCTAAAGCCTGCCTTTGATATGCAAGGAGTCAAGGAGTAAGAGAATTTAGATTTCGGGAGTAAGAGAATTTGCATTCAGGGCCAGAGAATTAGGTTTGGAGATGAGATCACATTGGCATATTAAGGTAATTCAAAAATGACTATATAATATTTTTAAATATTCATTAGAGCCTCCAAATAAATATGTCTAAAGTAAAAGCACCCTATTCACTGTTATAGTTAGATAGGGTCATAAGCAAGAGAGGAACATGTGAGAGTTTGGTGCCTTGGAAAGAAAAGGAGAGTTTAAAATAGTATAATGAAGATTCCTCTTGATAAAATTAAGTAAATAATATGTCTAATACATCCTAAATCCACCCAATCCCTCTTTTCTCATAGAAAAATGGACTCAGTCCATACAGGCAAGGTTGGAAAAGCCTTGTTTCAAGAGGTGAGTTTGGGGATTCCACTTAGGAGAGAGGTTTTGAGTGTATCCCTAGGTTTAAAAAGCATGAAATTAGGGTAAGGAAATTGGATGCATCAAATAATGTTTGGAAGGAGCATCCATGAGAAGGTTTGGACAAGAACATGCAAAAATGAGGTTTCTTACCCCTTTTTGAGGAAATTGGGATGGTTAGACCCCATAACCTTGGAATAAAACAAAAAACTTTTGTAAAGTTGGTAATTAGGACCTTTTTAATCTCTTCAAATACTCACTTTTCCCAAATAAATAGGTCTAACACTCTTTGTTTTGTCTCAGAACAGGGGCAGTCCCTTCATGCACAAGAATGATTATTTTGGGGAAAAGTGATGAATTGATGATCTCAAGGAAAACAAAGACAAAATAAATGTTATATAATCTTGAAGATGCCTAAAAAAACATAAAAAAAACCTTGATATGAGGCTTGAGAGCAAACAGGGCATGCTACATAATAAGGGTTATAGTCAAGGGTGAAAGAAAGCCTTAGGGCTAGAAGCCAAATTAGAGGTCATATGCATTTTTAACATAATATATGATTTCTATGTGATAAATTAATGCTTATAGAGGTGTTTTAGGTGTGTTCAATCCATAACATTGCAAAAATGTAGGCAGACCTATTGGTAAGGTCTAGGTCTAAAATCAAATAGGGGTAAGTTCCCATTTAAAGCTTTTAGAAATCCATTATAAATGTTGGAGGAATTTTTTAGGGTATATAAAAATGTGTTACAACCATTTTATTGAAAATAAAGTCTCTAGTAAGCCATTTTGGGTTTAGGAAGCATTCAGACTCCATCAGGAAGCAAAAAATGAGCTTGAATGTCAACTTCAAGTGCTTAGAACTTCCACCAAGCTTTGCATAGGACCTTCAGCTATTTAAGGAAGTTGAAGGAGGTCCTTTATGATCCATAAGTGACATTTTATCAGAATTCCAACCTTTCATGGCTATGAATGAATGCTAAGAATGATAATCACTTCAAAACCCTTGTAAACCCTCCATAGTGAACCGATTGGGAAGATGAGACAATTTGAGTATCCATATGGATGAATTTGACCATGAGTGATGAATATAAGATGTTTCCAAATCCATGAGGATCACAAAAATGGGATTGTGTTATATGGAACTATGTGGAAAAGAGAAAAATAGGGCTTATTTGACTATTTTTTGTGTTGTGCAAGCATGGTGAACTTTCAAGAGGCCAAATCAATTTTAGAGTAAAGTTTAGGAATTTTAATAAGTATTGATCATCATTATATCAATTTTATAATCTCCTATGTGTGCCTATTAGTTCTTCCTTTTTAGCCAGTCTAGTGAACCAGCTAGAGAGGACTTGGGAAAAATGGTGAATCCTTATTTTGGGAGCCCTTTAAGGCCAATTTATTGTAATTAATGATATGAAAACTCCTTAAAAATGTCAATATTCTTATTTTATGGATCATATTGTAGTTTTGTATTGATTTAACGTGACAAATGTGAGAGGTGAAGGGAAAAGGGCTATTTTTAGACTACCAAGTATGATCATGCATGCCTAGATTGACATGAAGGGTCAAGAGCCTCCCAAATGCACGTTAGGGATTATTAGTAACCCCTCCTAGTCATATTTATCATCAAACTTGATCAATTATAGAGTTGGGATAGTTTTGTAAGGCCAATCAGGAGGGGTCATTTTTAATGCATAAAAAAGGAGTTTTTTGACTGTTTGCAGGTCTTAGATGATTGGGAATGACATTTTTAACTCCTAACATGATATGTATCACCCCATCCCTATCTCTCATGCATTTTAACTAATATTCATGTTGGTGACACATGTCCTTGTGCCTCTTCAACTTCTCTTTTCTCTCTCTTCCTCAAAGTTCTATAAATTGAGCCATTTTGTCCATTGTAAGGAGATCACAATTTGGTATGGAAAATTCCTTCTAAAATGACATTACACTTTTATTTTTAACATTTAATACAAGTATAATCTGAGTTATGAACATTTTGTCTAAGTGTGGGAGTGATGTATAATGCACCTAAGTGATAGTATCATCCTTACTCCCGTTATCCTTCATGTTTAAGCATATTCTGATGTTAACAGGTCATGTGAAGTGTTTTGAATTTAATAACCTCTCTTTAAAGTATTCAATTGTATCTATGGTTTGAAATCTTCCCCCTAGGTCAAGTATCTTGTTGATTGTCCTATGCTTGCTACCTTTACATTGAAACACTATGTTAGGATCTTTCAATACATGGAATTGGTCTTGGAAAGCATTATTGCTTAGTATAAGTATGATAGTATATGGGATATATTCTTGGTGGTTCACCTCTCTAGTATAGTTTCCATTTTATGCAAACTCTTGACTCTTTTCATGAACAAGCATTAGATTAGGTGATAAGCACTTGAAGAATTCAGGGAGCTAGCCCTTTCAATCCTAGAGATTCATCTCTCTTAAAAGTTCCCACAAACTTGAGAGATGATTCAATGTTGCATCAAATTGAGGGAGCTTCATAGAGTTTCCTAGGGTACACAATTTTATGACAACACCAATATATTCTACTCTACCCTACTTCCATTCATAATTAATTCTAGATTACTCATTTTATTCCATGTTACTATTGTTACGATTCCCTTTATAATCCTATGATTTTATTCTTGCTCTATCTCTTCTCATCCTCCATATTATGGGGTCAAGTTCAAGTTTCTCTACTCATCTACAAATCATTCACTTCTATCTTGCACACACCCCCATGGTGCCTAAAGCGACTACTCCATGTTGGTAGGAGTAAGCACCATGACCTTTTCCATAACCAACATTTTGATCAACATAGGTATTTATTGAAGGAAATTACCACAGATTCCTCTAAAAAATAGTTTTTGCATATATTTCAAGGCCAAATAACATTGTATAACAAATTTTGTGATATATCTATCAATTTTAGTCTAGGTCTAGTAATCCATAGCATGGGTCCAATCAGTATCTAGACTCTATAGTCTATCTAACTTTTATTCTATCCAAACTATACACTCTACCCTTATAGATATAAATAGTAATACTCTAGT
Source organism: Torreya grandis (assembly GCA_037957365.1). Classification (NCBI taxonomy): domain Eukaryota; kingdom Viridiplantae; phylum Streptophyta; class Pinopsida; order Cupressales; family Taxaceae; genus Torreya; species Torreya grandis. The sequence goes on from JARHVA010001043.1 coordinate 3,035,415, forward strand.
CTTGATAATCATGTAACTAATAATCTAGGTAATTCACACTAGACTATTTTGTAAATCTCTCTATATATGTGCTCTTGAATTATCTCCTTTACAGTCACTTCAACTCTTCTTGCTTCTTCCTCTGCAAAGTTTTATATCCTCTCATCGAACCCCTTTTTAAATATCTCTATCCTGGAAACAATCTCAACATATTTCAAAAATTTCTATGCTTATCTCACCATTGTTAACAAAGCTTCCTTGGAAAATCTAGAACATGATAATTACATAGATAACTTGCACAATTAATATAAAACATGATAGTTTTCGATAATTTAGACTAAATTATGCAATTAATTACTAAGTCAAGCTCATTACATAAAGACATGCAAGGTAAATGTATACAAAATAGTCAGCATAAACTATATGCAAATCAAAAAACATCTAACCTATTAATCAATCTTAGCTCAAAGAAGATAAATCCTACTTACACTTCTGTTTGTTGATACATTAGATATTTAGGGTCATGATCAAAATGGATCTGCTAGACCTAACCAAGGAATTTATTACCATAATAACATCACTAGAGAGGGTTCCAAAGCCTCTAGTCAAGCAACACTATGTAATAATCCTAGCTAGGTCCTATGTTTTCATATTCACTAAGTAAATGCGAAGTAAAGTAAAATATAATCTAGTGCTCACCAAAGCTTGTGGCACAAAATGGGGGTAATAAACATAATAATTAAACATGCATAGAATAATTATAATTAAGTTATGTATATATATAACCCTAATGCATGAAGAGAGTAATATATTCAAAATTTATTACTTATAGGACTTCTATTTGCTAAAGTATAGGAGTAAAGTTAGAGATACTTACCTTGAAGAAAAACTCGTCGACACTCAATCTCTCCCTTGGCCAAAGGTGCTTCACAAGAGGTTGTTGTGATTTTTAAGGATCACTAAGAAATTCCTAAACATCCAAAAAAATTCCACAAGATAAGATTCTTCTCCAAGTATAAACCCTAAACAATAATTCCTTAATTAGAATGGTCGAAGAGTAGATTGTAAAGAAGTGCAAATGAATAATTAACTCTATTAACCCTCTAAGAAATGATGAAATGAATGTGTATATATAGTTTAATCTAACACTAAAACTTTTTAAAACTTTAGCTAATAGGGTCATCCCAATTTGAATTTGTATTATTATTTGAAAAAAAAAGTTAGGTCCTACCTAGACCCATAACATGCAAGTAGCAAATCAAATACAGGCTCAACCTAGGCCAATATTATATGGTAAATGCCAAAAATGGGTTTAGGATTAGGTAAGGGCTAAGTAAGGTGGTGAATTGATTGGAGGAGTGTGTAAGAGAGGTATAAAAGCTTAGGTAAGTGTATAGGATGAGGTTGTGTAGATGGAAAGTGGTGGTATAGGGGATAATAATCCTACAAAACACCAATGGTTTGCCTACCCCTTTCCCAGTGCACCCTTTAAGGCATGCACATAGAGAGATTGAGACTCGATGGGTTCCTTCAAGAGAGAAAGCATTAGTAATTGATCAAGTTTGAAAATATTATGTTTATACATAAAATATATGAATAATAGATCAAAACATCCATAATAATCATTGTGCATAGATCATAAGTAAAAGACATATAGGAAAACCATTTAGGACATTGTATTAATCTCTAACACACATCAAAACCATGTTCTATTACAAATGAGTGTTATAAATAAAGTATTAAAAAGCACTGTCTCTTCATATTACATCATTTTAATAAGGAAAAAGGAAAGACTCTTTACATTCTTCAATTAATTACTTATGCTTACAAGATTGAATATAAACAAAATATTATACAAAATACAAAATCATTTAATTCGCACATATGCCCATTCAATATACCTTGTGATTTTAGAAAGCCTTGTTCTTCACCCAATAACTATTACATTCTCTAGGCTTACATTCCCATTTTTCTCTCTTCCTATAGGTTTTTGTTGCATACATTTTCAGCCACTCCTTTTTATTGTTTTATATTCCTCTTTTGTCCTTACCTACCTACTACTTTATTTCTCAACAAGCTAATTTAAAACTTTAAATAGTTATGAATTAAATTTGTTTGGTGGTTGTTACACAACTCTAGAGCTAGTACATGTAGGTGAGGGAAAGAATAAACTATTTTTAAAACTACCCCTTATTCTTTACCTTTTATCTATGCTCTACTAAATGTTCTTCAATCCCAAAAACATCTTTTAACTTCTTATCATATACCTATGTGCTCATGTATTCATTATGAGGAAGTCCATAGCTAGACTATTAAACTCTAGAGTAAGCTTGTTGGTCTCTAGAGCCATACTATTGAATTCTAGAGCTTCATGTTTGGACTCTAAAGCTTCATTGTTAGACTCCAAAGTTAGCATGTTGGACTCTAGAGCTTGGCTAATAGACTCTAGAGCTTGGCTAATGAACTCCAAATCTTGGATAAAACCTTCTAAAGGAAATATTGCTGCATATATGACTCCTAACCTCTCTTAAATGTAAAAAATTATATTTTGGTAAAGTCTTAGTGAATATATCAGTTAGGTGTTGATCTAAATTTAAAAGTTTAGGATTTATTACATGTGTTTCTACTAACTCTTTAATGAAATGATACTTGATTTCAATATGTTTTCTTATACAATGAAAAACAAGATTTTTTGACAATGTAATAGAAGATATGTTGTCACAATAGATATTTTAAGCTCCTTGCTACTCCTCATACAAATCTGAAAGGACTCTCCTAATCCATATGGCTTGACATATTGTTGCATTTACTACCATGTATTCTGCTTTAGCTATTGAAAGTGAAACTATGGGTTGTTTCTTTGAATCTAAAGAAATGGCTCTTGACCCAAGATGAAATACATATCTTGATGTTATCTTTATATCATCAAGACTACCAACCCAATCACTATCCATGTATCCAACTAGCTAAAATTCATATTTTATTGTATACAAAACTTTATAGATTCTTGGGCCATTCACATACCTCAAGATCCTCATACCTACTTACTAATGTGTCTCTTTTGGTGTTCCCATGAATATAAATATGAGGCTAATTGCATACATGATGTTTGATCTAGTTTCATTCAAATACATAAGACTTCCCACCAAAATATTGTAATGTATGGGGTCCACATTGCTATTGCAATCTTCTTTGTACAATTTCAAGCTTGTTTCAGGTGGGGTAGACATTGGTTTTTTATCTATAATCCTAAACCTTTCCAAAATATCCTTTGCATACTTGGATTGGCATATAAATATTCCTTCATGAATTTTCTTGATTTCTATCCCAAGAAAGTAATTCAACAAACCTAAATCAGACATCTTAAACTCATTCTTCACAGTTTTTTTGAACTCTTTTATGGGATAATTTTCATTTCTAGTGAATACTATATCATCTAAATACAAAACAACAATTAAAATACCTTATTTGCTTGCCTTTGTGTAGATTATGGGCTCACTAATGCTTTTACTAAAGCCATTGTCAACAAGTAAGAGTCTTTCAACTGTACCATGTTCTTAGATGCTTGATTGAGCCCATTCAAAAACTTTTTCAACCTATATACTTTATTCTCATGCTTAGCAATATTATATTTAGGTGGTTGTTCCACATGAATTTCTTCTCATAACACTCCATTCAAGAATGGTGACTTGACATCTATTTGATGCAGCTTCCACTTGTGTTGACCAATTACAACTATGATTGTTCTCACCATTTTTAGCCTTGCTATAGGTGCAAATGTCTCATTTTAGTCACATCTAGGCCTTTATTTTTATCCTTTAAAAAATAACCTTGATTTTTATCTCTCTATATTGCCTTCAGGAGTGGTTTCAGTTTTATAAACCCATTTGACTCTTGTGACCTTTTTACCTTCTAGAAGGTCTACCAACTCCCATGTCTAATTTTTCTCTATTGCATGCATTTTTGTATCCATTGATTCACACCACTTGTTTTCCTTGATTTCATCCTCAAATTAGACAAGATTAACTGATAAAAAGAGATCATAATTCATTGTTTCATCTTCATTTTATTCATACCTTGATAGCTTATAAACTTCTTTTAAGCTCCTTGTCCTTAGTAAGTGTTGACTTGAGTTGGAGGAGGATGAAGTTGACTCATGAGTTTTTCCATGACCTCCTTGTTGGTTATTACCACTAGATGAATTATCCCTTTGTGAAATAGGGCTCCAACTTTGTGTATGGGTGGTTGCACCACCTACTATTTTAGTTTCAATAAAGGGTCCATTATCCCTTTTTTACACTTGCTTCTCTTTTTATCTCTCTTCCCATCCTGCATCCTCAATGAATTGAACATCTTAGTTGATTATAATCTCCTTGGTGATGGGATTGTATAATCTATATGTATTTTATTTTATCACTATACCCAATGAAAATGCATTTCTCACTTTTTTCATCCCACTTTGATCTTATTTACTTGAGCACATGTGCATATGCCACACATCCAAATAGTCTAAGGTAATCAACACTTAGTTTTTTATTGTTCCATGCCTCTTGAGGGATCATATCCCTAAAAACTTAGTTGGACCAATTTTAGTCAAATATATGGTTATTCCTACAACCTTAGCCCAAAACTCATTGGACAAACCTTTAGCCTTAAGCATGTTCCTTACCATTTATTGGATGGTTTGGTTCTTCCTCTCAACAACACCATTTTGCTACATATATACCTAGCTATGAATTAATTCTTAATGCCATTATAATTAAAAAAATCCATAAAATCATTTGATATGTATTCTCGCCTTTTATCCATCCTTAAGATCTTTATGTAATGGCCACTTTGCTTCTCCACTATGGCCTTGAATTGTTTGAAGGTTTCAAATGCCTCTAACTTGTTCTTCAAGAAGTACACCCATGTATTCTAGATTAAGTCATATATGAATTTCATGAAATACACATTATTAGATAAAGAGGGATTCTTTACTAGAACACACAAATCTAAATGTAGTAGTTCAAGAGGAGATCTTTCTCTCCATGACTTACCCATGATAAATGCAATCCTATGTTGCTTCTCATATATCCATCCTTCACATAATTTATTTGTTTATTATATGAGGGGAATATTGTGAAGAAGTTTCATCCCTCCAAAACTCAATTTCACATACCTTAGTTGCCAAAGAGTAGACTCATCTACTACAACTATTTTGAATTTTGTTGCAAGTTCACTTTGAATCCTTAAAGTGAACATTCTATTGGTTATCATCCTTATTGCTACAATTTATTTGTTACTACCACTTATATCATAAATTATAACTCTCCGTTGTAAAATATCACCTTATACCCCTTTTGGACAAGCTATCTAATGTTAATTAGATTGTGCTTCAACCTGGGCACATAATATACATATTTAATTTGTCTTTTGTCACATTTCTTGGTATGGATAGAAATGGTACCTTTTCCCATGACTAGAACCTTATCATTATTTCTCATATTTACCTTTGATTTTATTATCTCATAAATTTTATTGAACATCTCCTTGTTCCCACTCATGTGGTTGATACAACCACTATCCAAATACCATATCTCTCTACTACTTTGCTTAGTTATAGTGCATGTTATGAAAAAGTTTCCAACTTTCTCACTCATATTAAGTTCAGCCTCTTGTGTCTTGGATAAATTTGAGTTTTTCCTATTCAAATCATACACTTTATTTCTACACTCACTAGCATAATGTCCATACTTCTTTCAATAATAGCATTGCACATTAAATTTATCATACCTTTGTGTAGAACCACCTCTAGAAGTGTTGTTTTATCATTTTTCTTCCTCTTCCATGTGATTCTTGATGGTTATGTCTTCCACATTAATTAATGCTTCAAGTTATTCCTCTTCCTTTATTATTTTATCCTATCAACCTTCCTCTCACATTCACATTGGTCTTGAATGCTTACTCATGGGAGGAGGTGGCTGACCTACTTAACATTTGTTCATGGGTTTGAAAGGAACCCATTAGATCATCTATTTTCATTTGTTTCAAGTCCTTAGACTCCTCCATTGCAACTATTATATGGTCAAATTTGATTGGAAGGATCCTCAACACCTTTTATAAGATCTATGATCCTCAAGAGTGTCTCCATTTATCTTAATTCAACTGATTATGCTCATTGTCCTTTTGAAGAAGTCATTGATAGACTCATTTTCCTTCATCATCAGTGTCTCAAAGTATATTATTAACTAAAAATTAATAACCTTCACCTTGTCACTACCTTGATAGGCATTTTTTAGAATATCCTTAGATTTCTTTAAATGGACAGTTGTTGTTATCCTTGGAAAACTAAATCAACTAATGTTATTTGAATGTAGTTGATTGCATTAACATCTTTCTTTACATTATATTTTAATTCATTATTTTGTGCTTGGGATAGTGAATTGAAGGATACTTGGTTTGTAATCTTTGTGTATCCTCCTTCTACAAGTTCCCATAGCTCTTGTGAGTAGAAGATTGTCTTCATCTTGATACACCATACATCATAGTTATTCCCTTAAAACATAGGAGGCCACTACCATAAACTAGAACTACTTGTTGGCATGTCTAAAAGACCCTATTAACCTGAATGATATGATACCAGTTGTTGGGAAAATAGGATCTAGTATGGATCTCTATAACTTAGCTAGGAGAATGATGCATAAAACAATATAAAACTAAAGTTTCATCTACAATGCTAGAAATACACAAGAAAAACATGATAAAATACGAAAAATAGGGGAGGGAAGAGTTGAAGATGAATAAATACAAACTTTTGAATATATTAAATTCACTTAAAAACTCTATTACAATCTACTTACACTTCTTAAACTAACACAACCATAATTGTTCAAAAAACTCTTACAAACTATACTTTTATTGCTTGTTATTGGTTGGACTATATGTTGCTATAGATCCTCTATTTTATCCCTCTATTATATTGTAACTTATCTAATCTAACTATTGTCATTAAAACATCCTTCTTACTATTTTGAACCTTATATTTTTCCTTCTCTCACTTTCATAACCTGCTTCTATGTTTTCTAAACTTATATTCCCCCTTTACTATCTTCCTATAGGTTGTTACTAAGTAAATTTTCTAACACTCCTTTATGTTATTTTATCTTCTCTTTTTTTCCTGACCTACCTCCTACATTCCCACTCAACAAGTTGAGTTCAAAATTTAAATAGCTAGGCATTAAATTTTTTTGGTGGTTGTTGCACAAATTTGGAGATAGTACAAGTAGGTGAAGGAAAGAATAAAATATTTTTAACAATGTGTTAGACTAAAAGGTAGATAACACAAAAAAAAAATCTTTGTAAGGTAAAATTTTATGTAAAAAATGTCCTATAGAAGACATGAGGAATAAATAAAAAAATAGAAAGATAAGGAGAATAACAAAACATACCAGAATAGAAGCATGTAGAACCAAGAATACAAGAAAAGAGGATAGGTGAAAGAAGAGCCAAAGGGAGGGTGAAATGGGAAATCAACAAAGATAAGTTTTAATAAAAATGACCCAACACTGGTAGAAAATAAAAATGCCATTTAGTAAAGTGTTAGCCCTAAAAGATTCCCCAAAAGTGAGGTAACATGCCAAGCAAAGTAGCAAAGCATAACATATAGAAAAAAAATGTTGAAAGCTATCAACTTGTAGAAAAGAAATAGTAAGACTAACTTTCTTACTTTATTTTTCACATTATCATACTTATTTGTTTTATAATAACTCAATATCATACCAAAGCTAAATTGAAAAACATTAAATGCATTAGAGGATGATTGTCTATAATATCCAAATTGGTTCAGTAAGGCAATACAAATGTGAGAGTAATACACCATAACTAAATATAGTGCCAAGTTGAGTGAAGATAAGTAAATTAACAATTAAATAAAGATGCCAATTTGAACATATTGTTATTAAACATGATTAAAAATATGGTAGTGATGTAGTGAATAAAAATGCCAAAGTTGAGAGAAATCTGCTTGAAAGATTTAATGGGAAAAAACTAGGTGTAAGGAGAATATAAAAAGGAAGAATAATATTTTTAAGGGTGCAAGTCCTTACAAAAAAAAACTTCTCCTGAACCTAAAAAAAAAACTCAATATTTAACACTAAAACATACTTTCTTCGATATCATGGTAAGGTTTAGGTTAAGATTAAAATATTCACGTTGAAAAACATAAAGTATTGAATAAAATGAAATAGTATTACCTTGATATCAAGCACATCACAAATGTGAGAGATAAGATTTTTCAAGTGGGGAAACCATCAAAATAAGAAAACCCCCACATCTATCAGAAGGATTTCATGGCATTGATCTCTAAGTACAATCTCAAATATAAGCCAAGATAAAGAGAAATAAGAATGGCATTAATCGATGAACCATAATCTCAGTATAGATTAGTGTAAGAGTGGCTCAAGTATGTAGAATGAGAGATGAGTGAACTAAATATATAAATCTAGGAAGAAATAGGGAGTTATAAACAATCCTATCATGAATTTCACAACCTTCTTAGTGTGTGTCAAATGAACCTAATCCCCATAAAGTGAGGGTGATATATGTGACAAGTATGGAGGGAGTTACTTATGCAAGTAACTCTAATATTACCTACAAGAGAACAAAATAGGTGTGACACTTCATAAATTTGGGATAAAGTGAATTTATCATAATAAGAAACAATAACTAAAATAGACTTAGGATAAGCCTAAATTAACCTAAATATTTAGGAAATGTGAAGCCAAATAATATTAATCTCCAAAATCAGTAGTCATATCACACACAAAACACTTAATTGCTAAACTCGTCTCACCTTTTTATACAAAACATAAATATGAGATTTCTAGTGGGAGTTAAGGTGGAAAATGAGGTAGTGTGTTACTTCATATGACATGGAAATGAGATATGTCGGGGGTAAGACATCATTTTTCATGGTGAGCTTGATAAATGATGAAGTAATGCAAAAGGGAAAGGCCATAATGAACATGAAAGTAGTGGAAGATTCCAAGGTGGGTTAGGTGGTGTGAGGGATGTGACTTGATGATCTAGTAAAATAGGGTTTTGTAATTGAAATAGTGTAAATCAATAGGAACATTACACGTGAAACTAATGACTATTGAAATTGTTAGGCATGGTCATTAATGTCTTAGGTTGTCATTGATGTCAAAGAGAGCTTGTGGTACTAGTGCATGAATGACAAAATGATTAGATTAATAGTCTGGAGAAATATGGTACATTTTTAAGTCTGTAAAGATAAAGAAGAGGCTATGAGGCATCCATATATGTCTTGATAAAGTTCTCATATGTCATTTGATCATTTTGAATGAGCTACATGCTTCTTCTAGCTTAAGAGAAGCCATACCATAACTACACGTCATACATATATAAAAGAACTAGCTGTGAGCTAGGAATTTGACTCAAGAGAGGTGATTAGTATTGTGTTAGTTTCAAAATGAAAATAAAATGAAATAAACACACAAATAGCATAACATCTCTAGACCTAGACATTAGGGAGAGCTTATTTTAATAAATATGAATAAAACACACAACTAAAATGCAAAATAAACCTTATTTTACCTTATTTTGATGCTCCAAAATGCTTTTTGTAGTGGTTTGCTTGGTTTGTGCTCATGAAGTCTTCATCAAAGGAGGCTTGGTTATCTCCTCTCCTCTCCTCCTTGACACCTTGTGGGTTTGGCTTGGCTTGGCTTGGAATCAATTTGACATGGTAATAATAATTGCAATGGCTATTGGAATCATTTGTGCATTATAAATTTTCACCAAAATAGCTTTTTGAAGATATTTGAGCATAACTTTGCACCAAAATAGCTTAAAAATGATGTTCATGGCCTCTCTATTTATAGATTTTTCTAAATGGCTAGAATCAACCTGAACTGTCCATCTCAAGATTGAGATGTGTGGCTAAGGATTAATCCAATTATGTAATTAAAATCCATAAATAGGCTCATCAATATTTGGGATAAAAGAGTAATTAAGAGGCATGGAGGGCATTGATGAGGCATGAGAGGCATGAATCTTGATATTTATGGCATTTATGGCCTAGAGGTGTCTTCCCAAGAAATGAGGTCACCTGATAATGCAGATATTCAATATTCATTTCCAAAAATAAGTATTCAACAAGTTTCCATGGAATTCTTAATTAGGCTCTAATTAGGTTTAATTAACTCTTAAACATGATTAAGTACTTTGTGCACAAATTACTCAAATTGATCAGAATACCTTATTATTGGTCTAAAATTTGACTGAATTAGAATTAGAATTCAATGTCAGATGCATTCGATCCATTATCCCATTTAGGATGTTACCAATACCAAATAACAAAGGCATGTGTCTTGTGCAAGATATTTGATAGAAAAGAGAAATCTAGAGCATCCAAGTGTAAAATTAGCATTTTGACTCAAAATGAACTGATCAAAGTTAGCTAGCCCATAAATTGCATTGCCCCATTTTATGATACTCTAGCCAAAATTGGTACTTGAATATGTCAGATTCAAAGCTTTTAATGTGTTTTAGTGTTTTTAGGCCAAATTGTGCATTTTGATGGAAATGGGTCAAAAGCTTAGTTGGAGGTTATCGGTGGCTAGATTTAGGTGTCTACAGTTTGCCCCTATTTAGGAAGATGTTACAAACTATAGGCAAATTGATTTCTTCTCAAATAATGAGAGATGGCCTGTATGCCAAAAAGAAGATGATGGTTGAAGAAAAAGTTTCAAAGAGTGTTTGGGAAGCCTATGATGATTCCCCCTCAAGGGAGTAGCTGTAACATATGTGGATGGATAGTCCCTCAAAAAGAAACAAGAAGAAAGGTGAGAATTAACCCATGTTTGAGATTAATTTAAATAAGAAAATGCTTGTTTGAATTGATTTATAAAGATGACTGATTTGCCCAAAGGTCATTATAATCAAGAATAAAATTCAAAATAATGATTTTCCCATAGGCGGTTATAATTATGAAGATAACCTGGATTGTATAAAGATGATGGTACCCCAGTTAGGGTTAATTAGCAAGCATAACTCAATGATATAATTTGGAATATAGATTAAAGATGAGTGGATGCAAAGTGATGAAAGAGATTAAATAAAAGAATAAGATTGGATCAATAAAAAATATTTAGTTATACCTACCAATGAGGAGATGCTCACCCTTATAAACAATGATACAACTAGAATGGTCAATGGGTAGATTTGATTAAGGATGGGATAGAAAGATTTTCCAAGGTGCCAAGGAGAAAACTTTGTGGCTCCTTTAATTATAGACCTTCTTGAATCTGATTTTTGCTATAGCATGTGATGGTAGGTATCATGATAGAAAACCATGAAGACTTGGCCAAAATATGCATAAAGACTGACTCTTAATCCAGTAAACACTTGAAAATAATGAACCAATGATAAAAACCATGATGATAATGTTGACGTATGAATATGGATAGACTCAATAATAATGTGTGCAAGGAATCACCCAATGAACACATATAGACTAAGTCAAGGCAACAATGTTAAAAACAAACAAACAAGCAAGTGAAAAAATGAACAAACAACTTGAAATAAATAAACAAACAAAAAGCCTGAAAACAAAATCAAAAGAAAGCATCCTAATAATGACTTTGCCCCAGTAGAGAAGATCAAGGATAACTGACTAGGCTTAGATAGGACAAATATTTTTGGATTTTTTGAAATGTTATGAAAGTTTTTGAAATTTTGAGGTATCTTAACTCGATCAAGAATGACAAGATACCTTCTTATAAAATGATGAGAGCATTTGGATTAGGTTGCTCACAAAATGCTGAGAGCGTATAGAAAGGGGGACTGAGGTGACCTCAACATGAATTGAGCATGACACACATAGTCCAAAAATGACTTCAAGTCATAGTAATTCCATCCACACAAAAGGTAGGGAAAAACCAACTAGGTCCCAACAAGCTCTCAAATTCAGCAAATGGCTATTCAAATGAAAACAACAATAGCAAAGTGATATGACAATGCATAATAAACAAGTGTTGCCCCTACTTTTCCCATAGGTGGTTATAACTAGGATATAATGGCATAGGTCAATGATATGAATTTTTCCATAAGTAGTTATAATTAGTAGCAAAATTGGTGAGACACTGATTTGCTCATAGGCAGTTATAATCAAGGTCACATAAACAAACTTGATAGGATGAAAGATATCTTGCTAGATCAACTGTCACACTACTTTCATAGACTATCATTGAAACATGGATTGGATTGATTATTGATGTTAGGTTGTGGAGCTAAAAGCTTCACTGATGCAAACAGGGGAGGAGGTTGCTGAGGGTTGCTGAGTTGCAGAGCAACCAGCGTCGGTTTGATCAGCTGACGTCAGCAGGACAATGAAGAGAAGCAACCGACATCGATCAGGGATCGACCGGCGTCGATCACCTCCAGGCGGACAGGGACCGACGTCGATCGCCTGTGTGGTTCGACTATGAGTTTATTACGGGCAGTCAACTAATGAACCAAGTGTTTGCATGCTTAGTGCTAATTATAGACTGAGAGCTGCAGATCTAATTATTGTAATTAGATGTCTAATTATTGTTTGGATGAGATCTCTATAATAGACTCATGGTTGTATTGTAAAGTTGTTCTAGTTTGAGTTGAGCAAAGTTAGCTCCTTCTGTGTGTGAGGTGAGCAAGGGTGTTCCTCCTAGTTCCACAGCAGTACCAAGGTGGGTGCTGGATTGGAGAGTCAGCTGGATTCTTCAAGTATGTATGATCTTGGTCATCAAGTGAGCATGGCCCTTATAGGAGATCTACATGGTAAGTAAGATCGTTGATCTGCAGGTGTGTGTGTGTGTGTGTGTGCAAGGTCAAGGTTCACAGGTGTGCAGAACCAGTATTGATCTATAGGTTGGAGATCAGATAGGACAACAACACAACAGGAAACAGAATCAGGCAGGATCTACTTGGAGTATGGTGTGTACTCATTGGTATGTACGTGGAGTACATGGAGAGCTAAGAGGAAGGCAAGGTTGTTCCTTCCATAAGTATGGTCTGTTGAATTGCAGGTTGTTGCAGGTTCATGGGGAGATCTACTTAAAGTACTTTTAGTACTTGTGGAGTGCGTGGAGCACTTGTGGAGTGCATGGAGCACAGGTGTAAGGTGAACACCAACTCTGTGTTTGAGTTGGGTGTTGGGACCTAGTAGAGAGAGCTTTGAGGAGAGAATTACTGTTCACTTGAGGTGTGGGAAACCTCTGAAGAGGTGGTGGAGAAGAAGTGGCATCTTCTTTATTGTATTCTTTTCTGTAAGAGTTATTAATACAAGTTGTGTATTGTCTCTCATATTCTATGTTATTCTAAATTCTAGTTACTTGTTGAATCTGGTTAATTTCTGCATATTAAGTTGCTTGGTTTGGTAATCAACTATGTGCTTTCGGTGTTTCATGCACCCTGACAAGTGGTATCAGAGCTAAGGTTACAGGGAGCAGGTTTTGTGTTTGGTTACAGGTCACTCTCAGGGGTTTCTGATTGAGTGGGAGCAGAGCAATGGCAGATGAAAGTAAGCTAAGAATGGAGGAGTTGAAAAGCACAGATGGTCACTTAAGGTCCCATGGAAAGAAAGAGCAGGTAAAAGAATATTGTTGGTTTGTGGAAGATCAGCATGAAGAAACTGAAGAAGCAGATGTTGTAGGTGATGTTGCATAGGATGCTTTGGGAGGTTTCTTGGATAAAGTTGAATCTTGGATAAAAGATTCGGTTGCCTCTTTCCATGCAGCCCCAGGTAGAGGAGCTGGTAAGCCTTGCCAAAGAATTGGCAAAGGGGAAGTGAAGCTAAAATTGTAGGCGACCAACACACAGGTGTTGATGAAGGTCATGCAGGTCCCAGGTTTGGAGATATGGCTAATTTCTTCAAAAAGATTGGGTGATGAGAGATACACAAGAACTCTCACAGTGGATACACTTGAATTAGCTGGTGGTAAGAAAATAGGTACTCTTTATCTACTTGTTTATATTATTGATTCTTCTTCTGTTGTGGAGACGTGGCTTTGTAGGCTTGGTCACATGAGCAGGAAAGAGATGCATGTTCTTAAGCAGAAGACAGATATATTTGACCGGCTTAAGAACTAGAAAGCCTTGGTGTTCTTGGAGGAGATGGCAGACAGAAACCAGTGGATGGTGATGGATACTTCTGAGCAGGGTAGTTTGGACATGGATATTGATTCAAAGGAGCTCGTGGGTAAAAAGTCATCACTCACAGGCGAACACAGATACCAGCATCGATCAGGAAGAACCGGCGTCGAACAGACAAGTGCCGATGTCGGTCATGTGCAGACCAAAGTTGGTGATGTCGGGCAGGGTAAGACCGACGTCGACAATAGGTAAGACCGACGTCGATCAGGAGGACCGATGTCAGCAACAGGGACACCAATGATAGCAGGTTGGTAGTTAGGGATAGACGCATGGGAACCGATGTCGATCGGATGCAGACTATGGAGTGATCGAGGTCAGTCACTGTAACAAATTTTGGGTGGATAACATGCTGTCAAGGAGTCTCAAACAGCCATATGGAAGACTGAAGATGTAAGTAGGCCCTCAAATTCATTGTTACTCTTCTTTATACTCAGTGCTGATTATAGAGCAGGAAGGATCCATGAAATAGGTGGGAGTATGGCAGGGATATGATGCAGAACCAAACGAGAGTTTTTGGTAGGGTTGCCAGCCAGTGCAAAAGCACAGAGATGAATGGATTCCTTAGTTGAAGAATAGAGTGAACGGACACATGAGACGGAAGACCAGGCATATGGTCTTGAGGAGCTGCAAGACAGTGGTACAGGTTTTGATAGGTGGAAGATAAAGCATGGCTTTAGTCAATGTCAGGGTAACTACTGTGGTTCGACTTACTAGGGGGATGATGATTGCAACATCATTTTGTTGTTGTATGTGGATAGTACGCTAGCTAGCAGGGTTTGTACATACAGGGTTTCACTGAGCTAAGGGTAAGATTAGTTCAGTGGCATGTCATGAGGAGTTTAGAGCAGCAAAATTCTTTAACATGGGAGGCATGGAGATCACAGGTAGATTTTGTCTCCAATGGGAGCTGATGTGAATCAGGTGTTGGCAAGGTTCATTACGTAGGATGCAGAGCCGGAGCACACTAAGGGCTAGACAGGTACAGTGTTCAAAATCACATGAGGTCTGGTATAGACCTGATTTCTCCCATGCAGTGGGAGCTGGCAGAGAGTTAGGAGCCAATTCGGGGAAGTGGGTTCTCAGGGATTTTGAGAGGGACCAGTAGCAGGTATACATGCAGGGTCAGGACTTCACTACATGTGTTTGTAGGTTCAGATGTGGCAGGGTACTCGGATGACAGGTGGTGCACCACAGGATGTGTGGTGGGTTGTCTTCAGGATTGAGCTTGAAGAGGGATACAAACCAAGAAATAGATTAGACAGAGTATAGGTACAGGTACAATGTAGTTATTTATCTCCAAGTGGGAGATTGTTAGGTTGTGGAGCTAAAAGCTTCACTAATGCAAACAGGGGAGGAGGTTGCTGAGGGTTGCTGAGTTGCAGAGCAACCGGCGTCAGTCTGATCAGTCGACGTCGGCAGGACAGTGAAGAGAAGCAACTGATGTCGGTCAGGGATCGGCCGGCGTCGGTCACCTCTAGGCAAACAGGGACCGACGTCGGTCGCCTGTGTGGTTTGACTGTGAGTTTAATACGGGCAGTCAGCTAATGAACCAAGTGTTTGCATGCTTAGTGCTAATTATAGACTGAGAGCTGTGGATCTAATTATTGTAATTAGATGTCTAATTATTGTTTGGATGAGATCTCTATAATAGACTCATGGTTGTATTGTAAAGTTGTTCTAGTTTGAATTGAGCAAAGTTAGCTCCTTCTGTGTGTGAGGTGAGCAAGGGTGTTCTTCCTAGTTCCACAACAGTACCAAGGTGGGTGCTAGATTGGAGATTCAGCTGGATTCTTCAGGTATGTATGATCTTGGTCATCAGGTGAGCATGGCCCTTATAGGAGATCTACATGGTAAGTAAGATCGTTGATCTGCAGGTGTGTGTGTGTGTGTGTGTGTGTGTGTGCAAGGTCAAGGTTCACAGGTGTGCAGAACCAGTATTGATCTGTAGGTTGGAGATCAGATAGGACAGCAACACAATAGGGAGTAGAATCAGGCAGGATCTACTTGGAGTACAGTGTGTACTCATTGGTATGTACGTGGAGTACATGGAGAGCTAAGAGGAAGGCAAGGCTGTTCCTTCCATAAGTATGGTCTATTGAATTGCAGGTTGTTGTAGGTTCATGGGAGATCTACTTGAAGTACTTTGAGTACTTGTGGAGTGCGTGGAGCACTTGTGGAGTGCGTGGAGCACAGGTGTAAGGTGAACACCAACTCTGTGTTTGAGTTGGGTGTTGGGACCTAGTAGAGAGAGCTTTGAGGAGAGAATTACTATTCACTTGAGGTGTGGGAAACCTCTGAAGAGGTGGTGGAGAAGAAGTGGCATCTTCTTTATTGTATTCTTTTCTGTAAGAGTTATTAATACAAGTTGTGTATTGTCTCTCATATTCTGTGTTATTCTGAATTCTAGTTACTTGTTGAATCTGGTTAATTTCCACATATTAAGTTGCTTGGTTTGGTAATCAACTATGTGCTTCCAGTGTTTCATGCACCTTGACAATTGAAACTTGATCAAAATCCTCTCACAAAAGGTGCATGAAGAACCAAATGAGCCAAGATCAAAACAAGATTGGGTAGGATGACTAAAAATAGGCTTTGGTCTAGATAGGAATGGAATGATAGGATGGTATGGTCTTAGATAATGATAGGCTAGTAGATTGGATAAGATGGTAAGAGGGTTAGCCCCAAGTGATGGGGTTAATGGCAAGATCTATGATAATGGAAAATATGCATATGTAACAATGGCAACGGCATGGTAATGTGAAATGATATGGTACATGTTTTTGGCTTGGGTGTGTTTTTTGATTCTATTATTTCTGCTAATGGGGAGATGCACATCTTAATCACCAAATGATGCAAATATAATACTTGATCATGTTAATTTCTAGCCCACACCTCATCTGAATAACTACTCCATCAATAAGTACCTATAGATTTAGATGCCAAGAATGCTTTTGTGATCTTCGTTGGTAATTGATTTTGATTTCTTCAAGTGTTGAGACAAGGTATCTTTGTAGCCTCTACAAAGAAAAGTGTAACCATGGATGGTAAACAAGGACAAATAATGGATGGTAGATTTGATTGTGAAATGGAATGGTAGATGATAATGGAATATGGAACGGTTGGGAAACAAATGAAGATCATGATGTTCAGTCACATGTAATGTTGCTGATGTCAGATTTGACATAATTTTGGTTATGGCGAGGCTGAAGACTTGTTCTCTTGAGAGGACCACTAGATTTTTCTATTGTTTGGGCCTAAGAGTAGCTACCATCTGATTAGGCTACAGATAGGAAGCTATTTTGATTTGATCTTTGATTTTGTCTTCATCAAGCAGTGAATAACTTTTGTGCTAAGCTATTGGTGCCTCAATAAGGTTTTCACCAATGAAGTTATCTTGATTGTCTCGTATCACCTCTGAGAAGGTTTCACTAATGAACATTGGATTTTGACTTTGATTTTATTTTAGCGCTTTTGAAAAAATTTCAATAGAAGATGTTGAGGTGGAACTTTGATTGTATCCTAATATCTCTGAAAAGGTTTCACTAGGAGATTGTTCTTCTGCTACATGAATGTGGTCATGGTCTCCTTACTCTTCTTCAACTGTTATGTCACCATGGATGCATTTCAACAAAGTATGATTCTATTGATCCCAATTGACACTTTTAGGAGATGGAATGTCAATGATATGGCTATTTGGGTTGATGATAATGGCCTATGGAATGGTAATGGAATGAGAAGAGGTTGCATAATCCTCATAGAAGATACTAAGATAAATTGTGTCAAAGCTAAAGTAATCATCCTCAAAAATTGTAGAAGGATCATAAATGTATTCAAATTGATCTAAAAAGCATGTGTAACCAATGTTGTAATAGCCATGAACATATTCTTCTTTTGAATTTAATTCTAACTCAAGGGACTCTGAATCTGATGTTGAGACTGATGTTCATTTAGATTCAAATGGTAAATTTAATGTTGATTCAAGAATAGAACCTAACTCTAACTTTAATTATTTATTTGATATAAATTCTATTATAATGATGTCTTGTTTAATATTTGGTTTTAGATAAGCAATAACCTATGATGGCATAATGAGCTCCACAAAAACTAGTTTGTCAGAGTGGGACTCTTCTAGGATGGGAAAAAGGTCAAGAGTAAGTCCTCAGAGACTGGCTTATCAATAGGAGGCTCTTGAAAAATAGGTACATGATTGAGGTAATAATTTTCCCAAAGGTGATTATAATCATTAAGAAGTGACTAGACAAAGATTGGCTCATCAATGTGAGACTCCTTAATAACTAGTATAGGATTGATAAGTGATTCATCACAGGTTGAGTTATCATAAATGGTTGATTCAATAGAAACATCTCAAATGGTTGGTTCTCTTGGCCTTGGTTTCCAATGAGTTAGAAAATACCAGTTTTGAACATAGCTTGGTCTTCAAAGGATTAGATCGATTGAGGTTTGGATGGGATTGGTTCTGGATGAGGAATGGCTTGTGGTTAGATAATGGTAGGGCATTGGGGAGCATGATTGATCACATGAGTCAAAGGATGAAGTCCTAAAATGACAATGATAGGGTGTTGTGGTGCTTGATTGCCTACACAAGCTAAAACACTAGGTCCTAGAATGATGAAGGGGTATTGTGGAGCTTGATTGCTTGCATAAGCCAAAGGATGAGGTCTTGGTATAAAAATAGTTTGGCATTATGGAACCTAATTTATCACACAAACTAAAGGATAAGGTCTTGTATGGGAATTGTGTGACATTGTGATCTTGGAATAGAAATGGTACAATGTGGTGGAGCTGATTACTTGCATAAGCTAAAGCATCCAAGTCTTCCTCATAAACCATATCATCCTAGTTATGAGTTGGCTCATAAGTTGGTTCTTGACTGTGTTCCATGTACTGATTATTGTAAATAGGGTATGTATCTGTATCCCAAAAAACATTATTTGTAGTTGGGTCTTCAGAGTCCTCTTAAAAAACCTATTCATACTAATCTAGGTCTCAAGTTGGATTGTGAGTTGGTTCATGACTTTGTTACCATGAATGTTTATTATGAGGTGGATAGAAATCTATTTCACAAACCATATTATCATCATTAGGGTCTTGACTAAAGTCATAAAAGTAATTTTGTGTAGCCATTCTATCATAGGTTAGATTATACATGACTCCACCATAGGTGTATCTAGACATATCTACATAAATGATGAAAGCTCCAAAAACAAAAAGTTTTAGAGTTCTACAAATTCTAAAAAAACTATGTCCAAAGGACGAATGGTTCAAACTTGGTCTAACTTGGTTGAAAGTGGAGCTGTATCTTCAATATGGTTTGAAAATGAAGTTGTATCTCCAAAATGGTTTGTGATAAGACTTGGCATAAAATAGTCTAACATCAAATGTCTAATGTCAAATGTCATACACACAAAAGTTCAAGCATATGAATAAAAACTGGCATGTCAAAGGTCTAGGTCAAAGTTTTCTAAACAAGATCTAAACTAGGAAAGGGAAAAATTGAGTTACTAGGTCTTTTGGCCAAATGTGGCATAAAAAGCTAGGCTCAAATAAACAAGCATATACTAGGACTTTTGGCCAAATGGCATCAAAAACTAGACTTAAAACAAAGGTATCATGTGATTTGATTTAATCCAACAAGTTTAGAAACAACTTTGACATAAACCCAACACACATAATCAAACATAAACATGATTAGTTGGCATAAGGCATAAGACAAAAGGCTCTTTGAAGAAAGACTGTTCTTTCCTAAATAAAGGCACAAATAATGATAAGTGATGAGGGTAGGATATGCCTGATAAATGTATAATAAATGACCTCATCTTACTCTCTCTTTCTATCAAGTTTGATTGCATTTTGTAACTTTTATTTTGATCTGAGATGAGTTAGGATGTAATTATCCATATTTTGTTGAGTGTGATTCTAATGTTTTAAAAAAACCTTGTAATTCTTAACAAGTGTGTTGGAAAATTCAAGTTTTATAATAAAACAGGTCATTATCAGGCTAAAGAAAAAATATGAAGTGGATTTCATGTTTTTAGAAGCATTGGAATCAATTCAGCGTAGTTCCGAAACTCCACCATACTATTTCAAGTTGTCACATTTTTGGACTTAGCTCTGGAACTCTAAATTTAGCTCCAGAATTATCTGAATTAGCTTCGGTACTCTTATAGATAAGCTCCAAAACTTTTGCAACTAGATATGGAATTGATAAGGATCTATTCTAAACAGCCGGTGATCTGTCAGGTCAATGATCCCATTAAATCAGGAGCAAATTCCTAATTTCCATACTTGCAGATCCAAGACATTTATCACACTACTAGACATCTAGCCACATCTTGATTTAGCATCTATTCTGGGCATGATTCAGTTCCATTGTATCTATGAAACAATTACAACTATCAAAGCATCTATATATACAGATCTGGGAATTTAGGAAATAATAGAAAATCATTGAAGAATAGAGAGAAAAGGATAGATTAGTACATTTTATAATACATAACATTTTATCAATGAAATAGCCATTTCTGTTTTGAAAACAAATTAAATTGTTCAATCCTATTTCTAGGCGGAGCAAGGGCCCACTCCTCCAAAGAACTAGGATCCTCATTTTTTATCAGTAATTATATTTTATTCGCAAAAGCAAATAGGTAACTCTGTTAAATTTATAAATTCTTCCAACTCCTTAAAGTTAAAATTTGTTCCTACAGGCATTTTAGATTAAATTCTCATTTCTTTGCAATCATTTTCTAGCAATCTATTTTATTCTGCAAAAGTGTGTTTATTTCTAGCAATCTATTTCATTTCTAAAATGTGTGTCTACTTCTGAAAAAATTGCATAGTTTGATTCTAATAAGGTTTTAACCAAGAACTCCTTAAGACATTAAAAATCCACTAAACAAAAAGAAAAAATACAAATACCTACAATTAATTACTAAATCACTACGATTCTTCTTGTTGCATATAGATTTAGACACAGCCTTGGTTAAATTTGACATCAACAAAAAGTTGATTAAATGAAGGGAATAATAACAACCATCATTTTTGGCACTGTTATCAGGGACTCACTAGTTGTAATTTTCTAATTACGTGAAAACAAGAGCAACAATCATTCATTTAGTAATCAAAGAAAATTTCCCTAATTTATAAGTAGATGACGAGCCTCCAAGGGTAGATTTATTCCCAAAATATCTGAATAAGAATTTCCATCATCCTCTAGTTTAAATAAGGATGTTGAACAAGAATTGGAGGCACCATTATCTCCTACAAGGCAAGGAGCAAAATTGCCATTTTTAGAATTTTTGGATCAGTCACCAGAACCAAGTAGAACCTTAAGGAGGAGGATTATTTCTCAAGATCTATTGAGGGAATGTTTTGATTCTCAATTGAGTAGTTAACCTCCTACTCCTGACTTTTCACCATCCCCAAAATAGACCACATACCACATTGACTGGAAGAATAATAGAGAGATGGCATGAGAAGCTGGAAGAGAACCTGAGAGAACCTTTACCTATCCCATTCATATTGAGGATGATGAAACCACTATGAAAAACATTTCACCTGCACACTTGCCCACATTTAGAGGAATGTCATCTGAGAATCCTGACCAATTTTTGTTTGAGTTTAAAGTACTATGTTAGACTTATGATTACAAGAAAGATAATCAAAAACTAAAGTTGTTTCCATCTACCCTGAAGGATGAAACAATGAGGTGGTTTATGGGATTAACATCTAATTCTATTACCAATTGAGAATAAATGGAAACTATCTTCCTAGACAAATATCAAGATTATTGTAGAGGAAGAAATTGAAAGGAAGAATTTTTCAAAATTAAACAAGAAGAAGATGAAAATATGGAAGATTATTTGGATAGATTTGTCTTTATGAGTAAAAGATGTGGATTTTTACTTCAAGAAGATTTAAATAATACCATTTTTCTCAAAGGTCTGGATGATGAATCTAGGGAAACCCTTGATTTGATTGGCGAAGGAAACATTGCTCAATTAAGAATGGATGAAATCATAGAAATTTGTAGAAACTATTCAAGGACAAGGGGTAGACCTAAAAAGGGGAAAGCGATTAAAAAATTGAATCCAATTATGAACAAATTGATGGATGAACTGGAAAACTTTAAAATAGACATATTAGTTCAATTAACCTCCACCATGGATGGATTGCAAGCTAAAGCAAATGCCCAACTTGAACCATTATCCATGTATTGTCTTAGATGCAGGAAGAAGCATGCAATAAAGCAATGTCCTTTGGATAAAACAAAAGTTTGTCTTGTCTATGAATCTTTAGAACATGATACTCAATCTTTTTATCTTCTTCCACTCATAAAAAATCAGCTCAAATAAACCAATACATCATCCACCATAGGAAAATTAAATTTTGTTCAGAGACAACCTAACCAAGGATAGTTTATGCCAAGACCAGCTCCTAATCCTTGGATGATGCCATGGGCATCTCAAATAGTACCAAAAAGTTGGTGGTAGCCACCTTGGGCCCCTCAACCCACATGGCATCCTCAAGATTGGGCAAGTCAATCTTGGTATACTCAAGGACATCATTAACCTTGGGCTGGTCAAAGAAATCCTTATGCTTGGCCACAACCTAGATGGGGTCCTAGTAATTATGTGCAAGGGAAAACATATCTAAATCAGAACCAACAAGCCATAATGGGACCTCTATCACAAAATCTACATGTTGAAAACATAGTCCAAACAAAAATGCCAACACAACTAGTAACAAACCCAAGAAACAAACAAACAACTCCTGTATACGAAATAGAACCAGAAAAATCAGTTGATTTAAATATAATGGATTGTAAAAAGGTTCAAACTAGATCTAAAAAAATAGTTAGTAGTCCACTTGTTATAATAACTAAGATGACAGAAGAAGCTAAAACCCCTAGCACAGTTACACTTAAGGAAGATGACAAAGAAAAAGATAAGGAACCAGAATGAAATTCTACTGAGATTCCACTTCTAGAAAGACTTAAAGAAACCATAGAACTTAAAGAATTTGAATTGGTGAAGGAACTAAGAAGATTGAATATTGAAATACCATTATTACAAGCAATTAAGGATGTTCTAGAGTTGAACAAGTTAATCAAACTATTATGTATAAAAAAACCTGGAAGAAAGAAATAGTACCCTAGGACTATTTAGGTAGACAGGAAACTTGCTGATTTATTAGCAAGAAAACTCCTACTACCCAAATATGGAGATCCTGGAAGACCTATTATTTCTATTTTTATAGGGAATAAGGATATACATAATGTTTTGATTGATAGTGGACACTTTGAAAACATTATCATTAATAGGCATACAACCTACTAATACCATATTGTAGATGGAAGATCAGTCTGTAGCAAAACCAGAAGGAGTTATTAAAGATGTGGCAGTAATGGTGGAATCATGGGAATATCTAGTTGACTTCCTTATATTGTAGCCAAAAGTTAAAACACTTGGTTATCCCATTATTTTGGGGAGACCATGGTTAGCTACAGTTGTTACCTTAATTGATTGTAGGTCAGGTGATATGAGTATTTCAAATGGTAATAATTCTAAGCAAATTTCATTATATCCCTGTACATGACCTTTTATTGATAATCAAGCAAAATTATGAGTTGATAATCTTGATATTAATGAGCAAAATCTATCTTCTTTGGCTATGATAACATTGCAGGATCATGTACAAAAAATAGATGATATGGTTAATTCTTCATTAAATGAACATCAATCATCATTGGAGTAGTCAGGATTAGTTTTGGAACTTGCAGAATCTATTTTGAAACCATCACAGTTAATTCTGGAACCACACCAATTCCCTACAAATGAAGAGAATTTCACTCTGGAGGAACACGATTTTTCTTAGGGAGAGGAAGGATTTGTAGCTTCAGCTTTATAGATATCAGGAGATGATGAAGAATTTTTGGAAAATAACAGTAACTAGGAGTTTGACCTACAACAAGATAAATATCGTAACTCTTCTTGTTGTCCTTTGTCCAACATTCTGCCTCTAGGAACTTTTGAAGATGTTGCTACATATCATATGTTGTTACCACATGCCTATCCACTAAACACCTTACTGGAACCCTTTCAACAAATCAGTTCATCATATCCTGGAACCAAACATGTTGAGATTCAACCAAGAATTTTTTTGAATATTAATCGCTATTTAAAGAATGATGAAGTCAAACTATTTGATGTTTTGAAGGATCATACTAAATCTTTTGCTTGGGACTATAGAGATATGAAGGGAATTCATCCAAGTATCTGCACCCATCACATTTATACACAAAAAATTAGACTAGTTAGGCAACCTTAGAGAAGGATTAATCCAACCTTAAGGGATATAGTAAACAAGAAATTGAAAAACTATTACAAGTAGGTTTTATCTACCCTATCTCAGATAGCCAGTGGGTGTCTCCTCTTGTAATTATCCCTAAAAAGAATGGAAAATAGAGAATTTGTGTTGACTATAGGGAACTAAACAAATCCACCCTGACAGATTATTTTCCCTTACCATTCATAGATCAAGTCTTAGACAACCTTTTAGGTAAACAGTACTTTTCCTTCTTGGATGGATTTAGTGGATACAATCAAATAAAAGTTATTGCTGAGGATCAGGGCAAAACTACATTTACTTGTCCATGGGGTACTTTTACTTACAAGGTATTGCCATTTGGACTATGTAATGCTCCAACAACCTTTCAAAGAGCTGTATTAGCAATTTTTTTAGACCTAATAAATGATTGTGTGGAGGTATACATGGATGACTTTACTGTGTATGGAGATACATTTGATGATGCCTTAAAATTTTTGGATAAAGTATTAACAAGATATGAACAACATCACTTATCTCTTAGTCATGAGAAATGTTTGATGATGGTTGATGAAGGGATCATATTAGGGCACCATATTTCAAAAAGAGGAATTTAGGTTGACCAAAACAAAATTAAGATTATTTTAGACTTGCCTATTCCTCAAACTTCCACAGATATCAAATCATTTTTAGGACATGCTAGATACTATAGGTGCTTTATCAAGGATTTTAGTAAAATTGCTACCCCCATGTTTAAATTGCTTACCAAGGACTGTGAATTTCTTTGGGATGAATAGTGTCAACATCTTTTTGAAGAAATTAAAGAGAAATTAGTAATTGCCCCAATATTGCAAAGACCTAATTGGGAGAAACCTTTTCACATCCAAAGTGATGCCTCAAATACCTCAATTGGTACAGTTTTGGGATAGAAAGATGAAGAAGGAATAATGTATGCTATTTACTATCTCAGTAAAAATCTTACTCCCATTGAAAGAAATTAAATTGCCACTGAAAAATAATTTTTGGCTGTGATCTATGCAACCAATAAATTTAGACATTACATTACAGGGTACAAAATATTTGTACATACAGATCACTCAAAAATTAAATATTTAATAAACAAACCAGTGGTTGGAGGTAGAATAATTAGATGGTTATTACTTCTATAAGAATTTGATATGACCATTGTGGACAATCTAGGCAAATCTAATGTAGTAGCTGATTTCTTGTCAAGATTGACCACTACAGGGGAGCAGGATCCAGTCAAGGATAACTTTCTAGATGAATAATTGTTTGTTATTTCAGCTAATACACCATGGTTTGTTGACATGGAAAATTATCTTGCAACAGGTAAGTTTCCTCCTTTCACTAAAAAACAAATAAAAAAATTAATCAAAACTAGTGCATAGTTCAAATGGTTAAATGGAATGTTATTTAAATGTGGTCTTGATTTGGTTTTACGCAAGTGTGTAAGAGAAGATGAAATATTTGACATCATCCGAGCATGTCATGATGAACCAAGTGGAGGACACTATTCAATGAAAATAAAAGCTCACAAGCTACTTGGCACTAGTTACTATTGGCCATCTCTGTACAAAGATGTGAAGAGATATATTAGGCAGTGTGATCCTTGTCAAAGGATGGGACAGCTAACCATTACCAATGAAATGCCTCTGCAACCACAAGTAGTGATTGAACCATTTGAGAGATGGGGATTGGATTTTTATGGACCCTTTAATCCTCCTTCATAGGGAAAAGAGCACATTCTTGTGTATACTGATTATGTAACAAAATGGGCAGAAGTGTAGGCTTTAACAAATGCCACTGAAGAAGCAGTTGTTGATTTCCTTTGGCACAAAATTATGGTAAAGTTTGGAGCACTAAAAAGCTTAGTTTCAGACTAGGGACTACAATTTATGTCTAATATGATCCAGGCCTTCACAATGTATTATCAGATCAATCATAGGAAGTCATCTCCCTATCACCCACAAGCAAATGGACAAGTTGAAGTAACAAATAGAGAATTAGAAAACATCCTCACTAAAATAGTTGAAGCTGAAAGAAGAGATTGGGTAAAAAGACTACTTGAAGCTGTTTGGGCTTACAATACAACTTGGAAAAGCACAATAGGGTTTTCACCATATGAGTTAGTCTATGGGAAAAAGCCCTTGTTGCCTATTAAGTTTTAACTATAGACATTGAGGACATCAGCTAAGGTGGGAATTGAATTAGATGCAGCTCAAAAGGAGTGAATCCTTCAACTCAATGAATTGGATGAATTCAGAATGGAAGGACTTCACCAGACAGAGATAATTTGAGGTCAAAGGAAGTAATGGCATGATTCACATATCAAGGAAAGACAATTCAAACTAAGAGACTAGGCATTATTATTTGATTCTAAGTACCAACAATTCAAAGGTAAATTAAGAACCAGATGGTTGGGACCTTATCAGATCAAGCAGATATTTGACGATGGTTCTATTCAGTTACTTCCCATTGATGTTAGCAAAAGAATACTCTTGGTCAATGGACACAGGCTAAAACTTTATAGGAAGCCTCCTACTAAGGATGAATTCTTGAAGTAGATTGAAGCAAACAAAGAATTTGATGATATGGAAGAACCCAGTTCTTCCAAAATGATCAAATAATTAGATGAAAAGATCCAGAATAAAGGGAAGAGGATGAAAACCAGTAAATGGGTTTCTCTTCTTCAAAAAAAAAATAAAAATCAATTGAAAACCAATGATGGCGGTTGATCTTCTCAAATAAATGGCTAATTTAAATAATTTTTTTTTTATTCTAACTATTTTTTCTAATTGTTTTTAAGGAATGATGAGTCGTCATGATAGAGGGATTACATCATCAAGGATGGTAATTATGTTTTTAACTTGTTAAAGGTTAAATTGAAAATTTGCATGTGTGATTAGACTTGATTTAAAAGATTAGTATGATGAGTCATCTATTGTACATCATGGTTAATGTGCAAAATCATGAGAAAGATATTGATGATGGAATGAGTTGGTGGATAGTCATAAAGAATCATTCTTATCATTGCATCAACAAAGTAAAAGCTAGCTACAAAATTTTTTCAAAAGAGATACAATGAATTACCTCTGTCAGTTCCACAGCTGAGTACAGTAGTTCTACAGTCAAAATTGCTAAGTCTCACAGCTGAGTATAGTAATTCTACTACCGAATCCACCAGATCAGCAACTGAATCCACTAGTTCTATAGCCAAAATCATTAGTTCCATTGATAAGAAAAGCAATCTTCAGCTAACCTATGTAAGATTCAAGAAGAATGAATCATGGGAATCAAAAAGAAGTCAAAACTAGAAAATGATACTTAGCGCCTTGCAGATGAAGAAGTAGCAACTATCTTTCAACAGGCAGGATGGCTGGAGTTTTTGAGAAAATTTCCCAAATATAATGATGAACTGGGAAGATAATTTGTTATCAATTTAGAAAAAATAAGGACAAAATTTTAGAAGGTTTTTATTCCTTTTTTTTTGAATGTAATAAGTGAGATGTCTAGAATACTAATAGTGCATGTCCCAAACCCTATCAAGGGGACATTAAAAGACCTGGATGAAACCTTGTTGAAAGAAGGGGAAGCTGAACCCTAGTATATTTACAATACAAATAAAATCATCAAAGGAGTCAAAAGGGCCAGCTTGCCCAAACCCTTTGACAGAGTAGCATTTTGGATAGTTAAATATTTAACCTGTGATGGACAATTTAGGACAGCAGGAAAAAAAGTCCTAAAAATCTTTATACACCTTAGATATGAGCTGAAAATCCAGAATATATAGTGAACCTTCCAGGGTTTCTTTTTGACTCCATCCATACAATGGCCAAGAGGTATTCTTGGGGTGTAGGAACAATCAGACATCATGGGTTAGTGCATTTAGTATGCCAGCACCATTTCCTTTTAAAGAAAAATGGGGAAGAGATGTGGGACAAATTTCTTGGCAAATTTAGGCAAAACCCTGGTATTTCCATAAGAACAATAAAAAATCCTCCTACCCCTTAGTTCATTTAAAAACTGATACCATTGTTGAGGCAAAGAAAATATTAGGGGAAGAAAAATTACCAAAAAGAAGAAAATCTGGAAGAAAAGTTAAAATTGCAGACCTTACTGTGCCTTCTCAAGAAATTTCTTCTTCTACAGAAGCTACAAAAGAACTGATACCTATCTCTGACAGTGACAATTCACCTAAGCCTGAGCAAAAGGTGAACATCAAAAGAAGTTCTAAAAGGAGACCTATGTCTACACATTTTGAGGCTCTTCAAGAAAGAAGACGTCATAAAAATTCTAAAGAAAGTCTAGAGGAGATGGAAGAACAAGAAAGGCTAGAAACTGAAGCTACTGATATTTTAGGCAGCATGGCCATGACTCCTCCTAGACCAATCCAAATAGAAAAGGAAAAAGGAGATGAAAGATTTGAGGAGCCAGTTTTCCAAGAAATGGCTGAGACAGTAGCACCATCACATGCAGAAGATGAATAGGCATCTTGGAGAAGGAAAGGGAAATCCCCTATGGTGGAAGAAGAATGCTTAACTACCCAAAAAAAATTTAAAAAAGAACAAAACCAGTAGATTAAATAGGCTCTATTTTTTTCTAGATTAGAACTCATTATCAAGGAAAGGGATGAGGAATTGAACTTCTTCAAACTCAAATTAGAACAGAAAGAAATGCTCCTTGAAGAATTAACAAACCAGTTCACAGCCAAGAATGAAGAATTAGCAAAAATTAAAAGGCAACTGATGGAGAACAAGGACAAATGTATAATACAGACCTCTATGTCAATAGTCTCTACATAGACTGAATTAACGTATCTACCACTCAAGTAGTTATGGGATGATACATGTAGAGAACTCAGTGTAATCAAGGCATCCAATACAGACTTGAAAGACAAACTGGCAGAAAAAGAGAAAGCAAGGAAGGAATGGGAAGACAAATTTTATAAGGAGGAAAATGATAAGTATAAATGTCTTGTGAAAATACAAATAGTTTGTATGATGAGTGAGAAACTACTTGCATGCAGAAGGCATTCTCCTATTTATAGCATGTTTTTAGAGGAAGAATTCATTCGCTGGTAGTTGGCAAGGATAGCATGTGGCCTTCCACATGAAATAAAATATGAAGCTAATTTCTTGGCCACCTACTCCTTAGCCAATATAGAATAGAAAAATCTTCTTTGTGAATTTTACCTCTACAATTTTATACTAGAAAGAAATACAAGTTTTATGATCAATTTGTATGTAGGGGAAAGCCAACTTAACACATTTGTCTCTATTCTTCAAAATCAGATTCCATGGAAAGAAAGGGAGTTAGAGCATTGGTCAAAGGCTAGTTCATCTAGTCTCTATATGAGAATTCATTATGGTAACCCACTCATCTTTGCTACACATTTCCAATCCCATGCATTTAATGACAAATTCAGGGGACCTTATCTTTTCAATTTACAACAAAGCATGGATGTCTTCACCTCTTATGAGAAGGCAAATTTTGAGAATATCTATGATGCATGTTTAAAAAGATCAGAATTTCTTTCGGTGTCATTGAAAATAAGGGAAGTAATATCCCCTCCAAATTTAATCTAGAGTCTAGAAAGGGCAAAAGCTTTATGCACAATAATTCCTCAGATCAATGAAACTCCCCTGTGCATATAGATAGGAATGTGGACAAGGCCACCTCTACTTCTCACTCCCATCTCTCTTTGGCAAAATAGATAACTTCAAAACCCCACTCAATTTGTGGAATGGAAAAGAAAAGTAGAAGTAGGAGCTGGGTATAGTACCTTTGAATCAAAGCATTGGGATATTCAGTTCCAGCCATTTGACCTGAACAATCAAATGGAATGTAGGATATACAATCCTTACTTTAAAGAGTGAAGTTTGTAAAGGGACTTACAAACAAGTAAGTATGGGGGAAATGATGAGGCTAGGATATGCCCGATAAATGTATAATAAATGACCTCATCTTACTCTCTCTTTCTATTAAGTTTGATTGCATTTTGTAAATTTTATTTTGATATGAGACGAGTTAGGATGTAATTATCCATCTTTTGTTGAATGTGATTCTATCGCTTAAAAAAAACCCTGTAATTCCTAACAAGTGTGTTGGAAAATTTAATTTTTGCAATAAAACAGGTCATCATCAGGCTAAAGAACAAATATGAATTGGATTTTATGTTTCTGGAAGCATTGGAATCAATTCAGCTTAGTTTTGAAACTCCACCATACTATTTCAAGTTGTCACATTTTTGGACTTAGCTCCAGAACTCTATATTTAGCTCCAGAATTATTTGAATTAGCTCTGGTACTCCTGCAAATATGCTCCAAAACTTTCGCGGCTAGATATGGAACTGATAAGGATCTATTCCAAAAGGTTGGTGATCTGTCAGGTCAATGATCCCATTAAATCAAGAGTAGATTCCCGATTTCCATACTTATAGATCTAAGACATTTATCACACAGCTGGACATCCAGCCACATCTTGATTTAACATCTATTCTGGGCACGATTTAGTTCCATCGTATCTATGAAACAGTTAAAGCCATCAAAGCATCTATATATATAGACCTAGGAATTTAGAAAATAATAAAAAATCATTGAAGAATAGAGAGAAAATGATAGATTAGTACATTTTGTAATACATAACATTTTATCAATGAAATAGCCATTTCTATTTTGAAAGCAAATTAAATTGTTCAATCCTATTTCTAGGCGGAGTAAGGGCCCACTCCTCCAAAGAACCAAGATCTTCATTTTTAATCGATATTTATATTTTATTCACAGAAGCAAATAGGTAACTTTGTTAAATTTATAAATGCTTCCAACTCCTTAAAGTTAAAATTTGTTATAAATTTGTTCTTGCAGGCATTTTAGATTAAATTCTCATTTCTTTGCAATCATTTTCCAACAATCTATTTTATTCTACAAAAATGTGTTTATTTCCAGCAATCTATTTCATTTCTGCAATGTGTGTCTACTTTTAGAAAATTTGCATAGTTTGATTCCAATAAGGTTTTAACCTAGAAGTCCTTAAGACATTAAAAATCCCCCAAAACAAAAAGAAAAAATACA
This sequence comes from Torreya grandis, assembly GCA_037957365.1. NCBI lineage: Eukaryota > Viridiplantae > Streptophyta > Pinopsida > Cupressales > Taxaceae > Torreya > Torreya grandis. The sequence continues at coordinate 3,067,022 of JARHVA010001043.1, forward strand.
AATACCTACAATCAATTACTAAATCACTAGGATTATTCTTATTGCATATAGCTTTAGACAAAGCCTTGGTTAAATATGACATCAATAGAAAGTTGATTAAATGAAGGGAATAATGACACGCATCAATAAGGATAGGTATTAAACAAACAAACCATCAATAATTTTCAAATTTGATTAATCAATTAACCGAAGTTATACAACTCAAAAATAGAAAGATCTATGTATCAGCCCCACAAATTAAGGCCTAAATAGAAATCAATCAATGTTTGAATCCAAACTTGACAAGGCTAATTGAAAACTCAACGGTGAAAGCTAGGATTTGACTAAACAAGCTAGATAAGATTGGAGAGCATGATAACACAAGACAAAGGTCTAAATGGTATACATAAAATGGTTTGAAAAAATGGTTTCTAATACAAGGTAAATTAGTCTTGAAACAAATTGAGCATCCTAACAACATAAACATGCTTGAATGATGTGATCTATGTTATGTTTCAAAGACTTAAAAGGATCAAAATGTTTTGACATTATTTGGGTAGCATAACACTACCCTCCTCAACTCAAATACATTGTTTTGACATGGATTACGAATAAACAAACAAGTTTTAGTCTCAAAATATACCAAGAAAAAATGACCAAAATACACTAAGTATAATCATCCAAATAATAGCAAGAGTATGGCAATGTGGGGTTGACTAAACTAACAAGCTTTTGAATGTTTCTAGGGGAATCAATTGCACAATGGATTTCATGTCAAATGATGAAAAAGACAAGCACAAAAATTAGGTGACCATGGACTTAAATAGTTTTAAAAAGGTCTATTCTTTTTTACAATGACTACATCTTGTTGTTCACTCAGTGTAGTGCGATGTCCAAATGCAGATACATCCCATGTGCAACTCAGAAGGAGTAAGTGAAGTCAATTATAGGAGATGAAATCCTAGGTCAAATCTTCCCTAAAGAGCTCATGGGAGGTAATGGCATCCCCCTTAGAATCCAAGTTTACATTAAATAAATAAAGCATAAAATAGAAAAACTTTAGGGTCACTGTCAAGGTCACCCAATACTTTTGTGAGTTTTTGGGGAGTACTTTAGATGACTTTCTTTCTATGCCTTGGACTAAGAAATTTACAAATAATGAAAACAATTTTGATTCCAAGGGTTCCCTAAAGGTGAAAAATGGAAGAGCATATATGCACAAACCTTCTTTTTAACAAAAAAGTTCTAATTAAACAACTATTGAAAACAAAAATTGACAAGTGTGTTCAATTGAAGCCCAAACAAAAGATGTGGTGGTGTTCTTTTGACCCCTTGGTCTTAAGTTATAACTTTGAACGCCTTAACTTAAGCCTCTAAATGTTTCATTAAGCACCAAAATAAGGTTACTAATTCATTTTAAAAGCATTCAAAAGGTGGTCTAAAACATGATTTATTAAATTTGAAATCCGTTGGTTACTTATGTACCCTTAAGGCATCACCCCAAAAGCAAATGTGTTAGATTAGAAACATCCAAATAGATTTTCAATACTTTGTAAAAGCTCTATGAAAATTGAAGTTAAACTAATGTCAAATTCTAAAAATTTAGGAAAAAACACATGGCTTTAAAAAAAACATCCATAATAGAATCTATATGACCCTAAACCAAGCATTTTAAAATAGCCTTTTAGCTCTCAGGTTTCACACAATCAAGTTGGGATCTGAGTCAAGGTGATTTGGGTCAAGTGAGGTTGAGTTGGGATCTGAGTTAGGGTGAACTGGGTTGAGTCAGACCGAGTTGGGATCTGAGTCAGGGTGAGTTGGGTCAAGTCATGTCAAGTTGGGATCTGAGTCAGGGCAAGTTAGGATCTGAGTCAAGCCAAGTTGGGTCAAGTCAGGGCGATTTGGGACCTAAATTACACAATATCAAGAACAAAACTATGAGCTCCAAAAAATAAGCTTTTTGCTTATATCTTCACCTTTTTTGCTTCCACACTCCAAGACCCTACATGACAATGGTTAGTATGTTACTTGTAGGTACTATTTGATTAAATTTATGGGGTATAGTCCTATCGGGCATGCCATTTATGAGCTAAGAATTTGAATCAAGAGAGGTGGTTAGTTTCAAAATAAAAACAAAATGAAAGAAACACACTAATTAACATAACATCTCTAAGCCTAGACACTAGGGAAAGATTAGTTAACAAACATGAATAAAACACACAACTAAATGCAAAAGAAACCTTCTTTTTCCTTCCTTAGATGGTCTAAAATTATTGTTGTAGTGGATTTTTTATTTTGTGCTCATGAAGTCTTCATTAAAGGAGGCTTGGATATCTCCTCTCCTTTCCTCCTTGGCACCTTGTGGCTTTGGCTTGGCTTGGTGTGGAATCAATTTGACATGGTAACACTAATTTCAATGGCTTTTGGAATCATTTGTGCATTATACCTTTTCACCAAAATAGATTTTTGAAGATATTTGAGCATATTAACTTTTCATCAAAATAGCTTTTTGAATATATTTGAGCATAATAACTTTGCACCAAAATAGCTTAGAAATGATGTTCATGGCCTCTCTATTAATATATTTTTGCAAATGGATAGAATCAACTTGAAACATCCATCTCAAGATTAAGATGTGTGGCTAAGGATTAATCCAATTATGTAATTAAAATCCATAAATAGACTCATCAATATTTGGGATAAAGGAGCAATTAAGAGGCATAGAGGGCATTAATGAGGCATGGGAGGCATGAATCATAATATTTACGGTATTTATGGCCTAGGGATGTCTTCCTAAGAAATGAGGTCACCTGATGATGTAGATATTTAATATTTATTTCCAAAAATAATTATTCAACAAGTTTCCATGGAATTCTTAATTGGGCTCTAATTTGGTTTAATTATATCTTAAGCATGATTAAGCACTTTGTACACAAATTACTCAAATTGATAAGAATGCCTCGTTATTGGTCCAAAATTCAACTGGATTGGAATTGGAAGTAAATTTTAGATGCATTAGATCCATTATCCCATTTAGGATGTTACAAACACCAAATAACAAAGGCAAGTGTCTTGTGTAAGAGATTTGAAAGAAAAGAGCAATCTAGAGCATGTAGGTTCAAAATTGGCATTTTGACTCAAAATGAATTTATCAAAGTTAGCTAGCCCATAAATTGCATTGCCTATTTTATGATACTATAGCCAAAATTGGCACTTGAATATGTCAGATTCAAAGCTTTTAATGCATTTTAGTGGTTTTAGGCCAAATTGTGCATTTTGATGGAAATTGGTCAAAACCCTGGTTGGTGGTTATCGATGGCCAAATTTAGGTGTCTAGACCAACAAGTTTTTGCATTTATTATAGGTGCTAAAAAAGTTAACCAAGGTCAAAAGACTTTATGGAAATGTTCTCTTTAGTGCCAAAAATATACCTTGAAAATTTGGAATCTTGAAGTGTCTTTTAGCTCAAATTATAAAGCTTCAAAGTTGCTCTTATAGACTGTGATGGGATAGAGACCATCATGTTTAACTATGCTAAATTCTATGGTCATCTAGTTAGACAGATCTAATGGTGAACATGTGTTCATACTAAAGGATATTAATGGTATGTATTAAGTAAATATCTCAAATAGAGTACGTGGGGCTACCAAGTGGTAAAATCTCATTTGAAGACAAATTGTAGTGTACAAAAGGCACATGAGGGTGCCAAGTGTCTCACACTCATTAAACTATTAGAAGATCCAATAGTGAGTGTGTAGTAGTATAGATTATGATCAATGGTGCATATTGAGTCAACTTATCAAAGAATGAATTTTCTAGTGACATGTGTCACATTCACAAATCTTAGATAGAAGATCAACGATGAGCATATGATTGTGCAATCAGAAGATCGATGGTGTGAGTTAAGTCAAAGACTCAATGTGTGTAAAAGCTGCCAAGTGACACAATTGTGGAATTTCAAATATTATATCAATGGTGAGTGCTACAAGATAAAGACCTAGCTGATCTGAGGAGATTGATGATGCGTATTTGGTTAATGTTGCAAGGGTGCATAAGATGAGATCAACATGTTTGAAGTTTAACATTTTCTTAGTGACTATTGGAATTCAAATATTCAAAGTGATCCATTACAAGTTTTCCAAGGAAATTTGGTTCAAATTGTAGATTATATGTGAAGGAGACTTTAAGGTACAACTGGCTAAGTTTCATACCTACTAAAGATAATTTGAAGGTCTCAAAATTAAGGAAGAAGATACTGTGGCATCTTAACTTCTAAGGGTTGATGAGGTAGTGAACATGATTAGAGTTCTTAGAGAGGAGATTTATGAAGATACTACAGTATAGAAGATATTGATAACTCTTACACTCAAGTTTAATTCAAGAGTTTCTACTGTAGAAGAAAGTAATGATCTCACTAAGTTAAAGATGGATGAAATGTATGGCATTCTAGCTAATAATGAGATGAGAGTTGATGAGGATAGACATCCTAAGAAAAAAGCTGTATACACATAATATTTTCAAACTTTTACCAATTACTAACAATTTATTTCTTTTAGGAACCCATCGAGTCTCAATCTCTTTGAGTGCATGCCTTAAGGGGTACACTGGGAAAGGGGTGGGCATACCATTGGTTCTTCGTAATATTTTTATCCCTTTTTCCACTTTCCATATAGACACTTGTCTCCTAAATTTATTTACCCTAAGCTTATTCTTCTCTATCTTACCCATTCTAAACATTTTTCATATCATTATCCTCATTTTTCTTGCTCTGACCCCCTTTTGCTAGTTGACTGTACTAGGTCGATTAGGTCAACCTTGTATAGTTTTCAACTTCTGATTACTCTACAGGGTCAACTAGGTTGACCCTATACTATATTTGGTTATTTTCACTTGAGAGTTTTGTTAGCCTTATAGCCGACCTAGCTCAAGACCTAGTGATTTATCTCTCAAAAACATACATGATCAACTGGGTCGACCCTGTATAACCAACATATTCAGAAGGATTTAGGGTAAGATCCACCTATATATAAAAGTTCATTTTTAACCATTTGAATATAGAGAAGTGAATAAGAATAAGTATGAATGAACATCTTCTTATTAACCATTCTACTTAAGAATAAATCTTAGGGTTCGATACTTTCTTTGGAGATACGGATCTTGTCTTGTGGAGAAGTATTTTAGATGCATAGATAGGTTGTGTAGCCTAGAGCTAATTTGTCTTTGTTATCCTTACACACCACAACAATCTCTTATGAATCACCCTAGCCAAGGAAGAGATTGAGGCTCGACGGGTTCATCTTCAAAGGTAAGTGTTCCTAACTTTATTTCTCCTTTGTAAGAGTAGGGAGATAATGCAATTGTGTTTCTCTTCCATGTATTAGGATTATATATATATTGACGTGAGTATATGTCTTATATGTATGTTTAGTTTAGTTTTTTGTCTAATCCCCACTTTATGCCACAAGCTTTGGTGTGTGCTAGATTAGATTTACTTTCTTGTTTATTATATATAAGTGAAACTTTAAACCTAGGACTCTTTTAGGGTCGTTGCATGATTGTGTTAGACTATAGACTTTGGAACCCATCTGAGCATGGTGTATTATGAAAATTGATCCCCTAATCAGGTCTATCAAATCCTCATATTGGTCATGCTCCCACTTAACAAATGTATTCCTGATCAGAAGTGTAGGTATGTTCTATCTTCTCTGAGCAAAGATTGATTTATAGACATGATGCATTTATGATTTCATACATTATGGTGAATCCGACATGAAATAACCCTTGCAAGATTTTTTTACATTATTTCATTATTTTTATCATATATTTTCCATACTAGGTTGATTGTATTGATCCATCTCTAATGTCTATGAATAGGTTTTTAGGTATAGGTTATTGGATCAACTCTATTAATCCAGTATAGGTTTTTAGCTTTTTTAATTTCTAGTCCAGACTACTAGGTTGACCTAATAAACATAGTTGACCCTGTACATTTTTAGGCCTCCTATTTAGCATATAAGGTTGACCCAGTTAACCCTGTACATTCAAAACACTCAACAACAAGTTTTTACAAAGCTTGATCGACCCAGTTGACCTAGTTAGTAGAATTTGAAAGCAATATCAAGGTTATTGAATAAAAATATTTATTCTATGCATCTTTGATCCACCAAGGTTATTTTTTATCTCTTTGTATCTTTCTTTACAATCTTTCCTTTTACAGTTTGTAGTCTTTAAAACCGCCCCTACACAATTAACTAGATCAACCCTGTCGACCTAGTTATATGTTTTGTGTATTATTTAGATAACTGTGTTGACTCTACCAACCCTCTTCATTTTTATACCTTGCTTTCATAGTATAAAATCAACCATGTCAACCCTATTATATATTTTGTGCATACATTGTTGACTATATCAATATTGTACTTTGTTTTAAATTTAGAATTTACCTTATATGTTATTAATTAGGTCACACTTTCTTTTCTTGTTGCTTGCATGATCATAATAGATCACATAGTTTAATTAGGTGGTTTTAAAAAATAAAAAATAAAAAAATCACTATTTTATATTTTATGCACACATGACCAAATCACAAAATCTAAACAAGCATTTTAACATTTGTTTACCCAAGTCCAACCTATTTGGATTTCATCACCAAGGGGGAAAACAACTTGATGTTTTGATCAAGTATAAATCATGGTTAATGGTGTATTATTGCTAATCACCTGACACCCTTATTTCTATATTTTTTTAAGTGAGGGGGTAGGCCCCAATACCAAACTTGTATCATTACCACTCTAGATCCCTTTCAACCCAAACTACTTGAAACCATCCTTAGCTTACCTTATAGTTCCTTGCTTACAACCAACTTCCCATCACATCTAAAATCATATACTAATAATCTAATAAACATTTAGGTTGACCAATTAGTTAGCTATTTACTTTCCAAATTGATTACTTTCTCTTTGCTCAATTGTATTTTGTATTTCAAAAACTTGCATTAACCAATGTTGGTACAAGGTTTTATGTTGTGTGATTCAATTGGGTTGGTTAGCATTTATCCAATTGATTGTTTGTTTCCCTAAAGTTCTTAATTTTAAAATTAATTAAAAAAATTATATTATTTTAATTCATAATTTGTTACATGTTTCTTAATTTTCCTATCTATTGTACTAGGTTGACCCAGTACCCTGGACATTTTTCCAGTCTCTATTCACTATACTAGATCAACCCAGTCGACTCTATGCTATTTAAAGACCGTATTCACTCTTTTTCCAAGCTTTGTTTATTATGTTAGATTGAACCAATCAATCTTGTACTATTTATAGACCCTATTTCTATGTTAGGTCAACCCAGTCGACCATGTATTATTTTTATCTTTTCCTATTTCTTTGCTTTCTCATCTATCTTTCTTTCCCTTCATTATGGAATTTATACTTGATGACAATATTGAGTTGTAGTCAATAGACATGATGAATTTTACCAACCCTCATAGGGTTTCCCATAGACAGAGTAGGGTTCCTCTCTTGGATGTTAGTAATGTTCATATTGTCACTCACATAATGAACTATGGGACTCCTCCTACTACCTCTTCATAATGTAATGCTCTCTTCTCATGAGAAGACCAAACCAAATTAGATTATACCCCTGAAATGCTCTTCTTTATCTCTAAATTTCCTCAACATCAAGGAAAATATCCTTATACTATTTACAATCTTATGATTAGTGGTTAATTTGAAGAGTCACATTCACCTACTCCTACATTCACAACTGGATTTGGGGGTACCACTTTCTTTGATTCTCAGCGTCTTCCTTTGATTATGACCCCTTCTCATACCATGACCTCTTATTCTCTAACTTATTCTACCTCCATGCCTAGTATATCCACTAACATGGAAGGTTTCTACATCTAGTGGGCTTCTCATAAGATCCACTATCCTTAATCCTTCCACTAGTGCATTGTTTGCTACCCAAGGTAATCATTCTACTAGTGCTTCTTCTTCTCAACCATTCACTAGTCTTTCTTTTGCTTCACAAAAAAAAAATCCTTTAGTGCCTCACACTCTCATAGTTCTTCTCAAGCTCCTATCAACACCAATAGTGGTACCCAAGCCACTAATACCACCTCTAATGCTTCTAATAATGCTAATCAAACACATCAACTATTATTAAAAACACTCAATCAAATGAATACCTTTCAAGCTCATAACACAAACCAAATAATGAGAATGCAAAACCATGTCCTCTATCTTCAAATCATCCTCAACCAATGGCTTGGGGCACACATAACCAAAATGTTCCCCCCTCCTCTTTGAGATTCTCAAAGAAATCTCATTCCTCAACCTCCTTTGGTCAACAACACCATTAAGCATCTCCAAAATGAACCTCTCACTACTCAAATTGCTAACATTAATATAACATGTATCACACCTACAATTTCTTATAATGGATCAACTGATCCTACCCTTCATCTTAAGACATTTGGTAATCTTTATAAGGATTGGGTCAAATTGAACACTTTTTCCGCTACCAAACTATTGGCCAAAACCTTCACAGGTGATGCCTTGGATTGGTACAATCAACTTAGAACTCATTATATTGCTAGTTTAGAAGTTTTAGTGAATGATTTAGTTCAATAATTCTAAACTAGTGATCTTCCCCAAAACACTTTGGCCCACTTCATAGATTGTAAACAACTTGAAAATGAAACTTCTCAAGCCTTTATTAAAAGGTAGAAAAATTTGTCAAATAGGAGAGAACTTAACATGGCTGATGACAATATTTTCCATCTCTTTACCAATGCCCGTTATCTTAAACTTCAATATCATGTCTACACTCTCTCTCCATGTATATTAGAGGAGGCTATTAACCAAGCTAAATGACAAGATTTACTTATGCATCAATTCATGCCACCTCAACCTTTTGTGGGTCCTTGTCTCTTACTTGAGAACATAAATCACAATGTTACTAAGGATGGTGATACAAATTATTATGACACCATTCATAATGTTCAAGTTTTTGTTCTTACCCCTTCATCAAAACCAGCTCCCCCTTCTCAACAATATACCAATCCTCACTTATCTTCACCAAACAACATTAATATTCATAAACCTCTATCCTCAACTAAATTTCTTAAGCATCTACCTAGGCCTCTTCCATGATAAATTGACCCTACCGATCCTATGAAATCCTAGTATGATCCTAACAAGTTTTGCTGGTTTCATACTAGTTGGGGTCATTATCATGATACCTATAGATAACTTCATAATTTATCTATGGAATTTCTTCTTGGTCCTAATTTTGATCATGATTCTATCATTTGAAAGCAAAAACAAGATTATGAAATTATTTTAAAGACTATAAATAACATACAAATCTCAAGCTTTAAATCAATAAAATGCTCATTTGGCTATCTACAAAGACCCTCTTCCTAATCATCAACCTATTCAAGACAACCAAAACAAAGCCACCCCTTCCACCAATAATGTGAAAAGTCTTGTTGACCACACTCTCGATGATAATGTGGTTACCATGACTAATATGTGAAGGGTGGTTGCTTTTATAGATTCTAAATCTATCTACACTTCTCCTTCATCTCAAACATATCATGCTATCCAAGATTCTTCCCCAACTCATTTTATGAGTTGAGGCAAGATGACCTTATTAATTTTGACGATCCAATTTTTGATTCTCACTTGGATAATACTTCCTATTCTATTTCTACCACTCTTCCATCATCTTATAACACTAATGATACTCAAATTTATACTTACACTTCTACCAATTCTCAAAATCACCTTGAACCAACTATTTCATCATCACAACATGATTTACAACCTTGTTTAAACTTTCTTCTTTTTATCAACATAAATTTCAATACACTTTGGCTCCTACCTCATAGGACCTCCTTAATCATTATGCACCTATATCTTAAAACATTCTTATGGGTTATGATGAGAGGAATCCCATCACATAACTCACTAATCTCTCATCCCAAATTTTGTTCCTTAAACTTATGAGGACTTATCCACATTATAGAAATCATCTTATGCAACTATTGTTTGAAATGAATGTCCCTCATCCTCCCCTAGTAGGAGGGGAAGCAGACCTATTTGGATTCAAGGATAGTATATTACAACAATGTGAAGAGATGTCTATCAATGTTGATGAAACTATGGACACTTCTCTTTTGTTAAAATTTGTTATAAATTCTATAATTATGGATGAGATTATGCTTCATGCATATGATCCTCCCTTATTTATTAGTGTCAAAATAGGTGATATCTAAGTTAAGGATGCATTGATTGATGAGGGTTCTAGAACCTATGTTACCTCTCTCGACTTCATTAAGACCATTAGATATTCAGAGTGCAATCTCAAGTCTACACGCAACACCTGCCAAGGATATGATAAAAGTCAAATGTTTCCCCTAGGTTGTGTGTGGCTTTCCATTACTATCCCACTTGTCACCATTCATGTGGAGGTGATTATATTCAACTTTCCCCTTTATTATAACATCTTTTTTGGTAGGCTGTAGACTCACCATATGAGAGTTGTTACTTCTTCTGCTTGTCAATGTGATAAATTTCCTCATAATGGAGCCATTTATAGGATTCAGGGTGACACTAACCCTTATAATTTTGAACAGTTCCAAGACTGTGTTGTCTTCAAGATTCCTACTCTTGAACCTTTGCCCAACATTCCATTCCATGAGTCTCAACATCTTAATTTTCTCATTAATTCAACTCAAGGTTACAATGGACATCCCAAACTCATTGGAAACATTCTTCCTAACCTCTTAGATTCAAATGATGATGAGCTATATGAGATTAACCTAAAGATTAAAAATTCTAATCTATCACCTCACTTCATCTCATAGCTTATCCTTCCTTGAAGCCTTGTTCTTGCAAGCCTCCTTGCGATGACATTCCCCTAGTCTTGACCAAGACTCGACATTATATTCACCACACTTCCTCAAATGACAAGGTCATCCATACTTGTGTCATTGATCTTCATTCCTCAGATTAAGATGATGGTTATTCCCTAGATGATCCATTCTTAGGTGGTCTTGTATAGGCTCATGATGCTGAGATTGTCTGTTATCATTATTATTTACTTGAGTCTTTTTGCATATCTTCCTATTTTCCTTTGTTTACAATTCCTAATTTTAGTATTTTTCCTCTTTATCACAAGGTAGAAATGGTGCCAACATCTCTAATTTCTAAGGATCCTCATAGGAGTATGCTAATGGATTATGCTATGACCATGCCTTATTACTTTACTAGGTTCCCTAATCATCTTAGTTGGTTTACTCTTGAAATTAGTGCAACCCTCTTTATACCTTTTGTAGATCCTACTCCTCCCTCAGTAGATCCCTTATCAGAGCCTATTCCTACTCTTTATATAGTTGAGCCTCTTCTCACTCTTTCTATAGTTGAGTATGTTCCCACTCCTACTCTCATTAAGCCTCACCTAATTCTCATCCCATTCCTCCCTCTATTGAGCCTAGTTCTATTCATTCTCCACCACCACTTTCCCTTGGTGATGGTTTCTCCCTTACCTCAGATGGCTCCATTTCCCAAAAAATGGGTTGATGAGTCTTCTTCAACTTCTCTCACTCTTGTTACACCTCCTTTTGTGAGTGACTCTCCTAAGACCAGTCACAAGCATATTTATTACTTTCATGGGATAGATAATCATTCTTCTACCCATTGTCATAGTTATGATAGTATATTGATTCTTTTCATTCTTCCTCTCCTTCCTTAGATAAAGCTATGCCTCCCTCAAAGGTTCTATTTGAATATATACCTAAGTATGGTGAGTTGTATTATCTGTGGCACCAATGTGGCACCCATCACACCGATCATTTCTGTATCCTTCAACAACACCTTAAGGATCACCTTATAACTATTCCTAGACCTTCTTCCATTACTCAAATAGGTCATCCCTATAATAAGGCATCTACTTCTTCTCCCATGTCTACACCTTCAATGGTTCTATCCCCTCTTGTGGTCCCTTCATCACCTTCTATGCCTCCACCCATGATTCCTTCACCTGTGGAGCTTGCCTCACTTGTGGATCCTTCTCTATCAATAATTCATGCATCTCCCATAGAGCTTGCTCCCATGAATTATCATAAGCATCCCTTGCCTGATTTCCCTCCTCAACATGATCCATCAAGTATTCTTACTTTTTGAATTGAGGAAATTAGAAGAGAAGTATTTTCCTAGTTTTCATTAAAGATTGATGAGACATTAGCTATAATTTGTATCTAACTTCATAGAGATTTATTTGATGTCTTGGATAATGTGTGTAGGAATATTTATTAGTATTTATGAGCACATGAATGGTGATTTTACATTTATATTTTGATTGGATGTGTGTTCCAATTTTATTTTATCTATCTGTTATTTCATTTGATGCCGTGTCAAATTCATATTTTTCTTATATAATGATTTTACCTTTTGTACTATATCTTGATTATATTGTCATTTATATTTGCATATGATTGTATTTCTTTATCATTTTGTTCTCTTTCTTTCTTTCTTGATTTTTTCTCAAAACTCTCTTCTTGTGTCTTTATGATTGTTTGCTTTCTTATCTCTATTTTTCATAGATAATTATCATTGTGACTTGGTTATACAAACCTTGTTCCCTTTGGTCCTTGTCTCCTTTTACCTTATGATCAATTAGTAAATAATGTATCTCGTTATAATTTCCTTATACCAATCCACCTTTGGATCTCCTTTTTCCCTTCTTCCTTTTTTTGCAAACTAAGCATATACATGGTTGAGATTTGAAATCACTTGCTAGTTCATTGTTAAGCCTAGGTGCCCTAGTCAGTGTTTGTCTTTGGTTACTTAGCTTCCTTTAACCTTAGCCTAAAGATAATTCATGTGGATCACTATATATGTCATGATTTTTCATTCCAAATTTGTATGGAGGAGGAATATTAACAAGCCATAAAAAGTTAAAATCCAAATCATTTTACAAAAGGTAATGATATAAAAGGCAAAGATATTCTTAAAATTCAAATCACGCTAAAAGATGTGATTCAAAGCACATATCCTTCTTCTATTCAAAGATCAAACTCCACAGTTGGCCTCACAATAGAGCCAAGGTCCTTTGGGGTGTGATAGGCTAGTAGATTAGAAAAGGAGGATAAAAAAACTTAGTGCTACCTACTTTCTCATGTAAGTGCCCAATCTTCGCAGTAGACCAATGGCTCTTTAAGGGGTCCCGAGGAATGAGGAACACATCATGAGAAGGTAGGTTTATTTTACCTTTTCTTGTACCAATATACCTTCATGATTTGATCTTAGTAACATGATTATATGACTACAAAGCTTTGTGTCTATAGAGAACATGTTTCCTTTGTACATTGATGGTCACTAGTCACTTAGTGTCTTTTTGTGTCCTTAGTATGCCTCTTGTCTCCTAAGGTCTCCTCATAATATGCCTAAGTTTTGATTTTTACACTTCCTTTTTCATTCCCTATATCCCTCATATTTTCTCTTGAGAAATATTGTTTTGTCTATTGATCACTCCCCTTTGGATTTCATTTGTGAGTTGCTTTGTAAGATTACGGATAAGACCTGACATTCCTCATAAATTACCATATTTTTAATTTTTATTACCCACATCCTTTATTACTTATTTTTTTCTAATTATTCCACCCTAGTGGTGTTATCTTTGTGAGTTGATTTTTAAGACTGTGGATAGGACCTTACATTCTTCACAAAAATTTCCAATAATACAAGTCATAAATAAAATTACATGTGTCAAATATGAGATACAATGTGAATGATTATGAAGTTACACATAATTAGCATGATTCCCTCTTGATGTAGTGTGTTTTATGCTTACTTAATTTCTCTTTCACTTTTATCTTCTTATTTTCTGATTACATGTAAGAATACCACCATTTCTTAAATTTTTCATACTTCCCAGCTTGAATTAGTGTGATAAATTTTAGACCAATTTTTTGCCAATTTTGTTTTTATTTTATACTTTTCAAATTGATTTAGTGTAATTGATTGACTTAATTAATTTTTTTAATACCATTTGTGCCCTTTTACATACCTTATATTTTATTACATTGTTTTCATACTTCCCAATGTGATTTAGTATGATTTTACTTGTTTTAATTTGGTGCAAAAATCCTTCACTTTATTTTTAAAACAAATTCCTTTTTTTTACCATCTTATTTTACCATCCCTTTGTTCTTTATACTTAGTCATTTTATTGTTATTACACATTTCCCAACTTGAAATAGTGTGTAGTACTTTTTTTTTGATTGATTATATTATACCAAGTCCTTTTTACCTATTTCTTTTTTTTATCCATGCATGTGTTCTACATAATGCTAGAAAAGAAACCACATCTCATATATTTCTTATAACATATAAATCAACAGCTAAATGCATGTACTAAAAATAAATATATCTAAAGTGTCCAATATCCAACAACCATAATGATGACAACATACACAACCAATATCCAATATACCAAAATGATACATCATATATATATATATATATATATATATATATATATATATATCATGATTTTCTAATACAGCAAGTACATTCATATACAATGCTCTAGATCTATGGTTGGGCTCCATCCTATTTATCTCATGACCTAGCCACACTTCCTACTAAAGCCTCAGTCTTACTCCTCCAAACAATATAATGTAAAGAGGTCATCTGAGATCTCAGTCCCTCTACATGTCCCTATAAGTATGCTACATGCACTTGTGCTTGTGCCAACTGGGTCAGGGTCCCTATATGTGCCTATGTCATCTACATCATTATAGCCAAATGTGTAGCTCTCTCCTTTGATATGGCCTAACATGCTTGTATCTCACCTATACCCATCTCTACTAGTGGTTGCATCCTCTCTCTCTCTATGTTCGTATCTACCTCATTATCTCTCTAGCTAATCTGAACCAATGCATCTGAGTTGGGGTAGATGGTATACTAAGATCCTCTAATGAATTAGGGTCATATGATTGCAAAATATCATCCAGGATGTTATGGAGTGATCCCCTCACAACGGACCCCTATTTCTCCTCCTCATTCTTAGCTATGTCTGTAAAATCACACCCAGATAGATATTAGATCATTGTTATATCTCATAATATCTATCTATCTTTAGTCTCTATATTAAAATAAAAACTTAAGAAATAATTTAATCATCTTTATTACCTATCTGTGTCTCAGCCACTATGGTCTCACCATCCTCATGACTACCTAGTATAGTCTCTCTATTTATGTGGCCTCCTAGCACCTCCTTTATAGGTCACCTCCTTAGTATAAATCTGACTATCATAGCTCGCATCCACCTTAGCTTGTGACTGATTGGCCTCTTTATCATCTAGTTCTCCTCTAGATCACTTGTTAGGTTATGAGGGATGGTGATAGTCTTCACTCTCTCTTATTCCTACTACCTCCATTGATGTCATGTCCTTGATGGTCATAATTCCTCATGCTTTAGAGCTAGTGGTTGTATCTCTAGTTCTACTACCTCTACACCTCTCCTCCTTCTCTATTCTTTATCATGCTTGACTAGTCTATGGTCACTCATGATTTAGTCTAAGCATCAACCTCATCATTGGTGGCCCTAGTCCCCTCCTCCCACATAGCTCTCTCACATGCCAAGCCCACTACTTAAGCATCAATATTGGTGTTATTAGATGAAGTAAGCCCATCTATCTTAGTACCCATACCACCAAATCTGTCTCTCTCCACTAGGTGTAGTGTCTGACCACCTGTATCCTCATTGTAACTGATACATATATGTCCCAATTTGGACATATAGTCATTATGTACCTATATAGTTGTCACACTATGTTTTCACATCTCACCATCTACAAAAATGACATATGGGGCACAACCCATGCTACTTGGTCCTCTCTCCATCTCTATACTCGAGGTGACCTATCATCAACCACATGGGGCAACCCAACTATTTGATACATAGGAAACCTCTCATATATCCAAGCCATCAGTAATATGACCAGTCCTATAGATGTCTACCCTATGACCAACACCTCATACATATCATGTACGAGTTGGACCCATATGACAAAACCAAGATCATATAATACTCTCTCCTCTAGGATCATCCTACTCAAGGCTACCATGAATAGTGGTACCTTGTCATTCGACTTGTGACATAGCACTCACTATGTCACAAGCCCTGTCACATACTTCTAGATATCTAAAATATATGATCTATATACATTAAACATGCTAACTCTCCTTCCCACAAATATCATATCTAAACCTATAACCCACATGAATAAGGCTCTCATCTCCTCCATGATATCTGGTATCCCTATAGTCACTAGTGCTCTTACTACCAATAGCCCTAGGATGGCATGTACATCCTTCAAAGTGATAGCTACCTCTACCATGTCCCCATCCACCTCCCATTTAAATGTGTTAGTCAGTCACTCCCAACATCCTAGGAATGTGACCAACAAATCATCACTCAGGGGAATCTTACACATATTGGCTATCCCTCCTAGGCCTATAGATACTAGTCTAGCTCTATCTCCAATCATCAAGTGATCCAAAAAAATTGGTAACCATGATGCATCTACCAATTACAAAAATCTAGGTCATTCCTACAATCAAGAAAAAATAAAAGATGTATTAAATCCTCAATGTCATGTATAATCAAAATATATTCTTTTTACAATTTCAATAAAAAATAATCCTAAACTACTTTTATTTATTCATTTTTACCTATTTTTAACCTACTCAGTCCTTTTTGCCCTTACTTGGTCATTTTGGGCCATTATAGCCTCCTTTTGACCTTTTACATGTATTTCAATACTATTATGGTTATTTGGTCAAACTAGTTTGACCAAAATTTCCCTATTTTTGATTTGGTTGACTTAAACATCTAAGTCAACCCTCTTATTTTTCCCTTTTTAGTATTGTATTATCATTCTAGACTTTTCGAATTAGTTGGCAAAATTGTACTAGGTTAGTAGTCTGTAAAACATATAGGGTTGGCACATATCTACTGGGTCAGTAATATGGATTTTGCTCATTTTTAGCCTACTAGGTTGACTGTGTGGACCCAGTTGTTTTTCTTTGCCAATCCCTTACATTTTCCTAAAAAGTGCCTTCTGGCAATTTTTTCCCTAATTCCTTCAAACCCATTTCCCATCTTGGTTTTTCCTACCTATACAATCTACTTTGGCTTCATTCTGACATCTAGAAATGCTAAAAATTATTATTATTTTTTAAATACACTAAAATCAATAAAATACTCAAAAACTAGCTTAAGATTCATAGTTGCAAACCTATAGTGCACCTGCTACCGCTCCTGGAGCACCCCCTCATCTAGCCTATCGTCTCCTCACCATCCTAGCTCGTTTGGTCTCAAGAGCTCTTTTATTCTCCTTTACAAGTCAAAAATAAAAAATGACTTGTCTTTTCCCTATTTAAAAACACCTTTTTAAAATTCAAAAATTTCAATTATTTTCCATCATATTCCTGATTTTGTCTCTATCTTTGTTTTTTCTCATCCATTTTTCAAACCATAAAATGTGTTAGATTCATGATGACGTATAGAATCTTTTCCACTATCATATACCTATATTCTAAAAGTTTCAATTTTTGGCTATTTTTTGCATGAACTTCTAGAAGTTCACCTAATGTTCTTCACATTGGACACCTTCATATCTCTTACAATATACTTATTTATATACAAAATTAAGGTAAGTAAAGGTATGCATTTTTCAATTATGTCCTTTCATTTATCTTATTTTCTACTTACTACACTCTACTTAGCATCAACGTTGTGTGTTATCATGTTCAATCATGAAGCACCATCCTATGTTGCACTCACATGACATGTGATGAGATTAAAGTGGGGCATATGTATACACATAATATTTTCAAACTTTTACTAATTACTGACACTTTGTATCTTTCAAGAACCCATCGAGTCTCAATCTCTCTGAGTGCATGCCTTAAGGGGTGCATCGGGAAAGGAGTGGATAGATCATTAGTGCTTTGCAAGATTATTGTCCCTTTTGCCACTTTCCATAGACACAAATGTATCCTAAAATCATTTAAACTAATTTTATTATTATTTGTCTTACCCAATCCAAACATTTATTATATCATATTCCTTTTTTTTACCTTGACCCCCTTTCACTAGTTGGTTGTACTAGGTTGACTGGGTCAACCTTGTATAGTTTTCAGCCTCTAATTACTATATAGGGTTGATTGGGTTGACCCTATACTATTTTAGGGTATTTTCACTTAGATTTTTATTATCCCTTTGATCAACCTAGCTCGGGACCTAGTGATTTATCTCCCAAAAACATACAGGGTTGACTAGGTCAACCCAGTATAACTAACATATTTGAAAGGATTTAAGGTAAGATCTGCCTATATATAACATTTCATCTCTAACCATTTGAATATAGAGAAGAAAATAAAAATAATTTCTAAAAAACATCTTCTTATTAACCATTCTCCTTGAGGAATTAATCTTAGGGTTTCATACTTTATTTGGAGATACAAATCTTGTTTTGTGGAGAAGTCTTTTAGATGAATAAATAGGTTGTGTAGCCTAGATCTGGTTTGTCTTTGTTATCCATTCATACCACAACAATCTCTTGTGAATCACCTTGGCCAAAGGAGATATTGAGGCTCTGCAGGTTCATCTTCAAAGGTAAGTATTCATAACTTTATTTCTCCTTTGTAAGAATAGATAAATAATGTAATTGTGCTTCTCTTCCATGCATTAGGATTATATATAGATTGACGTGAGTATATGTCTTCTATGCATATTTAGTTTAGTTTGTTTTGTTTCTAACCCCCAATTTATGCCAAAATATTTGGTGTGCACTAGATTAGATTTACTTTCTTGTTTATTAGATATAAGTGAAACATTAAACCTAGGATTCTTTTAGGGTTGTTGCATGATTGTGGGAGATTATAGGCTTTAGAACCCTTCCTAACATGGTGTATTGTGATAAGTGATCCCCTAATTGGGTCTAGTGGATCCCTATATTGGTCATGAGCCTTCTTAACAAATTTATTCCCAATTAGAAGTGTAGGTATGCTCTATCTTCTTCAAGCCATGATTGATTTATAGACATGATGAATTTATGATTACATACATAAGCTACCTTCAAGGTGATCAAGGAGACAAAAGCTAAGAAGAACAAGTTAAGTCTTGAAAATTTTGATCTTAATGAAGGTCAACTTGAAGCCTTGATTGCAAGAAAATTAAATGTAGGATCAGGTAAGTATGAATGAAGACTTCATTTAAATGTTTTGCATGTGGTAAAGTTGGTCATTTTATAGTTAGATGTCTAGGTGGAGATAATATTGAACACAAAGAATCTTCTAAGGAAACTTAGATGAACACAAGAAATTTGAGGGTCCTAGCAAGTACATAAAGTTATTCAGTAAGAAAAATGGAAAGAATGAATCATACAAAGGTAGTAAGAGCCTTTATCATGAAGAAGATAGTAACTCATCTATAGAAGAAGAAGTAAACACATTTGATAGTGATGATTCTTTACATAATGAGGAAAAAGAGACATTGTTCATGGATTTTAGTGATAATGAAGGTGAATGTTCTTTAATCAAAGATTTACTTGGCAGAGATAACTCAAAGGAAGAAGATGAAAAAGTCACTCTTAAAGATAAATATCTAAATACTATGGAAGAACTGAAGACACTACAAAGCAAAACCAAAAAGTAAGATGTCTTGATCAAATCCTATGAGGAACAAATTGGACATCTTGAAGGAAGGTTAAGTAATGAAGTCAAGGAGCATAATGATATCACTTAAGATCTTGAAACTCAATTTTATACTCTTGATTAAGAAGTAAAGAGTAATAATGAAGAGTGTATCGTGTATCAATAAGAGATAGAGTCTTTGTAGATGAAACTAAGTCAATCTATGAGCAAAGATACAATGGATGATTCTAATAATGAGGATGAATTGATGAATGCTCTTGAAAATATAAAGATTGAGAAGAAAAAGAACAAAGAGATGATGTCAAAAATCAAGGACTATAAAGAGAAATCTAGTATGTTTGAAGCAAGATTGGATGATGACACCAGAGAACATGAAGATATTATCAAACATCTCAATAGTCAATTAAAAACTATGTCTACAAGCCTAAAATCCAAAGAAGATGAGTATTTAAGGTATGTGACTTAAATTGAATCATTAAAAGCTGAGTTAGAGAGTACATCTTGTAAGATGAAGTCATTTATGAAGTTTGAAAAGAGCTCAAATGATCTTGACAATATTTTGAGTAATCAAAATCATGCTAGTGATAGATCTGGTCTTGGATATAAAGAATAATAAGAGGAAGTAACTCAAGATAAGATAAAGGCTATTGTGAATAAGTAAAATCAAACTTTGAAGATCAATCATTGATCAAGGAATGAAGGCATTGGAAAAATGAAGACAAATCAGATTAGACAACCAAATGCTATGAGGTATGCAAATATGGTCATTGTTACTCCTGTAAGTAGTTTGGTAATAGGTTAAAATATTATAAAAGATCCTCAAGGAATGAATTTTCATGGAATTATGAGAAATAAAATGGCAAACATGAAGAACATCATCACTCAAGATAGTCAACAGGTTTTTAAGGAAAGAATGACATCCTTTACTACAAGTGTAAAGGATTTGGTCATATTACAAAGTTTCATAATATTTTCATTAGGAGACCAAATGATCAGGTACATGAATGAACTCATGAAACTTCAAGGAATCATCATATATCTCAATCAAAAGGTATGTACAATCTAAGAAATCTCATTTGTTTCAGTTATCATGAGAGAGGTCACATAGCAAGGTTTTACAAGAATGTTCAATATTCTATGTCAAAGATTATCAATCTTTTCATGAAGAGTAAGAGTCATAGTGAATGGAGGCCTAAGTAGGTAAATGAAAAATAGGCTCAAAATGATTTATTTGCAAAGATAGAATAAGGAACAAGTTCAAGAATCAAGAAACAAGCCTTATCTTCCCAAATGGACAAGGAAATCAAGTGGGATCTTGAGATAAAAGAAAAGAATAAGGTTAAGAACTCATTCAAAGTTAATCTAAAGATTAGGAAGGACTACAAGTTAAGTAAGAGCATGGAGATATGGGAGTCTCCTGAGTTTTAGGATCTTTAGTTCCTCTATGACAAGTGGGTGTCTCTACCTATGCTTTTTAGGAGACATCTTTCTTGAGTGGAAGCAAGCATGTGTGCTCTAGATGATGATCAAAGGGCTAATTAGTACAAAGAAGATGTGCATAATGTAAGGGAAAACATATGTGAGATGTTTCAGACATGGTGGAGATATGAATATGTCTGCTATAGTTTTGAATTCAAGAAGATTGGTATGATGACTTGATCAAACCAAGTCATGTGTTTTGACAAGATGACATGAAATGGAGCATGATGTTAGGGGGAGCTTTCTAAGCTTTGTGAGCAGCTTGTCAGGTCCAAGGATCAATAAAGGTTCAAGTTTAGATTGAAGCATGTCAAAGGAGGATTAATTGATTCATTTGCTTGAAAAGAATATAAGTATTCTGAGTATTTCAAATAGTACTTGAATGTATACATGATGTTAATAAATATTTATTGACATGTTGAGGAAGAGGCCCTTTGTCATTAATGTCAAAGGGGGAGAAAGATAAAAATGGAGAAAGTTCAAATGAAGTCATTTTGAGGGTGTTTTTGCCATCAATGACAAAGGGGGATATTTTTGGGCATGGTCATTGATGTCTTAGGTTGTCATTGATGTCAAATAGAGCTTATGTTACTAGTACACGAATGACAAAGTGATCAGATTGATAGCTTGGAGAAATATGGCACATTTGTAGGTATGTAAGGATGAAGAAGAGGTTGTGAGGCATCTATAAATGTCTTGATGAATCTTTGGTATGTCATTTTATCATTTGGAATAAGCAACATGCCTATTATAGCTTAAGAGAATCCAAACCGTCACTACACATCATGCATATATGAATAAACTAGCATGTTTGTGCATTTATTATAGGTGCTCAAAAATTCAACCAAGGTCAAAGGACTTCATGGAGATGTTCTTTATAGTGACAAGAAAATACCCTAAAAATTTAGAGTCTTGAAGTATCTTCTATCTCAAATTATAAATATTTAAAGTTTCTCTTGCAAACTGTGATGGGCCAGAGACTATCATGTTTAACTATGCTAAAGTCTAAGGTTATCTAGTCAGACAAATCTAATAGTGAGAATGTGTTCATACCAAAGGAGATCAATGGTACGTATTAAGTCAATATGTCAAATAGAGGATGTGGGGCTTCCAAGTGGTAAAAGCTCATTTGAAGACAGACTACAGTGTACAAATGGCATGTGAGGGTGCCATGTGTCTCAAGCTCATTGAATTGTTAGAAGATCCAATGGTGAGAGTGTAATAGTATAGATTGTGATCAACAATGTGTATTGAGTCAACTTGTCAAAAAATGAATGTACTAGTGACATGTGTCACATTCATGAAGCTTGGATAGAAGATCAATGGTGAGTGTTTGATCGTGTAGTCAGAAGATCGATGGTACGAGTTAAGTTAAAGAGTTAATGTGCACAAACGAGTTAAGTCAAAGAGTTAATGTGCACAAAAGTTACCAAGTGACACAATTGTAGGAGCTCAAATTTTAGATCAATGGTAAGCACTGCAAGATAAAGAACTGGGTAATTCAAAGTGATTGATAATACGTATTTGGTCAATGTTACAAGGGTGCATGAGATAAGGTCAACATGTTCGAAGTTTAACATTTGCTTAGTGACCATTGGAATTTAAATATTCAAATTTGTAAGGGAAAAACTAGTGCTCAATTTTTGTGTTATAACTTTTGATATATGCATAATTTAACCATGGTATAAAAGATAAAATTGTAGAGGAATTCATGGTACATCCATAGAACCTAGTTATAATGTCTAATTATTTGTACAGTAAAAACTATGGATATTTAA
The DNA here is from genome assembly GCA_037957365.1 of Torreya grandis. Classification (NCBI taxonomy): domain Eukaryota; kingdom Viridiplantae; phylum Streptophyta; class Pinopsida; order Cupressales; family Taxaceae; genus Torreya; species Torreya grandis. The sequence continues at coordinate 3,089,994 of JARHVA010001043.1, forward strand.
AGTTAACTATTTTTTTGTTCATGTTGTTTACATGTATAGAATGGTGTTTGAGAAATTTGTGCTTTAGCATAAGGGTGATGTGATGGATGTTATCACTTAAGGAGGACCTATAGATTATGTGGCATGGGTCTATGTGTGTGAAAGTGTTCTTATGTCTTAATTTTCTCAAAGAAGTTTCAAATAGATCAATAGGTCTCCATGAGACCTATAAGGGCTAATGAGACATAATTGAAAGGCATAACTGCTTAAGTGTCACCCATGGATGCTATGGCCAACTTGTAAGGATGTGATTAAATTTTTTTTAGTGTGTTAGATGCCTTAAGAGTGAAGGCATGTATTATGGCTGACCAAGAACATGATATTCATGAAGACACTATAAAAGGTGAAACCAAAAGTGATGGTTTCTAGACTTTGAGAGACTAGTATGGGCATGTGTTGAGAGAGTAGAAGATAGAGACACAAGGAAAGAGATCTGATAGAGGGTGCTCAATAGATGGACTAAAGTATAGAATAGATTAAGAATGAGAAAATAAGTCTATATTGGTCCAAAAGGTTGTTTTAGATACTTAGATTTGATGAGTGAAGCATAGAGAAGTATGTTGTGTGAGCTTGGTGGATGAATTGAGAGATAAATCAAAGTGAGGACTGTGTGTATGACCTTTTGGTCATGTTTCTATTGAGTGAACAAGAGTTGTTGTAGGTTTGAATATTGTGGATGAGTGAAGAAGATTAGAGTGATCCAAAAGGGTGTTTAGATGCATTGCTTATGTGAGCAAGGTTGAGAGAGTGTGAAGGGTTGAAGAGAAGTGTTATACATTGTGTCTCCATCAGATTGCAAGGAAATCAGATTTTTGGAGCTATTGATTTCATAAGGTGTTGTGTGGGCACCCAACATCTGGAAAAATTGGGTGCTTGTTTATACTTAGGGGTGGGTGCTCCTTGTGAAGTGGGTGATTCAGTAAAAGGGTCTCTCATTTGTGATCATCTTATAGGACAAATAGCCCATGTGTTTGCAAGCTTGAGAGTGGGTTTTATTCCCCATGAGGGTTTCCCATAGGAATCATGTGTTTTGTGTTTTGATCTTGCATCATCTTTCTTATTCATTGTTATGAATATCTTGTGTGCTTAATGAATGATTATGATCATTGATTAAGAGTTTGAAATAATTGGAATTGAAGTTTGAAATATATTGAATCATTGATTCAACCCCCACTCTCATTGATTGTATCTTTAACAAAAATTTTCTCACATTTTGTGCATAAATCATTAAACAACAATAATCTAAAATTTCACTCATGTCCAAAGCCTCTACATGCCCAATTCTACCCAAGACATCTTTGTTGGAAACACCACCAAGCCTCTATGCATGTTTGGATTTCCCCATATATCTTTTCCACATGCCCCTATCTAACGTAATGCTATCCACCTATGTGGGATTAAAATAATTAACAAAATAAGTGTGTTACTCGCTACAAACAATGGTCTCACTGATTGTTGATTATTCATCACTTATCAACACTTTTTCACCTTTTATCAAAGATCACCAACCACTTGCACTAGCCACTACTCTGCTCCAGCTCGCCATCACCATCTAATTCTTATATATTATAATATTAATAATAATATATATTATATTATATATAATAATAAAATATATATAATTAAAATGTATATAAATTATAATTTTACTATAGTATATTATACTATTATTATTATTAATTTTATATATTACTATTAATATATATTATATATTTATAATATAGAATAGTATAATTATATTATATTATTTTTGTTATATAATTATACAATATTAATTAAATGTGTCCATTAAACATATTTTTGGACATGTTTGTGACACTTGTTAGCTAATGCTTCTGCATGGGACACATTAAAATACTAAAACTCACCATCTACAATACAATTCAACAAGGTAACATATTCCATACATTATTGCAGTCCAATGATTGTTTTTTTAGTTACAACTTTTGTAGGGAAAAGAATGACACAAAGAAGAGATGGACAGTGACAAGTTGACCCAGTTGCTTGACTATTTGCTTTACTCTAAAATACTAACCAAGGTTCCTTTTCAATATGCAACAAATTACTCTATCCTCTCCTAAATTTTACATTTGAAAGGTAATTTAATTTAATCACCTTAAGTATTCATTTTATATTTACAAAGTCTTTAACTATTATTTAGATTTTTGATCATTCTTCCATAGGTCACAATTTGAGTTGAATGCATTTTTTACACAACTCTCATATGTGTGCATAATAGTCTTCCATAAATTTCACATTTGAAAGGTAATTTCACATATTTACACTATCAACTATGGTACCAATAAATGTATTCATGGATAAGAAAATAGGTTTTTAGAAAGGTTTAAATTAACCTCAAGGTTGTTGTAGATAGTAATGAAAACAACCAACAATTATCTTTCACTAATTCTGATTTAAAACTACCCCAACCACTACCTTTGCAGTGGAGTAATCATCAACCTCTGAAAACCTGAGGTCAAATTGAATGGTATGTGGAAAGAGTATACAATTATATTAGATCTAAATAAAATTACACTTGCAGAGGATGAAGAGGTAGAATTTGTATACACAAAATATTTTAAAACTTTATCAACTATTGATGTTTTTTCTCTTGCAAAAACCTGTCGAGTCTCAATCTCTCCGAGTGCACACCTTAAAGGTTGTACCAGAAAAGGGGTGGGAAGACCATTGGTACTTCACAAGATTGTAGTTCCCTATACCACCATTTAAAACCAACATATTAGTAGAGGTTCCTGAAGCATCAGAATATGATAAGGATGAGGATAGCTAGGTTATACTTTAGTGTGTAGGATAATGCATCATAGTCATACATTAGGTTGGATAGCATAAATATAGCAAGGCTAAATTATTGTGTGTTAATTAGGAAATAAGAACAACCAGTAATTCATTAATATTTATAGAGTATTTGGATTAAATTAGAAAAAAAATAAGAAAAACGTTATACATGAGAACACATGAAAGAAACATAGTAAGAAACATAACAAGTAAACATAACCAAATAGTTTCTATTGATCTCTTCAAAAGTGGAACTCTCTTCTTCTTTCAAATATAGGTATATATAGATGCTTGCAGTCTATGATTGTTCATATTATTTTTGTACTTGGCACCAAAAGTGGAGTTTTTTCATATTATAACCTATTATAAGTCATGGATAGAGGATAATATAGACATATATACAATAAACTGAGTACCTAATACACAAATATCCTATGTAACTTTACTATCCAATTTATTCTCCCAACACTTTCCTGGACTTAAAATGTTGTCTCGTCTCAAGACAACATCATAGGATATTTTGAATTTGCATAAAGGGTAAAAGATAAAGAAGTAGTTAGACCAATAAGAGTCATAATAATTGTTCAAGGCACCATTTTTTAGTTTTCACCTCTTGTGCACTACTTAGTTGCGCTTTTAGGTTTTCAACTAAGTAGCATACCAACCTACCACCCTTTCGGGTTTTCAATAGGTTGGCATAACCAGGTGGTTGCCCTTTATGGGTTTTTAACCAACCTAGCCTTGCTTGTCTTATTAATCATCCCTAATATAAAATGTTTTACAAAATTGGTACTATGCATAGTACTCAACTTGATAGAGGAGGAATGGATGTAGATGAGGATTGGTCAGAAGAGTCCTTAGCCTTGAACTACATATTATTGTGCTAAGCAATGATCTGTTAGAGTTTTAATGGTGGATTATACATAATTGTGTTACAAATATGGGCAACCTCTCTGTAAATTGGAAATAGATAAGTCTTGTAAGCATGCCAATTGAGCATCACTTCTTGGATCATGCACAATTGGGTGTGTAATGGTGCATGATATCTAATGATCTACTTGAGATATGAGTCATCAATGATGCTCATGATTTCCTTGGTGTTGGTGACCCTCATTTGAATCTCACCACTCAATTGCTCCAGTTTGTCTATGTGATGCTGATATTTGAGATCAAAAAATGAACTACGTAGAAGCTGACTCTACCAGTTGAGAATGTTATTACACACATTGTCCCTATCATTAAGCAAGTCTTGTAGTGGTCTATCATTTGTATCCATATAAGTAGTGTGTCTACCCATATTTATCTTGGTGGTGGTGGATGTGGAAAAGTATACACTGAACTACCTAAAGAATCATCTAGTTTCTACTTCTAGTCTAGTAAGGTGTGCATGATTTTTTATGCTTATAGTACAGTAATGTCTAACATGACCTAATAATCCTCCAATAAGGTGATGAGTGTGGTAGCCTCAATATTCACATCATGGCCTAATGTGCCAACTACATAGAGTTTTTAGGTTGTACACCAGTCCTTGGTCAACTCAGAGACCAAAGTCTTGAGTCTATGTTGGTTAGACATGACTTGGTCCTTGATTACTCAAGTGACCAACTTTGGGTAGATGTCTTAGATAATATTTGTATATTTATGAAGACCAACCTTCAAATCTAAATTATCTACCTTGAATTGATCCATCTCCATCTCCAAAGAGGTAGCCTTATGTGTAATGGATTCCTAAAATGTTGTTGCACCCTCCAATTGTTTCTTTAGTGGGAGACTAGAGACATCCAATGATGCTTCTTACTTGAGGGGGAATGCAGTCAGTGTACTTGAAACCATCAAAGGGTCTGGTAATGGCATTATGGAAAGTGGGAGAGAAAAATTGGTGTATCTAACACTAACAATCAAGACATCCCAAAGCCAAACTCCTCCCAATGGTGATTATGAGAGCTGAGGACCTATTTGAGTTGTAGTTGGTTGTTATTCTTGTGCTATCTACATTAATTTTACTTGTGGTTGTTCAAGTGCTTGTTGTTGTTATGTCATGGACTCTACTACTAGTTTAAGTTATTATGCAACATCTTCAACTTATTTTATTTTGACTTCATCCTCCTCCTTTTTCTTATTCATCTCTTCCTACACAGCTTACTATTTTGCTTATTTCACCTCTACCTGTAACTTTTGCACATGTTCTTCTCCTTATCTATTTTACTCTATCAAGGCCATAGCCTTGGATTATTCCTCGATATCCTATGCATATGCTTGTGCTTGTGACTATAGTTATGCCTGTGCCTATGTCTATACCTACTATTGGTGAAGGGATTCATCTTTATCTTCCTTTTTCTTCTTTGTAGCTTCTTTAGATTATTGTTGTGCACGACTAGCAGCTTCCATGGCCTACCGTGCTTGGGTTGTTGTGTCCTATTTCTATTTTTCTTCTTACTCTACCTTAACTTTGACAGTGAGATCAACTTCTTTTTCCATCTATGCTTGCACCTCCTGTGCTTGTTTGGTTGCATCAACATCTTATTGGCCTTCTTACCCACATATATGGCTTTCTATCAATCAACCTTTATGTCCTTAGCCTTTTGTGCAACCTTAACTTCTTTAGATTATTGACTTGCCTATTAGTGTTGTGCCTACTCCTTTTATCACTTTTTCTCCTCCTTCCTTACTCACCATCTAATGCATGAGTTGCTTCTTCCCTGGAGGCTTATTGTTCTTCTATTGTTGGTTTCTCAGGTGTGAGCTCTTTGACCTCCTAAGCTTGTGGTGATGGAAATGAATCATTTGGTTGGATTTATAAGCTATAAACATATGCCTTCTTATGTTTGAGGGTGACCAACTTACATTTGGGTGGTGGTGCAGTGGAAGATGGAGTAATTTGTGCTTCCTACATGATGGCTAGTCAACTGAAGGTACACTCTTCAAGTGTAGGGGAGACCCTAGACTCCCACTTGGTTCATGGTATGCACATGAGTGATTCTAGTGGGATTTTTGGAAGGGGCACAAATACATCATCAACTATGAAGGCAGTAGTAGGTTATGGCTGGAAAAAACCAATCTTTCATTATAGCTACTCCACTTCTTCTCATAGAATAACAATGATAATGGATGTTCAACAAGGTGGTAGGTCAACCCATAGGTTTGGAGGAACCTATTTACGCACTTGGACCATGCACACAACCTTATAGAAGAATAATTCATTCTCCTCCTCTCTGTCCTGGAAGTATCCATCCATGTTTACAAGAATTACTTGGTAGACTTGTTCATCCATGCCCATCTATGGAAGTTCATATGAGCTTGTGATCTGTGGCACCTCCGGATCATCTAGCCAAGTCACCATGCTCTTTATCTTGCACTTTAATGGAGGGAACATAGATGGATGCTATAGATAATGCTTTTTCTTTCCCTTCTATGGCTATGAACTGGTGGCTTCTTTTAGTTGATGCATTGTAGGGATGGCTATGCCAGGTGGTATGGCCTATAGTGGGTCACACACCTAGCTATGAAGGCTCTTTTTTTGGATACTTATGCCTATGCCATGTCCATGGTGAAAAAGAATGGAAGAGGTGTAAAGGGTGACCATGACAACTCATGAATGTGAATGAATACACCTTTTAGCATCAAGGTGATAGTTGCATGTTGAATTTGGTAGCACCCATGGATGTGTGGTGATCAGTTCCAGACACTCTTCCCAACATGTTTTGAATTTGCCCTCATATTTTATGGATCCACATTTAGGTATCCAAATGAAGTTGGAAAATTTCTATCATTACCAATAATCTGTGTTAGGGTGCACTTCTCCCTTTGGGGACTTCCATTGTGTAAAGCAAAGGAGAAAGATGAGGAACTAGTACTAAAATGTCTACTTCAGATATGTGTAACACTTATCAATATTGGTGATCAAATCTTGAATGAAGTACTCCATCTAGTTTAATTGCTCATTCTGGTGGATCATGCAGTGGGTGATGTAAACATCTCCTTTTAGAATTTATTTTGTAGAGTTGGTCATTTACCAGAACCTCCTTGTGATGCATTTGATGAGGATGCACATTGAATCATCATGGATTTATTCAATTGGGATCCCTATTGATCCCTACACATAAATCTTGGATTTATTATAGAATAGGGGGTGTTCCCATCTTTTATGGAGAAAGGGAGTCTCCTTGTGTAAACATGCCCAAAGCTCAGGCCATGGCTTATGTGTTGATGATAATGGTGATGTTTGGGCCAAGGTAGATATTTCCATCATTATATTGGCCTAGAAAGACTTATACAATCTCCCATAAATTGCCAAAAGTTGGCATTCGAAGCAAGTGCTCAACATATATGTTATGGAACTGGTGAGGGGTTACGAGAGTGACTAGTTATGCAACATCGATGGGGTCTTGATGTAATAACTTCTATTCTACTACTTGAAGTAAGTTGAATGGCTATAGATAATTGAACTTTATCTTCTTGAGAGCCATATCGATTCCTATTTATTTTTTTGTGCATTAGTCAGTCCCTTGATGAGTTGTGAAGTATCCATGTTTTCTAAATGATGAAATTGAAACTATGGTAGTTGTTGGCATAATAAAATTAGCTCAACTCTTTGTAATTGTAGGTCATGAAAAATATGTGCAAGGATGAAATGTTGACTTGGTTTGTGAGCTTAGCCTTTATAGATTTCATGCTTGTTGGTTTCCGCATAAATGCCATGCTTAGTTGTCCATTTGACATGAATGTAATGGCTGATGTGGAAAATCTTATTCGATCTAGTAATTAAGATAGTTAGTCATTAGCACACGTGTAGAGATACATTGTTATGCTTTTTTTAATCCGTATAGGAGTATAAGCTAGTGATGTTTATGAGCTACCAATTTTTTGAAGATTAAGTCAATCAAACTTTGGATCTGACATTAACTTCTGGTGGTTGATTGTTAGATGGTGGAGATCATATTGATGTGACTTATGTGTACCTTTCCCAAACTTACTTATTTTCATTCACTCCTATTGACATCGATAATGGTGCATGTGGATTTTTCTATGCACAATTGGTGCATGCTATACTTGGTATCTTGGTTCTCAAATGGTAGTGAAGAGATCATCTACAAAAACACACAAATAGAAAAATAAGCACACAATAAACATGTAGAAAAGGGAAATCCTAATCTACTCAGTGCTACTCAACATCCACTCACTTAGCAGAATGAGATAAATTAAACTATTGGTGATAGGGATTAAGCCTATAAACATTCACTCATCCTGGTAAAATGGTTCACTGAAGATATGTCAAAATAATGGTTCTTTACTATGATAGTTCATGTATAACAAAGGCGCTTTCCATAAAATTTGTAATTTACCTAAAAATGCTTTGAAATGACTATCATATAATATAACTGGTTAATCTTTATGAAATTCCTTATGGCATAGATTCCTATCATGCCATGCTTTCTGGCACTACTTATGAACTTCCTAATTATAAGTTGTTCTACGTCTATACTTATCCATCCTATTTAGTCTAATAAGTCTATTAGAGAGAGAGTCATGATCCCATAGTCTAATGACCATTGCAATGTATAGATTGGGTACTAAGTATTCAATTAGCATAACTGCTTAAAGCCCATTGACCAACTAGAATGGAGTAAACCTATATCCCTCTTATAGTGCATGTGATATGCCCACAAAATCATAATAATGTGATCTTCCCAATCATCCATCTTGATGTTGCATATCTTTATCCACATCTTGCCCATCACTTTGTTGGAAGCTTCAGCTTAGCCATTAGCCTGTGGATGCTACACAATACTTTTATGATGATAAATCATGAATTCCTTAGTAAGAGCCTTGATGGTTTTGTTCAAAAAGTGTGTCCCTTGATCATTGATGAGTTTGATGGGGCATACAAACCTTGTAATAATGTTTTCATAGAGAAACTTTATTGCATTCTTCACACCATAACTAGATGTCACAACAACTTCAACCCATTTGGTAAAGTAGTCTATTACAGTGATAATATACCTTGATTGATTATGTTTACTCAGTGGATTAATAGGTTTGACAAAGTCAATGTCCCATTGTTTGAAATGGTGTCCAGTTATCAAAGGCATTTCATCTTTTTGTAGTGGTTTACCCATGCATTAACATATATTGTAGTGTTGTGTTGCTCTATGTGCATCCTAAAAAAGATTTGGCTACCATAACCCACTCTATATAAACTTATTGGTAGTAACTTCACCAATAAAATGTCCTCATGCTATTCCTTGGCGTGCCTCCTGCAAGAGTTGAGGTCATTCATGTTCTAGAACAACCTTGCATAATATTTCATCCTTCCCTAAATGATATAGAATCCTATTGATGATGGTGTATGGTAAGGCTCTGGTGACAAAATGCTCCTTATCTCTTTATTGGTAGTACATAGGGGGTACTCCTTGTTCAATGAAGTTGTCAATTGCTCAAAAAATTCCATGAATCACAGAAATTCAAAATAAATGAGCATCAATAAAATCTTCCTATAATTCTTCTGGTTCTTTTCCATTGGGAATGCAACTAAGATGATTTAGCCCCACATTTTCTCTACCTAGATTGATGTTAATGCAAAATTGGAATTCCTAAAATAACATCAACCACCTAAATATGTGTCCTCCCAACATCATCTTATTGACAAGGTAGTGCATAGCTTGATGATCTGTGAAAACTTTGAATGGTGTCACAAGAAGATAGTGTCGAAACTTTTGTGGTGTGAATACTATAGCCAATGCTTCTCTTTCAATTTTCATGTAGTTATTTTCTACGTCAAACAATTTTTAGATTACAAAATGAATGGGATAGTTGAGTTTACCATATGCTGACTATGAAAGCACAACACCCATCGCAATACCTAAAGCATTAACATGCACATGAAAGGGCTTGCTCCAATTTGGAAAGATAAGGATATGCGCAGTGACCAATCTCTGTTTTAGCTCTATAAAGGATGTTTGGCACTTGAAAGACTAGACAAACTTTACACTTTTATATAGTAAAGATTCCAACAGGGATGAAATTCTATATATCCCTTGATAAACTTGCAATAGTACCTTGTATTGCTAAGAAAAGATCGCACTTTTATGGAGCTAACTTGTGGAGGCATACTCAAAATGACTACAATTTTTTCCTGGTCTACCAAAATGCCTTCACTGCACACTACATGAACTAATAGAACACCAAAAGGTGTAAAAAATAAACATTTATTTAAATTTAGAGCAATGTACAGAGCTCGACAATGTTCTAACATGAGGCATAATTTAGATAAATGTTCTTTAAACAAAGAAAAGAGTGTCTAATCATCGAGATAGACTTCCAAGAAGTTATGAATGAAGTCCTTGAACTTTTTCACCACTACATGAGAAAAAATCGTAGGTGCATTTTTAAGGCCAAAAGGCATTACCTTATATACAAAGGATCCCCATTCCATGGCAAAATTCATTTTAGCTATGTCTTCTTATGCAATGGGTATTTGATGATAGCCACTAAAACCATCCATGAAATAATAGACTTCATGGCTTGTGACAAATTCCAAAACTTCCTCTATGAAGGTTATTGGAAATGGATCATTCACACATGCATCATTCAGAATGTGATAATCCTCACATACTCTGATCTCTCATATTTTCTTAGGCTACACTACCATAGGGCTAACCCAATCTACTTTTTCTATATGATATATTATATATGTGTTTTGCATTCTATCGAGTTCAACCTTCACTTTTAACTTCATGTTTGGATTTATCTTGTATGCCCATTTCTTTGTGGGTCATACACACTCCTTGAGTTCGATATGTATTTTACCTAGAAATGGATCAACTCCTCGAACCTCTAAAAATTTAGTGGGAAAGACATCTTGATAATCTCACAAGAATTGCATAACTTCAAAAAAATTAGCTTCTATCCAATAATCACCTATATGCACCAATTTGGGAACCTCCTCATTTCCAATGTTTGCTACATGATTTTTAATGGGATGCTGATAAATATTACACTTTTCCTCATCAATATATTCTTGTATCATTCATTTCCCTTCTTGTTCTAGAATTTATATGTGTTGTATCTTATCTTCTTCAGTAGGTTCTGCGTTGGGGTCCTTTACTAGTATTGTTGTCCATTCAAGTTCAAATAAATCAGTCAAATCGATATCATCATCAAAATCAAAATCTTCAATGTCCTCTTATTTGTATTTTATTTGGCGGCATGGTTGTATAAGAGATTGTTCTTCTTTCTTGGCAGCTTTATACCTTTGTAATTTTAAATTGAGATTAGAAGTTGCATTCTTCTATGTAATGGATTCTATCATGGTGCTTAAATCTTCTACACAGCCATGGTATAAAAAATATTTGCGTTTTAGTAGTATGTTGTGAACCAGAGGGTTTTCATCTTCAAAAAAAAATGTCTATATGAAATCACTTTGCACCTACACCTAATGCTTTATCTCCTTCCTACGCTCTTGATGCATATACCATGCTGATGGTAAATGAGCAAGTGTATAATGAAATATATAAACCCATTATTTCATGGCCAAACATTCTTCAGTCTAGACTTCAACACATTTATGAATATGAATTATAGGACACTCACCTTCTTGGAAGAAAGGCTAATTACTCTTGATGATCTCCAGTAGCTGGAACCTGTTAACCATGAGTTTGCACACATCATCCCCCTCAAGCTGATAATTTCTATAAATTGCCCACCATGTCACTACAAAACCATTCAAAGCATAATTCAAAGCATTGATCCAATGTCTAATGGTAGGTACATGAACTTGTAGGTGCATAATGAACTGATTGATATCTTCAATTGCATAGTACACATGAAGTTGTCTTTCTTGTGCAAATACCATTCTCATAAGTCAGAGTTCATGATCACCTCGATCCCAGTTGATTAGGTGTGTGTCAAAGTCTCCACTAATAGATGAAGCTATTTCCTAAGGTAAAGTTCCTTCTCTAGTTGGATTTATATAATCTTTCATGTGATCATCTACTTGATAGAGGAATTCAACTTCTAAATGAGTAGGGGATTTAGTAAACATGGACGCACAATCCTCTATAATAAATTGGATTATGAACTACTGAGTAACTATTGGTTTAGGCTTCCATTTTTAGATGTATTCAACTATTGAGTGACTAAGGTTTAGTATGCTCATACAAGAAGTTACACTCAGTTGTGTAGAGATTTTGGGTTCTATTCAGAGTTTACCTTCATCCAACTGGTTTCTTGCATGACATATGGAGAATATGGTTCAACGAGAATGATGTAAGGTTTATGCACCATATTCAAAGGAATGATGACAACCTTATCTCTTTTATGTGCCTCTAATTAATTTTGTGTGGTATTGATAGTCATCTGACCATTATATGCCCATTTACTGCAAATTAGTGTAGGATAATGTGCTGTTATTGTCTTCATATCAATGACTTCAAAGTCACTTTGTAGGGTTAATTATATGAATTTGATCTTAATGTCTTCTAATTTGCCAATGGACTTGACTCATCTATAGTTATCTAAGCTCAGAGTTATTGGGTTATAGCTTAGAACTGGTCATCAAATTGCCTCCCATATAGACCTAAGAATCATATTGACTATGCTGCTAAAATCAAAGACAACATTTGGAATTTCATAGCCTACAACCTCAATGTTGATTAATGCATCTACATCCCAGGGCTTCTTTATTTTGATGTACCAAACAATCTTTTTGTCTTTTATTGTCCTTGTTATGCACACTCCAATAGATTATGTAGCAAGTTTATGATATTCTAAGAGATGTCTTCATTATGTAGTGTGCTTAAACGTTTCAAAATATCTGTCAGTGTAGTGACAACTCTATCCTATCGCATAATGCACATGATCTAGCCATACATTTGGGCATCTATTTCTATAGTGTCTCCTTCAATAGTGTTTTGATGTTGAATATTTTTCAACATCTATGCAGTTTCATACATGAGCCCCTTTTCTATAGCTAGGTCTAAGTATTTTTCCTATTTTGCTTTTTGGATTCCATGATCCTGAGGCATTTCAAGAGGAGGAAAACCTCTTTATACGTGATGGTATCATGTAACAATGTAAAAGAAGGCATCCTCCTTAGGTTGTGAACTCACCATATTCACTTTCCTAACAGCCTTATCATCTCATGTTGGTCATATATTTTTAAGTATGCACAGTAAGACTTTTTTTTAGGATTCAAAGGGTAATTTTTTTGCACATGATTGTAGATAACATTACAAAAGAGGCCATTGATAGTTATTTCCTCTACCACCTTGGTAGCCTCCTCTATATCCACCCATAGATCCTCCTTTGTTAGACTGATAACCGCCTCTATACCCTCCTTGTTGATGCGCTATATTCTAATGTTGATGCTGCTAGGTATTATCTCCAATTCTTAATTTTTATTGTGTAACTAGTGGATTCCAACTCATTTACTACTACTATATCATTGTTGAGCTTCAGGGTGCTACATATTGGTATTGTGGTGATGGTGGAGTCTAGCTCAGTGAAGGAGGTGCCTAACTAGCCATACCTTGAGGTTGGTATTATGGTGAACTAGGAATCTATTGTAGACCTACTTGGTTCACACAACCTTTATCGACCTCTGGGCCTGAAATCATTTTCTTCATTGAGGACACTTCTTGTGTAATGATGGTGAATAATTTTTTGGTGATGTCTTCTTTGAGCTCTTGCAAATCCCTATAATTCTTTTCATCATGATTATGTGACTTATAGAAATTACAATACAAGTTCTATGGGTTCTTAACATACTGTTGTAGGAGATGGCACTATGTTGTTGCATGCCCTACTACTCAACAAAATTCATAGAATTCTATCTTGATCTTAGGAAAATCATTCCTATGATGTCCTTCTTTTCCACACTCCATACACCATAGATTTAACTTAGGTTTATCTATATCATGGCATTGCTCCATTCTCATCATAAAATCTTACAATGTGTTTTCAATCTTAGAATTTATGATAGGATCTTCCTCATAGTCTTCAATCTGCTCTACTTGTAGAGCAACAACTCTAGCATCTGCTTTAGTTGCATATTGAGTCTGTGTAGTGGCAAATCTGATTCTAGAGTGTAGTCCTTTGACAAACCATGCAACCTTATCTTGTTTTACTAAGGTAAATTCCACCTTATTTATAACATCATAGAATCTGTGATCATAGTCACAAATTGATTGTCCCAACTTATGTCTTAGCTCCTTCAAGTCTTGAATAGTCTAACTTGTACATTTCTTTATCTTGAACTCTAAGATGATCCATTCTTTTACCTATTGTAGAGTCACTTGCTAAACTTATCTATGGTATATGAACTCAAGTGCTCTTCAGTTAGTGTCTGTACTAACTCATACTTTTGGACAACTTTATCAGTAATGCCCTTAGCTTTTCATCTCATTTCACAGGTTAGTAAGTACTATTCAGGGTCTGTAGACCCATCATACATTGATAGGTTTATAAATCCTCCTATATGATCCATTATGTAAATTGGTGTCAAGGGGATCTCTTATGAAACTATTACAAGAAGAAGCTACATTCTAGGTGATCCTGCTTGTGTATTATGAAAATTAATCTACGCACTACGAGAGTCAATGTGCACACTTTGTTTTTATATGTTTCCTTATTTTCTTTGCTTAGTTTCAATAAGCCCATTGGCCTTTAAAGACTTTCAAATTGATGTTATTTCAATTTTGATACCCTAACAATGCACTTGTTCTAAAAATGGACCTTCCCAACTACTATCTTCCTGTTTGCATAGTTAAAAACTTCTACAAGAATTTAATAAATTGGGTTGTGGGGACTTGTGCTCTTCTAATGAATGATTCTTTCCTACAACTTCTTCTACGCTTGAACCTGCAATCAATCTATGACTATGTTTTGCTTCTTTACTTGATTCTTCATGTCTTTTTTTTTATAATACCCATTCTTATAGCTATGCACTACATTTATCATCTAACTGCTCTACTTATATACTATTCTCGCCTTCTTCTTCATCTCTTCTTTCTGTCTGCCAGCATTCATCATTTTATTTCTTCATCCTTCATTATTCTTCTCTATCATTTCATTCATCACATCTTCTTACTCATTCATCATCTAGTTTACTACTACTCTTATCTCTACCTGTAGCTACCTAGGTGTTCTTATGTTTACTCCATCTATTTTATTGTCATAGCTCACTTTTTGAATCCAAACTTTTCTTTTAACTCTTCTTCCCTCATGTTTTCTGATAGATTCAGGTTCAAGACTTATTTACTCATTTAATCATCATTCATTGTCATGTCACACAAACCCCCATACGCTCGAAGCAACTACTCCATATTGGCTAGAGTAGGCACCATGGCCTTGTCTACAACCAACATTTTCACAAGGAGAGGTAGTCACTACAAAAAAAATATCTCTAATTCATATGACAAACAAGTCCTACGCAGCTTTGAAAATTATGTATCCGTCTATAGTAGTAGCAACCCAATAATTAATTGCCCTTGTACAGTTGGTTTCTAATTTCTACAACCAGTCTATCTCTTCTTTTGTTCAGATGATTGTTTCTTCCATTCTTGGGTAAAAAAAATAATATTTCAACCATGCTAACCAATTAGCTAGCAATTCAGGCAACTCGTACCAAAATATTTCATAAATCTCTCCATAGATATACTCTCGAATGATTTCTTATATGGTAAACCAAACCATTTGGATTCTTTTTCTGTGAAATTACATACTCTTTGGTCTAACAATGCCTCAATATCTCTCTGCCCTGGTAACCATCTTAGCATAATTTCCTTTAGGAGTGTCTCCATGCTCACTGCACCATTGTTAGCAGAGGTTCCTAAAGCATTAAAACATGCTAAGGATGATGATAGTTAGGTTATACTTTAGTGCATAGGATAATGCATCATATTCATACAACATGTTGGATAACATAAGCATAGCAAGGATGAATTATTTTCCGTTAATTAGGAAGTAGGAACAACTAGTAACTCATTAACATTTATAGAGTATTCGAATTAAATTAGATAGAAAGTAAAAAAACATTATACATGAGAATGCATGCAAGGAACAAAGTAAGAAACACAACAAGTAACCATAACCAAATAGTCTTTATTGATCTCTTCAAAAGTAGAACTCTCTTCTTCTTAAAAACATAAGTATATATAGATGCTTGCAGTTTATGACTATTCATATTCTTCTCGTACTTAGTGCCAAAAGTGGAGTCTGTTCATATTCTAATCTATTACAAGTCATGAAGATAGGATAAAATAGACATATATATGACAAACTGATTACATAATGCACAAATATAAATAAATATCTTGTGCAACTTTACTATATGATTTCTTCTCTCAACACAACAAACATCTCCTATACATTTCCCTAAGCTTTGACACCTCCCTTACACACTCCTCGAAGCAATTCACCACCCCTAATAGCTCCTACCTAATCCAACACCTCTTTTTGTCACCCATCAAACACAGTCAAATGGGTTGACCTTGTTCTTAGAAATGAGCACGTTATAGACTAAGTCAGCCCAATTGACTTCGTCTGGGACCTAAGTGCTTTATTTCTTAAAGAACTGGGTCAATTGAGCAGACTATGTTAGCTAAAATTTTAGGTTTAAAGTATATCCCACTATATAAACACATCCTTTTTGACATTTTCAATAGAGAGAGATAGAGATAATCATTTATTTGCGCATCTACTTATACACCATTCTACTGTAAGAGTCATTGCTTAGGGTTTCATACTTCCTTTGGAAAGAAGAATCTTGTCTTATGGGAAAAGTCTTTTGAATCTACAGTAGAAGTCATGTAGCCTAGATAAGACCTATCTATGTTATCCTTATGAACCAAAACAACTTCTTGCAAAGCACCATTGGCAAAGGGAGAGATCGAAGCTCAATGGGTTCCTATTTAAGGTAAGGATTCATAACTCTTGCTTCTCTTCATTAGTAGATAGATTTGTGTGTGTTAGCTTATGAATATGTAAGATTACCTCTACATTGACTTAAGTAGAGTTCTTCTTTGCATGTTTACGTTTATGTTTATTATCTCCATTTGTGCCACATGCTTTGGTGAGCACTAGATTAGGTTTACTTTACTTTGTCATTTACTTTGTTAAAAACCATAGGACCTAGTTAGGGTTATTGTGTGGTATTGCTTAACTAGAGGTTTTGGGACCCTCTCTAGTGATATAATGTGGCAAGAGACCCCTTAGTTAGGTTTAGCGGAACCATATTGGTCATGATCTCAATTGAATAAATGTACCAACAAGCAGAAGGGCTAGTGTGATTTATCTTCTCTGAGCTAGGATTAATTTGTAGATCTACTTCGCTTTTTCTTGTCATATAGAATTTTCCCCTACACGATTCAAAAACTCCATGCATAATGACTTCCTATCAAATGGCGTTGCTTTCCTGATGAGGCACAGTCTGTCTAAATTATAGACACAAGAATTTGGTATGGTCGCCCAAGGAATCAAACCATAGCCAATAGTTTTCAATTGGACTAACAACAGAGAGTAGATAATCTGCATCTAACTTTGGTAGCCCATAGAGGAGCTAATCAACTGCGAGGGAAGGAGGAAATCGCTATGTGTTGTTGGTTTGTGCTCCTTCGTGTGGACACTATAGGGCCTTTGATAGAAGCTGATATAAAATTTCCTAGAGCTGTCGATGTTACATTGGAAGCTCATGATATCCCCTGCCTAGAGGCGCTTGTCTTTGACATAGTGGCTCCAGCACTTGGTGAGCACATAGCTTTGGTTGTTGTTTGAGTATGAATATCAAAACCACCATATTTTTCGCTACATACCAAAACTTGCATTTATAGGTAGATGATGGATGTTAATGTGGTTGTTTATTTTGCTGCAATGGAGATATTTCTTACCAACACTATAATAGTGCACAATAAAATAAATTAAATGCTATTGTTCCTCAATGTTTAGAGAATTCTTCTCCTCACATACATGTCTCACTGTTAGGCGAGTTATTGAAGGATGGGTTGCACTTTCATGACTCTATCACAATCTTGTAGATTCACCAACTATCAACCACCCAATGTTAACCATTCAAAATTGAAATATTTCGAGAAGATAAAAAACCATAGAATATTCGAAGACGAATAATTTTTTAATATTCACTATTAACATAACACTAAAACACCTCCAACATAATTAATTTATTTATTAAAATATAGAATTTCAATATTACTATTCCCTATCTCCCATGAGTCTATATTGTCATACCAGAAAACACCTTAAACATCAACTTCATATTTTAATTTTGAATTCAGGTGTCCTTGACCAAGGACCCCAAGAATTTTTTTTTAACACGTCATAAGAAAGAACTATTGGCCATATGAAGGCTACCAAAGTTATCTAACGTCAGAGAGTAGAATCACACAAGGGGTACTAATCTTCCTGCAGACCAGCCATTGACAAAAGAGAGTATATAACCTGCGTCCAGAAGCCGTCATTTTTGTTCCAACCCCATTTTTGGCGTCAATGTCAAAAGAGCCGCCTTGAACACTTCTGACGTCTATCCGAAAGGTCGTTGCAGTAGACAGACGACAAATTTTCGAATCGATGAGCGCAATTTTCAGCCGAAATCCGAGAATATCCAAACCCGGTGGCGTGGAAAAAGTCAGTGGATTGGGGAAAATCGTGCATTGCAGCGATCTGACCCGTCCATGTCGGCAAGCTGATGACTTTCGCCAACAAGTACTATCTTTTAATGAGCCGCTTTGACCGGCGAAAAAATAAAAGACAGTGGGTTCGCCACACTAGAAATGCCGTAAGAAAACCCTATTCTAAGTTTTTAGGATTTTATGATTCCCGGTATGGCGGAGAAGGGTACCAACGGTGTAAAACTAGTGTGTGTAACAGGAGCAGGAGGATTCATTGGATCATGGCTAATAAAGAATCTTCTACAACAGGGTTACACAGTAAATGCCACCCTCAGAGATCCAGGTAACTTTGATACCCTATTGTAACCCATAATATAACAGATACAATAAGAGTTGATCCAATTATGGCATGCCCTTTAAAACTGTAGGAGACGAGACAAAATCTCGGCCTTTGTTAGATCTGCCGGGGGCACAAGACAGGCTTAAGCTCTTCCCAGCAGACCTCTTGAAAGACGGCAGCTTCGATTCTGCAGTGGAGGGCTGTCAAGGAGTTTTTCATGTAGCCGGTCCTATGGGTGCTAATGAACACTCACTGGTAATCTATAAAGGAAACAAATATTCTAGTAAACCTCTTTGAAGATTAGATTTTTTTTAAGATTTTAACTTATGATGGTCTGCAGGAAGATTTCGTTTCAGCTGCTGTAAATGGGGTACTGAATATTATGAAGGCTTCCACAAGGGCTAAATCTGTTAAGCGAGTGGTTTTCACTTCATCTATCTCAACAGGTTCTCCACTGAATGAGAAGGGGGAGTTAGCCCATTCACACCTTGATGAGTCATGTTGGAGTCCTCTAAATTTCCTTAAATCTCAAACATCTCCACTGGCCTGGTATATGATTGCCAAGACGTTAGCAGAACAAGAGGCCCTTAAATACGGTGCTGATAACAATCTTGAGGTGGTAACTGTCCTACCACCTGTGGTTGTTGGGCCTTGGATTTCTGCCACACCTCCTGCGTCTTCTGTCCAAACAATACTATCCCTCATTGGAGGTATTCCTACATATCTGTAATTTATTCTAATGCGCTCCTCTACATTCATGATTCTGTATGGTTCTAACTTCTAATGCGATGTGATTTGACAGAAAGTGATTGGTACTACGAAATGCTAAAGTTAATCGAACCCATGCTGGGCTCAATAGCAATCGTTCATATTGAGGACACATGCAATGCCCACATATTTTTGATGGAGCATCCCAATGCACAAGGTCGCTATATTTGCAGTGCTGATTCAAAGAGTCTCAAGTGGCTCAAAGATTTTATTGCTAAAAAGTTGAAGGCTTCACCCAGGTAAGCAAGCAATTTTCAATTCAGTCGTGAAGGTCGTCTTGGTCTAGAGCAGATATTTAGTTGTAACAATTTTCTTTTCTCAAATTCTAATTCAGGTTGGATGAGGAGGATGGGCTTGATAGATATGTGCCTGTTTCTTCCAAGAAATTGTTGGATCTGGGCTTCCCTTTTAAGTATAATTTAGAAGAGACTTTTGATGAAGGCATTGAATGTGCGAGGAAAAAGGGAATTTTGAAGTTGTAATATTTGTTTAGCAGGTTGGAATCTCGGACTTTCTATATGGTATCTAATTATTTTGCTATCTATCATGTGGCGTGACAGAGTATGATATATTCATAATTTCTGGTTGCAATTTTCTTTCTTGGGGAAAGTGGCCAGTAGTTGTATGAATAATATTTAGTTGAAAGTTTAATTTATTTTAAAGATCCGGTAATAATTAAGTATTTAGCATTTTTTGAAGTTAAAATTTTCATGATATATTTTTAGTGCCAAATTTAGTGTTTTGTGTATTTTTAGAATTATTTATATTGATGAAATTTATTATTTTTTTTTACGCGTAAAAAAAAAGAAAAAATCACTCTTACATGTAACTTGTGTATATTCATTTTCAAGAAGATGATTTCCCAACTTTTTTGGGGCATGTTGTGGATTAGGGTATTTTTGACTAAGTACTCACTAACAAAGAAAAATATTTGCTGAATAATGTACTCTTTTGCCTTTGACGGTTCACGATAGGAAATTGTTTACCAAATCCTTTGTAACATTTTTATGTACCTTTCCATGAAAACCATAGTTTTAATTATTAATTTATTTCTCAATTGTTATTTTGTCTTCATCTTTAATGCCAATCACCTCTTGAAACAAAACTAGTAAATTTTAAACATTTATCTCAAAAAAAAGTTAGATAGCACTGAAATGAAAATACTTTTAAAAGGTGAATGATGATTTATGGCTTTTTTTTTAGGTCTTTAAAGAGGCATTCATCCTCCTAAAAAAAATCTCAAGAATGTATTATAAGACACATCAAATATCATCTCAAAGGTTAAAAATAAATTAAAGTATACATGAAAAAAAGATAAATTAAAATACATATTAAAAAAAGGATACATTAAAACTTATGAGTTAATCACACATGGAAAACTTCGAATGAATTATCTTAACCATGTTATGGTTATCATGAGTTTTCATGTTTACCTATGGGGAATTCCATTAAAAAAGATGACCCAAAGTTCATTTGAGTAAGAAATTTATTCATAACCCTCCTCTTTACTTTGCCTTATGTGGCCAATACTTCCTCTTTGTATGGATAATTTAAGGTCATTTTTTATTTCTAACTTATATTTATCTTTAAAAGTTATGTGATTCTAGATAGATTAGACCACTTGATCTAAAATATCTATGACATGAATATCTTTCCAAAAAAAAATTTATAAAATTTGGATAGTCTCTTCATCCCATTGGGAAACACAACATGATCTTCATTAAGTACTCCTTATTGAGCCTTTTTGTAATACTCAAACCAATATCTCAATGACAACATAGGTGGAGGACTTGTCAATTAGATTTCTTCATTAAATTTGATTTTTTCCTATCATGGAATGGGTGTGACATTGACAAGAATCTTTGATGGCCTTCATAAAAAATTTGTGAGATATTTGAAACATCTAAAAGATAATTAATCCCCAAAATTTAAACATGCATACTATCCCTTTGTGTGAAGCCCTTGATAAATGATTTATTAATTTTGGTAGAATAATTACAATTATGAGACCTAAAATGAATGTCAATGACAAAAACTATAGATATATCTAAACATACTATGAATCTTGAGAATTTTTTTTACCACAACATCGAAGTCCATAATTGCCAAAGTTTCTACAGTGAAACATTCTTGTGAGTGACATAAAAAATTTGCACACCAATCCTTAAAGTAACAAACTCCTATATAATAGGTGTAAGATAAACATCAATGTTTCTAAGTTGATTCCTCCTCAAAAAATAAGTGATAATATAAGATGCCTCTTTCATATAGTGCACCATAGTGGAATATTATAATTGATGAGAACAATGGGCCATATTGAATAATGTATAGCCATGATATCAAAAATGTTGATTCCATCTATAGCCAATTCAAGCTTAACACTTTAGGGTCGTAAAAGTTTAAACCTTTTTGGAAATTAAGGGTTAGGAGGAATAGGCTATTCAAGAGTAAGATAACCTATTCCTAAAAGTAGGCCAATTAAATAATTCATTTTTTAACATTCAATTTCAATGTTGTATTATAAAAATACTAAACATAGAAAGTACAATGCCAAATAGTATATTGATTACACAATCACGAAGAATAAATAATACTTAGCTTATGTAATGATGCGTAGATAGATCTGATATGTACAGGTGTGGAAATAGGTTGTCTGATGTTCAAGAACTAGTCATTACATTTTGGAATTTTTTTCTAGTTGCCTACACTCTTGCATCACTTTCTGGATACTTACATCAATGTTATTGTCTAAATAACAATGTAACTATCCTATACAGAATGTTTGTTGTATCAAGATTAGACAACTAAGTCTTTCTAGGTTTTCTGTCACCTTTCGTTTGATGTATCTGGATTTTACACATACGCTGTCGATGACTATTTTTAGCTCAAAACCTAGCTCTCCACCTTAGTTTAGGTCACCTTTCTAAAAAAATGGGTTAGTGGGCTCACAATGTCGAGTTGACCTTAAATATATCTCTATCAATGAACGCTACCTACATAACCAAAAAAAAACTCCAAGGAGGGCTTTGGACTTATGGTTCTCCTCTATGTGTGGGAATGTGTGTGCACAAGGGTGTAATATACTATATGACAATGCATGTAGTGATCTAGCTTGCAACTTGATATATATAGCTCATGGGTTGTATTTTGAGTGCTTCAAACCTATAGTATGATTGTTCCTATGATTTATATGCAAATAGGGATGAACATGTTAGAATAGCTTAGTCATGTAATTGATTTGATTTAGTTTAAATATGTGATTACTTGGTAAAATGATAGGTAAATAATGAGTATGCTTTTACTTATAGTTAGACTAGCTCTTTTGAAATAATCCTCATGGAAGGGTTAATGACATTCATAGGCCAACCTATACACTTCAAAAGATTTGAAAATTTGAGTGTTTGTAGGGTAAGGACACTTGTGTTAATATAGGAACAATAGTGTTGATGCTATTATCCTACCCTGAACGCAACTATCTAGGATGGAAGAATTTTGATAAGGTTCTATAATTGACTATGGATGATATATCATAGTTTAGGAATTATGTGGTTATAGGTGATCTAGATAATAAAAATAATCATGGTTGGACTAAGAAGTAAGTAATTTGACCCATTGAGGTGGTGAATTCAAACCTTTTGATTGCAAAGAAGGTCAAACAGAAGCGTAGAGTCCTGAGATATATTTGGCAAGTGTACAAGACTAGTTTAATATATAAATCTATATTTAAAAATCTACATTTAATCTAGTAATGCATAAGGATGAAATTACCAGGTTAAAGGAAAGAAAATGTACTATGGTGTGTAAAACCCACCTTGTCTTTACTTAAACCCACTTAAATTTGTTGTATGTGAATGACCTACAACCTAGAACATGTTATAGATATAATTAGTGCATATAATTTAAAATAGAATAATTTGAAATTAATTGAAAGAAAGAGAGTAAATAATGAGTACAATTGTGTGTCGACGTAACCATGTTGCCCCTTGGTATCTTATCTAGGTAAATATCCTTCCTAGCTGAAGCATTGGAGAGATATTCACAATTGGATCTTGGAGATGTGAAAATGGGAATTTTAGGGTGATCATGCCCCCAATTTGGTATAAGGATTCACTATGATAAGTCCATTGAGATCATAAAATATTAATCATAAAACTTAAGTCTAACCAATCTAGCCAATCTAGACAATTTAGCCAATCTCACCTGAGTCATATGGTGTAACCATATCAATCCATAATAATAATATCATAGTGTCAATTCCATTGAGGGATCATAATCTCAATCACACCAATAAAAAAGAGCCAACTACTATAGTAGATAAGATCTCACGTGGTGATTTTTGGTAAGGTAGGTGCATAAATGTATGTATAATTTGAAAGCTTATCTATAATTTGGGGCAAGTACACATCAAATATGTCTCAATCTGAAGTATCTATCAAAATGTAACCTTTGATTTATAACATGTATATAATATGTATCATAAATATGAAAATATCTATCCAAAATTTGTGGCCAATGCATAGAATTATGTTCCAAATGTATATATGAATCATGTAAACTAAATCAAAGTCTAGTGATATAGAAAAAATAGGCTAACCTTTTGGAGGCCATAAATTTTGACCCATAGCTCCATTTGAGCTCTTCCTTGTGCCAAAACGACCGTCTCAAAAATTTCATTGCTGTCTTAAGAAGCCCTGCCTGCCTAGGGTTGTTTTTGATATTTTTAGGAGGCTATACATGATCATCTAAGGGTCTGAAATTGTGATTTAATTATTTTTTCAAGATTTATTTATTTTTAAAAATTGTATATTTTTAGGACCAGATGTTAACTTCAATTGAATTTCGTCTCATAGTCTAATTTTAGCATTTAAAATATTTTGAGAGATTTTTAAAGTTGTGTACGCTTGCATGCGAGATTACTATAAATAACAACTACTAAAAATAGACATTTTTTTTAGATTTAAGTTTTTTTAAATTTTGCATGTAAACTCTAATTTTTGAGTTGAGGTTTATTTAAGCATGGTTTGGGTTTGTAATTATTTCAAGTCATTTAATATGAATTAATTCTAAGTATTATTTCAAGATCTTGGCCTATTGGTAATTTATTTATCTTGATAGTTTTTTTGGGTTCATTATTTGGTATCATAACAAGTTTGAATCTTAGAGTAAAGAATGGTGAGAGGATAAGGAAGTATCACACAGATGAATTGGATTATACAAGAGATGCAAAGGCAAATGGAATAATTCACTGAGGTTATCACCAATCAACAAAGAAGACAAGGTAGTGATGAAGAAGACACAGATCATGATGAAGAAATTCAGCAAGAAGAAGAACAACAAGAGCAACCACCATCGATGGAAGAGAGGATGGTTTGGGCTTTAGAAGCAAGAAATGAAGGAATCAAAGTTGATATTCTAGATTATAGAGGTAGTTTAAAACTAGAGGAGTTGATAGATTTCATGAATAACATGGACAAGTTCTTTGAGTGGAAGACTATGAGAGAAGACAAGAAGGTAAAGTTTGCATGCATGAAATTGAAAGGTCATGGAATAATTTGGTGGCATCACCTGCAGAAAGAGAGATAGAGAAAAGGTAAAAAAAAGATTAATTCATGGAAAAAGATGGAGAAGAAGCTGAGGGAGAAATTTCTTCTTTTGGATTATGCACAAACACTTTACAAAAGATTTTAGAATTTGAGGCAAAAAGATCATAGTATACAAGAGTATACAGATGAATTTTATAAGCTTTCCATATAAGTGGAGCATGATGAAACATAAGAGAATATGGTTGAAAGGTATGTAAATGGTTTGAAATTTTTTATTCAAGATGAATTAAGCATGCATAAAATTATTTGCATGGAGGAGACTTATAAATTAGCTTTGAAGGCAAAAGAAAAACAAAATAAATAGAATTTTAGAAGAACATCTCTTGGTCTAAGAAGAGGCAGATCCCTTCTAATTAGGGGATGAGGTGGGTTTAATACCACTAGAGGTGGGTCTAATACCAACTGAGGTGAATCATCACGTGGTACAAAAAGACAAGATAATAATAGGCAAAGGTTTCAATACCAACAAAGAGGAAGAAGATTTCAGAGAGGACAAGGTTATGGTGGTGCTAGAGGATGATTTTTGAATCAACGTAGATCTTATGTGTGTTATAGATGTGGAAAATAAGGGCACAAAGCATTTGAGTGTCCACATTATCAAGATCAAAAAAGGAGGCAAGAAGATCGTTCAAAATTAAATCTAGTTGAGGTTGAAATAGAAGAGCAGAATACTAAAGTTGCACTAGCATATGTTTGAGAGAATATCATGATAAGAACCATGATCACTCCAAGGAAGGAAAAAGTGCAGAATAAAGATGGTGGTGATGCATGGCTGCAATCAAATATTTTTTAAATAAGATGTACTTTAGGTAGAAAGGTATGCAAAGTAATTATAGATGGTGGTAGTTATGAAAATATAGTTTCTAAAGAAATGATATAAAAAATAAATTTGCAATGTGAAAATCATCCTAATCCTTTTTGAATTTCATGGTTTAATAAAGGGAATGAAGTTACAGTAGATAAAAGGTGCTTAATCAAGTTTTCTATAGGAAAAACTTATAATGATGAAATATGGTTTGATGTTATTTTGATGGATGTATGCCGTGTGTTATTGGGGAGACCATAGAAATTTGACAAGAAAGTAATTCATGATGGAGAAAAGAACACATACATTTTTTGGAAAGGTGGTACAAAGGTAGTTTTGTTACCTCTTAAAGAGGGAAGAGAAGATAGAAAATTGTTGGAGAATCCAAGAACAACACACCTTGTTCTGATCCCACTTGTTAGGATCTTGCTCCTCAGAAAGAGCACAATATGATTACCAAATACAAGCAATTAAGCATGCAAAAATTATACCAAAAGTACAAGTAACTAGAATTCACAAATAGCACAAAATATGAGAGACAATACACTATCTTGTATTAATACTTGTACAGAAAAGAATACAATAAAGAGACGCCACACTCTTCCACCTTACAGAGGCTTGCCACACCTCAAGTGTACAGTAATTCTTCTTCAAAAGTTCACCCTCCTACCAAAAATGGTCCCAACACACAACTCACACACAGAATTGGTGTTCACCTCTCCAACCAGTCAGTAATAACCCTTCTAGTACCAAGCACTCTAAAGTACTTCAAGTAGATCTCCCATGAACTTGCAACCTGCAATTCAACAAACCATACTTACACATGTAGATCTCCTATGAGCTTGCAACAACCTGCAATTCAATGATCTTATAATGGAAGGATCTTCCTTGCCTTCCTTTCTAGCTCATAATTACAATACATGCCAATTGGTCTATAAATAGATCCCAAACTTAAACAATAACTTAGACTCTTAGTTTACTAATAATAGACATACAACTCAAGACTCAAAATAGCTTTTACATGCAAACACTCAGTTCAACAAACTAACTATTCGTGCAATGAACAATTTTGGAACACACAGGCGACCGACGTCAGTCCCTGTCTAACTGGTGCTGACCGACGTCGTCTGACTCCCTGCTGATGCCGGTTGCCTTCTGCATTGATCTTGACCGACGTCAGTCATACTACCAATGCTGGTACTTCTAGAACTTCAGCAACCTCCTCTTCGTCTGCATAGTTGAAGCTTTTAGCTCCACAACCTAACAATCGCCCACTTGGAGATAAATAGCTGCAACTGTACATGTACCTGTACTTTGTCTAGTTTGTTCCCTTGGCTTTGTATCCCTCTTCAAGATCACTCTTGAAGACCAACCACCACAAATCTTTTAGTGCAACACCTGTCATCCAAATCACCTGCCACATCCACATCTACAAACCCATGTAGAAAATAACTTGACCCTGCATAGCATGTGCACCTGCTACTGGTCCCTCTAAGAATCCACTGAACTGCCCTCCAATTCTTCTTTCCTGAATTGGCTCCAAACTTGTGACAACTCCCACTGCTTGGGAAAACTCAGGTCTAGTACATACCATGCACTTAACCTCATTATGTGAATCAAGACACTGTTCTATGAACTGTCTAACCATCGGCGTGCTAATCGATCTCACACAATCATCCTGAAACAAAGTCAACCTGTGACCTTCCATGTCCCTAGAACACACTCATGCCAAAGAATCTTGCTGCTCCCAGATTCCTCATGACATACTTCTGAACTAGCTTTACCTTTAGTTCAACAACTCTCTGTATATGTAACCCTATAACAAGCACATCATACAGTAATAGGATAATGTAGCTAATATTATCCAACCTGGTAAAGAGAAACACAATGATCAAACCTCCATTGTCCTGTAGCTTACTCAAGACCATATACCCGGGCCTTCCGTCTCACATGTCCATTTCTGCTCTTCCTCATTCTGAACATCCATTCATCTCTCAGTGCTTACTTCCAGCTGGCAACTCCACTAAGGAATCACATCTTTCATCCATGCCAAGCTCCCACTATTTCCTAGATCTACCTATTCTGCTTCTTTAATAACTTCTTGGTTCTTTACCATCAGTGAGCAACAAGTAGTGTAAAGAA
This sequence comes from Torreya grandis, assembly GCA_037957365.1. Lineage (NCBI taxonomy): Eukaryota > Viridiplantae > Streptophyta > Pinopsida > Cupressales > Taxaceae > Torreya > Torreya grandis. The sequence continues at coordinate 3,118,107 of JARHVA010001043.1, forward strand.
GGGAAATGACAAATTTGAGGCTTACATACCCTTTAAGTCCTCCATATGGGCACTTGAGACTCCTTGACAGCTTGCTATCCACTCAAAATTTGTCTTAGTGACCGATGCCGGTCACATCTCAGTCTACACCCAACCGATGTCAATTTTTTGCGACTGCCTCATCACCGACGTCGGTTCCCTTGGCCGATGCCGGTGTTTATCTGTCTCTAAGTCACCGACATTAGGCTGCACATAGCCGACATTGGTCCCTGTCTGGACGCTGACGCCAGTTTTCTAGTCGACGTCGGTCTCTGTGTTTTGCTTGTGAGAATTGACTTCTACCTGCGAGCTCCTTTTGGATCAAACCCTTGTCCAAATCACCCTTGATCTGCTCAGAATTCTTCTCCCCTTGTGCTAAACTCTATCCGTCACCTTCTCCTTGAAAACCAAGGCTTTCTTGCTCTTGTCACTAACATCAGATTCCTCAAGAAACGTCACCTTCTTCTTCTGCATACAAAAATCTTGATTCATGCTTTTCAAATCTGAAAGCATACCCTTTGACTCAAGAACATGCATCTCCTTCTTATTCATGTGACCAAGCCTATTAAGCCACATCTTTGAATCTACAGCTAAAGTAGATAACCCAAAAAGAGAATCAGTAATACAAGTAAATAGATAAAGTGTACCTACTTTCTTACCTCTTGCTACAATAAGTGCACCCTTGGTAACCTTCCAAGAGTCCACTGTGAGAGTTACTGTGCAACCCTCATCACCCAAACTTCTTACAGAAATCAAATTCTGCTCCAGAATTGGGACATGCATGACCTCCTTTAACAGCCATGTGTTAACTGTTTGCAATTTTAGCTTCACTTTCCCTTTGCCAACCATCTGACAAGGCTTACCATCCCCTAAACAAATTTCTCCAAAGTCACCCTGGACATACTCATGAAAAAATTCCCTATTTGGGGATGCGTGAAAAGAGGCACTAGAATCTAAAACCCAAGATTCTACTTTATCTAAGGAACATACCAGAGCATCTTGTGCAACGAAATCCACAACATCTGCTTCTTCTTCATGTCCTTCATGTTGATCTTCACCTGACCTGTAATCTCTCTTTAAGTGCCCTTACTTTCCACATTTCTAGCAGGTTATTCTACCATACCTGGACTTGGATCTCCTGCCTATCTTGGACCTTGATCTCCCATGCTCTATCTTCTCTCTTTGCCTTCCTCTGCCTTCAACACTCAAAGCATTTTTTGATGATTCACTTGTGCTTTTCCTGTGAATCTCTTCATTCAAGATCACACTCACAATATCATCCACTTTTAAGATTTTAGAAGCAGACGCAGTATTAGAAACTGCCATTACCAAACTCTCCCAACTTTCAGGTAATGAGCATAAGATTAAGAGAGTCTTAATTTCATCATCAAAAATAATATTAACTGAATTTAACTGGTTTACCAAACCATGGAAATCACTAAGATGACTGTGTACAGATCCACCTTCCAACATTTGCAAATTAAATAATTGCTTCATAAGAAATACCTTATTCGAAGCTGAGGGTTTTTCATATAAATTTGCCAAAGATTCCATCAACTCTACCATTGTCTTCGCATGTGATAAGTTGGAAATCATAGACGATGCAAGACTCAACCTTATAGATCCCAGAGCCTTCAGATCAAGAACCTCCCATTCTTCATCCTTCATATCCTGGGTCTTGCAATCAACCCCACCCAACGATAAGTACAAATCTTTTTGATAAAGATAATCTTTAATTTGCATCCTCCATAATTGATAGTTCTTGCCATTAAACTTCTCCATTCGTAGCTTACTGTCTTCTACCATTGCTCTACTCCCACTCAAACAGAAACTCCTGTGAGTAACCTATAATCAACACACACTAACCAGATCTAATTCAACCTGTTAGTAGCCCAACCTAAAAGCTCTGATACCAGTTGTCAGGGAATCCAAGAACAACACACCTTGTTTTGATTCCACTTGTTAGGATCTTGCTCGTCAAAAAGAGCACAATATGATTACCAAATACAAGCAATTAAACATGCGGAAATTATACCAGAAGTACAAGTAACTATAATTCACAAATAGCACAGAATATGAGAGACAATACACTATCTTGTATTAATACTTGTACAAAAAGAATACAATAAAGAGATACCACACTCTTCCACCTTACAGAGGCTTGCCACACCTCAAGTGTACAGTAATTCTTCTTCAATAGTTCACTCTCCTACCAAAAATGGTCCCAACACACAACTCACACACAGAATTGGTGTTCACCTCTCCAACCAGTCAGTAATAACCCTGCCAGTACCAAGCACTCTAAAGTACTTCAAGTAGATCTCCCATGAACCTGCAACCTGCAATTCAATGGACCATACTTACACATGTAGATCTCCTATGAGCTTGCAACAACCTGCAACTCAATGATCTTACAATGGAAGGATCTTCCTTGCCTTCCTTTCTAGCTCATAATTGCAATACATGCCAATGGGTCTATAAATAGATCCCAGACTTAAACAATAACTTAGACTCTTAGTTTACTAATAATAGACACATAGCTCAAGACTCAAAATAGCCTTTACATGCAAACACTCAGTTCAACAAACTAACTATTTGTGCAACAAATAGTTCTGGAACACACAGGCGACCGACGTCGGTCCCTGTCTAACTGGTGCTGACCGACGTTGGCCGACTCCCTGTCGATGCCGGTTGCCTTCTGCATTGATCTTGACCGACGTCGATCATACTGCCGATGCCGATACTTTTGGAACTTCAACAACCTCCTCTTCATCTACATAGTTGAAGCTTTTAGCTCCACAACCTAACAATCTCCCACATGATTACCATTGTATAAGAAACTTAAGATGTGAAAATAACCAGAAAAATAAATAACTATCAATGAGAAAACACACAGAATATGAGAGGTAACACATAATTATATTTAACTCATTACAAAAGAAATTACAATAAAGAGATCACACTCTTCTTCCACCTCTGTGAGGCTTCCTCCTCAAGGGCTCCCAGTAATCTTCCTTCCAGAGTAATCTTCTCTCAATAGGTCACAACTAACACAAGCTGTTGTTCACCTCATTATATGTCTAGTACAACCGAGTACGAATTGGTACTCCAAGTAGATCTCACCATGATCTTGCTCTTTGATGTATTGCTGTCACCTTGGATCTTGCTCCCCCACCGATCTCCTTTTGACCCTCGCATACACACACCCCTACAGACCAACCTGATCTTACTTATCACATGTAGATCTCCACCATGTTCCTGCAACACCCTGCATATCAAACCTGATCTTACATACATGAAGAATCCTACTTGATTCTACCATGGGAAGAACTCTCCAAGTTCTACACTTGAGTTCTACAAGTTCTCCCCTTAACAATATAGCCCATGAATCTATTATATAGATCTCATGCATACAATGATTAGACTTGCGGCTCAAGACTCGAACTGGTCTTCATCATGTAAACAACCCATTCACTTAACTGAATATTCATCAATAACAATTATAGAACTACCACAGGCGACCGACGTCAGTCCCTGTTTGACTGGAGGTGACCGGCACCTGTCGATCCCTGCCGATGTCGATTTCCTTCTGCACTTCCTCTGACCGACGTCGGTTGTGGCCTGCCGATGCTAGTGACTGTCATGCTCAGAAACCTCCCAATTTGTATTAAGGTGAAGCTTTTAGCTCCACACCCTAACAAAAACATACTCTCTACTAAAGAATTTATCCAAGATATGAAGGTGGCATGTTGTTGTTATGTATTAGTAGCAAAAAATGAAAAAAACAAAAATGGTGCCAATACCAAAAGAAGCAACAAGAGTGTTGAAAGAATATGTAGATGCTATACTTGATGAGTTTCTAAATGATTTACCACCAAAGAGAGATATTCAACATCACATTGATTTGATTCCAGGATCATCTCTACCCAATCAAGTAGCTTATAGGATGAGTCCAACATAACATGCATAATTAAATAAATAGGTTATTAAATTGCTAAGAAAGAAGGTGATAAGGGAGAGTATGAATCCATGTGTAAAACCAATGTTAATAACTCTAAAGAAGATGAACGATGGAGAACGTGTGTGGATAGTACAACAATTGACAAAATTATAATAAAATATAGGTTTCCTATACCTCATTTAGATGATATGATGGACGTGCTTGTAGGAGAAAAATATTTTACCAAGATTGATCTAAGGAGTCGTTATTATTATATTTCAATTTGTGAAAGAGATGAGTATAAAATTACATTCAAGACTAGGGATGGTTTATATGAGTGGATGGTGATGCCCTTCAGAAATTTTAATGCACCTAGCACATTTATGAGGGTGATGAATACAGTGCTATAAGAATATAGTATTAATTTTATGGTTGTTTATTTTGATATAAAATAAGACTAAAAAATAACACTTACAACATTTGAGAATGGTAATAGATTTGTTAAGAAAGGAAAAGCTGTATGCAAATTTGAAGAAGTGCAGGTTTATGCAGAACAATTTGGTATTTTTGGGATTTGTAGTTTCAACAAATGGTGTGAAAATGGATGAAGAAAAGATAAAGACAATTATTGAGTGGCCTATTCTAAGAAGCATTATAGAGGTAAGAAGTTTCCATGGTTTAGTAATATTTTACAAAAAATTATTAAAAATTTTAGTAGTATTATGGCACCAATAACATATTGCATGAGAGGGAAGAAATTTACCTGGATTAGAGCAGCCACAAAAAGCTTTGAATTTTTTAAAAAGAAGATTATAGAAAGACCGATTTTAGCATTACTAGATTTTAACAAAGTGTGTGAGGTTGATTGTGATGCTCCATTTGTGGGAATTGGTGTTATGTTGAATCAAGAAGGAAAGGCAATAACATATTTCAGTGAGAATTTGAATCAGGTAAGAACAAAGTAATCTACTTATGATATTGAACTTTATGTAATTGTACAAGCATTAAGACATTGGAGGCATTACCGGTGCCTAAGGAGTTTATACTATCTATAGATCACGAGGCTTTGAAGTATGTGAATACACAAAATAAGTTGAATAGTAGGCATGAAAAATGATTTTCTTTCTTTCAAATCAGAAAAATAGAATCAAGTAGCTGATGCATTGATCAAGAAAGTAGCATTATTAACTACTATGGTGAGTGAAGTAGTTGGATTTGAAGCTATCAAATAATTATATGATACTGACCCATATTTTGGCAAGGTAGTTGAGCAGTGCACGAATCCATTAACAGGTGGGATAGATGCTATTCATGATGAGTATATTATACAAGAAGGTTATCTCTTCAAAGAGAAATAATTATGCATTCCAATTGGGTCTCTACAAGATAACATAATATGAGAATTACATAGTGGTGGTTTGGTTGGATATTTTGGTAAAACAAAGATAATAGCTTTGGTGGAGGAAAAATATTTTTGACTAAAGATGAAGAGAGATGTGACAAGGTATGTTTCAAGGTGTAGAATATGTCAGGTGGGTAAAGGACATGCATAAAATACTAGACTATACATGCCATTATAGGTTCCAAGAGGACCATGGACAAATTTGAGTATGGACTTTGTGTTGGGATTTCCAAACACACAAAGAGGTAATGATTCAATTTTTGCTATTGTAGATAGATTTCCTTAAATGGTTTATTTCATTACATGTAAGAAAACCAATGATGTCACTAGAGTTGCAAAATTATTTTTTAAGGATATTGTGAGATTGCATGGTGTTCTAAAAACTATTACTTCAGATAGGGACACAAAATTTTTAAGTCATTTTTGGAGGACTTTTTGGAAGAATATGGATGCTAAGTTATAATTCAGTAGTGCATATCATCCACAAACAAATGGACATACAGAAGCTATGAATGGGAGCTTGGGAAATTTGTTGAGATGCATAGTGGGAGAGAAGCCCAAGCAATGAGACTTGGCTTTACCAGAAGTTGAGTTTGCATATAACAATTCAATGAATAGATCAATAAGAAAGTCACCATTTCAAATTGTTTATAGGATAAATCCTATAAGTATTTTAGATTTGGTATAATTACCAATTTTAGATCGAATTAGTGACGATGTAGGATCATTTATAAAGCATATGCAATAGTTACAAGGAGTAAAAAACAAGTAATAGGAAAGTAATGAGAAATATAAAGCATTAGAAAATGTTAAAAAAAGATCCAAGGTATTTGATGAAGGAGAGCTGGTAATGGTTTACTTGAGGAAAGAACGATTTCCAAAAGGCACGTACAATAAGTTGAAGTATAAGAAAATTGAACCATAAAGAATTGTGAAAAAAATCAATGGCAATGCTTATGAGGTGAGTTTACCACATTTTTGATATATCTTCAATATTTAATGTTTCATATTTATATGAATTCCATGGAAAAGATGGTGAAGATGAAAAATTAAATTGGGAGTAGCAGGTTCTAAAGAAGAAGGAAAATATAGTGCATGTTTTGGATATGAAGATGGTGAGCATAAGGCAAGGGAATTATAACAGTTATTTGGTACAATGGGAAGGATTGCAACAAAAAGACAACACTTGGATTATAGAATAGGAGTTGAAGAAGATTGATAAGGAAAAATAACAGTAGTACAATCAGGGCAACTTGTAAGAGTTGAGTTGTTTTCAACTAGAGGATAATGATGCAGAAAAAATAGGCCAACCTTCTAGAGGCCATAACTTTTGACCCATAACTTGGTTTGATCTCTTTCATGCACTAAAACAACCGTCCTAAATTTTTTGTTGTTGTCTTAAGAGTTTTACCTACCTAGGGTTGTTTTTGATATTTTTGGAGGTCATATATGATCATCTGAGGGTCCAAAATTGTGATTTAATTATTTTTTTTAAATTTTTCTATTTTTAGAAATTGTCTATTTTTAGGACCAAATGTTAACTTAATTTGAATTTTATATTATAGACTAATTTTATCATTTAGAATTTTGGGAGATTTTTAGAGTTGCATGCGCTTTCATGTGAACTTACTATAAATAACAACTACTAAAAATATACATTTTTTTTAATTTTAGTTTTTTTTCAAATTTTACATGTAAACTCTAATTTTTGAGTTGAATCTTATTTAAGCATGTTTTGGATTTGTAATTGTTTTAATTCATTCAATATGAATCAATTCTAATTATTGTTTCAAGATCTTAGCCTATTGGTAATTTAATTGTCTTGATAGTTTTTTTGGGTTCATTATCTAGTAATTTTGTCAATTGTATATATGTGAAGTCATGGCTTTTATAACATGCCCAAACTAATATGCCTCCATTTTGAGGTGAGGGGATAGTGATAATAACCTTATCTCAAAAGCATAAGGTAACTATGTTGTCTATGTATGAATAGTGTAGTAAAGAAGCATATAGTAGTGTTATGTTGAAGTAGATATATCAATGAAGCTCGTAAGTATGCATACCTAGCAAGCCATAATATGCATGATATAAATCATGGAAATGTCTATAAGATAAAAACATTATCAAAAAATCAATCACACACACAAAATTACTTGAGTGTCATAAAAAGAGGGGTCCAAAGAGACCACAAACAAGGGACATGTTCAAATGCCACACACTCAAGTGGAAGACATGCACAAATGCATACACACCAAATAAATAATAAAAAATCAAGGCACTATGGATAAAAATCAAATGAACTTATTAAAATGTTCTAAAATCAAGAAAAAAAACAAACAATAAGTATACTCAAATAAGCTAATGCAAATAAATGAAGTAATGAGATAAAATCAACTTAACATAAACATGTCGTATTAGTCCCTCCAAACATGTGTTAGCAAAATGTCATGTAGAATAACATATTAAATACATTGTGTAAGATAACAATATAGGTATAAGAATGTGTAAGATATATAAGGTTTGTAATATAATGGAAAATGATCATAAAACTATATAACCTTTGTCAATTTTGATCATATATAAGCAAGATGCCCCCAACATAGTGTATGAGGCTAGAAGAGGAAAGGTCCAATATCTACATGCTTGAAATATCATGGGTGTAATTTATGCATGTATCACACTCAAGTACCCATGAAACATATATGTGTATATTAAATTAAAGCTATCTACTAACATAAATTAAACAACATATTCAAAAGCTTGAAAACATATGAAATGCTAAATATTTTTGGTATTTTTGAAATTGTTTGATTTTTTTTAGAATTTTGGTTTTTAATTATTTTTAATTTTTAAAATGTTTTGGAAAGAGAGTGATAGTTGATGATCCCATATAATGGATGATCATAAGGTGCTTAATCTATACTTTGAATGCAGTATAATAAATTGGTCATGCTGCCAAAGATCATGTATATGTGCCAAATATTAATGTGTATAATTTGTGATGCTCTATGTATGTCTCATAGGACTCTATGGTCATGAAGTAGTAATAGTAGGTATAGGGATCCATAGAACCCACTGTTTGTGATTTGTAATTTCCTTAATGTAATAGTGCGTCTTGTTACCCATTTTAAAACATCGTGTTCCAATGTAAGTAAATGGTTGTGTCATGGATATCGAAGAGTCCACTATAGATCTCTAATGTAAAGGCCTATCAAGTATGGGATGTATAATAAAGGTGATTGATTAGTGCTTACCCTTGTTAGAGGTAAAATCATTGAGAGGGGGGTAAATCAGTGGTGTAAGATATTTCAAATTTCAATTTTAATCCTTTCAAACTCTTAATCAAAGATAAAAAGCATTCGTAAAGCATACAAGTTGTTCATAATAATGAATAAGATAGATAGTGCAAGATCATACATACAACACATGAATTCTATGGAAAACCCTCATGGAGAATAAAACTCACTCTCAATCTTGCAAACACATAGACTACTTGTCCTATAAGATGATCACAAACATGAGACCTTTTAGTGAAGCACCCACTTCACAAGGAGCACCCACCCCTAAGTATGAATAAGCACCCACTTGTTCTATATGTTGAGCACCCACACAACACCTATTAAATCAACAACTCCATAACTCTAATTGCATTTCAATCTGATTGGAGAAACAATTTATAACACCTCTCTTTCAGCTCATCACACACACTCAAACTTTCTCATACAAGTAATGCATCCAAACACCCCTTTTTGAATCACTCTAAGCTTATTCACTCATCCTCAATCTACTCTATACTTTAGTCCATCCACTGATCACATTATCTTTGATCTCTTTCCTTCATCTCTATCTTTTACTCTCTCAACACACACATACATATCTAGAAACCATTGCCTTGGTCTCCACTCTTTATAGATTCTTCATGAATATCAACTTCTAGGCAGGCCATAATACTTGCCTTAAACCTTAAGATTTATATCATGATAAGACATATCTCAAATATATTATCATAGGTCAGCCATAGCATCTATGGGTCACACTTAAGCAATTACACCTTTCAATTAGGCCTTAGTAGCCCTTATATGTCTCATGGAGACTTATTCACCGATTTAGCACTTCATCAAGAAAATTAAGAACATAAGATCAATTTCAAATACTTGGGTCCACTCCATATGACCTCTAAGACATCTTCAAATGATTAATCCTACCAAAACACTCTTAACCTAAAGCACAAATTGCTTAAACAATATTCTATATGTAGGAACACCATGAAAAAATAAATAGTCAAATTTCAAGCTTAATAACTTTGACTGTACAAACATTCAAACCTTATAAATAGATTATCTAGATGTGCCTTGAAGTCCTTTACAAATTTTATTTTTACTACATCAAGAAATTCATCTTGGATCAAAAGATATAGCTCAAAAACTATAGATAGCTTTTTCTTTGTTAATTTGAAAATTCAAATTCCAATGATCACTGTTCAAATACTAAACATTAAGCACTTTAACCTCATCTCATGCTCCCTAGTAGTTAGATAAAATACGCATCATATATCTCCTCACAAGTAGCCTGGTCTTTACTTTGAAACACTCACCATTTATCTTTGATCTGAGCTCTCATGATTGTGCCACTTAGTAACTCTACGTGCTTTCTGCATATTTGACTATTTGACTCAATACACTTCATCACTATTCATCTATATGAACACCCACATTCCATTGATCTACTATTAACTCAATGGGATTGAGACACATCATAAATGCATTTAATCTCAAGAACCTTTGACAATTTTACTTTACACACATCGTTGGATCACTACTAACAAGATCACGCACTCTATTAGATCATTATCTAATCAAATTAAACACTCACTATTAGATTTATGATCCGATTAAATGCTCATCGTAGATCTTTGATATCACAAATTTGGCTAAGTATGGAAACTTGGTAAACTCTATTTAAGAATCCAACTTTGTACCTTAATAAATTTTTCTATGTTCCATGTCTAAACCTAAAATTTGAACTATATAATATTTTTCACATAGGGGAATCCATCCATGTATCAAGATGATCTTGAAACCTTCATATGTGTGAAATATGATGTCATCAAACTGCTTACTTAGCCTTATCTATCAAGATAACTACTTGAACTTAGTTCTTCATATGATTTCTCTATTGAATTATTTTCACTTTTGTAAGCACTCTAAGCACTCATAACACCCTATAGGGTCTCTGCAACATGTCCATACCATCAATAACATCCATCAATTGCTTATCTAATTTAAACACTGAAGAACTATGCAATAATACTGAAACACACTTTATCATTATCAATTTAGCACACATGACACCTCATAAATATCCTTGGTCACCTTGGAGACATCATTGACAAACCTCCAATAATCTCCCCCTTTGTCATTGATTTCAAACACCAATACAAATTTTATGCTCAGACTTTGTATCTCTCTTCAAGTACTTTCTCCCCCTTTGATAAAATGACAAAGTCGGCTCAACTTCTGATCCTGTGGACCTGAAAAGACTTCAAAGACCAATAATAGGAAAGGACCACCTCTGAGAGATGATACAAAATCCCCATAACACTATTCATACCTCTTTTTACCTTGAGCTTATCAAACATGCTCCATGACTACACTCTTCTTTGATAATACATAGCTTCTATGAAGACAAAACATATAAGAGCAACAAAAAATGCTTTGAACTCACCTTAAAAACATTAAGAGAGATTCCCCCTTACATTATGTACATCTCTTCAAGCCTCTAAAACTATCTAAGTTATCCCCCTAATTCCAAGCTCCACCTAAACCATTTTACTATAGACTACTGGAGCAAGCTCATGAACCAATTGCTCCCCCTCAACCAAGAACCTTATATTGATTTGTAGACAAGGAGATGACTCCCAATATTTGTATTAGATACTCAAATGTTGATTTTGTTAATGGGTTGGTCATAATTTTTGCAAGTTGTTCTTTTGTAGGCACATATTCCAAATTAACATATTGATTGTTTACTTGTTTTCTTAAGAAATGATATCTAATAGGAATGTGTTTGGTTTTTGAGTGCATTACATGATTATTTTAGATATTAAGTGCACTAGTATTGTCATAGTAGATGGGAGAAGCTTCTTTTTGCCTTCTCTTATAGTCTACCAAGGTTTGCTTCATCCAAATAACTTGAGTGCAACATGAAGCAATGTAGAAACCCCTGTTTCCTTGATCTCTGAAACTGAATGTTTTTGGATTATTTTATCTGTATTTTGATGTTTTTGATGTTTGTATGAATAAAAGTGTGATTTTTCAAGAATTCAAATAAACAAATAAATAACAGTATACTCTTTCAAATAACTAATCTCTGATCTTCTTATTCACTTCGGATGATTATAATATAAACAAATCTTTGTCATACATATAACATAATATAGAATATTGTCTTAAAAAACTTGGTCTTCCTGCAAATTTTAAAATAACTCTAAATCTGGTATGTCACAGGTTTCTATGTGAAAACACAGTCACCGACATCGGTTATACTGCCGTCGTCGGTCTATATTCTATCGACGTCGGTCTCCGTCGGTCGGTCTACTCTGCCGACGTCGGTATGAAGTCGGCCGATGTCGGTCTCTGGCCTACCGATGTTGGTCTCTGTGCGGCCTGTGGCTCTATACGACTTGATGCAAAATGGTACAGATTTCGTACAGTAACAGGAAAAAAATAGTATGGCCTGTATGCTGGATGCCCGATCTCAAGAAATATGGAGCTAATACGGAAGATCTTAATCTGGATAATTACTGAATCAAAAACCTAATGAAATAAATACCTGTAAATCTCTGTGATAACTTTTGTATGAAGTTATCTCTCAAACTGGCAATAGATCAACTGATATCTGACAACCTCTAAATTACACACACTGAAGAGTGGACGTTTTCCAATGCAAAGAATTTTGGAAACCCTTGGCTCAGTCTTCTCAGAAAATACTTAGCAAAATTCTTCAATCATAAATCAATAATCAATAATCATATGGCCTCTCTCCAATAAGAAACCCTTATATCTTCTAAAAAGTGTGCTTGCCCTAATTAGGGTTTCATAATGAAAATATGCTAAAATAATTAATATTTAATTAAATCAATCAAATATTAATTCTCCCTCAATATATGTCCGATCCTCAAACCGACTGAAGCTGGTGAATCAGGGAGTGATTCCGCACATGACCATACCAAAACAAGGGTGCTCCGCTGCATGTCAGAAGTCCCTAAATAATAGGAGCTCAAGCCAATGTGTCCAAAAAAAAGCCTGAACACATGCCAACTGGTAAAATTTTGCTAGTCGAAGCCAAACCAAGCTCCATCATGACCCTCTATCCATCCTATCAGCCTACGAAGGTCGTATAATAGGCTAATCCTCAACTCTGAAGATGTCAACTGAAAAGGGGACATGAAAATTTGCCCCTCCTAAAATTGCTTGTCCTTAAGCAATCGTTGAATGATAGACCAATCAATCCACCTGGATCCCAAATGTAGTCATGATCTACACCGTTGTCAATCAATGCAAACTCCATGCCATGTCTATCACAACTCTCATCCAATGGCGTCACATCATCCCAAGTACCAAGATAAAGATCCCAACATCCAATCCATGAATGGAAATCAGCTGGCAACTCAAGTAAACTCCTCACCTGAATAGTGTGAACAATACCAACTGACTGCATGCACATGTCTCCTGTACCCACTACAATCTCTAAATTTGGAGTGTGAATGCTAGACATACTCATATCATCATCAACATGTGACCCGACTGTAAAAGAAAGCTGAGTCCCTGCCACATGTGCTAACTCCTGAACTGAACTCACCTCAAGACAAAGCTCGTCCACATGTCTCTCATGTATTGGTGCCAATGTGCACTCGACAGCGCATTCTATCATATCATGTTGTATGAGCCTCTCCATCCAATGAAAAAACATATTTTTGATGTTGTTGCCCCGTATTGCCTTAAGAATATGTGTCTTCCCATCAACATCAAAATGGACCTCCATGTCCTTGAGACGAAGAGTGACTTCCTCAAGGGAATGAAGCCACTTCATACCCAAGACAAAGTCTATATCCCCCATGTTCACCACATAATAATCAGCCTTGAAATCATAGTTGTTCAAGCACAATGAGAGGTCTCTAATCATCCGCTCACACCTAAGAGTGTAACCATCAACTACCTTAACTCTAATGCCCTCAAAATTCTCGGTAGTGAGTCCACGCTTCTCCACAAATCTAGCATCAATAAAATTATGTGTGGCCCCTATGTCAAGAAGGGTGATGACCCTCTGTCCTGCCAAAACTCCACGGAGTCTGAATGAACCATTCGACTAAATGCTGGATATGTGTGCCTCCTATATTTGAAGCTCTAAATCTACCTCTGCCTTAGGCTTTGAAGCCTCTGCCTCTAACTCAGAACTCTCCTGATGTTTAGAATCTTCTGATTCTGAATCCTCATAAAAATCCCACATCACACGATTTGCCTTGCCCTTAGGCCTCAAAGGACAATCGTGATTGGCATCATAAGGACCTTTACAGTAGAAGCAAAGCTTCTTCCTATGTAGATCGTTAATAGCCTCTTGATCTAAAGGTGGTGCTACTGGATTGGCCTTTGAATCATTCTTAACACTTGATTTATCTTTGTTGAAATCTAATCCCTTTCTATCTCCGTTGAAGCCCTTATTGTCCCTGGATGAAGAAGTACCTTTAGAGTTAAATTTACTGGATGGGGCTGCCATCTCCATTCTACGTGCCTTCTTCATAGCTACCTATAATGAAGGAGGATCAAAGGCTTTGATCCAACCTCTCAATGGTTCTGTCAATCCCTCCATGAAGAGAACTACCAACCTACGCTCTGAAATGTTTGGCACCATGACTGCCAATCTCTGAAAATCACCAATGAAGGAGTCCAATTTGCTTGTTTGTTTCAACTGTGCCAGATCTCAAAAGTAAACCTCATGATATTTCTTGTCAAACCGCTCAACCAACCTATCCACAAAGTCTTGGTACTCTGTCACTTGGTTATGCTAAAGTGTTACCATACCATGGTACCACCAATCATGTGCTACTCCCTCCAAGTGTAAAGCGGCATTTTTGATGGCCTCTATCTCTGTCATTAGCCTCAATGCCAAGAATGTATCAAGCTTATGAACCCAAGCTTGAGCTATCATCTTGCCACTACCATCAAAAGTAGTCAAAGAAAGCTTGCCTGTAGCCTTCTTCAACTCACTGAGTTGACCTCTAGGCCTCCTGTCCTGTCTAACTGATCTGTAGTGCTCTCTCCTCTGATTAACAAAATGATCAAATGACATCCTCTCCCAAACCTAAGGAGCTAATAAGTCCCACTCATCATTTGTAGCCATGAGGGCATCTGCAAATAGGGAATCTCCTGCCACCTCCTCTGCTGGTGCTTCTTTTGGTTCATCCTGAACAAATGTAGGACATGTAGGCCTATCAGCAGTCCTGAAATGGGCCAACTGTGGTCTCTAATTAACTATAGCACTCTTATTATCTCTTGGTTCCCCATTCTATCTAACAGGTGGGTTCATCCTCTCTACCATAGTAGTAAGTGCCTGCGTCATCTGTTGTTGGCCTGTAATCATCACACGAAAGAATTCTCTGGTGTCCTTATCATCATTATGTCTGTGGCCCCTAGGTGGGCTACCCTCACGCCTGTCACTCATGGTGATTGGTTGCTATTCTAACACCTAGGTACCTTCAAGCAAGGCTCTACTGCGTGTGTTGTACCTATGTGGTCCCAACTCTTGTGGCTGCATGAGATTGCTAAACCCTCAGGATGGCAGGATTTAGCTCTGATACTGTTGGGGATCAACCAACAATAGATTACACTTGTGAAAGCAATAAATGCAGAATTAAATTAGATAGGCAAGTAACTAGAATCAAATAAATGGCAAGAACAAGAGATATAAGAAACCACCCTGAAAACTTGTATTAACAAACTCTTTACAAAAGGAATACAATTGAAGAAACTTCTTTCTTCCACACCTCTCCTAGATGTATAGATCTCTCACTAGATCTCTATTCCTTAAGAGCTCTCTCTCTCAAGAACAATCAACTCCAACAAACCTGGATTGATTCAATTCTGTACTGTTCTTCAACATTCACATACAATGAACTACTACAATAATTCACACAAAGCTAAGAAGATCTAATTCTACATATAGAATTAGGAAACTTGAGCATGCACTTACAACAAACAGTTAAGCCTCTTAAACAAGGGCTCTAAAAATAATATTACTAATAATACAGACGTGAGCTTAAGACTACAACTTAAAATCATCATGCAAACACTCGCTTTTGTCCTCGAAAATAGCTTTCTGGACGCACAGGTAATCGACGCCGGTTCCTGCCTGCTTGCTTGTGGCCGCCATCGGCCGACCCACTACCGACGCCGGTATCTCTGCAACTGCACCTGACTGATGTCGATCTCTCTTGACCAACACCGGCGACTGTGTAGACCCAAACCTATTAAAGTGTGCTCCTTGGTGAAGCTTTTAGCTCCACACCCTAATAATCTCCCACTTGGAGATAAACAGTTGCACCAGTACATGTACAACAATATCTTCTAGCTCCTCCATCTTCAACTCAATCATGAAGACCAATAAAAGTTGAATGAAGATTCAACTTCTCCTTTGTAACTGGCTTGGTTAACATATCAACATGATTCCTATCTATATGGATCTTCTCCAGCTTCAACTCACCATCTTCCAATACCTGTCGTATGAAGTGATACCTTAGCTGTATGTGCTTTGTTCTTGAATGAAAGGCTGAATTTTTAGCCAAATGAATTGCACTCTGACTGTCACTATACAATCTGCAACTCTCATGCTCCCTACCAAGCTCATCCATGAACCGCGTCATCCATATCATCTCTTTGCTAGCCTCTGTGGCTGCAATATACTCTACTTCTGTAGTTGACAAGGCAACAACCTTCTACAACTTAGATATCCAGCTAACTGTTGTTCCACCTACAGTGAAAACATAACCTGTAGTGCTTCTCCTACCATCCAAATCACCTACCATATCTGAATCTACATAACCATGTAGAGAAGTATCTGAACCTCCATAGCACAAGTGCCTACTACTGGTTCCTCTCAGATATCTAAGGATCCACTGAACTGCTTTCCAATGTTCCTTACCTGGATTGGCCATATACTTACTTACCACTCCCACTGCTTGGGCAATATCTGGTCTAGTACACACCATTGCATACATCAAACTCCCTACTATGGAATAATATGGAACCTTACTCATGTACTCTACCTCATCATGTGAATTAAGACATTGTTCTTTACTTAACTTAAAATGTCCAGTCAAAGGTGTGCTTACTGGTTTAACATCCTGCATATTGAACCGTTTCAACACCTTGTCCACATAATCTTCTTGAGACAATATCAACCTGTGATTTTACCTGTCTCTCTTAATGCTCATGCCAAGGATTTTCTTTGTTGCTCCCAAATCCTTCATAGCAAATGTTTAAGCTAATTTCACCTTCAGCTCAGAGATATCCTGCATGTGTGATCCTGCAACCAGCATATCATCTACATACAACAATAGAATAATATATCTACTGTTATCAAATCTCTTGAAATACACACAATGGTCAGATTAACACCTACTATAGCCATGCTCAGTCATAAACCTGTCAAATTTTAAGTACCATTGTCTAGGAGCTTGCTTGAGGCCATACAAGCTTTTCTTCAATCTGCACACAAACTTCTCATTACCCTTGACCTCAAAACCTTCCGACTGTTCCATATAAATTTTCTCATCCAAATCTCCATGAAGAAATGTTGTCTTAACATCTAGCTGCTCAAGATGCAAATCCTTAAAAGCAACCAAAGACAATACAACCCTTGTAGAAGTCATTTTAACAACAGGAGAAAAAATCTCACCAAAGTCAATACCTGGCTTTTGTGCAAATCCTTTTACCACTAATCTGGCCTTATATCTCATTTGTCCATTCTCACCTTCTTTCAACCTGTAGGTCCATCTGTTCTTTAGTGTCCACTTACCTGCTGGCAACTCAACCAAATCCCATGTTTGGTTCTCTCTTAAGGACTCCATCTCCTCAACCATGCCACGCTCCCACTGACTCTTGGACTCCACCTGTATTGCTTCTTCAAAACTCTCTGGTTCTCCACCATCAGTTAGCAATAAATAAAATAATGAAGGAGAATATCTAATTGGAGCCTTACTCACCCTTTCTGACCTCCTGATGGGTGTCTGAGACTCGTTCACAGCACGCTGTTCACCTAAATTCTCTGACAGTGACCAACCTCGGTCACCTCTAGACCTGTTACTGGCTGACGTCGGTTCTTTCTGACCGACGTCGGTGCCTGTCCTGCCGATGTCAGTGTCTGTATGGCCGACGCTGATCTCTGTACTGCCGACGCCGGTTCCTACTTTGTCGATGTCAGTCTCTGTGTTTTCCTGTAAGTGATTATTTCTTTTTCCCGCGAGCTCATATTGGACCTTCACCTCATCCAATTCACCATTGCTCTACTCAGATTGATTCAACTTCCTTAGCTGATCACAATACATCACTCTTTTGTTGAAAAGAACATCACAGCTCCTAATTACCTTGTTAGTTTCTAGATTCCACAATCTGTAACCAAAATCATCTGAGCCATAGCCAATAAATGTGCACCTCATAGACTTAGCATCAAGCTTCTTTCTATTTTCTTTATCTATGTGCACAAAGGCTTCACAACTAAAAACTTTGAGATATGAGAGATCTACCTTTTTACCTGTCCATGCCTCTTCTGGAATACCACCATCCAGAGCTGTAGAGGGTCCTCTGTTAATCAGGTATACTGCAGTGTCAATAGCTTATGCCCAAAACTGTAAGGGCAAACCAACATGCAATCTCATACATCTTGCACACTCCATTATTGTCCTGTTCATCCTTTCAGTAATTCCATTCTACTGAGGTGTCCTTGGAACCGTCCTTTGCCTGTGGATTCCATGCATATAACAATAATCTCTGAACTTATAACTGTAGAACTCACCGCCATTGTCAGATCTCAGGCACTTCAATCTTTTACCTATTTCATTCTCAACCATAGCTTTTCAAATCTTAAAAGTCTCAAATACATCAGATTTTCTTCTAATACAATAGATCCATACCTTCCTTGTAGCATCATCTATGAAAGATACATAGTACTGTGATCCTCCAATGGAAGCAACCTGAGCCGGTCCCCACATGTCTGTGTGAACAAGCTGCAACTTATGCCTCTTCTTAGTAGACCCAGTCTTGAGAAAACTAACCCTTTTCTATTTTCCAAATACACAGTGCTCACAAAACTCTAGATCTATGCCTTTTAAATCTGAAAGCATACCTTTGGACTTAAGAATTGACATCCCCTTCTCACTCATGTGGCCAAGCCTTGAGTGCCACAATTTAGCATCCACATCTGAAGTCGATAATATAGAAGGAGATTTATTAGTAACACAATTACACAAATAGAGAGTATCTTCTCTCTTACCTCTGGCCATAACAAGTGCACCCTTGGTCACCTTCTAAGATTCTGCTGTGAGAGTTACTGTACAACCCTCATCCCCTAACTTTCCTGCAAAAATCAAATTTCTCTTCAAGCTAGGAACATGCATCACATCTCTCAACACCCATGTGTTGTTATTCTGCATCTTCAGCTGCACTTTATCTTTGCCAATTATTTTATAGGGCTCATCATCCCCTAGATACACTATTCCAAAATCCCCATGGATATAGTCACTAAAATATTCCTTGTTAGGGGTAGCATGAAAAGATGCACCATAATCTAACACCCAAGATTCTATATTATTATGCAGAGAGAAAATTAAAGCATCTTGTGCAATACCTGCAACCTTGGCTTCTTCCTTTCCTTCATGCTGATTGTCCTCCTTAGGCTTTGACTAGCAATCTCTGCTTATGTGCCCAATCTTTCCACAATTCCAGCATTGTGGCTTCCTGGCATTCCTGGATTTGGATCTTCCTCTCACCTTAGACTTAGATCTTGATCTCCTCTTGCTCTTATCTTTCTGCCTTCCCCTGCTCTCAAAATTTAAAGCATTCCCAGATGTCTCTTATGTGTTTTTCCTACGTATTTCCTCATTCAAGATAACACTAACAACATCCTCTACTTTCAAAATATTTGATGCAGATGCAGTATTGCTAACTGCCATTACTAAGCCATGCCAGCTTTCAGGCAAAGAACATAATATTAAAAGAGCTTTTATTTCATCATCAAACACTATATTGACTGAACTTAATTGATTCACAATTCCATTGAAATCATTCAGATGAGTAGAAACAGATCCACCTTCATTCATATGCAAATTAAATAACTGCTTCATAAGATATACCTTATTAGAAGAAGAGGGTTTTTCATACAAATTTGCTAACATAGTCATCAACTCTACCATAGACTTTGCCTGTGATAAATTAGATATCACAGTGGATGCTAGACTCAGTCTTATAGACCCCAAAGCCTTTCTATCAAGAACTTCCCATTCGTCATCCTCCATGTCTTTGGGCTTCTTTGCAACCCCACCTAACGGTAAGTAGAGATCTTTCTGATACAGATAATCCTCTATCTGCATTCTCCAATGTTGGTAATTTTTGCCATTAAACTTTTCCATTCTCAATTTACTTTTATCTGCCATTGCTTCTCCCACTCAAACAAAAATCCCTGCAGAAACCCTTGTGAGAACCTGTAATCAATACACACTACATAGATCTGAACCACCTGTTAGTGAATCTGAGCTCTGATACCACTTGTTGGGGATCAACCAACAATAGATTACAGTTGTAAAAGCAATAAACGCAGAATTAAATCAGATAGGCAAGTAACTAGAATCAAATAAATGGCAAGAACAAGAGATACAAGAAACCACCCTGAAAACTTGTATTAACAAACTCTTTACAAAAGGAATACAATTGAAGAAATTTCTTTCTTCCACACCTCTCCTAGATGTATAGATCTCTCACTAGATCTCTATTCCTTAAGAGCTCTCTCTCTCAAGAACAATCAACTCCAACAAACTTTGATTGATTCAATTCTATACTGTTCTTCAACATTCACATACAATGAACTACTACAATAATTCACACAAAGCTAAGAAGATCTAATTCTACATATAGAATTAGGAAACTTGAGCATGCACTTACAACAAACAGTTAAGCCTCTTGAACAAGGGCTCTAAAAATAATATTACTAATAATAAAGACGCGAGCTTAAGACTATAACTTAAACTCATCATGCAAACACTCGCTTCTGTCCTCGAAAATAGCTTTCTGGATGCACAAGTAACCGACGTCGGTTCCTGCCTGCTTGCCTGTGGCCACCGTCGGCCGACCCACTGCCAATGCTGGTGTCTCTGCAACTGCACCTGACCGACGTCGGTCTCTCTTGATCAACGCCGGTGACTGTGTAGACCTGAACCTGTTAAAGTGTGCTCCTTGGTGAAGCTTTTAGCTCCACACCCTAACAGATACCACTGTAGAAACTCCTATTTCCCTGATCTCTGAAACTAAATGTTTTTGGATTGTTTTTTCTATATTTTGATGTTTTGTATGAATAGAAGTGCGATTTTTTAAGAATTCAAATAAATAAATAAATAACAATATACTCTTTCAAATAACTAATCTCTGATCTTCTTATTCACTTCGGACGATTATAATATAAAAAAAATCTCTGTCATACATATAACATAATATAGAATATTATCTTAAAAAACCTAGTCTTCCTACAAATTTGAAAATAACTCTAAATTTGGTACATCACGGGTTTCTATGTGAAAACATAGTCATCGACGTCAATTATACTACCATCGTCGGTCTATATTTTGTCGACGTCAGTCTTCGTCGGTTGGTCTACTCTGCCGATGTCGATATGAAGTCGGCCGATGTCAGTCTCTATGCGGCCTGTGGCTTTGTACAACCTGATGCAGAATGGTACGGATTTCATACAGTAACAAGAAAAAAATAGTACAGCCTATATGCTAGACACTCGATCTCAAGAAATATGGAGCTAATACGGAAGATCTTAATTTGGATAATTACTGAATCAAAAACCTAATGAAATAAATACTTGTAAATCTCTGTGATAAATTTTGTATGAAGTTATCTCTCAAATTGGCAATAGATCAGCTGATATCTCACAACCTCTAAATTGCACACACTGAAGAGTGGACGTTCTCTAATGCAAAGAATCCTGGAAACCCTTGGCTCAGTCTTCTCAAAAAATACTTAGCAAAATTCTTCAATCATAAATCAATAATCAATAATCATATGGCCTCTCTCCAATAAGAAACCCTTATATCTTCTAAAAGTGTGCTTTCCCTAATAAGGGTTTCATAATTAAGAATTAGGGTTTCATAATGAAAATATACTAAAATAATTAATATTTAATTAAATCAATCAAATATTAATATCTCCCTCAATATATTTCCGATCCTCGAACCGACTGAAGCTAGTGAATCAGGGAGTGATTCCACACATGACCATACAAAAACAAGGGTGCTTCACTACATGTTAGAAGTCCCTAAATAATAGGAGCTCAAGCCAATGTGTCCAAAAAAAAGCCCGAATGCATGCCAACTGGTAAAATTCTGCTAGTCGAAGCCAAGCCAAGCTCCATCATGACCCTCTATCCATCCTATCAGCCTACGAAGGTCGTATAATAGGCTAATCTTCAACTCTAAAGATGTCAACTGAAAAGGGGACATGACAAGCAACATCTATATACTCAACTTCTATAGTGGATAGGGATACTGAGGCTTGATTCTTGCTTAGCCAAGATACCAAGAATTCACCCAAGAATAAAGCACCACCACTGGTATGTTTCTTATCATCCACACAACTAGCCCAATCTGCGTTAGTGTATGTCTTTAGAGTGAATTTTTTGCTCCTGGAATACCATAAACCATAGTCTATGGTGCCCTTATTGACCAAATTTGACTTTTGATCAAATTAGGTCAACCCTTAAATATTGAAACTTTTCAAAAGTTCCCATATGTCTAAGAGAGTATCATGTGTGTCTAAATACCTTACATATCCCTGCTCTAGCCTTGGTCTAAGCCTATCTTCCTCCAAAGTATTTGATATGTTTTAAGGTGTTTTTAAGTCATAAATTGGTCCTTTACCATGTTTCATATGCAAAAAACACCTTTTGGTCACATTTCTAGCTCAATAAATGACTTGTACAAGTTGATTATGGAATCAATTTATCATCAAGGGAGTTTTCAAAATGCATGAGGTTAGAACATGTTAGTTATTAGTCAGATGTAAGTTCAATAAATAGTTTCATGCTTGAAAATAGGAGAAACTCCTCAAAATTGCCTCTTAATGGAACTTGTATAGACTTGGGAAGTCCATCTTCAGCTAAAAACATGGGAATGTGCCTCTTCACCTCCCTAAAGTTCTTACCATGATTGGTTTGTAGAATAAAGGTAAAATAGATCAGTTTTAACTTTTGTTTCTTCCTTTTTGCCTTTGTAAGCCAATAAAGGTCAATTTGGAATGTTTGGTGTAAGCCGTACAAGTGAAGTTGGGAGGAATGCTTTTGGGGGTTGAAAGAGGTCTGAGTAAGATATAGATTCTTGGAAACAAGTTTTAGTTTCATGGTTCCTCCTTTATGAATCATCATTAAGAAGCTAGGTAGCTTTTTATGCTTCTTCATCCAAGAGGGGTCACTGTTTGAGATAGTTTCAAAATAGTTTGCTTTGGTTTAATGATTTTCATTTTTTCATATGTGTCTCAGGGCCTCTCCATAGGCTTGTTTATATTTTTATTGGTTTTGGGAGGTTTCATGAAATCATAAGCCTCTTCTAGGCTTGTTCTTGGTCATAAATCATCCTTACTACCTTATATTCATAAATATGCATCTACAGGTGCCTTGAAGGAAGTTTTACACATTAATATGAAAGCATTGAATATTGTTTCAAGTGTTTTAAATTATGAAGTTGCATATGATGATCAAGGTAAAAACATGGAGCAAAAAATCATGCATTTTCCTTACAATACCATACTTGTTGCCTGATAGCCACCTATAGGTGGTATTGACAGAGGTTGAAATGGTCATTTCAAAGATTTTAATCATAAGATGAATCCCATTTGAGGGCCTAGGATGGGGTGAAGGCATGACAGACCTCATGAAGTGATGGGTTGCCAATAAAAGTTGAAGGTCATCATCAAAGAGTGTTGACTATGATTTTAGGCCTATTTTCCAAAAAAGCCAAACCAGAGGCCCAAGAGTTTTTTCAAGATGATACACAATAGATTTGAAAAGAGCCTTAAGGCATATAAGTGGGTGATGTTGTATCACTATCATAAGAAAACACCCCTAAAAATTTTGAAGAGCAAAGAATGAATGGAAGATAGCCATTGAAGAGTCTAAAAAACAACTTTTGTACACTATGAGTAAATAATGATATCTATAGTCTTAGGCTCAAAAGGAGACCTTCTTCACCAAGGATACAACTTGACCTTACTACTATGCTTATATTATTTCAAATGGTTCAAAATTCATATATAGCCTAGAAATATCATCAAGGAGAAGATGATAGTGTTATTGTTGCCTTCTATACACTTTCCCATTTCGTACACAAGCCTAGAATGTTGCAACCTACATGCAAGGTAAGTTGGCAATGACCTATAGATTTGATACATGATGGGCTTATAGGGTTCTTCTTAGAGAAATATAATCCAATTAATTATATTTGGATGAAGAGGAGTTCATAAAAACCTTAACTCACCTAATACAAAGTCTAAAAGCATGCAAGTACACCTACAAGTCAGTAAATAAGGTGTCTTAGTCCATCTATAGCCAGACAAGTGAATAGTGGGATTTGATGTCTTGATGGTGTTGAGGAGAATTCAAGGTAAGTGATAAGGTAATCATGCATTATGTCACCTCAAGGATTAAAAGAGTATGTTCTTAAACATCTCTACTAGGTCCAAGTAATATAAGTACACTTGCATAAACACCTACAAGCAGGGATTTAGACAAGGATGTCTCAGTCACAGTCATGATTAGAACAAACTCAGTCTTGTCTAGGAAATTAAGTTTGAGGTCACTAAAGAGGATAAATGGTTCTCATGAATCATGTAACATAGCTTAACACTAGAGCTAAGCTAATTTAAGGATAATAATGACACCTACAGGGGTCTATCAAGAGGTCTATAGTCAAGGTTTTATGAACCCAGTCTTGGAAATCCAAAGAGCATGTAAGGTCCTTGAGTGATCAAGGTGTTGAATGGGAGTTAGAGATACTATAACATGACTATAACAATATACAAAGCTTTTTTACATTGAAATTCATGTAAAAAAGGGGAGTTAAAAGTAGCAAACATAGTCCATGGTCTAATACCCTGCACAAACTATCTTGAAAAGGTATGTCTAGGAATTTTATGGTTTTGAAGGGTCAAAAAATGTCACCAGGAACTCAAAATTTTTAAAAATAACCCTTTGGAGTCTAATAAATCCCTCAAATATTTTTTTTGAAAATGAAAATAGGGGAAGTGCGCCTTGTTTTGTCTCAGACAGGGGGCACTTTTCCCCTTGTACAAGACTTACAACTTTGGAATGAGGACAAATAGGTGAACCAAATGTTGAGGAGACCATTAAAATAAGTATGGAAGTTGGATCACATATAATACCACATGGAAAAACTTGTTTTGAGGGAATAAATCAATTATATTTCTCTAAACCATCTAGGGTTACAGTCAACCTAATGGATAAAATTAAGGACTAGTATCCATTTTGAGAGCCTTTCACATTTCTAGCCTTAGATAGGCTATCTAACAAGTTGGAAAATGTCTATGATATGGTTTTAGATATTTTTGAACCTTTTGGATGTAATAAAAATATGAAGAATATCATTTGAGTCTTAGGTTGTAGGCAGACTTATAGAGCAAGGTATGGGCCTAGTATCAAAGGGGGGTCTTTTTCATTTATATCTCTTGATGAGATATTTTGATGATGGAATAATGTTTCTTAGATATGTATAGAAGTGTTTAAGCCTTAATTATGTAGGGGAGGTTTCCAAGAAGCCATTTTTGGCCTGAAGTGCACTCAGACCTTGTAGAATGCATAGGAAAGTCATGAATGGCCAACTTAGAATGCTTGAAAATTTTCTAGGGTTTTGCATGGAGACTCAAGTTATTCAAAGGTGTTGGAGAGGGTCCATAGGAAGCCTTTAGTGGCATTTTTTTAGAACTCCAATGTCTGGTCTTCATGAACAAAGGCTAAGACCTAAAATCTCTCTAAAACCCTCACAAACCCCAACTCATACTCGATGGAGAAAAGATTAAAAATGGAGCATAAAAATGGGTTAAAGTGACCATGAAACAAAATTGGAGATGCAGAGGACTCTCCAAGGTCTTGTTCCATGCAACTGAGATGTACTACACTTGTACAGAAGAGGTACAATAGAACTTTATTTAATATATTTTTATGTTTTGTAGGTTCAAAAGAGTTTCAAAGAATGAAATAACTTTTGGGAGATATTATGAGACTTTTTATAAGTCTTCATGACCATTTATTGAGGTGTCTAATCTCCTAAGTGTGTCTTATACCTTCTTCATCTCAACCAATCTAGTGAGCAAACAATGAACACTTGGTGTAAAACATGAAAACTCCAATTGGGAATCCTTTTAAGGCTTGATTCATGAACTTGATGACTTGGACACTCTTTAAAAGTGTCATTCCTCCTTGTGCATTAATTATATTGAAAAATTGGAAGGATTTTGGATGCCAAGTGTGAGAGGTGCATGAGGAGTTATTTATGACTGTTAGGGATGATTGCTCATGGCCAAAAGAATATGGATGATTAGAAACTAATCTAATGCATGTAAGGGATTATCAGTAACCCCTCCCCCTTATATCAATCATCATAACTGACCCTATTTAGTGATGAGGTAGTTTTGTGAAGTCAAATCATGAGGGCAGTTTCATGTGTAAGCAAAAGAGAATCTATGCCACATATGGAGAAGTTTGATGACTTGAGATACATTTATCCATATTTTCCTTATAAGACCTATCTCATGCCCGATTATATGAATATTATATCTCCTTCTCCTTGATTGACAAGTGTCTTAGTGACTCTTAAGCTTCACTTTCTCTCTCTCCTCTCACAATTTCTATATATACTAGCCTTTTTGGATATTACAGGGATCTCTCCACCTGAGTATGGTGAAGCCTTACTCAATTTTTGCCTTGAACTAATGAATAATGGTTTTTTACCTCATTAAATATTTCACTAAATGCATATTGTGGTTGTTGGTCTTGTGCAAGTGTATTTTGCTTACCTTCACATGTTACTCTTCTTAGTGCCTTGTGTGATTTGAAAGCTCTCTTTTGCAGGTCAACAAGAACTATCTGATATGAATTTTAGGTATAATGAGTAGCTTATTAATTAGTGTTTCTATAAGACCTATTTTCTAAGTCCTCCTATCTTTTACTCTCTCTAAGACCCCATGCTTTAAATATTGATGGAGAAGAATTTTTTTTAATTGATTGAAGTGTATGTGTGGGATTCTCTTTGGTATCAAGTGCATTGTAAGTGGTGTGAGTAGAATATCTATTTGGTGTATCACTTCCCCTAGATTATATTTCTTTTCAGTTATCCTTCTCCCTTTTCACTCCCCAAGATTTAGTAGTAGGTTTGACCTATAGTTCTACATCAAGGAAACTAGCCATAATCTAGATATCCACCTCAAATTTGGGTCACCCACAGCCCTGAGGTGGTTCCATTGTGCCACTTGAATGAGGAGAGACTTGTCATCTCCTCAAGGGGTGAAAGTTCAAGTGAAAATATCACTTAAGATACCTTAATATTCTTTTGACTACTTTCAAGTGAGATTCTCCAAGATCAGCTTGAAACCTACCTACAAGACCTGTTGCTTGCATGATGTAAAGTCTAGAGGCAGTGGAGTACAAAAGACTTCCAATCATAGATATATACAAGATTTGATGAACCTTTCATGATTCATATTGATTACTCAACTTGCAACCTATAATAATTGGTGTCATCATTAGCTTACATTCCATCATATCAAATTTCTTTAGCATATCATTGATGTCTTTAGCTAGTGAAATGAATATCCTTGCATCTAGTTGGTTAAATTTGCAATCCTAAAAAGAATGAAAGATCCCCCAACATAGACATCTCAAATTCAATATTCATGACATTTACAAATTATTTACTCATATTAGCATTATCAGATTCAAATATTATGTTATCAACATAGACAACTACAAATAATTGATGACTACCTTCAATCTTAATGTAAAAATTGCTATCATCTACCCCTCTTTTGAAACCTTGACTCAGAAGATACTTGTCTAGTCTATCATACCAAGCTTTGGAAACTTGTTTAAAACCATATAAATCCTTCTTCAATTTGCACACATAATCTTGATCACTTGACAAGAAGAATCCTTTAGGTAACTCAATGTACACTTCTTCTAAGTTGCCATTCAAACAGGCAGATTTCACATCTATTTGGTATACCTTAAAATATTTGAAACTAGCATATGCCAAGAAGAGTCTAATTACTTCCATACTTAACACCAAATCAAAAGTATCATCAAAATATATCCCTTCAACCTAAGCATATCTTTTACACGCCAGTCTAGCTTTATTTCTTGTGAACTCTCCTTTCTCATTCATCTTATTTCTAAAGACCCACTTAGTGCCTATCACATTCTTGGTTTTTGGTCTAGGAACTAGATCCCATGTTTCATTATTTACTATCTGATCAAGTTATTCATCCATAACACATGTCCAACTTTCATCTTTGCTAGATTTTAAGAAAGTTTTGGGTTCAATCAATGACAATAAGACAATGTTTTGTAGATTGTGATTGATCAACATTCTTCTTCTAGTTTGTAACTTTGCATTCACACTACCAATTACCTAGGAGGCATGATGATCCTTTTATATTATCTTAGATGGAGATTTAGTGTCAAGTCTTTCTTCTTCCTCTTCATCTTCATCATCTATTTTAATAGATAACTCATCCTTGTTTGAAGCATAATTATGAATAGTATCACTTACTTGCAAGTTTGACTTCTTGACTCTATTTGTATCATCTACACTCACATTTGAGCTTTCAATAATCTTGTGAACTCTTTTATTAAAGAATCTATAGGTAGAGATGATAGAAGAGTAGCCTAAGAATTCGCCCTCGTCATATTTTGAATCAAATTTCCCAAGATTTTCTTCATCCCTTTTGATATAACACTTGCTCCCAAATACTCTAAATGTTTTGACATTAGCAGCTCTATTCTTCCATAGATCATATGGATTATTATCACCATTTACTCTAATTTTTCACCTATGAATAATGAAAACTAAAGTATTTGTTGCCTCTTCCCAATAACCATATGATATTTTAGCATTTTGAAGCATAGTTCTACTCATTTCTTGAATAGTTTTATTCTTCCTTTCAATAACATCATTTTGTTGTGGTGTTCTAGCAGCAAAATATTGTCTTCTTATCCCATGTTCTCCATAGAAGTCATCAAATTTATGAGATCAAAACTCACCTCCTCTATCTAATCTTACACACTTAATTTTATATTCTTTTTCATTTTCCACAAGTGCTTTGAATGTTTTAAATCTTGCAAAAGCTTCAAATTTCTCATCAAGAAAGCATATCCAAGTCATCCTAGTGAAATCATCAATGAGAAGCATGAAATAGTTGTTACCTTGAATGCTTTGAGTTTTCATAGGTCCACATATATTGGTATGGATAAATTCTAATGGCCCTATAGTGGAATGTTCTTTAGATTTATATCTCTTCTTGATTTGTTTCCCATGAAGACATGCTTTGCAGAGAGAATGAAGAATTTTGGTCATTTTTGGCATATGGATTATTAAAGTCTTTAAACTAATCCTTACCATATTGTCAAAATTTATATGTCCAAGTATTCTATGCCAAATCCATACTTCATCCAATTGACATATTGAACATTCTTCCTTCTCGGGTTCATGGAAGATATACAGGTTATTTTTTACTTTATGAATATTTGAAATTATTTTTCCAGACTTTGCCCTTTTAACTTCACATTCCTTGTCATGAAAGGTTAGAATGTTTCCTTGCTCACATAATTTAATCACACTTAAATATTATGTTTTAGACCCTCTACATATAAGACTTTCTCAGTTCTAGTATGACCATTGTCAAGACTCACATTACCTTTTCCAATAATATTAGCAAATTTGTTATCACCAAATCTAACTAAACCTAGATTGGTCTTCTTGAGAGAGATAAACTTGCTCTTATCTCCTGTCATATGACTTGAAAACCCACTATCTATATACCACTTCTTACTCTCATCTTTTTGAGAAAAGTTGTTTGAACAAACATTGATTCTTCCTTTGGTGCACTATAAGAGTTTTGTTTCTTTTCTTCTTATTTCTTAGGCTTAGTTTCCTTGAACCATTTGATCATGTCAATGAATTGTATGTCCTTTTTCAAAAAGGCTCTTTTGCGATTCTTGGCAATATGACC
Source organism: Torreya grandis (assembly GCA_037957365.1). Lineage (NCBI taxonomy): Eukaryota > Viridiplantae > Streptophyta > Pinopsida > Cupressales > Taxaceae > Torreya > Torreya grandis. The sequence goes on from JARHVA010001043.1 coordinate 3,148,027, forward strand.
TTTCTGATTATAGTTGTAGCAAACCATTCTTCTTGAAGTGAACTTAACTTGCCTTACCTGATTTGGATAAAATCTTATAATGTGTCCTCTGTCATAATGACTGAAGCACTCAACTTTATTCATGATATTTTACTAATGATTCCACTCATTTTTATAAAGTCTTATACACTCTCTATCCATATAACCAAATTGATTTCAAGTATAGTGGTAATAATTGAAATTTGCATACCCTATGGCATTTGGTTGTGTAATATGATTTATCCTCATTCTACCAACACCTTTAGTCAAAGACTAATGTTGACCCTCAAATTTTGATTGTCTTTGTTCACATTAGTCTTTACCTTGCCTTGAGTTGAAATATTTTGTTTTTCTTTGTAACCAAATCAAGTTCTATCACTAGCATGCTTTTAACTATTCAAAATATTATCTAGATCACTTGAGCTCTTTTTGAATATCACAAAAGACTTCAACTTAATGGATGAATTTTTTAATTTAGCTTTAAATGACTCATTTTAAATCACATACCTTGAACACTCATCTTCTTTAGCTTTCAGGCTTGTAGATAGGATTTCCAATTGACTATTTAGTTGCTTGAATATACCTTTATGCTCTTTAGAGTCTCCATCCATTCTAGCCTCATACATACTGAATTGATCTACATATTCCTTCATATGTAACTTCAACTTCATGGTCTTCTTTTTCTCAATCTTTAGATCTTTAAGAGCATTCATCAACTTAGTATCCCAATCCTCTTTGTCTTCTTCATTATCTGTATCACTCCAAGTAGACTCCTTTTGACATGATTAACTTCCTTCCTCAGCCATGTAGAGGACTTCATCTTCAACAGGACCATCATAGTCATTATCAAACTCAGAATCACTATCTTCACTCTCATTTGATGAGTTGAAATCTTCATTGGTGTAGAGAATCTTCTTGCCATTATACCTCTTGAATCCTTTCTTCCTCATATTAGACCTGAATGTATTTTTGCCTTCATCATGATCTTCATCATCATACTTCTTATGCTTATGAAAGATCTTATTGACAAAGTATCCTACCACTCCATAATTAAATCATTTAAAAGGTAGTTTACCCTTATAGTTGCCTGAACCTATTTTCAGTTTCCTTGTAAACATATCAATTAGTTCATCTTCATCAACATCATCATAATTGACTTCCTTACCTTGAGTTCTCTTCTTCTTTGGCTTCATTTCTATCTTGAATGTTGCTTCTTTCTTTTATGGTTTGTCCTCATCAACTCACATCTCATAGGAAATAAGGATGCCATGCAGTTCATACATCTTCAAATAAGTGAGATCGTGACTTTCTTATACAATAGAAAATTTTGAATCAAACTTGAGTGTAAGAGTCCTCAATACCTTATGTACTACATTAGCTTCATCAATAACCTCTCTAAGACCTTTGATCATGTTAATACCTCATCAACCCTTAGAATATGGGATGCCACAGTATCTTCTTCCTTCATTTTGAGACCTTCAAATTGCCTTTGATAGGTCTGCAATTTAGCTAGTTTTACCTTTGAGTCTCCTTCATAAATAGTTTATAATTTGTCCCAAATTTCATTGGCAGACTTAAAATAGATCACTTTGGTGAACTTAGCCTTGAATAGACCACAAATAATAGCATTCATAGCTTTAAAATTATTCTCACTCAACTTCTTGTCAGTATCACTAGTTGGAAGAGTAGTTGTAGTATAACCATCTATGATAGATTTCCAAGTATCAAACCCTAGAAACATGATGTATGTACTCATCCTTGCACTCTATAAATCATAATTAAACCCATTATATAATGGTGCTTGATTTGTAGAGGAACCCTACTTCTGTTAACTTACCATATTGTACCTTAGATCACCTTCAAGTGGTTAAACTTGCAATGAAGGTCCTATTTTGATACCAATTATTAGAGGTACAATCTGATGTAGAACACACACTTGATATCTAATTCTTATCTATATTAACCTTGTTTTCCTAACTCAACTTCCTTTGACAATGGTCTCTTACTCCAATTCCTTCTTCAAGTTACTAAATCTCATTTCATTGATTAGGTGGATTCTAATAGGTTTATCAAATTTTGTAGTGTTTCATTATCCTCTCAATCCCATTCATCAACTCTGTTAACCCCTTCAACTCATAAACATCTTATAACTCCTTTCACTACATAACTTGCATACACTCTACACTCTCTTTGTAGCCCTATGTGGCTCAAAGTCCTTTAGTACGGATGTAGTAATTTTATTTAATGCAAACCAAAGCTCAAATATTGTTTCACATGACAAAATATACCTATGGATCAATTTTGGTAACTTAACTCTTCATACAAGTTTACTTTCCTTGTTAGAGCTATTCCATTAGCCCTTTTCTAAGCATAATGCACACTCAAGCCTCAAAATATGTACTTACTAGTTTGTACATGCTCTGCAATCTTGTTATTCACATCAAGCACATAAAGATTGACAAGAATACAATTTTTTGGAAAATTTAACTTGTTAGATACTGAGAAATGGTGAAAACCCTAATTTAGGGTTTTTGGGGCTCTATCATAGCTCGAGAATAGTTAAAATTCAATTGCCATAGTTTCAAAGAGTTTCACGAGTCCACAATTATTTTGACATGTATGTATTTATATCCCCTAACTCTTCCAAGCCTCAGGTTTCTCAATTCAACCCACTGTCAATGTTAACTCACAATTTACTTAACTGTGTAATAAAATATGATTGTTTAGGCCTGTGTCTAAATAAGTAACCTCCCGCTACACTATTATTTAAACAAAAAGTCCTTATAATGATCAATGGATTCACACATATGTATTAGGATGTTCCAAGGCATTCATAACTCAGATCTTGAATCTTACCTTTTCAACTTTACCAAGGTTCAACACAAAACATAGGGGTCATTAACACATCTATCTAATATCACATAGGTTTCACACTTCATCTTGTTTCATGGAGTTTGAAAATCTCATTATACAACTTCATCCACTTTTAAACACATCTATACCTTCCACACACATTCTTTGAAACACATAGTTATGAACAAGAAAATATATCTTGAGACAGGGTTTGTGACTACCTCCTTTAAATAGGGTTATCCTTTTACTTATTCTTGGATAAATTACTCACACTATAAACTTACAATATTCTTTCAAATATGTAATGGCACAATTACCATAGTCATTTAATCAATAAGACATGAATAGTTTGCAAACAATAATCACTGTCATTCCAATAGGGGCCTATTAGAATTTTGCAAACAGGGTTTCTTACCTCCTTCCATTCATTTGAGTATTTTCTTCAAAACATACATGCACTTACCATATTTCAATCTTGAAAACAAAGATCATTCTCTTTCCTTCACTATTCAAACACATATAATGCAACAACATAAAGACCTCAAAATAGGGTTTGTTTTTCATATTCATTCAAAATAATAGGGGTTACAACATCATTATTTCCTCTATAAAACCAAATTGTTCAATCCATTTATTTCTCCATCCCTCTACTCGAATGTAATCAGCTATCTATGTCTAAAAACTTACTTGAATATCCCTAAAAAAATGCATAACTAATTCTTGGCCAACATTTCCACATATTCTTGTGGTTACATTTTCATCTACTTGATTTTGGCACAATTGACCATACTGAACATAACCATAGGCTAATGATTACCTAGTGGACTTACTGTAGTGTCTAAAAACCTCTGGACAAGTTTAACGCATCTTCCACCTTTACAAATTACTCAGAAGTCCATAGACAAGACTTTAACACATTCAAATTTTTAAATAGGAAATTTTGGCAGGAAAATGAGTAATTAAAATTTCATGCACTTTAGGATCATATATAATTCACAGATAGACTACTTAAGACCTATAAAACCTATAAGACACCTATAAACCAACTCAAGACAAAACTGAACAACTTCGGGGGTCCTTATAGGATGCCCTTACATCATACTAACAAGCTAAGAAAGCTTTGTCATAGGTATTTGAATGTTGCACTTGGTATATGTTGTTTTCAAATTGCATTGAACCTCCTCATGGAAGGTATCAACTTCCACTTGCCTCTCATAGAGGTGCACATCCTCTTAGGCCCCATATTTAGGCCTCCTTTACTTCATCTCCTTCAATAACATACCTACACATGAAACCAACTTGTTAAGCCAAACATAGTTGTTGCCATCTCCTTCTTTCTTGGCAGGTGTATACCAATCTTCTTCCTCTATAAACTGATTCATCTTCTCCTTATCTCTATCATTCATCATTGCTACAAGTATGCATTCCTCTTCCTCCTTCACTAATACTCTTTGTGCTACCCATTACACTTCATGGATTACTTCTTCTTATTCTTTGCATACCTCATACGTATGTAAAATTTGTACTTGTTTTTGTTCATCAACATCATCTTGCCTTCCGCTCAATCTCTTGCATATCCATGGGCTAAATATTCTTTTTCCATCTCTCATCTTCTTGATTTTTCACTCCTACATAGTCACCTTGTGCATGGGCCTAATGTATATTTCCCATCTTATCAACATTCTCTTCTTGTTCAAGACTCTCTTTCAAACATTTATGTTCATCCATCATTATTCCTTTAGGTACTTGCTCCTTACCTATATTTCCATCACAAACCTTCATATTAGAAACAACACTTGGAGCCTTGGTGTATCTCTTATGGGCTGCTCCTTCTTGGGCAATTCAACCTCCATCTTCTTCACTTTTTTGGTGTTCATTCCAAACCATCTCCTTTCCATCTTAGCTACAATCTCTTCCATTATTATGCTGTCATCTTTCACATAAACTTGAATACCGTACTTGACTTAGCTTTCTTCTCTTTTAAGCACTCTCATAGGTGCTATATCCTCTTCTTTATTTTGAAAAATATTTGCTGCCACCTTACACTCTTCTTTATCCTCTCTCATGTCCATCTTTGTGGACTCATAACTTTGCATATCAATCAACTCAAGACAACTCACCTTGTCTTCTTTGGGTGCTTTGATCATATCCAAACTCTTCATTTCTTGACTCCAATACTTCCTTGCCATCATCATCATGATTCTATCATCTCTTCTATCTTCTTCACCCTTCAATGGAATAATTATATATGTCTTTACATGATTCTTAATAGTATATGTGTTAGTGTGACCATCATGTATAACATGCTTGTCAAACTGCCATGGTCTCTCTAGTAATAAATGACACACATCTATAGGAAAAATATCACATAACACTTCATCTTTATACCTTCCTATCTGAAACTCAACCCAACTCTATTCACTTACTAGTATCTAATGTCTTTTTTGAACCCATGCAACTTTGTACGGTTCTGGATGTGTCATCCTCTTCAAGCCCAAATCTTGCACCATCTCCAAAGAAATAATGTTTTTAGTACTACCTCCATCAATGACTATATTATACACTTTACCTCTTGTCTTGTATCTGCTTCTGAATAGACTTCTCCTTTGGGTTGGTTCCGTAACTTTATTCTACTACAATAAGACTCTTCTCATTAGTAATAACTCATTTCTAACATTCCTTCTCTCCTCATTCTCTTCTCTCTATTGCTGCATGCTTTTGCTCATATTCCTTGGACACTTTCCTGCCTTGTGTCCCTCTCTATTTCAATTCCAACATTGCCCCTGTAATCTCTATCTTAGTCCATATCTCATTGGACCTTCATTCCTTCTCATTTTTCTAGCTACCAATGGTCTCACCTGCCTTGCATGGCATTGTCCCATGCCTTCTTAAACTATTGATGCATGTCCTTATGGTCTCCCTTGAACCACCTCTTCATTTCCTCTCTCTTCCATCCTTCTTTGCAAAGGTACTAACTAACCTTGCTACCTATTATCTCTTTCTTCTCTTTATCTGAGAACATCCTCAATAGCCTTCATTCTCATAACTAATGGAGTAATCAACTGAGCTACCTAGTCTACCATCTGCTTGACCAAATCATCATCATCCATGTTAGCTCTCTCCATAGAGCACTATCCTTGATTACCTATCCTACATTTCACTTCAAAACACATATTATTAAATCTTTCAACAATCCACAAAATATTTCCCTCACTCTGATACCAAAATGATGTAGAGCACACACTTGATCTTTTCTTCTTATCTCTCTTAACCTTGTTTGCCTAACTCAAATTCTTTTGATAATGGTCTCTTACTCCAATTCCTCCTTCAAGTTACTAAATCTCATTTCATTGATTAGGTGAATTCTACTAGGTTTATCAAATTTCGTAGTGTTTCATTATCCTCTCAATCCCATTCATCAACTTTGTCAACCCCTTCAACTCACAAACATCTTACAACTCCTTTCACTACATAACTTGCATACACTCTACACTCTCTTTGTAGCCCTATATGGCTCAAAGTCCCTTATTATAGATGTATTACTTACATTTAATGAAAACCAAAACTCAAATCTTGTTTCACATGACAAAATATACCTATGGATCAATTTTGGTAACTTAACTCTTCATACAAGTTCACTTTCCTTGTTAGACCTATTCCATTAGCTCTTTTCTAGGCCTAATGCACACTCAAGCCTCAAAATCTATACTACCAGTCTACACATGCTCTAAAATCTTATTATTTACTTTAATCACATAAAAATTGACAAGAAAACAAATTTTTGGAAAATTTGACCCATTAGATATAGAGAAATGGGGAAAACCCTAATTTAGGGCTTTTGGGGCTCTATCATAGCCTAAGAATAGTTAAAATTCAATTGCCATCATTTTAAAGAGTTTTGAAAATCCATAATTATTTTGATAGGTCTATATTTATATATCCTAAATCTTCCAAGCCTCAAGTTTTTTAATTCAAATCACAGTCAATGTTTACTCCTCAAAATTTACTTAAATGTGTAATAAAATATGACTATTCAAGCCTGTGCCTATATAATAAACTTCCTACTACATTTTTGATTAAACAAAAAGTCCTTATAATGATCAATGGATTCACACATATGTATTAGGATGTTTCAAGGCATTCACAACTCAAATCTTAAATCTTACCTTTTCAATAAATCCCTACATAGTCCACTTTACCAAGTTTCAACATATAAAATAGGGGTCATTAAAAAATCTGTCTACTATCACATAGGTTTCACACTGCATCTTGTTTCATATATTTTTAAAATCTCATTTTACAACTTCATCCACATTTAAACACATGTATCTCTACCTTCCACACACATTCTTTAAAACACACAATTATGAACAAGCAAATATATCTTGAAACAAGGTCTGTGACTACCTCCTTTAAACAGGGTTATCCTTTTACTTATTCTTAGAGAAATTAATCATATTGTAAACTTCCAATATTATTTCAAACATGTAATGACACAATTACCATAGTAATTTAATCAATGAGACATGAATGGTTTACAAACAAAAATCACTATCAGTCCAACAGGGGCTTGGATTAGAATTATGCAAACATGATTTCTTACCTCCTTCCATTCATTTGAGTCTTTTCTTCAAAACATACATGAACTTACCATCTTTAAATCTTGGAAACACATATCGTTATCTTTCCTTCATTATTCAAACACATATAATGCAACAACAAAAAGACCTCAAAACAGGTTTTGTTTTTCATATTCATTCAAAACAATAGGGGTTACAACATCATTCTTTCCCTTCCAAAACCAAAATTTTCAATACATTTATTTCTCCATCCCTCTACTCAAATGGAATCAGCTATCTATGTCTAAAAACTAACTTCAAGATCCCTAAAGAAATGCATAATTGTTTCTTGGCCAACTTTTCCACGTAGTCTTGTGGTTACATTTTCATCTTCTTGATTTTGACATAATTGACCATATTGAACATAAACATAGGCTAATTATTACCTAGTGGACTTACTATAGTGTCCAAAAACCTTTAGACAAGTTTAACACATATGCCAAATTTATAAATTACTCAAAATTCCATAGACAAGACTTTGACACATTCAAATTTTCAAATAGGAACTTCTGGTGGGAAAATGAGTAATTCAAATTTCATGCACTTTAAGATCATCTATACTTCACATAGAGAATACTTAATACCTCTAAAACCTATAAGACACCTATAAACCAACTTAATACAAAATTGAACAACTTTTGGGGTCCTTAGAGGATGCCCCTGCATCACAATCACTGAGAGGGAGGGGTGAATCAGTGATGTAAGATATTTTAAACTTCAATTTTAATCCTTTCAAACACTTAATCATAGACCAAAAGCATTTATAAAGCATACAAGTTATTTATAACAATGAATAAGATAGATAATGCAAGATCATACACACAACACATAAATTTTATGAGAAACCCTCTTGGGGAATAAAACTCACTCTCAAGCCTGCAAACACATGGACTACTTATCCTATAAGATGATCACAAACATGAGACCTTTTAGTGAAGGATCCACTTCGTAAGGAGCACCCACCCCTAAGTATGAACAAGCACCCACTTGTTATATATGTTGAGTACCCACACAACACCTATGAAATCAACAACTCTAAAACGCTGATTGCATTTCAATCTGAATGGAGAAACAATGTATAACATGTCTCTTTCAATTCATTACACACATTCAAACTTGATCATACAAGTAATGTATCCAAAAACCCCTTTTTGAATCACTCTAGGCTTCTTCACTCATACTCAATCTTCTATATACTTCAATCCATCCACTCAGTAAATTTTCTCTAGTCTCTTTCCTTCATCTCTATTTTTTGCTCTCTCAATACACACATACATATCTAGAAACCATTGCCTTGGTCTCCACTCTTTATAGAGTCTTCATGAATATCAACTTCTAGGTCAGCCATAATACTTGTCTTAACCCTTAAGACTTATATCATGCTAAGATATAACTCAAATTCATTATCACAGGTTGGCCATAGAATCTATGGGTCACACTTAAGCAACTACACCTTTCAATTAGGTCTTAATAGCCCTTATAGGTCTCATGAAGACCTATTCACTCATTTATCACTTAATCAATCAAATTAAGAACATAAGATCACTTTCAAATACCTAGGGCCACTCCATATGACCTCTAAGACATATTCAAATGATTTCTCCTACCAAAACACTCTTTTGCTAAAGCATAAATTGCTTAAATAATATTCTTTACACAGGAACACCATCAATGAACAAATAGTCAACTGTGAAGCTTAATAACTTTGATTGTAAGAATATTCAAATATTTTAGCTAGATTCTTTGGATGTGCCTTGAAGTCCTTTACAACTTTACTTTTAATTACATCAATAAATTCATCCTGGATCAAAATATATAGCTCAAAAATTACAAATAGATTTTCCTTCATTAATTTGAAAATTTAAATTCCAACGATCACCATTGAAACACTAATCATCAATCAATTTAACCTCATCTTGTGTTTCCTAGTAGCTAGATAAAATATGTACCATCGATCTCCTCATAAGTAGCCTAGTCTTTATCTTACAATACACACCCTTGATCTTCAATTTGAGCTCTCACGATTATGCCACTTAATAGATCTATATGGCTTTTACACATTTAGCTATTTGACTCAATGTGATCTATCGATCTCTATCTGTACAAACACCCACGTGTCATTTATCTACTATCAACTCAAAGAGATTGAGACACGTCACAAATGCTTTAATCTTAAAAACCTTTGACAATTTGACTTCACACACACCATTGGATCACTACTGATAAGATTAGGTGCTTTGTTAGATCATTATTTGGTTAGATTAAATACTTGATGTTAGATCTGTGATCCAATTAAATGCTCACCATAGATCTTTGATATCACAAATTTGGATAAGTATGGAAACTTGGTAAACTCTGTCTGAGAAGCCAAATTTACACCTTAATAAATTTTTATACACTCCATATCCAGACCTAAAATTTGAACCATATGATCTCCTCACATAGAGGAATCCATCCATGTATCATTCTACTTTTTAAACCTTCATACATTTGAAATATGATGTCATCAAACTGCTTACTTAGTCTTATCTATCAAGATAACTACTTGAACTTAAATCTTCATATGACTACTTTGATGTATTCATTTCACTTTTATAAGCACTCTAGCACTCATAACACCCCATAGGGTCTTTGAAACATATCCATACAATAAAATAAATCCATTAATTTCTTATCCAAGTCAAACACTAAAGAACAATGCAAGAACATTAAATCACATTGACACCTCATCAAGATCCTTGGACACCTTGGAGACATCATTGACAAACCTCTAACAACCCTTTTGTGCATGATTAACCTTAGTATCTTGTATAATCAATTGTCATGGAACAAAGTTTGCCTATTATAAAGGATATTCATATGAAATCCTCGAAACTATAATTACCTTGTTGGCATGAATATACTTAAGACAACCATGCACTATGGAAGGTACTGAATGGATTTTATGTATCCAAGGACATCCCACTAACATATCAAATACTTACTTATGTGGCATAATATAAAATTTAGTGGTCACGTGTGTTGGACCAACCTAAAGAGGTAAATTAATCTCACCAAAAACTTGTTGTAGGTTCCCATTGAATGATTTTATCATTTTAGTTTAAGGAAATAAATCATCATGTGTGTATCCTAAATGTGTGAGTAATGTCATAGTACGTGCATTATCACTAACACCATTTTTAATCATAAAACTATGTATAGATTTATGATCAATATATACTCTGATAAATAAGGAATGAAGATATGAATCATCATCCACAATCTAGTTGTCATAAAATGACATAGATGGTCTAGGAACCATAGGAGGTATATCACATATAAATGTACCAATAATCATATCTAATAGGTTTTCATAATGAGATGGATGTTGTGCATGATATGCTATTTTCACTTATAGATTTGTCTTAGAATGATTTTGTAATGGATTGTTAAATATATTTTAGTATTGATGATTATTTAGTTGTCATCCTAAATCTATGAGAGAATCCTCAATGGCAAGTTGATCACTATCAATAAGGTATTGTATCTTGTGATTTAGTTTATAACATTTGTTTGTAAAATTAACTGAACATTTGTGGTAGTCAATATAAGCATTGGCATCAAGTCATTTTTATAAAGGTCAACTCATACCAACCACCATAAGAGGAGAAAGAGATATGAGATGACACTCTACTAACTTTGAAAGTAACGAAGATGGAGACTCAAGTAATTGTGTAAAGTTTATCTTAGGTGCATTGGATAATATGATCCTATTTGGATGTTGTAACACTATATTAACCATGGTAGTTGTGTCCTTTTTATCCTCTGTATGTTTTACCTTGTAGCTTGGTTTGATATGAAACTTGATAGTAGATGTAGTTAGTGTGTTACCTACATACTTAAGTTTATTTAATGTAGTAAGTTTCATTTATCTATATCTAACAATATGGAACAAGTCATAAAAATATTTGAATTTATTGAAAATAATAAACTCATGTAAGGGAACAAGATAACTTTGCTTAAATATGTCTTGAAGCTTTTTATCTGCCATTGGATTTGTCATTTTGGCCAACATTGTTATTGTTGTCTTCACTAACACATATGATGAAAATGGGGACCCTCTTTATCTTGAACTAATTATTAATTTATTTGGTCTTGAGAACCTCTTTAAAGTTATTTTTATGTCTATGTTTAAGCCCTTCCCTGATTGACAATTAGATAGATGCCAAGTTACAAATGATTGTTCGTGCTTATTTTTAATATTTTTGTATTTTTCTCAATTCAGTTTAAGTTTTCATCTATGAACATCAAAGCCTAACTTTCTAGTTTATTTTAAACCTATGAAGTCTTAGTCCATGATAAAATGCCTTAGTATTTGCCTATTTTAATGTTGGACCTATGATTTTGGCAAGTCAATCTAGCTTTTGGGACCTTTTTATGGCTCCATTTTAGCAATATAACTCATGATTATGCTATTCATTGTAAAGTGGATTAATATTTGTAATTATTCATTTGAGACTTATCTAAATATTTAATAGTCATGATGTTCTTTACCTAAGAATAGATAAATTCTATTGCTTCTTTGTTTTAGATCATTTTATCATTGTTGCTATAGGATTTAACATATGGATATTTGGGATTAAATCTTTGTTTTATGCAAATGACTGATTTCAATTCCTATATTAATTGACTACTTCTCATGTAAAATTAGCTTCGCATAAACTTGGATTTTTTGAAATTATTTACTTAGTTAATTTTCATTTTTTCTCGTAGGTTTAGAAACTTCTACCCCCCCAGATCCTTGTACATGTCCAAATCTCATTGATGACTCCAAAGTCAAATCCTTTTCAAAAAAATGACTAAGTCTTTTTAAATCCCTCATCCCCCAAGACCATGTCATATGGCATGATCTTGATGATCCAACCCAATGGAGAGTCAGTAGGTGATGTAAAGTTATGTACCCTTGAACGCCTAGGATTGTGTCACGTGGCACAATCCCAAGACCGTGGTGACCTAAGAATGAATCAATAGTGTAAAAGCTTTGTTCCCTTGAGATCTTAGAATTATTCCATGTGGTGTCATACTGGGATCATAGGAACCCACAGTGATGGTAGTGTTAACTAAAACTTAGGGAGGTAATGATAAAGTTTTGTTCCCCTGAAGGCTTGAGATTGTGCCACATGGCACCATCTTGGGAGTTTGAGAGACTAGAGGGATCGATGAAAGAGAAACAAACCTAAGAAAGAATACAGATCTAGGGAAGCTGAGAAGAAGCCATGTGGTCATGATGATGACAAAGGTAGTCATCAAAGTAAATCCCAAGTATGATAATAGACTTCTAAGTGGAAATGTAGTACCTGGTGGGTAAATCCATAAAGCCTAGCGAGGGGAAAAGAATGAGAAGTACGGGAGGAGACATGTGATAGTGGTGATGTTAAAAATATGAGGGGACTAAGATTGACAACCCATTTAGACATCAAAACTATAAAAAATCCCAAGATTATTGTGTCAATATTGGAAAGAATAATTAAAGCGCAGTAGGTTTTTCCCCAACTAAAAGGTCTAGAAGGCACATATTTCAAGTATTAAAGGGATCAATTGATTCAAGAGAACTTGAAGTCAAGATAGGCATGGCTCATGCATTTAATCAACCTATAAATTAAATGCAAGGTAATCATTATGTCATGATTCATCATATGACATGCACATGGTAAGAGGTCCATAAAAGACAAAGAGGACCTAAAAGACAAATTTTAGTCTTTAAGAGGTGTGGCCTCTAACTATAAATCATGGTCAAGATAGAAAATCTATCAGAATCTCAACCATATTCTCCAATCATCATTGAATATCTTTAACTTCATCATTAGTGGGTTGAGCTAGAAGACAAGGCCAAGAGCTAATTGTAATTGCCTATTTAATGGGGTTTTGTTACCATTGAAAAGGATGGGCATTTAGGCATTAAATTGATATTGTAATTGGCCTAGATTTCACCATCCTTTCTTGTATGTTATGTTTCCTTAATTTCTTGCCTATGAAGATATCTTTTGGGATAAAACCCTAGAGGAATTATGTTGGGATTGCACCTACCATTCCTTTTCTAATTTTCTTGGATTATTTGCTAAGGGATATTGATTGTAAAATAATGTTTTTAGAATGTTGAATACATATTTTATTATGTTTTGTTCATTTAATATCTCTAGTATTTTGGTTTGGCTAGTTAAGTAGTGCTAAGAATGTTAATGTGCTTATTTTTAATGATTATCTTAATATGTTTTGTAGTAGATATCATAACTAGTCTCTTGAATTTATTCATGCTTTATTTTAGACTCTTTGCATTCATTGTGTGAAGCACTTGTCAAAATAAATATAGGCTATATTTAGAATCAATTCAATAGATCAATAAATTTCATGATCATCCTTAGAGTCTTTTCCACTGAGTGGCTATAAGTTTGAGTAATTTCTAAACCAAGCACAATGGTATAATTGTGGTCAGGTATACTTTACATTTTTAGAGTACTAAAAATCTTGTTTAGATCAAATCTAACCTCTCTTTTCTACCCTACTCTCTCTCCCCTTTTAATTTTTTGAGATGATGTCCTCTATTTTAGAATCTGAAGTGAATTACAATGAACTAAAGCTTATTATTTCACAAGTTGACTCAAATAGGTAGTAGGATATAGATAAACAATTAAAAAGAAAGTAAATGAACATGAAACACTCATATCAATTGAACCTCTTGTTGTAATAGTCGCCACCCTTAGAGTAAATTTGGTTAAAATACTCGATCATTGGATTGAACCAACATCAATTCTAATATTACGTGTCATGGGCGTACTAATGTGTACAAGGAGGTGTGCATATATAGCATATAAATATAAATGCACTAGGCTGTGGGGTCATTACATAGCTTTTGACCAGTATATCATCATATATTGTTGTTATATATATATAGTAGTAATGAAAACTAGTAAGTGGTACATGTTTTGAGTAGATTAAAATGTATATATGTTTAGACATATTTAGCATATAATAGTGCATCATGATGTGTGTCTATAAGTTATATTTCTTTTGAATACTCATATGTAGTTTAAACGTAGGATATATTTGGGTGGTATAATCTATATTTGATTGGTTATTATTTAAGAATATGGGTTATTTGATTTCTTTTATGTTTAGCATGTTATGTGATATGATTACTAGTAGGATGTAAATTGAATGAATTTTGAGGTTAAATTATGTTATCAAATCTCATTTTGTTGATACTATGTAAGGAGTGAGATGGACTTCATTGTATTACTAACATCACAATTCTAGATGAAGATAATTTGATCAAGTGGTACGTATAAATTTAATTGATCTATATATCATTATTATTTATGTTTAGTGAGACATTATCATTTTATGAGTATGATTTACATGTATGTATAATATCTTGTAATAGAATAGTTTTTCTATGATAAAATACATGTTTAATTTTAGAAATCATATAACACATAATTACTTATTCTCTAAATTCTCGCACCATCACTATCTACTCATCTATGAAAGGAGGACCATTCCCTAATGGGATTAGTGTAGGGGATCATTGGTTCATGATTGATGTGAAAAAGTGCTTGGATGATGCTCTCCCTCCCCACAACATCACTACTTTTAAGATGACTCTTGATATTACCATAGATACTAGAGAGATCAAAGACCTCATGCTCTAGGGAACCTTGTATCTTATGTTTGTGCATTGTATTATATTGTAGTTATTATTAAAAACATTATTATGAAGAGCTGTAATTATCTATTTACTACGAACTAACAATAGTGGTTGTATATTAAACCAGTAGTGGTTGACTATTTTTAATTAGTTTCTATGTTTATATTATGATGTGTTTCTTATGATGTTAGTGATCAACGATGTATGATGTAATATGCATCATGTATAGTTATCATTTAGATTATTATTTATGATCTCTATCTAGATTTTAGTGGCATAATCTATTTATAGTATATGTGTTTAATTAAAAAAATCATGTTTATCTATGTCAAACCCAGCAGGGTTGTGCATGTGGTGTCAGAGTTGTGGCTCGAACTCTATGACTTAATGAGTCTATTAATAATTTCATATCTTTCTATTTATCATAAAAGAGATTTGTGAATATGTATGTGGCACATTGAATGTGTATCTTAGGATCACTTGTACCCTCTTAGAGTTGTTAAAAAGTTGATTTATCGAGTGTCTTATTGGTGATGACTATCGAAAATATTTGGGTAGGTAGGTGCATAGCATAGTTCATGATTTTTAAACAAGAGTTTCTGATCATATTCTTGATCTTTTAGATTGAACACCTCAAATATGATTACATCTTTCTTGATAATCGAATCACCTTCACTATTTGTGTTTTGTGTTGTGACTGTTCTAAAAAGCATGGAGTGTTTCTCACTTAAGCATATATGCATTAGTTTTGTGTCTTATATATACAAATACTAGGAGTGAAAAAATTTATAAGACCATTTTTAATTTGGTACCACCTAGTGCGGTGAGAATTTTCTTATAGTTGAGTGTAGATGTCTTGGTTGATAGTTACTTTGTGTTAGGAGTTTGTTTATGATTATCTTCCTTATGGTTGTGTAAGTAGGTTATGATACTACACTTATAAGTTTGGTAAGCGAATAGTGATTTGACAACTTGGGTTGTGGTATGTCTTTTTACCATGTGAGAGTATGTAGGAGTTTTGTTTTTGAGATGTTAGTTCTCTACTTTTCACTTGTGACTTCTTAGAGTCACTACTTTATGTAGCTTATGAACTTGACCATGAGGAATGGTGAACCTTGAATTTATATTAATTCTAGTTTATTATAATTATTATGTTATTATATACTTTTGTTTAGATTAATATTATTCTCTTTTTGAAGCATGTTATTTTGAAGAGTTATTTATGTAATTTTTATTGGGAGAAAGTAGGGTATGCGATGTGTAGAACATCTTGGTAGTCTAAAAGGGTTGAGATAAACTTTTAACTTGTTGAGTACTAGCCAAACCAATAGGAAGACATTGTCTTTTTTATAAGGTTGTAAGGATAGTGTGATCCTTGGACTTTATATGTAATGTTAATTTTAACATTATTTACTTTTAACTATGAATATAACACTATAGGTTAAGCTATGAAATATGATACTAGTTATGTTTGGTTAGTGAAAACTTAATAAAATTTCAGATGGATTGTATAATTTTTCTTGTATGCATATTTGTATATCCAGAATTATTTAGCTTAAAGTATTATTTTCTATGATTTGTTAGTATAGAATCATGATTCATAGAACCCTATGCATATTTTTAGATCATTAGATCATGGAGACCTAAGGTGGGAGTAGTGAATTAGGAATATGAGTACTAAGTGATAGGAATGGATCTTACTTAGCCTCACATTGACTCGATAGTTATTGAATTTGGATTTGACAGATAAATTTGTCAATTCTAGGAGTTGACATATGGACTTATCAAATTTAGTCACATGGCCATACATATGTATAATGTGGAATGATTATTCTTTAATTTTGTATACATTAAAAATATAGTATTTTTAGTTCTTATTCATCATCATACTTGTTAGGAGATCCATGAAGTAGTGGCATTATTGACATGTTATACTTATCAATATCTATGTGGAGTAGAGATAGTATTAACTTATATACATCATTCTTACCAGGATCCCTAAATACTTCTTTTTCATATGAGAAAAACACTCTCTAAGTTAGAGAGATGTGTAGAGGGGTTGGAAGGTTTTGTGAAACTCTCCTTGACTATTTGATTTTGGTTTTTATGATGATCTCATGTGCTTTTGGGGAAGTTAGTAAAATTTTTATCAAATTTATGGATCTCAGGATGGTCATGATAGAACTAATCAAAGTAATTGACACTTACAAACTTTGTTTGCAGTGCAAGGTCTTATGAGACCAATACTCTGAGGATAATACTACTTGAGAGGACTATGATGAGTTTTTCAAGCTAAGTTCTACAATTATTTACATGATTTAATACTAGATACTATATTTTTATTCTGTTAAACTTTGTTTATTATTTAGAAATAATGTTTGAATAAGTGTCATCGGGACGATGACCAATTTTAGGAAGAAGAATGTTACATCTTGATTTTAGTCTAAGTATTATAATCTTTGAATCTGTAGATTTATATGGTTACCATTTGATTATTATTGCTTTGATTTAAATTTTATGACATATACTGGCTATAGGATAGTGATATGTTGATTAGTTTACATGATGGATTAATTATGTGACAATTGTACTTTATTATTTCTTACATTGTGGATGTATATTTGTTAGTTATGCATCATTAATTTTTGATGTATATGATGACTCAGAATAATTATTTAATTGTCATGAGGTAGATGTAGGATTGATTCTTCCCTTAGAACATGATAGAAGGAGAACATCATTAGAGAAAATAGTTTACATGGGATGATTGGGAGATAACAAAAGAACTACTAGTAACCCAACACACATCATAGTAGAATAATTTATTTAACTCCTTGTTTGATTTAGATAGTTATTTTATTTTTGTGTGCTAATATATTTCTGTTATGATTATGTTGCTGATGTTTACACTAATCTAATCGTCTAACATAGTGACTGGCTTAAATGATTTTTGATAAATATCGATCTTAATTTAATGACTTTATATATAATAAATAATAAAAGCATTAGTCTTAAATCTATGAATATATTATGGCAACACTAGCATTATTATAACATCTATGTGTGTAATGAAATATTATAGTGTACAATAGGATTCTCTTTGTGGTCAAAAGTTGGTCATTGATTTCTCCATTATCACATTACTATTTAAATTAAAATGTAGTTAAAATTTTGAGTTAATGGCAATAGTTACATTATAAAATTAACCATTAGCTAAAGAAATTAAATTTAAGAGGCATTAATTTTATGCTATAAATGAAATTATTAATTTGGTTTCATTTATCTTTTAAAGAGATAATTACCTATTATAATTAAATTAAAGAAATTTAATTATCAAGATAAACTAATTTAAGAGATAAGTCTTTTGCATGGAATACATCAAGAATTAAAGGTCTAAAATTAGACTTAAGTGAACTTAAAATAGTAAATAACACGACCTTGAACAAAAGATTTAAGCATGCACAATTTATGATATTAAACGAAACTCAAGTTAAGATTTTGAAATAGAAATAGTAAAGCGGTGACTTGCATGAATAATAAAATTTAAAAAGGATGAGATTATAATAAGAAGAGTAAAATAGGAGAGTACAACAAAAGCATAAAGGAGTATGACACGGTATAGATAGAGGGGGAAAAAAGAATCATGGAATAAAACTCAAGAAAGAAAAAAAGACAAATTTTTAAGAGTAAAGCAACATTCTCTAAAAAAGAGGCATGCATTATACAGAGGAGAGAGGTAGTGCATAGAAGTGGAATAGGAAAGAGAAGAAGGGAATCAAGGAAATAAGTGGAAAGAAAGTAGAATATTGCCATGTAGGCTCCATTTATCATGTAAAATATCAAAATTTTATGTTTTAATTGTACGAACTGGCTGATGATAGTTAACCTCTTATTAATGAATTATTCTGGTAGTGTTGTGATGAATCTATATCAAACTATTTATTTAGAAAATAGTACCTAGACATATGTGGCAACCCATACCAGTACATATAAATTGTACCTAGGACTAAGGCAGTAGTATAACAGTTTAAAAGTAGCGATTCAAATAATTGTCTACATATTTTATATATAACTACTATTACAATAATTTATGTGTGGTGATTCATCAATGAAAATCTTATCATACAAATTTCTAAAAATATATATAGTGAGAAAATAAATAAATGTTGTAACATGGGGAGCAAAAATATAATGTGGTATCTCTCTATATAATTTTGGTGGCAATATAGGCTTAGTAGATGTCACCTTATATTGATTTATATGTGACAATATATTAAATATAATTTTGGCGACAATATAAGCTTAGTAGATGTTACTATTATTTGTATATTATAAGTCTCAATATAATAATTATGCAGATAGTTAGACATGCAACGATTCACTTTAGAGAGCTACACTTTCATTTAGTGACTTAGTTATTTATACAATGAATTGGATTGTTTTCAAAAAGTTTATTCAAGGAGTTAAAAAAAATATGCAACGACTTGATTTTAGTATGTAACTACTTGATTCTAGCATGCAACAACTTATTAGACCTGTGCAATGATTTACCTTGAATAAATTCCTGAGAATAGTGATTTGCTTTATGAAATAATAAACCAAGATTTACAAGTGATGTTTAGTATTACGCTAAATTATCAATACAGTTATCTACAATTATTTACAAGTTAACTACATCAATTTATATAATATGACTTATTGGTAATCATGCATCATCTTGATAAATAGCAATTTAATTTATGGACAATGAGCTACCGTTAAGAGTCCATTTCATGCTCAGAGACATGGTAATTGCTAGCCCCTTGTCAGTTTGTGATCCATCCATGTGGTGAGTGGAGAGGCCTCTGACTGAGGAAAGCTTTCTATGTCACTAAATATGATTACCCTGAAATATTCACTCACAAATATATTTAAAATATATACATGGATATGATTAATAAAGCCTTATTATGGTATATAACACCTCAATATATAATATATCTTCAATATTAATGTTAATTACATATATAATAGTAACATAATAACCACAGCTCTATTTATACTCATTATAATAAGATATATATGATAAAATATTGCAAATACTAAATTTCATGTTACTTAAGTCAGTAATGAAAATATCTAGAAACATTACACTTATTCGTTATACATATGATAACAAGCTTATCTAATGGCATCACTAGCTTACTAGACGAGGATATTCCCTGATTTATAAAATAATTACATACTCATACTACTTTATATTCTTGTGTTAATATGTGATACCATGAATTATTTTTTATACTAAGGATTTTACATATGTGAGATTTTATATATATGTGTAAGAGGATGTATAAGTGACATAATGCCTTTACACCAACATGATATATATATATATATATATATATATATATATATATATATATATATATATATATATATTGCAATGGTTTATAATATGGATGTATTCCATTTTGATTAAATATGTTGATACAGATGCCTCTTGAATGGTTAATAATATGTTTAACGAGTGAGTAATCAGAAATCATACCAAATCTGTATATATATTTAGTTACAAAATTTTAGATACCGTGTGTAATTACAATCCAATTCGACTATAAATATATAAGTTAAGGTCATTTAGGACAAGGGATATAGATATTAAATACCATATTGTTTTTGCCCTCTTAGCGTGATATGTTGTATACAAGACTCTTATTTATATACTAAAAGTTGATCTAACAGTTAATAGGTTGGTATACACCTTGACTACTCCATTTATGGTTATTATATTTATGTGACATATAAATTATAAAGTTGAGTATACTATAACCTTTTGAGAATTAGTGGTTGGTATATTGTATTTTGGTCTGTCGTAAATTTATGTATATTACGTGGCATAAACATACTAATATGTATGAGAGTGTGTGCATAGATAACATACGAATATAAATGCATTGGGATGTGGGGTCATTGCATAGCTTTTGACCATTTTATTGTCACAAATTATTGTTATATATAACTAATAAGCATATATATATATATATATATATATATATATATATATATCGCTTATTAGTATGAGAGTGTGTGCATAGATAACATATGAATATAAATGCATTGGGATGTGGTGTCATTGCATAGCTTTTGACTAGTATATTGTTACAAATTATTGTTATATATAACTAATATATATATATCACTTATTAGTTTATATATAACTGATAAGCGATATATATAACTAAGAAGATATATATATCGCTTATAAACTAATAAGTGAGATATATATATATATATAGTAATGAAAACTAATAAGCGGTACATATTGTGAGTAGATTAAAATGTATAGGGTTTAGACATATTTAGCATATAATAGTGCATCATGATATGTGTCTACAAGTTATGTTTATTTTGAATGCTAGTATGTAATTTAAACTCAGGGTATATCTAAATGGTATAATTCATATTTGCTTGGTTGTTATTAATGAATATGAATTATTTAATTTCTCTTATATTTACCATGTTATGTGATATGATTACTAGTAGGATGTAAATTGAATGAATCTTTGGGTTACATTATGTTATCAAATATTTCTTTGTTGATATTGAGTAAGGAGTGAGATTGACTTCATTGGCTTACTAGCATCACAATGATAGATGAAGGCAATTCAATCAAGTGATGCGTATAAATTTGATTGTTCTATATATTGATATTATTTAGTGAGACATTATCATTTCATGAGTATGGTTTACATTTATGTACAATATCTTGTAATAGAATAAATTTTTTATGATACATTGCATGTTTAGTTTTAGAAATTATACAGCATACGGGTAGTTGCTTGTTTCTCTGAATTTCCACACCATCACTATTTACTCATCTGTGAAGGGAGGGTCATTCCCTAATGAGATTAGTGTGGGAGATTATTGGTCCATAGTTGGTGTGAAAAAGTGCTCGAATAATGCTCTTTCCCCCCACAACACTACTTTTGAGACAACTCTTGAGATTGCCACAGATACTTGAGAGATAGGTCACCTCATGCTCTGGCGAGCCTTGTATTTTATTTTTGTTTATTGTATTATATTGTATTTATTATTGAAAAAATTATCATGAAGAATTATGATTACATATTTATTGTGAATCGACAGTAGTGGTTGTATATTGTACCAGTAATAGCTAGTTATTTATAATTATTTTCTATATCTGTATTATAATGCTAGTGATCAGTGATGTATGAAGTAGTATGTGTCATTTACAGTTATCATTTAGAGCATTATTTATAATCTCCGCTTAGATTCTTGTGGTATAATCTACTTATAGTATATATGTTTAATTAAAAAATTGAATTTATCTATGTCAAACCCAGTGGAGTTGTTACAAAAAAGCTATAAATAAGAGGGTCAAGACCACTATTTTTAAGTTTCAATTATACAAACTCAATATGCAGAATTTGCCATAGAAAAGCTTCACCTATTTGCACAAATTGATCAATCTTGTAAGCCTAAGCCATTGGTGCACTAAGAAATGATGGAGAAGTATTCTACTTTTTATTGACGTAGACTTAGAGCATCAAATCCGATGAAAACATGTTTTTTGATCACTCGAAAAGAGAAGTTATTTGGAAGGTTTGATAGTATTCCTTTCTTAAATAGCTCTTACAATTCACTAGCAACACCCCTTGAAGGAGTAATCTTGATATTTTAGTGTTTATATGCTTCTTCATATTTATTTTCTTGACTAACACATAGACTAACACATCTTGTAATCTTACTCTACAATGATAATTTTTTAACCATATCCATAATTAATTATGACATTTCAAATATATTTTTATTTCAATTAACAAACCATGCCAACCAAAATATAATTATTATGTCATAAGTGATCCTTAACACATTTATAAAACCAAGTAAAACAAACATACTCTTCTTTATATATAGTTTTAATGATTAAAAACTTAATAATAAAAAAATTTCAAACTTAATGCTTATTTTATGTTTAGTATTGAATGCAGTGCAGGTGGAATTAAAGCTACAGGAATCGAGGTTTAGATTTTGCCCCATTTTTTAGTAAATTGGCATTGACATATTGAGGGGCCCTAAGACAAAATTTAATGTTGGTCTGACACATCATCTGTGAGATTAATAGAAGTTTCTTAAATACATATGTGATGGTTTTCTCAAATTTTCTAGTCATTATGCAAGCTATTAGTGTAAGTGAACTTGTTGGTCCAATATAAATACTTATAGTTCATTACATTATATATACTCCAAATAAGTTTGGTCTAAAATAACAAAATAACACCACAATATACTTATGCATTTCTATAATAGAATTTATAACTATTATAGACATGTTCTCTTAATCAAACAAAAGTAAAAATACACAAATTACCTCTTAATAATTTTTATTCTCTGCATTATCTTAAACAAGCTTTCTCAAAACCCCAATAAAATAAATCTCAAAATTGATCACAAAATTTATTGTCCTTTCTAGATCAACCTTGTATTTCAGATGCCTAAATTTTAAATTTTAACATGCTAATTTTTTTCTTTTTATTCTTGATAATTGTTATTTTCATTCTTTTCAAAAGTTGTTGGACTCGGATCTAGTATTGCAAAATTGTACTGTGTTTGAAGAATTATTAGTCAATCTTCTTCTTTCAGATGTTGACTGCCAAATTTCTATAACTTTATCAAATGAAAAATCGAGGAGATTGTATCTAGTTGTATGGTTTGTACTCAGTTTATACTAAGTACTACATATGATCTTACCATATGTATTGCATAAAAAAAGTTATGGAACCTCATATGATCATACTCTATTTTATTTTTAAATGTTTAAGGTAATAATTATATTCTAGTTGGCATAGTTTGTTGACTAAAATAAAAAGATATTTGAAAGACTAATATGGATGTGGTTAAGACATTTTGACAAATTTTATTATATAATTTATAATTTTAAAACTATAAAAATGTTTTGAATATTTTTTTAGTTATGTTATCCTCACTTTTCATAGTTGTCTTGCCCTATGCTACCATAGTTGGTTTTTTACTCTATTCTAATTTTTTGTCATTATTTTTACTATACTCAATTTATTATATTATCTAGTTGGTCTTTACCACATACTTATTTTAAACAAACGAAAAAATGATTTTATTTAAGAAATAATAACATATATGATACTTATTTTAAACAATGCACAAACAATAAACTGAATAAACACAAAAGAGCCTTATGATCATACTATATTTTGTTTTTAAATATTTAAGGTAATAATTATATTCAAATTGGCATAGTTTATTAATTGAAATAAAAATATATTTGAAAAGCTATCATTGATTATGGATATGGTTAATGATCATACTATATTTTGTTTTTAAATATTTAAGGTAATAATTATATTCAAATTGGCATAGTTTATTAATTGAAATAAAAATATATTTGAAAAGCTATCATTGATTATGGATATGGTTAAGACATTTGAAAGACACTATTTTGAACAAATATCTTTAAAGAAATGCTTTTTAGAGAACTTATCATTATATTTATTTATTTATTCATTATATTTTTGCTATACTTAGTTTATTATATTATTAGTTGGTCTTTACTACATACTTATTTTAAATATAAATAAGAAATTGATTTCCTTTGAGAAATAATGACATGCAAGATACTTTTTTTAAATGTTTAAGATAATAATTGCATTTTAGTTGGCATGGTTCGTTAATTGAAATAAAGAAATATTTGAAAGGCCAATATAGATGTGGTTAAGACATCTTGCAGACATTATTATATAGTTTATAATTTTAAATCTATGAAAATGTTTTGAATATTTTTTTTCAGTTATGTCATCTTCGTTTTTTATAGATGTCTTGCCTTATAGCCCCATAGTTGGTTTATACTCCATACTTTGATTTTTTGTCACAATTTTTGTTACACCTAGTTTATTATTTTATTTGGTTGGTCTTGAGAGACTTAAACATGTCTATACTCAATTTATATTTAATCATACGGTCATCAAATTTAACACTTAAAATGGATAAATTTAATATTTAAAAAAATGATAAATTTAATTGTTAAAAAGGACCCGCAAATAAGATTTCGATTATAGACTTTTCATCTTTTAATCTCTTTCTCCATTAGTATTTTTGTCGTTATTTCTTGATTTGAATATAATATTTATTTCGCCAATTATTTATAATTTTTTTTTGAAAGAGTTAATAAAAATCATCGATCAATTTATATCAATATGATAATTTTGCCAAAGATTCACCAATAAAATCATACCCAAAATCTAAAATTCATCAAAATTTTATAATAAACTTTTAAAAATCTATTATTAAAATTATTCGTAGATCTCACATATATCCTTCCACACATTATTATTTAATTGACCTTTCTTCCTTATCAAAAATTGAAGGTCAACCACAACTAAAGTAGCATGGAAATTTATAAGTACTTTCTTTTCCCAAGTATAAATCCATTAGAAAACCTTGAGATAGTGGAAAATAATTTCCATACCAATGGAAAAACAAAATGTATCTGTACCCATTTTAGTCAACTTATTCATTATTTTAATACTAAAAGCAAAATCAAATGTGGAATCGCCATTCAGTCATATAATTTTTTAAAACTTAAAAGAAATTCTACCATCCTTAATGGTTTATTAAAATTAACAAATGGATCTAGTACGGTAAAAATTAATTGACATGAATATCTATTTACATCATAAGTATCAATGTGAGTACATTACTCAATATATTCATGAGCAGTTGTCATCTAAGTATGATGAATAATAAATCTGAAAGTATATAACTTACATAATGTCATTTTATAGTTTATTATCATAAAATGTTTATAATTACGAATGATTATATTAAAAAAAAAAATTATTTATAATGTGAAGATTTACTTATAAAATATATAATAACAGCTTTTAATTTTGAAAAATATTGATTGAACTGAATGAGATGACCTTAACACCTCAAATAACAATCCCTAATTAAGATGATTTTCTTTCGTTTCAGATCATTTCTGGTTGGGTCCAACACTCTTCTTTCATCTTAGCTTGCCGCCTCCTTTAATCTCATCTGGCTTTGTTTTCTCTTTCATGCAATCAGCTTTAGCAATGCTGGCAACATCTTGTGAGACAGAAAGCTTATCACAACTATCACTTGCTATTATTACTGGCATGCTTTGTTCTGACCTCTGTTGCCCAAAATTCAAATTCTCTCCCTTATGGGGAGTATACTTTAAATATCTTCAACATTTTCATACCCTGTCGATATGGAATCTGCTGTGTATCTCTGCTAAAGGTCACAGGCTTGTTAAATTTCAATATAATGTTTCTAAACTGAGAATTAGGAACATCTTTTATGATATGCCATTTCAGTGGAAACCATCCTTTCCATTTGTGTCTCTGCTGCCATATATCCATGCTTTGCTTGAAGTACACATGGCCACTCATTTCTGCCACACCACAAAAGCGGCCACTTCCATTAACAGAGAAAAACAAAAACATTGGACATCTGTTCCGGTGAGCATCATGGTAAGCCCTATCTAGAATTGTATTGCCTCCGTTTGTACTAGTCCAAACGCCATGTTCGATGCTCTGTCTAACATCAACCTCACTGTACGACTTTATCACAAAAAAAAACTGCTGACTCGTACTGGACTGAAAAATCTGCTCCTGAAATGTTATTTGGCACTGTACTTTCATTTCCCGTATGGGAACCATCTCTTGAATGGGTGCTTCTAGTTGTAAAACCACCAACATCATCACCATCAGGCTTACTAAATGGAAAGGTCTCTTTCCCGTTACCAGCCTGGTTAAGAAAATTTTTTAATTGGAAGGAATGAATGTTCATGGATGGCTGAACTTCCTGCTGGCTGAATTGGATAACAGGCCCATATGAGGCAGCAGTCCCTTGGACGTGTGAATAACTTGGAGCTGTAGCCCTAGCATCATTAATATTATCTTCACAATGTTGGTAATGAAAATAACCAGAACAAGTAGCTGCCTGCTCATTAGGATTAGGAAATGGGACATTATAAATACCATCAAGTGGTCCATGAGGAATAGGAATGTAGTTAGTATAGGAAGCAGTTTGTGGGTAGCCATAGCCGTACTCTAAACCGGGAATAGTTTGGTATATCAGAGATGCATCTTCATGTACAGGCTGGGTATGAGAAGGTTGAAGCTGTGCAGGCGGTTGGAGATGATGTGCATTGTTGTTTTCATTGGCAGGGTAGAAAGGAGGCGCATTAGGATTTAGCTTAGACTTAGCAGGGCCAGGGGCAGGGACATGAATTATCATGGATCCGATTTGAAGCTTCTGAAATTGTTGTGGAACAACAATCTCGTCTTTTTCTTCCTTCAAGCATATTGCAGAAGAGCTCACGGATCCCGACATGGAAGTGCTGAGAAAAGACTAACCAGAAGAATAAAAATGCAGTAAATTTGGAATGTATAATAATGCAAGGTTCCAGAACCTGAATGTTTATCCTGAGCCCAAAAATGCTAAGTTCAAAGTCAATTTGTTTGGGAGTGATGCGCCGCTGAAATTTTGCTCATTTATAACCACTACCTTTTATAGATGAAGTAATTGAATTGGTTGAAATTGTTCCTATCATAAAATTAGCCGACTAGATGTTGTGCATTGGGTGAATTAGTTTTACAGGTAGGTTTACTTGTGTTCAGTTTTATTTAAATTTAAATTTTAATAAGTATGTTAGGTTGGTTGTAATTGTCGGTTGGGAGATTTGAGTCTGGGCCACTTCTTAATGTTCTAAATTGGTGCGTAGTTCCAGTAAAAAAATAAGTTATCCATTTTTAATTATAGCTCTAAACTTTTTAAAAAGAGGGAATTAATTATAATGGGCCCGAAAAAAAAATCAATGAATTCAGATCTGTTAATAAAATGTGCTAACCTATTAACAGCTATTGACCAGGATCCAAGACACCAAAAGTCAAGAAAGAAATGAAAAGAAAGAAGAAAAAGACCCCAAAAAACTTCTCTTAACAGAGGACAAATCAACTAAACACTACAATGGGGAAATAAAAAAAACATTTATCAATAATTTTATATAGCAAAAAGAGTTCTTAACACCACAGACTTAAGTATTATAACAATTGAATCTGACTCGGCAAATTAAATAGGCCCATCAACTCTAAAGTTTAGGGTTTATAAAAAAAATGCACACATATAATATTAGACAACTGATTACTCCAAAACTATTACCTTCTCTACATCCTGAGGCTTCTCATCACCAACATTACCCACTCCAAACGAAGCCCCCACCTGTTGGCCCTGCAGATCCTCTTCCTCGTCCATGCAACAAGATGGAGGGGTGAGAAGGCAATGCTTGGGAAGCTGAGTACCAAGTTGAGCCATAAGAAAGTCTAGAGTTTTTTAATCTTTCATCATTCCATCTAGAATAAGATGGTTGTGGTCCACCGTTTCGAGTCCAACTGAGTGAATCGGGGTTTCAAGATCCATATGTTTCGCATGGAAGGTGAAGGAGCCTACAACATTTGATAGAAGGTTTGCTCTGATGATCGCCGCGCAGCATCAAAAACATTGTGCCTTCCCACTGATTGCTTAGGGTTGACCTTGAGAGACCGCAGGAACTGTGCAGCCTCTTTATTATCTATCTCATCCATTTCTGATGCCGCCCTCCACATCTTTTTCAATCAAATTCTAATCAAAGGATTTCTTTATCTCCTTATCGATATTATCTGCAAAATGATTGGCGGTTGCTTCCCCTGTTACCCATGAAGAAGCTGCAACCTTGCAGCCCGAGTCTTAGGTTGAGGAACTCCCTCCTCCTTTACACCTTTGCCCTTATCTATCGCTCCAAACTGCACAGAGTCGGGAGAACATCCTAAAAGCCAAGTAGTAAACAGAGACCGTCGTGAAGCCAACGCTCTGAACCCTGCGGAATGCGAAAATGACTAGCTACATACTGAATTGTAACCATCGCTATCCATCAACATGAGCGGATCCTCCACAGAACCCGTGGCACACTCGAAATGAATGCTTAATCATTAAGAGAACTCATGAGGATGACGTAGGCGACGAGACTAAGAAATTGACCCCACAAGCATTGCATTTTTGGCTATTAGGCATTGCAGGTTATTGGAGAAAGGTGGATGCCAAAAACAAAGACTTGTCCTCTGCTTTTGCTTGAAGACCCATTTGTTCACCGCCCAGTCAACAATTGAATTACTAATGTCTCATGTTGCTGATAGTTAATTATTTTCAAGGAGTGCTGACGAGATTTTCTTGAAAAATAGTTTCATATTTTTAAAAATTATATGTAATATAAATTGTTTAGAAAAATTAAGAATATTTTATTAAAAAAAAATTGTTTGAAAAAAATAAAAATTGATTGGTTATAAATGTATTGATGGCAACTAAAAAAATAGGAGCAGCAATGCAAATCTTCAGCGTTCTATTCTTTTCAATTTCTCAAAAGCTTTTTTTTTTAAGAGTTTTTATTTTAAGGCGGATATATTTTGTAGGCACTTTTTTAAGTTTTAATGATGTATGAGACAATAATACCTAAAATTATAGACGCAGTAGTCCCCAGCATAAAATCCTTTTCTTAATGTGAAGAAACTCCAAATGCTCAAGCCATCCTCTCCTCTAGTTGATTTTATTTAAAATGAACTCTATCTTCTATGCCTAGATTACTTCAATATTCATAGCATTGACTATAATTTGTGAATAGCCTTAGACAATTAAGTTTGACTGTTTTTACTAGAGAGCAAGTTAGATGTCTTTTAACATAAAGTGAGTTTCCATTACATTATTTATCTTCATGTCAATATCGAAAAAAAAAAAGAGACATTGACCCTCTTGATCTCTGAAGACCCTACCACAACCAACCAATTCTAAATTACCTTTTGAGACCTTATTGAAATTAAACTTTATGATTTAAAAGGCCTCCAACAAAAAATAGAGATTTATTCATAGGACCATATAAAACAAATCCCTTATCAAATAACTATTATTATTTTTTAAATATAAATAATATAAAATCTATTTTATTGTTTTAAATGTCATTTTATTTATACTTGATTTTTTCTTAATTAATTATTATTTTTAAATATAAAAAATACAAATTTTGTAAACTCACACATTAGAATTTAAAATCAATATACAATCTTATCTAAAAATTATTTTATAATTACAATACAATATTTACTGATTTCTATTTAGAATTATGGATACTCCATATTTAAAAGACACTTGTTTAGTGTGATTGCTATATATCTAGAATTAAATTTATAATAAATATTATGAAACAAATAACAAAAAGTTTATTGTGGTTTTAAAGATATACCAGTTTAATTCAAAGTTTTGCTTGGATAAGTAGTTTGAACTTCTATCATATCATTGGTTTATATTGTTCACATTTATTTATTTTTATAATAATTTAGACATAAATTTTATTTTATGAAATGTGTGAATAGATTGAAAATTTAATATTTTAAATTAAATTAATGTTAGAGAAAAATTTAACAATTATTTTAATTAATTATGTGTGTATGTTTATATCATTTTAAGATGATTGAAGGGTTGTTATAATTTAATACAAAAGATTAATTTAAATTTTGTCTTTTTTTTTTGATGAAGTAAATATTTTTGAAATTGGAGCTATGAACAAGATAAGTGAGGGTTTTGATTACTGGATTCATAATTAGGGAGAGGATTTTGAATGATAGTTCCACAACTAGCCATTACAAGTCATAACAAGAGAGTTTTAAGGATCCTACAACCTTAACAAGTACAACAAGAGGGTTTGGAGGCTCCCACAACCTTGGTAGATCAAACAACAAGAGGGTTTTAAGGGTCCCATAACCATAACACCAAGAGGGTTTGAATATTTCCATAACCTTAGTACAACCAATTAGTTTGCTTCTTAAAGAAACTCAATAGAATGATTACACTTCAATGAAACTCTCCTAGGGCTTCTGCAATAAAATAAGATCCTACTAGGAGCAAAAGATCTCCTTTTCTACCTCTTGTGACCTTCGCACATCCTCCGTGCAACTAAAGCACATCAAATGAGCTTATCTTCCCACTGGGCCCAATACGACAAGGGTGGATTCCTCTATCATCCACTCTAGTAGAACAAGTTTTGGTTAAGTTTCTTATATCCACCCCAATCAATACTAACTAAAATTGAGTACAGTCCTCCATAGATCTGGTCTTCAGCATATTTTTTGCACATCCTTCACAGACCCTACATATAACAAGTGAGCAAACATACCTAAATAAAACCATAACCCCCAAGGAGGCATCATCAATATCAAATCAGATTCCATATAATCTTATGAGTGATATTAGAACTCTTGGAACCCATAAGAGACAAGGGTTGAATCCTTTATCATCCACTTTAGTAAAGCATGACATGTCCTCAGCAAGATAAAGCCCTCTTGGGCACAGAAGTTAGCTTCCATCAAATCTTAGCACATCAAGATAAAATAGGGTACTTTCAGTGCTTGGGTGAAACATATGAACTTCTCCACTATCCATAAAAACACAAAGGGCTAAAGCATGTAATCTTCTAACATCCATACCAATCAAAGAAACAAGGGATCGAGTTCCTCAAACACCCACCCCAACCCGATAAGAAAGCTTGGGGTGGGGTCCTCCATCTTCTACCCCATAGATGATCCTTATAAGAGTGCACATGCAATACTAGGTGATGACACAAGGGGAGAGCCTAAGGTAGCCCCAACCTTGTTTACTCCAATGCCCACTCAAGAATCCCATAGTATTCCAAATGTAGGACTTGTCCCCTATGCCAATCCACTAGGGAAACACTAGATCTACAGAGTAGGGAAAATCCTTCTCACACCCAAAAGACAATAAGAGGCCCATTTATTTCATTTCACCATCCGCTCTCCAAGCCACTCAAGACACTCCACAGTCAATCAACGAGCAAACACAAAGTTGATCGCTGAGAGCATAGTATCGTAGGGCCGCACCTATGGTTTTGAAAATTAAAATAGAATTAGGACCTTTCGATAGATGCCTACCCTTCTCATCAAAAAATCACCATGGGTGAGTGGCCTTTAATCCAACATAATGATAAGATGAATAGGTGCATCGCATGAGAGGTATCTTTCATCCTTTTAAGACTTCACCTCCTTAGGGAGAGCCCATCTAGATTACGCTCCCACTTGCTTTGTCATTCAGGTCTGGATCATGATCTCCCTCTTCACCAACATCCTCATCAGAATCCTTCCCAGAATTCAAAATGTTCCCTCTACTTTCATTGCTCTCACTCACCATATATATCTAGCTAAGAGTAAAAAAGTGGGTTTTGAAAGGATCCCAAAACCTAATACAAAGATAAAAGATAAACTAATGAAGCTATAAATAAACTAAGCAGACAACTAGCCTATAACAAGCAGGGAAATAAAAAACTCACAAATTTTGATGAAACTTCAGCTAAGCTTCACTCAAAGTTTAGCAAAAAATGAAAGGAAAGACAAAACACTAAAACTATTCCAATGAGTCATCCCTCTCTATGAGAGACTCCATTACATCTTTTTGATCATGAATCTTAGTGGATGTGGTGTTAACTTTGTCTGCCTTCTCCTTAGCTTCAATCTTATTCTTGGTACTTTTGGTTCTTTTACTTAGCCCATCACTACTACTTTTCACTAGCTCTTTTATTGGAATTTTCCTACTCCATCTTGTTATTCGATTCCATGTTATTTTTACCCTTCTACCCAGTTTATTTGACCTAACCTAGACTCACCTTCTTCTTCTTGGTTTCAATTTCTACATTTGTTTTATGCTTCTCGAGTATATTTTCAAGATAAGGGTTCAACAGGCTTGGGGGTTTCTTCTTAACCTCAATGATTTTATACCTTTAGGTTGAATAATCAATGACTCATTTTTAATCTTATTAAATTTAGAAACAATCTCCTTCATCAAGTCCATTTGCTAGTTAATCACCACCTCAAGCTTACCTATCCTTATATTAAGTGGCTCAACATTGTGGTGAGGACCAATAGGATGATTCTCTATCTCATTTTGACTTGGATTATCCTCATTCATCACATTCAAGGGCCTTAGAGAAACAAGGGACGCCTCCTTTGATTTAGGAGATTCATTGATGCCAATGCCTCTACATCAGTAGGGCCGACCACATCACCCAAGAGCTATTGTTTCCTTTCCTCACTAGTTTTATCCTTCCCCTTAATCTTCTTGAGCTTTTTTATTCCCTAAGCCAGGGTTTCCTCTTTCTTACCATATTCCTCTACAGTCTTTTCTCCATTACGCCCTAGGATTCTAAGACTTTACCCCACCCCTTATGATATTAATTTGTATCTTATAAAATTAATGGTTTAAATAATTATTTATCTTTTAATTGAAGAGAGAAATTGGAGAATCATTTTTTTATAAATGCTAGTATATAAAATACCATTAAAATTCAATGGTGAGGTGTTAAATAATATAGAATAGATTGATCTTGTTAATGGGCCAATGGTTTTTGAAGGTAAAGAGAAAAGAAAGAAGAATGTAGAGTGGTGTCCTTCCCCCATGGTTGGTTCAAAATGAATTTTGACGGGGCTTCTAGGGGTAATCTTGGAGCTTTTGGAGCAGGATGCATCATTAGAGATTGTAGTGGATCTCTTATTAGGGTTGTATCTAATAAATTGAAGGATGGAACCAACAATGAAGCAGAGGCTTAGGCCTTGGTGATTGGTTTGGATTTAGCTTCCCTGTGTGGTATCGATAAGATTCAGGTGGAAGGTGATTCGCAAGTTGTTATTTCAGCTTTTAAAAAGACCTCAACATCTTTCTGGAACTTGGAAAATATTCTCTCCAAGGCTTGGGAGAGTGTAGCTAGGTTTGAAGTTTGGGAATCCTTGCATTGTTATAGGGCAATGAATTCCATGATGGATTTTCTTGTTAATTGTGGTGTAGATCAAAAAGTGTCACTTATAGTTGGCAATCATAAAGCGGAGTGGGATGAGTTTGAAAGAATCTCAAATATTAATCTAGGTGCTTAATTGGGATCTTTTTTTAGTCCTTTCTATTTTGGCCCTCTCTCATGTGGCAAAAATTTGGTGGCAGAGGAAGATTAATGAGGAATGATTATCCTCATTAATGGCTTGTTTTCCATGAGGCTTACATCCCATCTTTTATGCCTATCAATCCCTTTTTACTAGTGCATTTTTATTTTGGGTTTCAATAACAAAGGTGGTAGGGATGGAACAGACCATTACAACGGCCTTAGGGATTCCAGTAGTTGATAGAGGCAGTGAAGTCTAGGAGATGGTGTTCAGTGACAGAGCTTCTAGAGCTTGCATTAAGAAGATTTTTTGGGCTCCGATGGAAGAAATTTTGTAGGCTATTTTCTTTACCCTAAGGGAGGAGTATCTTTTGGAAATTTATTTAAGCAAAGTTAATACCAAAGTTGTAGTTCTTTTTGCATCAAATGTGTTAGTGTTGGTTCAAGACAAGGACAAGGTTGTCAGGGTTCTTGATTTCTTTGTGGCTCTGGTGCATAGGAAAGGATTGATGGAAAGCTTGGCTAATGTCAATGCAGACCTTTTCCTTGATCTTCCCTTTTTGGACAACAATAGTTTTGGGTTCATCCTAATATCTATTTTTAGGGCCTTTGAAACTTAGTTTGTTGCCATGATGGGTTATGTGAAATAACTTCAGGGTAAGCTTCATCATCCCCCTTTGGTGGGTGATCAATTTATATCTCCCTCAACCTTGGCATAGATACAAAGTCCCATAACAGAGCTTGAATTCTAGAAAGAATCTCAACATTATAGAGAAAGGGTGGAAGCGGTGTCTTTTCTATCTTAGTTGGTGAATAAACCTTAATGAGCAACTCCTCCCTAGTTAGCCCAAGTTCCTCATCGTGTAGTCATAGTGGTAATGCATGGATGTATGGAGAGCAATTACGGAGTGACATCGGTTGGTGGTCTAAAAGGTAGGATATGTCGATCTACGTCTGATGGGGAGCATGTTATGGAAGCAGGGGGTAATTTAGTCTTTGAGGTGAAGCTAGAAGAAGATGCAAGTTGAAGAGCTTGGTTTAATTTAATATGTTGGTGGTCAATTTTTTGTTTCATTATAGTTTTGTTGGCTATTTTGACAGGGTTTTTTTGTAAGATCTTGTTATTTGTATTTTTAGTTGTGTTGTCACTTGGTTAGCTTTGTATCTTCCTAGGACCTCAATTTTGTTTTGAAATTCCTAAACGTCTGGTATTTTTGTAAAATATTTATGTTTTTTATATAGGGCAAGGGACCCATAGAACCCTAATATTTATCTTAAAAAAAATAGAATAGATTGAGCTCACTATTTGTCAATAGTTTGATAATCAAATTATAATCATAATATATTTATTCATAAAAATATTAATTAAATTATTTAATAAATATAAATTAATAAAGGTTAAAAAAAAACCTATTTAATTAAATTACGAGTGAAAATGGGAGAAAACGTGGTCAAGCTATATATTGAGTTTCATATTAAAATGTATTTTTTCTTTGTTATTTATAAATTTCTTCTACTACGCTACAATACTATAGGAAGAAAGTGAATAATATAATCCCAATGAAACTAAATAATATAATCCTTATGAAACCTTCAAAACTAAGTTATTGATATCATAATTTCCTTTGCAAAAGAATTTTACTCAACACTACCTTTCAAGTTTGAATCGACCAAAAATTACTAAGTTATTAGAAAGTATCACTTTTAATGTTGAATATTACTAGCCATTGTTGGGTAAAAAATTTCCACAAATTGATATTGCATTTGTTAATTTCAACAAAAATAATATAATTATTTAATAGGAATTCAAAGAGTTGTTGAGATTTTTTGACATATAAAGAAAGTAATCCCTATATCTTCTTTGAAAAATAATGTTTTGAAAGGAGTGAAAGCTACAACGAGTAAAGTAATACAACCAAATGGATTATATTTAATTAAACTTCTACAATACATGTAAAAATATGGAAAAAAATACCTTCAAAGTATATTTGGTTCAAGTACGACCTTCCTAATTCTAATGGTTTCCTTTAGTCAATGTACTAGGATAAGATTCTTACATAGACAAACTTAAGAAAAAAAATCCAAGGTCCCTCTTGGTGTTTCTTTATAAAAAGCATGAAGAAGATACTAATCATCTCTTTTTGCATTGTCGATTCTCCCATAAAATATGGATCTCTTTATTACATAGTTCAATCTCTGAAGTTTAAATTGGATAATGTGTGTTCATACCCATTTAACATGGAGTATCTCCAAATACCATTTC
Organism: Torreya grandis; assembly: GCA_037957365.1. Classification (NCBI taxonomy): domain Eukaryota; kingdom Viridiplantae; phylum Streptophyta; class Pinopsida; order Cupressales; family Taxaceae; genus Torreya; species Torreya grandis. The sequence goes on from JARHVA010001043.1 coordinate 3,184,485, forward strand.
TTCTAGGTTATGAGATACTAAAATTTGACAAGTATAAGGGTAAAGGAGACCTTAGAACATCTAAAGGATTTTTTTCTCGCTTACCAGCTAGTGGCCTATAGTGAAATCTACCTACTTCTTATTTTTCCTTGAACTTTAGTTAGACAGGGTTTGGAGTGGCTTCTTAAGTTTCCAAAGAACTCAGTATCTGATTTTGATGATCTTTCGAATAAGTTTATACAACATTTCTCATATAATCTCGAGCATGATATTTTAGTAGTGGATTTAAGTGAGGCCAAATAGAAAGTTGGGGAGATATTTGTGAGCTACTTATAGAGATGGAGAGTGCTTTCTAATCGCTTCACTCATAACCTACCCAATAAATAATTGGCAGTTGTGTTGATCAAAAATATGCACAATGAAATATCTTATCACTTGGAGCTTCAATGTGCTCACACATTCAAGGAGATAATTTAAAAAGGCATATAGATTGAAAAGGCCCTTCTCAAAAAATGGATTATCAAGTTGTCTTCGTAAAAATAGAACTAGAATTAGAGCCAAAACCAAAATGTTGGCCCAAGTCAGAACCCTAGCCCAATCCAAGCGCAAGCATCTGCTCATGCTAATAATTATGAAAAACCTAAGTCATACAACCAAAACAAGAATATTATCATTAATGCAATCAATGAGTCACATCATGTTCATATAGTGCAAACACCATTTGCTCAACCTATGCAACAAATGTAGCTTATTCCACAAATGCAGCCTGTTGGATCCATCTTTTCATATCACTTTATGAATAGACTAGCACAAGACAAACATAAGTCATTACCTTAATTTTGTCAAAACAACCTTAAATTTTGCTAATAAGACCTCAACAAGACAATTTGAAGACCTCATAAGGCATAGAATGGAGATAATTATTTTTTGTGATCAATAAAAATTCAAACTTCCAAAACTTTCAATTGACATCTCCATTTTAGGTGTCATTTTTTTTGAAAGTACTAGTTTTTTCGAGCTCTTGCATTGCCTATATTCTTTTGCCTTATAAAATTGAACCTCTATAGATTCAAGGGGTTGCATTTCTTATTCTCTTTTGCATACTTGTTTTTCTTCTATATTGTGTTGATTTTATATGCACTTAAATGTGTTTATTATATATGCACTCAATTATAAAGTGTCAACCTATGCAATATCAAGGAGAATTTGGTGAATATTACACTAATTGCTCATTTGGATGTATTTTTAGTTGAGTATGGTATTCATCACATTGAGTGTGCATGGTTACTTGTGGTCATGTTGACTCACCTTGAAAGATGTAAGATGAGGATAGTTGATTATACTTTAGTGGTACTTCTTGTAAAGAACAACTATGCTTCATGGTAGATGTATATGGAATGTTTGCTCATAGAGTATGACCTTATTTCATTTATATATAGATAAATCATATTCCCATTAACCCTTGTCAAAGTAATGAGTAGACTAGCTCTTGTGACTGTGTCTAAGGTAACTTATTGATGCACATTTCATGGGATCTACACCACCATGTGGAGAACACAGAGTGTCCCTCCATTATTTGGATCACTCTTCAAACTCTTTTTAGAGATCCTGCTAAGATTTATATCACTCCTCATCTTTCTATTGTCTCTTCAAATACTATTGTACTCCCTCTTCTTACTTTTCTTTATTATGATGACACATTCCTAATGGGTAGTGCTCTTTTGTTTGTCGAGCCACCACTAGTGAATGAGATTATGCCCGACCTTAGTTTTAAATTTCTAGAGACATCACATATTTATTCTTCAAAGGATCATCTTGTCTTCATTGGTAGTGTGAGTACACTTATTGAAAGCATCAATGACTAATCTCTTCTTGTGGATACTCATTCTACATATATGCATGTTTTATCTACAATATCTTCTTTAGTTTTGAGATTTGTCAAGCCATGCTCCACACTTCATATAGACATTAGCGAATGTTCCATTCCATTCTTCTAACAGGTTCACTTTAGTGGCATTACATTCAATTATTGAGCATAATGTTTTCAAACCTATGCCACACTTCATTTTTAAACCATATTCATATATCTTCATATTATTGCCTTCATCTTCCATTGTAGAATGGACAGACTATTAGTATGCACATCATGTTCTTCCTTTGGCAAAGGGAAAAAATATTATTCGATGCGTATGGAGCTTCTTCAGTCTTAAGGTAAATGATCTCATCACAGACCTTTGTCATTTTATGATCTCTAATACAGTTAGCTTTAACATCTTCTATGGGGACTTCTTATTTCTCTATTTTGATATTGTACTTGGGTACCTCATCAAGCCTTTGTATTGGGACTCAATTCTAATACCCACCTAAGATATGATTGGGGGGGGGGGGGGGTTGGTGTAGGTTTTTATTCCATTTAATATTTTTTTCCTACAAATATTTAGCTAGCTTGCTTAGGTATCATTTTAGGTCATTGTGAAAGATAATCACATTTATGAGGAAGTGATGACATGTTTATTTTTCACCTATATGATGAACCTTCCTAAAGATTTTATAGTTAATGATGCTAATGCTAATATTGTAATCTTTCAATTGTTGGGTAACTACTTATTTCTAGCTCATGTTTGATTATGTTATTGTATATAGATAATTTATTTGTGCATTTAAATCTATCTAGTAGATCCTCAATTGTGGCCCACTCCAATAGATGACTCATATATTCACTCACTATTTATTAGATCACATATTGATCATCAGTCTATAAATAGTGCTATGGTTGATAACAGTTCTAGTGAGAATGTATGTACTATGGAATTACTCAAACATTTGAGATCTACACATGATGATTTATACCCTTCCACCAAAATGGTCAAAGCATTCGATGGGAAAGTAAAACAAGTATTTGGTGAGATTGATTTACCTTTACAAGTTGGTCTAAAACATGTGACCACAAAATTTTCAGTTATACCACATACCAAAGTCTTTGATATGTTATTGGTATGACCTTATATTCATAATATCTATGTAGTAACTTCCATAGTGCATGGATGTCTCAAGTATATTCATGCCTAAAAGCTAATCACAATTTCTAGAATCATATATGAACATCTAGCACAACAAGGAAAGTTTATCCAAGGGAGCTAATCATAAAACCTATTAAGGCTAATCATGAGCATAAGGGTAAACAAATGAAAATCCTTTTTCCTAGGTGATTGATACCTAAGAGGTCATTACATCATAGATACATGGTGGACTCCACAAAGTCCCCATAAACACTTGAATGACCCATCTAGTTGTTGAGATCAAATCAACATGTTTTAGAGAGGATACAAAGACCAAAAATTATACTAAAAAAGTAATAAATCACTAAATAATGGGTTCCAAAAACCACTTCAACTTCTATTACCAATTCACAAGCATAGAGTACTATGAGGAATACATAGAGTAGCATAGATTCTATAGTTCCATATTTGGCACATATATGTGATCCTTGGTAGCATGACCAATTTGTTATACCATATTCTCAGTCTATATCACCTTATGAACATCCCTTGTATGGGATCATCTATTATACCTTTTATTAAAAAAATTTAAACATTAAAAAATTAAAAAAAAGAAAGGAAAATACAAAAACATTCAAATAAATCAAAAATACAAAAATATTTAGCATTTCACATGCTTACTATATTTTACATATGTTATTTCCTTTATGTTATTATATACCATATATTTTTTCTATACAAACATATGTTTCATGGGTACTTGAATGTGATACATGCATACATTAGGGATATGATACATGCATATGTAGATGTTGGACCTTTTCTCTTCCCATGTGACATACTACATTGGGGGAATCTTGCATCTATTGACTATGATTGATATAAGTTATATTATTTTATGATAATTTATATTATCATGTTGAGCTTATATACTAAAATTTACACATGTCTATGCTCATGCTTACATCTTACTGTTAAGGTGTGGAGCTAAAAGCTTCAACTATTTGCAGACACAAGAGAGGATGTTAAAGAACCAGAGGAACCGGCATCGGCAGTATAACTGACGTCGGTCACAGACAGTGGAGAAGGAGACCGGCGATGGCAAACAGTCAGGGACCGGTGTCGATCGCCTGTGTATTTTTGGAACTGCTGTTGATGAATAGTCAGTTAAGTGAAGCGAGTGTTTGCATGTCAAGCGACTAATTATAGTCATGAGCTGCGTGTCTAATTATTCTAACTAGAGTTCTATTTTTGTAAGCATGGGATCTTATTTATAGACCCATAAGGCATGTATTATAATTATTCTAAGGCAAGTAAAAGTATTGAAGCTAGCAAGGTCAAGGAGATCAGCTGAAGCATTCAAGGAGGGATAAAAACTCAGGCTTTAGAGTTGTTGTGTTGAGCAAGAGAGAGAGGGAAGAAGGTCTTGAGGTGTGGCAAGCCTTTGAGGTGGAGGAAGAAGTGGCATCTTCCTTATTGTATTTTCTTCTAGTAATATTGAATACAAGAGTGTGTATTGTCTCTCAAATTCTTTGCTATCTCAAGCTTCTAGCTACTTTATCATTCTGGTTTAATTTCGTGTTTAATTGCATATAAGAAAGTAATCAATTGTGCTCTAATTGGTAGAGCTAGAGATCCCCTGACAAGTGGTATCAGAGCTACGGTTTGAAGGAAGTAGGGTATTGTTTTTGATTACAAGTCATTCATAGGGTTTTCTAATTGAGTGGGAGTTTAGCAATGGCAGAAGAAAGTAGACTACGAATGGAAAAGTTTAACGGCAAGAATTATCAACATTGGAGGATGCAGATTGAGGACTATTTGTATCAAAAGGATTTGTACTTACCGTTGGGTGGGGTTGCATGCAAGCCCACAGATATGAAGGATGAAGAATGGAACATTCTTGATCAGAAGGCTCTCGGTTCCATAAGGTTGAGCCTTGCATCGTCTGTGATTTCCAGCTTATCACAGTGCAAGACAATGAAAGTGTTGATAAAGTCCTTGGTGAATTTATACAAAAAGCCCTCAGCTTTTAATAAGGTATATCTTATGAAGCAACTATTTACTTTGCAAATGCAGGAAGGTGGATCGGTACATACTCATCTCAGTGATTTCCATGGTTTGGTAAACCAATTAGCTTCAGTCAATATTGTTTTTGATGATGAGGTAAAGGCTCTCTTGATTTTATGTTCTTTGCTTGAAAGTTGGGATGGTATGGTTATGGCAGTAAGTAATTCTGCATCTGCTTCTAAAATCTTAAAAGTTGATGATGTTGTGAGTGTGATCTTGAATGAAGAAATATGTAGGAGAAGCACAGGTGAATCATCAAGGAATGCTCTAAGTGCAGAAAGCAGGGGAAGGCAAAGGGAGAAGGTTGAGCAAGGGAAATCAAGGTCGGGAAGGAGATCCGAGTCCAAAGGTATTACTTGTTGGTTTTGTGGAAAGAAAGGACATACAAAGAAGGAGTGTTGGTTGAGAGATAAAGAGAATCAACATGCAAGTATGGAAGAAGCAAAGGAATCAAATATTCTGATGTAGGATGCTCTCATACTTTCTTCGAATAGTCAGGTAGGATCATGGCTTTTAGATTCTGGTTCATCTTTTCATGCATCCCCAAATAGATATTTGTTCTATGAGTATGAATAGGGAGATTTTGGAGTGCTCTATTTAGGGGATGGTACGCCTTGTCAGATAGTTGGCAAAGGGAAAGTGCAGCTGAGATTGTAGATTGACAACACATGGGTGTTGAAAGAGGTCATGCATGTTCCAATTTTGAAGTAGAGTCTGATTTCTATAGGAAGGTTGGGAGATGAGGGATGCACAATAACCCTCACAGCGGATTCTTGAAAGGTTACCAAGGGAGCACTTGTTCTAGCAAGAGGTAAGAAAGTAGATACTCTTTATCTGTCTACTTGTATTACTGATTCTACTTCTGGTGTAGATTCAAAGATGTGGCCTAATAGGCTTGGTCACAAGAATAAGAAGGGAATGGAAGTTCTTAATTCAAAAGGTATGTGTTAAAATTTAGAAAGCACAGATACAGTTCATTGCAGAAAAAGGAAATTTGATGCTTTTGATAGGAATAAAGAAGCCTTGGTGTTTATGGAGGAGATGAAGGACTGAGATCAGTCACAGGGGCTGAATAAATTTGAGCAGGGCAACATGGACAAAGGTTTGATCCAAGAAGAGCTCACGAATGAAAATTTCATCACTTATAGGAACACATAGACACCGATGTCGGTCGCTTGGCATCGACGTCAGTCATCCAAATACCGACATCGGTCATGTGCAGACTAGCAGGGTCGGTAGGTCAGGCAGGAGAAGTTCGACGTTGGTCATAAGGACCGACGTCGATAGGAGGGACGCCGGTGTCGGCTAGGGAAATGACGTCGGCAGTCAGGGTCAGTGCAGGGAACCGACATCGGTCGGAAGCAGACTGGGAGATGGCCGAGATCGGTCACTGGAACGGATGTTGGGTGGATCTATAAGTCTCAAACACCCATGTGGAGGTCATGAAAGGTATGTGAACCTCATATTTGTTGTTCACCTTCTTTATATTGCTTACTGACAGTCATGAACTAGGAATATGGAAGAAGCAATGCAGGTAGAATCCAGAAACAGTGGGAGCTTGGCATGGATGAGGTGTGTGAGTCTTTAGAGAACCAAATAGGTATTTGTTGGTAGAGTTGTCAGCTGGAAGGAAGCACTGGATAGAGGGATGGATTCCCATTTTAGAGAAGAGAGTGGATGGACACATGAGACAAAAGGCTATGGTATGTGGTCTTGATTATGCTGCAGAATAATGGAGGTTTGACCATTGTATTTTATCTTTACCAGGTTGGATAATATTAGCTACATTATCATGTTACCGTATTGTGTTACTTGTTGCAGGGTTTCATATACAGGGAGTTTTTTCTGAGCTAAGGGTAGAGTTAGTTCAGAAGTGTGTCATGGAGAATTTGGGAGCATCAAAATTCTTGTGGCATAAGATACAGGGATTGCATCATAGGTTTGCGTGGTGGTTGGTCTTCAAGAGTGACTTTGAAGAGGGATACAGAGCCTAAAGAACAAAATAGATGGTGTATAGGTATAGGTACAAGTTGCAGCTATTTATCTCCAAGTGGGAGATTGTTAAGGTGTGGAGCTAAAAGCTTCAACTATTTGCAAACACAAGAGAGGATGCTGAAGAACCAGAGGAATTGGCATCGGCAGTATAACCGACGTCAGTCACAGACAGTGGAGAAGGAGACCGGCGATGATAGACAGTCGGCCGACGTCGGCAGCACCAGACAAGCAGGGACCGGTGTCGGTAGCCTGTGTATTTTCGAAACTGCTGTTGACGAACAGTCAGTTAAGTGAAGCGAGTGTTTGCATGTCAAGCGACTAATTATAGTCATGAGTTACGTGTCTAATTATTGTAACTAGAGTTCTATTTTTGTAAGCATGGGATCCTATTTAAAGACCCATAAGGCATGTATTGTAATTATTCTAAGGCAAGTAAAAGCATTAAAGCTAGCAAGGTCAAGGAGATCAGCTGAAGCATTCAAGGAGGGATAATAACTCAGGCTTTAGAGTTGTTGTGTTGAGCAAGAGAGAGAGGGAAGAAGGTCTTGAGGTGTGGCAAGCCTTTGAGGTGGAGGAAGAAGTGGCATCTTCCTTATTGTATTTTCTTCTAGTAGTAATTAATACAAGAGTGTGTATTGTCTCTCAAATTCTTTGCTGTCTCAAGTTTCTAGCTACTTTATCATTTTGGTATAATTCCGTGTTTATTTGCATATAAGAAAGTAATCAATTGTGCTCTAATTGGTAGAGCTAGAGATCCCCTGACACTTACATAGTGTGTTAGATATGTTATGTTACAGGACATTTTGCTAACACATGTATGCATGAACTAGTATGACATGCTTATGCTAGTTTCTTATGCTTCACTTATTTCATATTATCACGTGGCTTACTTGAGTGTATTTCTTGTTTGATTTTTTGTTTTGCTTTTGGAAAATTTGAACTTTTTCCTTGTTTATTAGCCCTAGTGCCCTGATTGTTGATTTTTTCTTTGGTTTGTGGACATTTTAACATGTCCTCCCCTTTGGGTGTATGATATTTAAACATGACCATTGTTTATGGTCTCTTTAGACCTCTTTGCATGAAATTAAGTGTTCTTGTGTGTGTGCTTGATTATGTAGACACTAGAAAATTGCACCAATAGTTCTAGATGTTGTAACACACCCCTTTCAACCCCTTAGCCCCCCTTTGGTTAAAAAACCTCTTAACCCCCTTAAATACCCATTTACCCCTACCCATATTTAGCTAATTATTTATTTAATTAAGCTAATAAACCCCTATTTCAACCTCACCTACATCTCACCCTGAGACCAAGTCCCATTCTGACTCACCGCCACCTTGCCTGAAGACTAATTCACTTAAGTGCTAACAACCTAAGACCATTTCTTGCCCTAACATTTACTCCCTAGCCATTTAAGACCATTTCTTCCCTAACATTTACAACCTAACCTCCCTAGACTATTTCTACCCAAGTGACCACACTCTTTTAAACCAACCCAGACCATTTCAAATGGTCCTAACTTATAAAAGCAAGTGCAAAGTACTATTTTAGTAAGTTAGACCTATTTTACCATGACCGATGCTAGTTATCCCTCTATGGATGTCAGTTTGACCTAGATTGGCATCGATTACTTAGGTCTACCTAGGACCTTTGTTTCAGGGGTTGAATGAGCCGAGTCTAAGTGTGATTTATCATTCTTGAGAGCTTATACATGAACCAAAGATTTGAACCAGAGAACCAAATAGTTTTTTAGAGGCATAAAGGAGCTGCACCATTGACAAACTGAAGGTTTTAGCATCATTACATTGCCCAGATTATTCCAGGCCTCGATCCAAGTTCTCTCAACCTACCATCCACTTCTAGGCCAAAAATGCTATGTCACATAAGTATTTATTATTATTTAATCAATTTAAAAGTTACATATCTTAGCATTTGTTGCTTATATTGTCTTCATACCTTCCTCATAGCCCTAACTACCTATGTTGAAGTTCTGCACTTCAACACTCCGTTACCATCAAACACCCATCAACTTTTCATAATCCTTTTGAGCCTAAAACCATTATCTTGATATTTTTGAGTTTCATTCCTATCCTCATGAGCATATCCCAACCTCTAACCATCGTAACAACTCTTCAAAACTCACCAAAACCTAACCATTCCACTAAAATCAAAAACTATGTTTTTACATAGTGATCGATGTCAGTTCTACATAATCGACATTGATCCATAGAGACTGACACTGATCTTTGTGTAAACTTTATATTATAAAAATAAAAATATAAAAATAACCATTTAAACCCAACAAAACCCCTATTTCTCAATCTCTATCACAATATAAAACTAGAATACAACAACCAGACCTGATCATTTATCACCTTAGTATTTATTTCATGAAAATTATCTTAGTTTGTTTTAAAAGGAATCAAACAATATTAAAGTATTTTCTCATTAACTTAAAGTAATTTCTCATTTATTTACTTAATCATTTATTATCAGCATCTTTTGGACTTAATTTGTTTTGAAAATTGGGTTGACAACCATTCGAGGAAGTTTCATATTTCTAAGAGCTAGCATTTGTTAATAACCCACTTACCAACCATACTAATTCAAATTTATTTGAGTATTATTGATTTGAAGGTCATTCCTCCCTAGCCAAAGATGAGTACTCACAATGTCTAGATCAATGGAGTGCAAAACCATATTTAGGTTCACCTACACCTTCCCCCTTAATTCAATTTTACTTATTTTCATAAAATGAAAGGAAAATGATCTAAAATCTAGTGAAACATTTTGGCACACTCGATGGGACCCTTGATTTCTCTTGGGTTCAGAGTCATTTTAAGACATTTAGAATTGCATTAGTGAATAAATCATCTAATTTCTTTCAGAAGGTTAGACACTTTTCATTGCATTTTTATATTTATAAGATTCAAAATTTTAACTTCTTACTTCTTCATTTCTAAAATCACAATTGAAAAGGCAAAAATATCTTGTTTTTTCTTTATTTTGAAAGTGAAAAGGCATTTTTATTGTTATCTTTATTTCTAAAATATAAAAAGCAATCATCTTAGGACTAGGACTTGTATTATCATCTTGCACTTAGGTTTCATTTACAAGTTTTGTATTCATTAAAAGAATTTGAAACTTTATTTTGGGATTAAAATCAAGCTTACATACATTGATTTCCTATTTGATGAAGTCACATAGATTAATTAATTGGGTAAATTAATCATGTACCAATCACTTATTTTCAAACACATGCCAAATCACTTACACAATCAACTCATCAAAACTTTGACATAAGGGAACTGATTGGGATTTTATCACCTAGTGACAACCTTCACCCTAGCTATCCTACTTGGATTTCACCACCAAGAGGAGAACAAACTTAGTACACTAAATGAGTATAAACTTTAGATATTAGGTATATACTGGCAAAGCACCTAACACCCTTATGTTATAGTATGTGAAGTGAGGAGGTAGGCCCTAATGCTAAGACACATACCAATTCTAACACATAAATTTTGAGCCTAAACAACCTGAAACTATCCATAGACTACCTATTTTAGTACCCATTTCAAAATACAAGTGGAGTATCACAATTCTAAACTTAAGGCATAAGACAAAAGAAAGATAAAAAGAACCCTTAGGATCTAACATAATTTTAGTGTGTATGATATTGTTGACTTTTCCTTTTTGCTCTCTTTTTGAGTTAGTGAGTTCACTTCCATCAACTTGTAAAATTACACCACTTTATCACATGTTCTTAACATGATAATAAGCCAAATACCAAGCCAACCAAAACCAACCTCACCACCAACCTTCTTCTTCTTATTCATTTATAGAGCACACTCTAGATGCAGAAAGCTCTCCCCATAATTTTAGGAGTCCTAACGTTCCCTAATTTTTTTCCCAATGGGACGTGGACTTCACAAACCTTCTTGACAACACAATTTTCCTCCAACATTACCTTGCCTCAGTTGCCAACTGTGCCCTTAATTTGGTTCCTTATAGTGAATGCCCTTATGGCATGCCTACTCACCTTATGGTTTAGGCTTTGGTTGCCACAATTTACACTACCCAATCTATATTAAATCAAGCCTCATCTTCTAGAAGTAACCCATCTACTAGTATTGCCCAAAACCAATCCTCTCTTACCCCACCAATAAATACCCAATCACCTTCAATTTCTACCAAACCCATAATCAAAACCAAAATCCAAAACACGAAAACCACTTTGTTCAAAAGTAATACACTCCGCTAGGGGAGTCTTATGCTTCAGTTTTGGAATTGTTTTTGAAAGTATCAACAATCTAACTTCCAAAAACTAAACCCTATAAATAATTTGACTCGTCTCATCCTATACCAAATTGGTATAAGGATAATGATTTTTAAAACTATCATCATGTCATTAAACACATTATTGATAGATGCAAGACCTTTAAGAACATACTTCAAGACTTGATTGATAGAGGCAAACTTGTAATGGATAATCTAAATTCACCTCTAAACCAAGCTCTTGACATTTTCCATCAACCTTTTCCAAACCACCCACCTTATTCAAATAATGTGTGTACAAACATAGAAACTCTCCATAACCATGAGGTCCATACCATAAACATTGTCCTTAATAGACTTAAAATTGAAGAACCCATGACCCAAACAACCTCACCTATTCCACTTCCCAATTTTGTGTAACTAACCCAAATAACCTCACCTATTCCACTTCCCAATTTGGTGGAAACAACCCAAATAACCTCACTTATTCTACTTCCCAATTTGGTCAAACTAACCCAAACAACCTCACCTATTCTAGTTCCCAATTTTGTGGAACTAACCCAAAAAACCTCACCTATTCCACTTCCCAATTTAATGTAACCAACCCAAACAAACTCACCTATTCCACCTCCTAACTTAGTGGAACCAACCCAAACAACCCCACCTATTCCACTTCACAATTTAGTGGATCCAACATAACTTCCCTTGGAAATCTCAACTAAGGAAGATGACATCATACCTACTCCACTTCCCTCAATAGTAAAACCACCCATCCTTCTTTTGGAAATCACCCACAAGGAAGATGAGATTATACCTACTCCACTTCCTTCAATAGTGGAACTACTCACCCTTCTTTTATAAATCATGCCTAAGGAAGAGAAAATCCTAACCATCCCACTTACTCAACCACTTAGTCTCCCCTTGAAAACTATTCATAAGGAGACCAAGTCTACATATAAATTATTTTCAATACTGATTCAAAATCTTGAATTCCTATCAAAACCAAAACTTGATCAAGCTACATTTTGGCGCCATCTTGGACTTCCCTACACTACAAAGAAAGAGCCAACAAACCTATCAACCACCCAAACTTTGACCATAAAAAAATTAACCATCCTCACCTCAACCAAACTAGTAAACTCATCAACATCTCAACCTTTAACCAAATCAACCAACCCAACTACCTTAAACACAAGAAAAATAAACCCAAATACCCCACTCAAACCTTTCAAGAACTTGGGTGTTCTTCCAACCAAAAACCTAACTCATCTACCTTTAAAATTGGAGTTAACACAACAAGCCAAACCTAAAGACCAATAACCCAAACCAAAGAGGAAGATCAAACCACTTAGGATTCAAAAGCCTAAGACTATTTATCCTCCCATCTCAACTTCACCCTCAATCCTAGGGCCATATCCCTTATGTATTTTAGGACCTTGTCCTTACACTTTATTGAAGATTCCAAATCCTCCAAAAAAGGGACCATAAACTTAGCCTCCTCTTCTTACCACACCTCCAAATATCAAAACCAAACCTTCAACCCCCAAACTATTAACCAAAAACATTTCACAAACATCAACCAAAATATCATTCATAGTACCTACCCCTACAAGGGTGCCAACCCCAACATCCAAAATAGAGACTTCAAACCTCTTAACACCATTGGTAGAATAATATTATACTATCCTACAAAGGTTGTTACAAATCTAAAACATAACCTTACCTCCCATTAAACCATTCATCCCTCTCAACCCAAAACTAGTTTGGCTAAATGATAACCAAATCTGTATGTATCATAGAATACCCAAGTATGACACTGAGAACTACAAATCTCTTAAAGACATAATATACAAATTATATGATACAAATGGCATTTTGATATAGGATCCTCCTCTTATCCCACCTACAAACCAAAAAACAAAAAATACCACCTCACACAAATGTACCTCCAAGCTCTCATCAAAGAGTAAGGATGAACCAAAACAACCTACTAGCCCACTTACTTTCTAAATTAACACTGTCCATGTCATCACTCAATCATAAAATAACAAGGATAAAGGAAAATATAAAGATCCATCCCTTGGATATGATCCTTCTTCTATGAAAACACCAAATCACTGTTGCCAAAACCCAATATTTTTATCTTGGGTACACCTCAACCCAACCCATCAGGACTGATACACAAATTAGATCTTAAATAACTTCACCAAAACCTGATGAAGATGACCTTTTATGAATTGATCCAAAATTCACCTCAACATCATCAATCCATGATGGAGGCTTTATAATAAATTAAGATCCAACCTGAAGATCCTCAACCTCTAGCAACCCTTATTAGAGCCCTCCAAGTATCAGACCTTGTCACATTCTAGGATTCTGAGATACCTCCCATCCACCTAGATGATTAGGATCCTCCCTTCTTCATCATAACCTACATAAATTAAACCCAAATCAAAAGGGTCATGATTGATGGGGGATATAATATCAACATCATCTCATCTTATGTCTATAAACAACTCAAACTTCCCAAAAACATCATGTCCTAAACCAATGTTATGTTACGATCTTTCAATGAAATGATGACAACCACCATGGGAATAGTTGTCATTCACATACGCTTAGGCCCTCAAACTATCCCAAAACTATTATATATTAGAGAATGGGAATTTTAGTACATGATACTACGTTGACACCCTTGGATCTGAACCATGTGTTGTGTACCTTCAACCTTGCATAGATGCCTAAAATTTAAACGTGACCCTAGTTCATTTAAGTCATGTAACATGAATTACCACAAAAATGATGTCCTCATTCCATTTAAGGATGAAACCCCTCAAAATTCCACTAGTGAATCTTTTACAAGCTCAATCATACCCTCTTCCAAATCCCTAAGAAAGATCCCTTGTAATACACATTCCAACATATTTTGCTTGGATAATACTACCTATTGACTCTCGATACCCTTCTTACTCCTTAAAAGTATGGAAACCTTGATGAAAAATCTCACTATAATCCTAACATTGGAACCTTCATCTCTTTTATTCCTCCCAACTACCAAACCCACTTTACCTATGGAGGGCTTGATCAACCACTTTTGACTTCTAACACCCCACCTTTTGTCAAACCATTCACCTCTAATTTTTCCTTCTTAGATAAACCATATTTTCCCAAAACATACCTTCATCGGTGTGCTTGGAAAGGATTTATTTTAGACCATTATGAGCATGAACCACATGAGCTTATCCAAAGTAAAACTCAAAATCCTCATGAGTGGTAGAGCTTTGGATTTATCAAACTAGAGAAACTAACCAAAATACCTCTCATCTCAATCATTGAGGAAGAAACCCCATCCTCACCTACTTCTTCTTATTTAGATTTTGATGACCTAATTCCATCCATCCTAACTTTTTTTTAATCAACATGGTTAGTTTGGGACCCCTAACCTATAAATTCATGGGGAAACCAAAACCATTCCTCTAACTCATCCTAAAATGGTAGAAGATGATTCCCCCATCATTAATACCATCTAGTGTCAAGATGATGACTTCATTCTCACCTACCTTGGTTTTGAAGACTCCTACCTTCACAAATCCCTTCTACCTAAGACATTGACCATGTTGAATGAAGCTACCATTGATATCAACTTAGACACTCAAGATAATCCTTGCATAATCAAAATTGGCCAATATTTAGACTCCTTAGAAGATCAGGACTTCTCTTTTCTAGTTGATAATAACATAACATTTGCTTGGTATTATAGTGATATGCATAGAATGGACCCTTCTATTATCATCCACAACATTTTTACCAACCTTGATGTTAATCCTATTAAGCAAAAGTTTCAAAAGATGTACCCTTAGATTACCCTCTTTATTAAGGAGGAGCTATAACGTCTCTTTTTCATCAACTTTATCCAACACATTAACTATCTATAATGGGTATCAAATGTCATTCCTATCACTTTATATTTGTATGGATTTCTGTGACCTCAAACTCACCTATCCAAAATATGACTTTCCTTTACCAAACATCGACCAAATTGTTGTTCTAACTTCCAACCATGAAATGCTATCTCTTATGGATGGATTCTTGGGACATAACAAAATCTTAGTCACCCTAAAATATCAACACAAAATTGCCTTCATCACCCCATGGGTAACTTTTTTATATAAGGTCATGCCTTTCAAATTAAAGAATGCCGGTGTGACCTATCAGTGTGATATGACCTACATATTTCATGAACTCATCCATAAAATCATGGAAGCCTATGTAGATGACCTTTTGGTAAGTCCAAACATCAACAAGACCACTTGGAAATCCTTAAAGTCATCTTTAACCACCTTATCTAACTCCATGTTTTCCTCAACCCAAATAAATACATCTTTGGGGTCCTATCAGGAAAAATCCTTGACTTTATCATTTCCCTTTTTGGAATATAATTTGATCCCACCAAAGTCAAAGCAATCATAGACATGAATCTTCCAACTAACCTTAAGCAACCCCATAGTTTGTAGGGTAAGCTTCAATCAATTTGTCGATTCATCTCTCAATTATCTAATAGATGTCAACCCTTTCACCAATTCTTAAGAAGAACATCTCCTTTAAGTGGAATGAAGACTACCAAAAGGTATTTGAAGCACTCAAAATATGCCTTATCTCCACCTATCCTTGTCACTCTAAAATAAGACCAACCCTTCTACCTTTACATCTCCACCATAGACCATTCCTTAGGTGCCATGATCGCACATCGTGATGATCAAAACAAAGAATAGACAGTATATTATATAATCCAAACACTTGTAGAATATGAAAATCATTATACCCATACCAAAAATTTATGCCTTGCCTTGGTCTTCATGGCCTCCAAACTTTTTCACTACCTACTCAACCTCAAAACCTTTATCATCACAAACATTGACCCCCTCAATTACATGCATTCTAAGCCATATCAAAATCAATGTATGGCTAGATGGATCATGCTTTTAGCTGAGTCTAACCTAGATTTCCTTCAACAAAAATTAGTCAAAGGGAAAGTAATCATTAATCAATTATCCAAATCCCCTTTAACTGATAACTAAGCTTCCAACCTTGAGTTTCCTGATGAGTCCATCACAACTCTCTCCCAAAAAGACATTTATTACCAAATGACCATGTTATTTGGTGGATAAAAATGTCAACATGGTGGGAGTTCTGGAATCATAATTATACCCCTTAAAGGTGAGCCTATTCATTTTTCCTTTAAACTTAACTTTTATTACACCAATAACATGGCTAAATATGAATCCCTAGTTTTAGGTCTTTAAACAACTTTTGTCCTCAGGATTGAAATCGATCAACATCTTCATCAATTCCCAACTTGTATTCAACTAGATCAATGGTTCTTACCAGTGTAAAAATGATGTTCTCTATAAATATAAACATTTGATATATGTACTATTGACATCATTTGATCACTACCTTATTCAAGCCACTCTGTGTTTGACAAATATGTTCACCAACATCATGGCTTCCCTTGTCTCTAAAATCCCATATTCATCTTTAGACTCAAAAATATTTTTCACCACTCATAGACTTAACCAACATTATTATACCAAAATGGACCCCCCTTCCATCTGTAATGTGGAGGAAATCTAACTGTATATTTAGTATAAGCAACTTTTCAGCTACCTCAACTTAGCCATCATCCCTTTCAACCTCTCTAGGAATGGTAGATGAGATTTCATGTAGCGTACTACTCACTATACCATACTAGGGGGAGTTATCTATAAATGAGGCTTTTATGGTCTTTATTATGCCTATTTTTTACACCCCCTTATTTTTCAAAACCAGATATACCTTTTTTCCATAAAGATAACTTAGTCATAAAATTTAAAACTATCTCAGGACCTAGTCAATTAATTGTATATTTAGATGCATATTTTTAATTTCATAAGTTGATGATGATTGGTTTATGAATTCATATTTTTATTTTAAGTGGCTTTGAAAAGCATAAATGGATGAATGAATAAAATATGCATATATATTTATCATTGTGAATGTTTGTGATTAGTCATTTTGTTTTTCAAATTGATTCATGATCATATTATACTTCAACATTTTTAGTTTGAAATAGGGATACTTTTGATGGTTGAAAGCATTATATGATTGTCATGATGATTTAGATATATTATTGATTTTGAATTGAGTATGATAAATTTTATATCAATTTTCATTTGAGAGTGTGAATGGTTTATGATGACTAATTTAATTTTTTTAGTGGCAATGTGAAGCTTGGTTTGAGCTAGATAAAAATGGTATATAAATTGGTTATAATGATAACCCTACCAGTTCATTTTCAAATTGTGAGTATAGAGATAAATTAGTTAGAGGAGGGATTATATATTTTGGTTTAATAAATCAAAAACATCATTTGATTTATTATAAAGTTCATTTTGAAAGTTGATTATGATTATTTTATGGATTCATCAATTTAATTAAATGGTTCACATTCATGCAGAATTCATTTATAATATAGTTAACATTTTGAAAATGTTGATGTGATTGAGGTTGGTTTGATATTTGGATAAATTATTTCCTTAGGGCATTAAGCATATTAAGGAGGTTCTAAGTTTTTAATACTTCATAATTCTAAGGTCCTATTTTAATGTCCTAAGTTCTAATATAATCTAGTTCAAAGGCCCTAGTGACCACTCAAGATTAGTAACCTAAATCTATGTATCAAGCATAAATTTTGAAAGGAATAAGGTTTGTTTAAATACAAAGGATTTATGACATAAGTGTTGACTCAAGTTTATTTCAAAGACATGTTGGATAAACATTGTATGGTAAGATGAGTTATCAGTCTAGTTTGTAAACGTCGTGGCACTAGTTGGTAAGGTGAGTTAATGTAAATGACATATTCGAAGAGGCTTCAAGATCTTGTAATATTTTGACAGTTTGAAGGAATTAGTGTGAGGTGTACATGCCTTGATTTTTCGAGATTAGTAAAGGGTTTAACAGGTATTTTGGTTATTGTTAAATTTAGTTTCTTCAATAGCTAGTTGGTAGATTACCAAAGTACTATCCTCAATTGGATGAATCCAGTAGAAATTGACACGTAAGTGAGGTAGTTACATCATGGGACTTGGCTTACAAATAAATTCATTTTTGTTGTTTTGGTCATTTTTGGAAGCTATTTTATGGAATCATCACTATGTCAATTTGGATTTTGGGAGTTATAGATGAGATTTGTGAATGACAAGCTTGAAGGAAATGCATACAGGTATGCCTTGAATAGAATGAATGGGTTTTGAGGAATGTTTTTGGTTATTTTGATTAAGTTTCTAGTTGCATGGAAAAATATCATTTTCAATCTGCATGTTAATAAGTGTCAAGGAAGCTATTGGTTAAATTTGTGCATGCATGTTTTGGAAAGGTTGAGTGATGTTTATAGTTTAATGGTTGTTATATTCTTCTCTACGCATGAGATATTGAAACAAATGGTTTAAGTTTTAGATATATTCTCAACAAATGATGCAATATGAATATGTGGTTTTACCTGTTATGTTAGAACTTGATATTTGATAGTATATAAGGCTTTTCTTATCAAAAATGCATTTCATTTTGGTTTTTTGTTAGTAATATAAATTATTATGGTTCTTCTAGTATGCCGGTTATAGTTTAATAGGATTCGTTGAAGATTTAAGTTGTAAAGAAGAGCTTTGTGTGTTTTTGTCTCATTAATATGTCAAAAAGTTATTTTATGGTTTGTCATAAAAGGATTATGTTTGATAATTCAAATATCTTATTATTCATATCTTTTTATAGTCTCATTTATTCATAGTTTCGAAGAAAAATACTAGATGGATAAGTTTTAGAAGTATAGTGTGTTGAGTTCAAAAATAATGGAAGTTTTGGCTAATTTACATTTCATTTTTTGAGGGTTTTATCATATGGAAATATTTGATGTTTCATTCTATTGAAGCCATAGTTTGTGCATATCGGGGTTTGAAAGTTTGATATACTCGAAAGTGTTCTAGTTTTTTATTCAAATATTATAAATAAAAAAACAATAAAAAATAGTTGTTTCTTGATTTTATAAATATGATTTAAAAGACATTTTTTAGAAATACAAGATTTGTTTCAAGTTTCTCTTAAGATGAATATAGTGATATACTTTGAAACATATTAGTTTATGTTTGGATCCTTATTGAGCTATGTTAGGGTTTAATGCGAGATGATTTTGTATATACATAGAGATATTATATAGATATACTTGTTGGTTCTGTTTGACATGGAAAAATTGTTTGGTAGCTAAGCATTTTGAAGTTATGGTTCTATTTTGATGATAGATTTAAAGATGTCAAAATGATTGGGATTTGATAAACTATGATAAGTTCTTTAAGTTTAGACATAATAAGTTGGAAATAATTTATCAAAGCTCTCTATGTGAATGGTTCCTTTTGAAATTTCTTGAGAAGGAAGCATGTAGGAATTAAACATAGTATATATGTATAAGATATGTTCAGATAGTAAAAATAGTGATTAAAGAGTTCTGGTAGAGTATGTTTGTGAGATATTATTAGGGTTTCATATTGAAGTTTTTGGATAGTATGTTATTTATATTTTAGAAGGTCATAAAGCTAATTTTGAAATATGATAGTGAAAGATATGTGGTTTCACTTATAGGACTTTGTGGAAATGTTACTTTCAATTATGAAGAATTGACTCAATTTATATTCTCAGATGATTTTCATACAATTAAAATAGAAAATTATGAAGATATAATATTATTTTTAAAAGTTTAGTTGATTTTAAAAGATATTTGATGAAATCAATGGAATATTACAATGATATTTGATACGGTTGGAAAAATTTAGTTTGTGTAGTCAAAGCCAGTTCAAAGTTTTTTTGATATGTGACTGTGTGTTTGATATACACTTTCATTTTATATTGAATGAATAAATATTAGTTTGTTTCTGTCATGATGATCAATTTTATTTGAATATATTTTGATGGATAAGATGTCGAGATGGGCTCAGCCTTGATATAGTAGGAGTAATGATAACAGAGGTTGGGGTCAGAATTCAGATAATGTGAATCAGTAGAACTTGAATTAAAATTTTCCAAGGGGTGGTTTCATGGATAGGATATTTGGCCCTAGATATGCTAGTAGGGGTGATAGGATGTCAATTCACTCTGATGAAATAAACCTTGAGTTTTAGAATATTTTAAATAATTTGCCTTTCAATCTTGTTAATCATAGGGGTAACTAAGGATTTCATGGACATAGATTTGGATTTAGGACTCATTCCCACAATAGTTCCTCTCCCCACTTGAAAAATAATCCACATCACTTGCTAGTTTAGTCAGCTACCCTAGAAAGAAACTAACATGTTAGTGAGCCACAATAGGTTAATGTATTCACTCAGCTTGACATTAAAGTTTTCCATACCAATAATTTTGTTAATCCTACCTTGCTTTCCATTTTTAATGAGCCCTCATCATCTCAAAGAGATCCTATCTTAGGGCACAAAAAATTAAGTTGAAAGGAGCCTATTTCAGCTTGCAAAAAATGTAGTCTAGAGATCCATCTAACTACTTTAGACAAATAATTAGATAGCTAAAATGATATGGATACTCTAGTTGAGGTCAGAGATCTCAAGTGGATTAAGATGGAGGTGGATTATCCTTCAACTAATTTTGGAACAAATATGGTTCACCTCCCAATAGTTGAGATGGAGTACAATGAGTGTGTCAATGAGCAAAAGAAGCCAATAATTAAAGTTCTTCCTGATTCTTATGATTATTGGATGTCAACAGGATAAAATTTTATTTTTAATTGGAACTTTTAATTGGCAAAATTCTATACTTTCAATTTTGATACTTACACTTCTAGATTTTGATATTTTGGTGATGTTTTGAAAAGTATAGCAGACTTTAATTTTTTGATATATATATATATGTATGTATGTATGTATGTATCTGTGTGTGTGTGTGTGTGTGTGTGTGTGTGTGTGTGTGTGTGTGTGTGTGTGTGTGTGTGTGTGTGTGTGTGTGTGTGTGTGTGTGTGTGTGTGTGTGTGTGTGTGTGTGTGTGTGTGTGTGTGTGTGTGTGTGTGTGTGTATGTATGTATACACACACATATGTACACACACACACACACACACACACACACACACACACACACACACATGTGTGTGTGTGTGTATACATACATACACACACACACACACACACACACACATGCATAAATTAATTTTGAAAAATATATTATTTTATTAATATAAATAAGAATTTAATTAAGCTTTGATTTATATATTTATTTATTGATATATGTTATTCTATTTTATTATTAATTGATTAGGTCCCCACCCATTAGGAAGTGTAGACACTATAAAACCATACACAATGTTTCTATATGTCAAAATAACTTTAGACCACCTTAAGACCTCCTAGGGACCATCCCCCAACCATTTGACCACAACCTTGAGTTACTTAGCTAACTAGATAAACTAGCCCACTAACCTTTTTACCAAATTTAGCCTCAAATCCTTAACTGTCAATGGTCACGCTAACCATAAATAGTCACCCTAATCGTCAATTGTCATCCTAACTGTCGATGGTCAGGTTCCACCATCTCAACCACTTAACTACCACATCACTCCAACTTGTTTTTTTATAATTAGCTTGTCTAATTTATGTTTGAACTCATGCATGTGAGAGTTAAATTTAGAAATCAAGTTAGACCTCTTGTTAGCATATTGTTACACCTCTCCTTCCTTCCTATAAATATAGAGGAGGAGAGAGTGAATCTAGATCCAGAATCAAGCAATCACCATTCACATCCAGAGCTAGCTCCTCTTACATCAACATTTTATTTTTTAGGTATTCTCCTAGCAAACCAATAAGTGTGACAGAAAGATGAAGTGATACCATCCATCGACCAATATCCATGTACCATTACTCTGCACAAATTGCTCTGAGATCCAACACCTCAACTTTTAATCAAATCAACAACCAACAAGCTAAGTATCTATTTTCAATCATTCAATTACTTTGTTTCTATTTCACAATCAATCTAGCCCAAACCCATCTCTAAAAATTTCATTCTATATCTTCATCCAAACATCCCTTTTCTTGACCAGACCCAACCCATAGTAACTATCGATGATCACTCTGACTACCGATGGTCTATCCTAACCACCAACGGTTACATTAACCACTAATGGTTACCCCAACTACTAACAGTTATGTCAACCATCGATGGTTACCCTAACCACTGATGGTTACCTCAACCATCAATGGTTACTATGTGACAAAATAATAACAAGATATTTTCATTGATTTAGTCTCAACCAAATCTAACTTTTAGACCCTCACTCTGACCACCTAACCCTACCCTATTTTTTAAATCACACCCAAACTATTTAGCATTAGTATTGACCCTCTTATTTCTATAATTAGTTAATTTCATCTATTCTTCTATCAAACACTTTTTGTACTTAATTCTAGTATCATATGTTGTTTATGCAAGCACTTTGTCTTTCAAAACTTGGTTGTTTAAAAGTGTGGATTGACAACCTCCAAAGAAGCTCATACTTCTTGTATCTAGCTTGCTAGACAATCCACCATACTATATAACAAACTAAACCATTTTTTGAGTGATTCTTATATGCAGGTCATCCCTCCCAAGCCAAAGAAGAGTATCTACATTCATCTAGATCAACATGCATACAACATAAGCAAAATTTCTTTGAAACATTTTGGCATGCCTGGTAAAACCTTTGAGTCTTTTCTTGGGTTCATAGTTTCATTTAGGTGCTTTCTTATTCTTACCTCTCTACTCATACAAGACAATCAAATTTTCTTTTTGGGCTCAAAATCAACTGCATACAATGGTTGTTTGTAAGTTTAGTTCACTTAGTTAAATTAAAACAAATTAATTCAATCGTAGCATCACTTTTTATTCACACACTAAACTAAATAACCTACATCAAATCAAACATCAAATAACTTGACATGAGGCTCGACTAGGATTTCATTGCCTAGAAGTCACCTTACCCTTTCTCAGTGATCTTACTTACAGGTCATTATCAAGGGAAAAAATAACTCAGATCTCTAGTTGAGTATAAACTCTATAAATTGGTATATATTGGCTAATCACCTGACACCCTTCTCATTACGGTGAGTGAAGTGAGAGGGTAGGCCCCAATACCAAGCCACATATTGATTTACAATACATATCCTTTTTGAGAGCTTGAACAACCTGAAACCATCCATAGACTTATTTTATAGTACCTATTCTATCAACCCAAGTGGAGTTACATAATTTATTAAAAGCTTAAAGCATAAGCCAAAAAGACTAAAAGAAACTTTAGGAATTAACATAATTTTTAGTGTGTGATTGATTTCCTTGATCATTTTTGTCTTCTCTCTATTTGAGGGGTGAGATTATTTATGTTTTCTTTCTCCCTTATCTTGCATGGTTCTAATTCACCAACAACAAAAGAGCCAATTAGAGCAAAACCCATCACTAAACCAATCAACCTATTCTACCTCCTCATCCATGGAGTACATTGAGATGTAGAGAGTTCTCCTCATCCTTCTAAGAGTCCTATCATCCCTTGAATGGTTGATCAAGGTGATGCAGACTTTGCCACCTTTCTAGATAAAAACCCCATTCAACATTATCTCAACACTATATCCCATTGTACCCCTGCTTCAATTCCACATGTTGACCTACCCTATGGCATGCCATCCCATCTAATGGGAAATACTTTGGTTTCCACCATCTACACCCAACTTTTAGTCACTTCGGCATCATTCTCTACCAATAACCCCACTGATGCTACCATTTAAAACTAACTCACTCAACCAAGTAACACACAAATACCTTCTTCCCCAACTATTAACCCTCCTAGTATAGGAGCAACCCAACCTTTGGGCACTGGTACCTCCTTTACTATAGGATTACCCTCTACTAGTACCACCACCATTCCTCTTACTTCCAACTTACCTACCTCCACTCCATTTCAAAACCTAGTGGTTCCTATACCTTTCACCCTGACACCCATCAGTACCAAAGAAACCACCTACCCTCTATCTCCTAACCCAACCATACCTCCTAACCAACCTATTTTAATGTCTCAACAAGCATCCATTACACAAAACTCAAGCTACATCCCTAACCCACAAGGGTATGTACCCTACCTTCCTCCAAATTGGCTATCTCTATGTATTTATATGTGTCATCATCTCAACCACCCATAACCACATACCAGTATGTGGCTACCTCTCAACCACCCATAAGCTACCCATATGCTACACCTACCCAAACCCAACACAACCTACCTTATGCCTATGGGGGTACACAACCCCAAACCAACCTCGTTAAAATGTTAATGGACAAAATGACTACTTTAGAGTCATCTATTTCTAGAGCCCATTTTATTTTATCATATGACCAAATTTGTAATGAACCAATTCACCCATCCATCCCCATTTGCCCATATCTTTCTCAATGGGAACTTTCAATGTTTTTGAAGTTTTAGAGCAAGGATAACCCTCAACAACACCTTAGAGCATTTAAGCATTCATGTTATATAATTGTCTATGATGATGCTCTCCTTATCTGAACCTTCCCCATGTCCCTATCAAGTCTGACACTAGATTGGTATAGTGCTATTACAAAGCACCCCCTCTTTTTTTTGCCTAACTAGCTCAGATTTTCTTAGATAACTTTTCTATAAACATCTCTAAGAAAGTATCCATCACTAACCTTTACTCCATTTGGCAATTTGATGATGAATCCATTGTTAATTTCATATCACGATGGAGAAGTCTAATAAACCAAATCTCCTTCTCTCTACTCAAACCTAAGCTAATTGAACTCTTTGCTTGAGCTTGTGCCAAGCACATCTCTTCTACCTTACGAGTTTAAAGCTTCAAAACTTTTGATGAAGCTTTCACCATGGCACAAAAACTAGTAAATAAGGCCATTGATGAAGGGAGGTTGAAATTGAGAAACAAGAACTCTACCTTTAAATCAAATGAGGCTTCCTCCTCCAAACCAAATAATCAAACCAAAACTAATTCCAAGATCAAGGGAACCATGAATGTGATTGTCCTTAAGACCACCCCTCCACTCATTATCAACTAATTCAACTCCTCTAACTCCTCCAATCAAAATACCAGGAACCCAAACCATAACACCCAGAAGTAATTTACTCCACTTGGAGAGTCATATGCTTTAGTCTTGGTGAAATTTTTAAAATCTAATATCATGTAACTCCCTCTGATCAAACCTCCATAATAATTTGATTCTTCTCATCCTGCACTTGGTTAGTATAAGGAGAATGAATTGTACACTTTTCACCAAGTCATTAGACATGATGTTACTAGGTATAATACCTTAAATAACATTATCTAAACCCTCATTGACAAGGGGGAACTTGTGTTGGATAACCCCAATTCACCCTTGAACCAATCACTTGACATCTTCATACAACTATTCCCAAACCATGCTCCATCTACCAACAATGAAAACAAAGTAGAATCCTCCCATACCCATGATTCCCATACAATCAATATGGTTCTTGGTGAACTCATTTATGAGGAGACCATTGACCGAATCACCTCTTCCCCCACTCCACTTATTTAGGTAGTGGAGTCACCAACCTCTCCTTTGATATGCACATCATAGGAAAAAACCCTTCCCTTTTCATCATTTTCCACAATCATACAATAATTGACTCTCCCCTACTAACCACACCTTAGAAGAAACCACATTGCCTACACCTCCCACCAAGGAGTTACCTTCCCACATAGTGGAACCTATTTATTAGGAAAAAAATGGGGTAATCATTCATCCCCCTCAAGCCCTAGGTCTATAGTTTGAATCTATTACCAATGGATTCAAACCCATCTATAAACCCTTCTCTAGATTGGTTAAAAACTTAAAATTCATATCCAAACCTAACCTAGATCAGGGCACCTTTTGGAAACAACTTGGGATCCCATATAGAACCAAGCCAGAGGATTCTTTATTAGATCAACCTACCATTTCCACTACCAAATCCACTATCACCATAACTCAACCATCAAACACCTCTACCCATCAAACTACAATAACACCATCATAACCAAACTCACCCAAAGTCACCAAATCACCCCTACCATCCAAACCAAAATTACCAAGAACCTTGGCACATTTCCTACCCACAACATTACTCACCCATCAATAAAGTTGGACATAAATCCACTAAACCTACCAAACAAACCCCAAACTAAGCCAACAAAGAAAGTGAAACCACCTAGGAGCTTAAAGACCAAAAATCTACCTCTCATCTCCACTTTGCCCTATATATTAGGACCTTATCCCTCAATACTAATTGGGAAACCAACCATCCCAATCAAAACCCAACCACCACTCTTGGTTACACCATCACTTTTACTTTCATCAACACCTATTTTCATCGAGCTGCCCATGAACATACTTCTTATCTCCCAATTAGTTATAACCAAACCACTTATCTCTTGAACATCTATAAAAAATCCTTCTGGCCCTGAACCATCAAACTCTCTACAAAAACCCAAATCATCCACCAAAGGCACCCTTTCACCTAGGTCTTTGACCATAAAAACCACTCCTAAAAGAAATTCCATCTCAACTACCAAACCTAAGACCCCTATGCCTTTTTACCATAACTTAAATCTTACTCCACCATTCTAAAGAGGATATTACAAGAATCTTGCTTAACCTTGCCACCTATCAGACCATTTGACCCATATAGTCCTAAACTATCTTGGTACAATGGCAAACAAATATGTTCATACTATAGGACACCTAGGCATGACACATAGAACTATACAGATCTTTAAGTGATGGCCCATAAAATATATCACAAGGATGAATTATTATTAGATAAGTCCCTAATGAGCCTAACATACATTAACCAACACCTACCTACCCTTCCACTCTCACCTCAGAGTGAGGAGGAACCAAAACAATCATCTAGCCTGACTCCTCCCCCAGTCCATACCATCCATGTCCTCACACGATCATAGGCTCAACCAAAGGATAAGGGGAAGATAAAGGTGTCCACTCTATGGACATATCCCTCTTTTTCCATCCAACCACCTAGCCAACACCAAGTACCTTCAACTTCACCCAAACCTAAAGTGTCCATCTTGGGACCCTTTTACCCTAATCCCTCTGAATCAATCCAACGAGTAGTTCTAGAATAACTTCACCAAACCCTGATGAAGATGATCTTGTATGAACTAATCAAAACCTCACCCCATCATCACCAAGTAATGATAGAAGTGTTGTAATATATAAAGGTTTGAGTGGAAGACCCTCAACCTTTAACAACCTTTGTTAGAGCCCTTCACATTTCCAACCTTATTAATTTCAAGGATTCAAAAATACCTTCCATCCACCCAGATGACCTAGATCCTCCCCTCTTCATTAGCACCTATATCAACCAAACACACATCAAGAGGGTTATGATTGATGGAGGAGATATTATCAACATCATCTCCTCCCACACCTATAACTAACTCAAACTACCTAAAAATATTATGTTAGAAACCTTAGTAGTTCTCTAATCATTAAACGATACCATGACCATAACTCTAAGAATTGTTGTCCTTCATATTCACCTCAGACCTTACATGCTTCTTGAGCTCTTTTGTGTAGTGGAAATAGAATTTTAGTATAACATCTTGTTGGGATGCCCTTGTATTCATTCCATGGGTTGTGTCCATCTACCCTACATCAGTGCATCAAATTTGAGAGTAAAGGTCAAGTTGTCACCATACAAGCTGACTCGATCCCTTTCACATCATGAAACATGACATACCAATCCAATAACATTTTCACTCCTTCCAACAATCCTTCACCAGAAAAGGATGAAACTCTATCTTCCTCTACCAAAAAAACATCCATCAATTCTTTCATTATTTCTACCCAAATCCCTAAAACAAACCCTTTGGAATATACATTCCAACATCTATCATTGGGAGAATATCACCTTTTGACCCTTGATGTTTTCCCTACTCCCCAAAAGTATGGGAAACTTAACCACCAACCTGGTTATGACCCCAATATTAGAGCCATTGTCCCTTTCAGACCCTCAACTCATCAAACCAAATTTATTTATAGGAAATTGATAAACCTCTTAACACTTCTGCCACCTATTTTTAACCTTGACCATTCACCTCCAACTTCTCCTATCTGGACAAACTATAATTTTTCAAGACATACCTCTACTAGTGTACCTAGAATAGATTTGGCCTAGGTTGGTATGAACACATGCCACATGATTTGCTTCCAATCAAAACTTGAAAACCTCATGAAAAGTATGAACTCAATTTCATGACACCTAAATAATAAACCAACCCACCTCCCATTACCATCATGGACAAAGACATCCCTTCCTCACCAACCACTTCTTTATCGACACCTGAGGATTTTGATATCATCCCCCTAAATTTTTTTCATCAACATGATCAGCCTCAAACTCTTAAATTATCAAAAGGATGGGGTGATTGTAACCATCCCTATGACCCATCCTGAGATGATAGGAGATAACTCTCCTACCATTAATACCATTTAGTGTTAGGATGATGATTCCATTCTCACTTACTTTGGTGCACCAGATTATTTTATCCACAAATACCTTCCTTCAAAGACTTAAACCATGCCGAATGAATCCACTATAAATATCAACTTAGGCACTCTAGATAACCTTGTGTATTTTCAAAATTGACCAATCACTCAATTCCAAATAACTTTGGGACTTACCCTCTTTCCTAAAAGACCACAACATAAAATTTTCTTGGTCTTATAGTGATATGCCTGGAATCAACCCCTCCATCAGTATCCATAACATAGTCACCAATCATGATGCCAAGCACGTTAGATAAAAAATTTAGTGAATGCACCCTCGCATAACCCTTCTCATTAGAGAAGAGCTCCAACGTCTCCTATCTATCAATTTCATTCAACCCATTAAATATCCTCAATGGGTCTCAAACATCATGCCTATCACCAAAGCCATAGAGGGACTACACATTTGTGTGGACTTTCATGACCTCAATCTTGCTTGCCCAAAAGATGACTTTCCTATACCAATAATTGACCATCTAGTTGATCTTACAACTGATGATGATATATTTTTCTCATGGATGGATTTTTGGGTTACAATCAGATCCTAATTACCCCTGAAGATCAACACAAAACCATTTTTATCACCCCATAGGGGACCTTATGCTATATGGTCATGCCTTTTGAAATGAAGAATGTTGGTATAACCTACCAACATGTTATGACCTACATCTTCCATGACCTTATCCATAAAATCCTCAAAGGCTATGTTGATGACCTTCTTGTAAAATCTAAATGTCATAAGGATCATTTGGCCATTCTTAAGATCATATTTGATTGCTCACCTATTACCGTGTCTACCTTAACCCCAAGAAATGTATTTTTAGGGTCTTGTTAGGAAAGATCCTTGGCTTCATCATATCCTTTCAAGGAATCAAAGTCAATCCTACCAAAATTAAAGAAATCCTTGACATGCTCCTTCCAATCAACCTTAAGCAAGTTTGTATCTTGTAGGGGAAGCTCTAATCCATTCATCACTTTATCTCCCAGCTCTTAGTTTGATGCCAACCCTTCCATCACCTTATGAATAAGGATGTATATTTTGATTAGAATAAGGACTATCAAAAGGCCTTCGATTGACTTAACAAGTATATTTTGTCTCTGCCTATACTCATCCCTCCCAAATAAATCAATATTTTTACCTTTATATCTCTACCACAAACCATTCCTTAGGGGCAATGCTCACTCATCAAGATGAACAATAAAAAGAACAAGACATATACTACATCAACTAAATGTTTGTAGAATATGAAACTCGACACACCCATACTGAGAAGCTTTTCCTAGCCTTGGTCATTCATGGTCATCAAGCTTTGCCACTACCTTCTTAACCAAAAATCTATGTCATAACCAACACTAACCTACTCAAATATATACACTCTAATCCATAACAAAACCAATGCATATCCAAGTGGCTCATGTTTTTAGCTAAATTTGACCTTGATTTTCTTTAGTAGAATTCAATTAAAGGGCAAGTCATTGTTGAACAATTGGTCGATGCACCATTAACATACAAATAACTTGCACTCCTTGAGTTCCTCAATGAGATGATAATAACCCTCTCTCAGGCATGCTTCACCTATCAAGTAATGAATTTATTCAATGGATCAAAATGTCAACATGGTGGGGGAGTTGACATCATCTTTATCCCCCTTCAAGGTGAACCTTTTCTTTTATTATTCAAGATATATTTTGAGTGCACCAATAACATGGCCAAGTACAAAGCCCTAGTAATAGGTCTTCAAACTGCACTAACCTTGGGAATCAAAATGATCAACATATTTTGTGACTCTCAACTTGTGTTCAATAAAATCAATGGCTCTTATAGTGCAAAAATGATGTTTTACACTAGTATAAACAATTAGCTAATGTCATTTTAGCACCATTTGAATACTACTATATCTAAACCACCTCATGATATACAAACATATTTGTCAATACAATTTCTTCCATCACCTCTTAAATCCCATCTACACCCTCTAACTCTAATCTATCTATCACTATATATAGACTTACACATCCCTCTTATGTCAAACCAGACTCTCCCACCATCTTCAATGTGGAGGAGACCCAACTTGACCTTTGGTATTAGCAGATCTTCAACTATTTTAACCTTATCATCATTCCTTCTGGTCTTTCCAAGAATTATCAAAGAGAATTTATCCAAATTACCTCATGTTATACCATACAAGGAGGAATTATTTATAAACATGGATTTGATGGTCTCCTCTTCTATTGCATATGTAGTCACGAAGCCTCTCATGCTATCAGGGAAACACATGATGGGAGCTATGGGGGATACTTTAGTGGCATAGCCATCATTAAATTCATCCTTCACCTTGGCTATTACTGGATTACCCTTAACCAAAACTACTATGATTATGTGAAAAAGTGTGTTAAGTGTCAACAACATGCCAATTTACATCATGCACCTAGCCATAGTCTTTACATATCCATAGATTTTTGGCCCTTCTGACAATAGTTTCTAGATCTTATTGGTAAAATTAACCCCCATTCTTCACAGTGACATCATTCTATCATCACTGCGATCGAGTATGTTACCAAATGGGTAGAATATATTCCTCTTATCTCAATCAAAGCTAAAAAGATTATTGATTTTATCAATCATCACATCATCTATTGTTTCAGTGTTCCTCATAAATTCATCACTGATAATGGAAAATATTTTAAAAATAGACAAGTTCAAGGTCTTTGTGATGTATTCAATATCAAGTTAAGTTTCTCATTACCATATCATCCTCAAGTAAATAGACAGGTAGAAGCCTCTAACAAAAATCTCAACAACATACTCACTAAAATGGCTAATGCCTCTAGTCAGGATAGGCATTTGTATATCCCCTTTGCCATATGGGCATATCATACTAGCATTTGAACCCCTATAGGTGCTACACCATTCTCTCTTGTGTTTGGTGTGGAGGCTGTCTTACCTCTCAAAGTCTAAATTCCATCTCTTCATATATCTTTTCAGGATCTCATCATTGAAGATGATTACCATCAAGAACATGTATCTTAGCTTGAGCTACTTGACGAGCATCATTTAGCCACTCTTACCCAACTTCATGTCTATCAAATTCAAATCAAATGTGCTTATAAAAAACACATTAAAGTGTGAGAATTTAATATTAGAGACCTCATCCTAACAGAAAATCAACATCTCACCAATATGGAGAAAATCAAGTGGGGAAAATTTGCTTTCAATTGGATTGGACCTTATATCATAACACATAAGTATGGATCAAGAGCTTACCGATTGTCATCTCTCAAAGGCAACCTAGAACTTGAGCCCCTCAATTATTCACATCTACGTCTTTTTTTTATTAAAGAGGATCCAACTCACCTTTTGTCTAACTTAATTTCATCCCCTTCTTTCACACCACATTCATCTCCCTATTTTAGGGGCAACTAATTAAAAATAAATCATGTGATTATCCATCACAATCATGGCCTAATCTTGAATAATGAGTACCACAAATTTACCCATGGAATGATTCCCATGGTACTTTCTACCCCTTTCCTAGGATGAATTCTTATGATCATTGTCACCTAAACCTTTTTTATACCTAATCAACTTTCTTGTGCTTTTAGTTTTGCCTTCATAAAAGTCAACTTTTAAGCCTATATAAGCAAGTCTATGTCAAGAAAAAAATCAAACAAGAAAAAGAAGAGTCAAAGCCAAAAATAATCATGGGTCATTCCTAGCATTCAAAGACTACTCTCTTGAAGGAAAACTTCTAGAAACATATCAAAATTGCTCAAAATAAGGTAGACTACTCCTTTGAAGTACAACTATCAAAGGCTTTAAGAAAATCACACAAACTTAGACCACTCACTTTAAGGATGGTTGAGTAAATAATTTGTCAAAGCATAGAAATTTATTGGAAGCTTCTCACATCGATAAACTTCCCTAACCCTCCCAAGAAATAATGTAATTACCAAAAGAACCATTTTCAAGCATAAAAAAAAGTAAAATAATTTTGAAAGCCATAATCATCTCTCATATGCAATAATTTTGAAAGTCACAATTGACTCTCATGAGTAGGCTTCCTACATCGATCAATCTACACCTTTTATGATATAGAATTGTTTATGCTAACTCTTTGGTAACCTCTTAAAGAGGCATGATAGTCTCACAAGAAAGTTCCATTTTCATCCATCTCTACTTTAGACACTATAAAGCAAGATATTTTTGAACTCACTTGACATAATGTGATCAATACACCTTTTTAACCAACTAATGAATGATAATGTAAAGCATTCGATTGGCTTATGTTTCTTAAGCCAATTCAACTTAGGTTTGTTTTCATCCTTGCCAAAGAAAAATAATCCTGCCCTCTTCTTATCCTCTCAAAACTAGTTGAGATCTTCCCTTAGATGTTTGTCTCTTGATTATCTACCCTTTCTCACATCTAGTTTTGTTATTCAAATTAATTTATGTGCTTTACCTTAAACAAAATGACCATAATCATAACCACATCATATCATAAACAAAAATAGACATCATTAACATAAACCATATCAATGCATATAACCATCAACATCATAACATCCATGAATAATAAAGCAATAAACCAATTTCAACACATGTATAAATCTAAATGAAGAAGCATATACTCATTAAAACTTAGCATCAACATCATCATCATATCAATGGTCATCTCAAAACATGAAATTAGAATCATCACATCCATCAAAGGCATCATCATAAACAATAACAAACCATAAACAATAATCCATGTGATCAACATCATCACATTATCCATCCATCACACAAACTATTATCATATCAAAATATACCAACTATGACCATCATATCAACATCATCTAGATCCATAACCAAACATCATCATCAACAAAAATAAAAAGCCATCACATGCCTATCTAGGTGAGTCCATATCAACATCCATATCCATATGATAACCATAATCCATAACATCATCAATGATCAACATGAACATCAACACCATGAATAATGAATAATGAATAATATGCAAAGATTGTGAGTCTATAATCATAAATAACCACATAATCATCATGCATACAAAAAATATACATGTATCTCTCTCAAAATATACATCTCACCATATCAGCTCATAGGCTGGTATCAAAATCATATACATCAACATATGTAATGTCTCATAATCAAGACTCTGCCCCTAGAGTAGCATTGCCTCTTGGTGCCTATCCTCTCGAGGTTCATGCTTGTTCTCCCATGGATGCATCCCACTGACCTAGTGTCACCATACCAACACCTTGAGCCAAACTAGCTTTATAATTTCCCCATTGAGGTTCATCAGGATAACATCTCAAGACTATTACCTCATAATAGTGGATCCCCTTCACTATATCTATGTACCTCTACATGGGAATAGTGCTTGGTGGTCCTATAGGTGTTGTGGATCCTCCTTTAACCTATCTTAAGTAATATCTATCTTGGGTAACCAAGGCTAATGTAGCTCTAGCCTGGTCCCTCTCACCTATAACTGTAGCTACCTGACCTTGTGCTACTACCAACTGACCCTATAATGTTGTAATAGAAGCTTGTGCCATAGCTAATGCTACTCATGCCTAGTCTCTCTCTAAAGTCACTACCTATACATCTAGGGTAACCCCCTATACCTATGCTTGCTGAGGTTCACCTATACCAGATAGATTGATATCCATATCCTATTAACCACCATCATCACCCCTAAAATTGGCCATCACATATAGATCCTGATACCATGCATGGTACCCCTCTACACAACTTGCACAATCTATCTTAGCCCTAACCAACAGATCCTCATGATCAATGAAAATATGAACTAGTTGTGGCTTTGGGAGTAGAAGCTTTGCATCCTCCTACCTATACCTCAGGAATGGAACCAGAATACCCTATACTAGGCTAAACTATTGTCAAACCCTATAAAAAAGAATGAGCTCTATTTCACCCTCTATCCTCCCAAAGATCCACTTGTAGCTCTATAGGGATAATATATGCCTCTTGTAATGAAATCACTGTAGAAACTTGACATATGGACTCAAAATCACATTGCCAATAACTAAGGAATCTAGTGCACCTCTGAACCAATAAATGTTGTGAACCCCTCCACCTAGTATTGAAAGGGAAAAATCATCTCTCCATCACATGAATCCAACTCTAAACTCCATCTATGCATACCCCTCCCACAATAACCCCATTAGTATCAACACTCAGATGTGCTCATAAGCCCAATAGTGGAGAACAAATCTTACATTGATATTGTACCTCCTATGAGCTCTAAAACCCCATAGCTCCTTGTATATCTAGACTAGAAGTATAAGCACCCAATTGAACATTGTGTACCCCAGTAGCATCTCCACCAGAACCCCTAACAATAGATAAGGAAACCTTTCACTAATCAAATTTGGAATGGAAAATCATGAGACCTAAATCATCATCATGGTCATCATCTTCCTATCATCTCTTACCCTTTTGTATAGTGGAGTATAACTAAAACCTTCAGTATGCCACCTCATAAAATCATGGTCATATCCATACAACAGTTCCATAAACTCATCTCTCTCTTCCCTCTCAATGTGATAAATCAACTCAACCCCAAATGGATAGCTTTTTAACCCTATGAACATCCTTAGGTAATGATCCAAGCAATATTTTAGGTGATAATTTAGGTGACCGTTCTATCTCGATTGGTGACATAACTTTTGGGAGCCATAACTTTTGCACCATATCTCTGTTTGACTCCCCATTTAAACTATTGGAAAGATAAGAATAAGGAGAACATTCTGAGATGTCACTAATATTTGATTAGTGCATTTTGACCCTCAAAAAACAAATGTAAGTGCCCCAAATTTCAATTTTAGTTGTGTAGTCTAAAATAGTAAGCTTATAAAAATAATAATTCCTTAAATTATATATTGTTTTAAATCATGAAAGTCAAACAAATTAATCTCCCTCAAAATTGGTGACCTTACACATCCTCCTCCTACCTTCAAAACATGTATAAATGAAGATGTAACCTAAAATGGAAATCAAACATCTCTTCTCAGGGATAGGCATATGTTTGGGTCTACAAATTTGATCAATAAAACATCTCTTCTTAGAGATATGATTATTACAGTTGTGTTTTTCTTGTTTCTTAATTTATCTTTCAATCAAATATTATGAGTTTTGGATCAAGTAAGATCATCATCTCACTAGTGGGTAGTAAGAAGGTATTAGTGGTTAGGTCCCATCTCTCGATAAGGGCCACTATCATCATTGTATCTTATAACATGTGATGGTAATGCAACATCATATAAATTCCCACCTCCTCTATATGTGCCTAATCAGTAGTAATCATACCTTAGTGAATCTCAATGAAGATCTAAGGCACCCAGTCTTGTATCTAAATTTGATCCCATGCTTGTAAAGTTTGATAGCAAACAAACCTAGTTCTGTATACTATTTTATTATATGAACTTACCCTCCTAAAACCTATTCCTATGGCTTATCTCTAAATCCAAGCCTTTAACCTACCTTATTTTCACCCTAATAAATCAACCTTATATCTAAAACATTCCACCCTCTACCCCTTAAAAACTAGCGGTAACTTACACTATTACCTATCAACCTTCATCATTTAAACATTACCATTGACATCATTTTTTAATCCAAAATATTACCTTAAACTTTATACTTTAACAACATTCAACCTTTTCAAAAGAAAAACACTTCCACCTCTATCAACTATCAATGGTCATGATGACTGCTGATGGTCAGGCAACCCACTGATTGATGGTCATCGATAATTGATGGTCAGGTATGACCACCAATGATCACTGTGTGTGACCACTAGTGGAATCCCCAAAACCCTACCCTCACCTAATAATACTAAACAATAGCTAAATTATCACAAATTTCTACAAATTTTTATCCCCTACCCTACACTAACTAACCTACCCCTCCTAATTTAGAAATTCAACCATAAATTTCACCAAAAAATGAAGTAAACCTTAAAACTAGGTCGAACCCAAAACCCACCCAACAAATAATAACTAATAAACCAAATCCAAACCAAATGCATTTGCAAGATCAAATCTAAACTACCAAGTGATAATAACCCCTACTTCATTCCTCAAAAATCATTGAGGGGGAATCTTGGGACCCTTTGCCTGACCACATATTTATCCACCTTGTATTCTAACTCAATCAACCCTCTAATGTTCTAGCCCACTCAATCAATAATCCACATCAACCAATCAACCTTATCTTACTAACAATAGTCAAAATTCACAAATGAGTTCAAATGACTCACCAATGCACTTTTATTTCCACCCTTTTAGGGTTTGTACTTGATCATTGATGATTAGGGTGATCGATAATGGTCAACTTTAAAACCCTTGACTATTGATGATCAGGCTATTAGTATTTTTATTTTGCCTCAAGCACATAATTTTTTGGCACCCCCACCACATGCCCACCCATGGAGATCACCTTCTCTACCATCCATACCACCAACCATGTCAACCTTACCACTAGTCATTTTTGGCTCAACTATCACATATTTTACGATAACCTTGCCTTCATCCTTTTGACACAATTAATCAATTATGTCTTCTTGGGAGCACTTTCTACCTTAGATACCTATGAGCACACTTGATCAATTGTGTTTTTCCTAGGAATACTGCTTACCTTGGATACGCACAAGCACACCTGACCAATTGTGTTTTTCCTGAGATCACTTCCTACCTTAGATACCCATGAAAACACTAACCTTGCCTAGTAGATTTGAGAGTGTACCCAAAAACCATGCCTAAATGTGGTCACATGGTTCACTTGTCACTTATCATTATAACACTAACTTTAGTTTTTATCAACCATGGTAGACTAGTTAATGCACGATCTTGGCTATCACACTTTATCGCACTTTATGCACATATTTGTGCTTTAGTGCCTAACCCATCAAACACATTCATCATCAACTTAAACACTTATCAAACCCATATCCAATTCTATTTCACCTTATTGACTCTCAATTTAAGGAGGGAACACCTCCGCCCATGCTTAGGGCAATTAAACCTTTGACATGCACTCTATTTTTGTTTTACAATACACTGAATATAAACTACATAACTAAAAAGGGCAAAATGTAGACACTAAAAAACCATACACAATGATTTTAGATTTTAAAATACCCTTAGACCATATTAAGACCTCATAGGGATCATCTTTCAAACATTTGACTGCAACCCTGAGTTATTTATCTGACTAGCTAAATTGCCCCACTAGCTTTTTTACCAACTTTAGCCTCAGACCCTTGAATACCAATAATCACCCTAACCAACAACGATCACCTTGATCACTAACAATCAAGTTCCATCATCTCAACCACTTAACTAACATATCACTTTGAATTATTTTTTAATAATTAGCTCATCTAATTTATGTGCGAGGTTATATATGCGAGAGTTAAATTTAGACAATAAGTTAGACCTCTTGCTAACATATTATAGCACCTCTCCTTCTTTCCTATAAAGAGAGAGGAGGAGAGAGTTAATATAGATCTAGAATCAAGAAATCATCATTCACATCTTGAGTCAGAGCCTCTTGCATCAACATTATATTTTGTCGGTATTCTCCAAATAAAATAGCAAGTGTGACAGATAGCCAAAATGTTATCATCCATCGGCTAACAACCAAGTGCTATTACTCTATAGAAATTGCTCCAAGATCCACCACCTCAAGTGTTTATCAAATCAATAATTAGCAAGCTAAGTATATATTTCAATCATTATGTTACTTTGTTTCTATTTTGCAATCAACCCAACCCAAACCTATCTCTTAGAATTCCATTCTATAACCTCATCCAAATATCCCTTTTTTTAATCAAACCCAACCCATAGTAACCACCAATGGTCACTTTGATCACCAATGGCCTGCCTCAACCACCGATAGTTACATCAACCACCCATGGTCATTTCAACCACTGATGGTCACTGTGTGATAAAATAACAAGCTATTTTCACCCACTTATCCTCAATGAAATCCAAATTTTAGACCCTCAACCTGACCATAGAACCCTTCCCTATTTTCTGAACCACACTTGACCTATTTAGCATTAGTATTGACTCATTTATTATTATAATTAGTCAATTTCATTTATTTTTCTATGAATCACTTATTGTACTTAATTTTAGTATCTTTTGTTGTTTATACAAGCACTTTGTTTTTCAAAAGTTATTTATTTAAAAGTGTGGATTGACAACCTCCAAAGAAGCTCCTGCTTCTTGGATTTAACTTGCTAGGCAATCCACCCTATTATATAACTAATAAAACTATTTATTTAAGTGTTTTCTTATCTATAGGTCATTCCTCCTAAGCTAAAGAGAAGTATCTACATTCATTTGGACCATCATGCGCACAACATATCATGATTTTATACCATACCATTCTCGAGTTTTTTTTATATAAAATTTTCAAGAACATAAATATAATTTCTCTAAAACAGGAATTACTAGGTATTTATTCAAATACTTGATCCATTAAGACTTTTAAGTCTTAATTTAAATTAAACTAATAACTATTTATATTAATTAACTTTTATAAAGTTAATTAATTAAGTTAAACTAATAACTAACTGAAGTTAATTATAACTTCTTTTTAAACTAGATTTGAAGCATAAAAGGAGAATAAGGATTCAATTGAAAAAAAAGAATAATACAGGTATTGAAGACACATACATTTTAAATTCAATCAATTATCTCTCTCTTTTCCATGTTACTTCTTTGAGATAACATTACTTTTGTAGATAGATCTAATGGTACTTTTTATGACTGTCGAGTAATTGGTTGGGCAACATAGGTATATCCAATTTTTATATTATCATTTATAACATATTATCTAAATTTTTTCAAGTTTAACATCTTTTGATGATTGCTACTTGTAGTCTTATGTGCAAAATCTAAGTATTAAACTTGAATAATGATGAAATTTTTTCTATTCATGACATTTCATTTATCTATTTGATTATAAAATTTATCTCCTAACATATTTTGTAAAGAAAGATGTTGATTTCTCAAATAAAATCAATCTATTTTTTTAAGATGACTCTCTTCGAGACTCACATGTTTTATCTATATTGCACTTTATATTGACTTTGATTTTAATATA
Source organism: Torreya grandis (assembly GCA_037957365.1). Classification (NCBI taxonomy): domain Eukaryota; kingdom Viridiplantae; phylum Streptophyta; class Pinopsida; order Cupressales; family Taxaceae; genus Torreya; species Torreya grandis. The sequence goes on from JARHVA010001043.1 coordinate 3,224,601, forward strand.
GTTTAATCTATTTTAGATTAGTCTTTAATTAATCTAATTCATTTTCCTAATTTTTAAATCTTAGTTATTTTTATTTTTATTTTGCTTTACTTACGGTTTATTTCTATTATGTTTAGTTAAGTTTCTTTGATTAATTTATTTTTTTAAAACTTAATTAGATTTTAGGTTAATTAACTATAGTTTAGTTTAGATTTAGTTCATTTTATTAGTCTTGTTTTGTTACATTCTAGATTAGATAGTTTGTTAATTTTATTTCAGATTAGATTATTTTAGTTTTAATTCATTTAGTTTATTTGTTTTGTTCTTGTTTGGAGATATGTAATTATTCACTTTATTTTTTTGATAGTTTGTTATATTTTTCTTAGTTGTTGTTTATCTTTGTTTCTTTCAGTTTTATGGCTGATTATTATTCTGTATTTTGTGTCTTAAGATCTATTTGATACTTTTTAGATTGACAACACATTTATCTTGACTGTCTTAATTTTGTTTTACTTTATACTTCTGATTTATTACCTTGATATTATTCAAAATTTGATATAGCAGAAAAAACAATATATTATATTATTGAATCATATTTATTTCCTTCAAGAGATTATCTTGTTCATAGGCCTTCTTTGTCAGATAGGATAGATTACATATTCATATCTAAACTTATTCATTATTTGATAAAGTGTATATTTGAAATTATAATGGAATATGTTATACTTGATAGCTTATTTGTTATTTCTCAAAACATTTAAAAAACCCATCATGTCTTTAGGATTGTAATTGAATCTTTAAAACCTTACTATAAGACTAGTACGATTCCAACTTAACCTTTACAATAGGCACAATGATTGATTGGTTGATGGTATAATTTTCATCATCAACAAATTTAGTGACTTCGTTGGAGATATCATTCATAAATATTATTTGTTTAGAGTTTTATTTTCTTTTTGCTCATGGTACTTAGAGGACAACATCCTATTATTCAACCTAAAATTGATATTATTGATGATCAAATTGATGTTGATTTTAATCTAACATGTTATGCATGGTATAATCATCCTTATAATCTTTAATATGTTATTCAAGTCATAACAAGGAAGAAAAAATAATAGAATTTGAGATAGATTGGTATTCTAATATTACTCATGAGAATAAATAGGATATTTTAAATATAAATAGACAAATTTAAGAATATAGAACTAAATTTTTGGCTGCTAATCTTAAGCCTATAACTCATTTATTTTTTAATTTTTTTTCCTTTTAATGATTTACTTTTGCTCTCTGAACCTATTAATATAAATCTACAATTAAATCAGTTAAATTAGATTAAATAAAATTAGTTAATTCAAGTAGAGGAGATTGTTGAAGCTTTAAATGGGAGATCAAGTAAAAGTGAGGATAGAAGTGTTGATCCATGAACTACAAGATGATAGAGAGTAGAATAATTTTACTGAAGGTGAAGATGAAACTGAAGTTGAAAAAGAATATTAGATAATTGTAACTCCATAGATTTATGCAAATTTGATTAATATTGTAAATCATCTTGGTAAGTTACCTTCCTTAAAGGATTAAATATACCAAAATTTAATGGAGCTCTTAAATAATCTTGGTAAGATCATTTAGAGGCATTTAGATTAGTTTGCGCTAATATTAGTATAACAAGTGAAAAAAATTGTTTAAGAGTTTTTGATCAAACACTTGAGGGTAAAGCTTACCAATAATTTATTAGTTTACCTACCAAAGTGATCAACACATGGAAAAATATTGAGGAATGGTTAGAATTGTCTTTTAGAAAAGCAAAAGAGGACTTTGACTTAGTTAATGATATTATAAACTTTTCTCTTGATCTAGGTGAGACCATTTATCATTTCATTATTAGATTCACTAAGTTACATCAAAAGATTTCTCATGATCTTAGGCCTTCTAAGAAGTTATCTAGAATTTATTCTTGTAATGCTTTATCCTTAAAATATAAAATAGCCTTAGAGGATAGTGATATTACAATATATGATAAAACTTTAACATTCTGCATTAAATATGAAAAGAAACTTAAATGTATTAGGTTTAAAGATAAATCTTCTACATGTATACACTTAGATAACATAGAAATTTTAAAAATAATTCAAGGTCTAGAAAGTGAGTTGGTCATTATTAAAAGGCAATTGAATTATAAACCTTCTTCATCTAATAGAAACAATACTAAAAGTAAAAAATTAAAAATTATTTATTATTGTAATGTGTGTGAATTAGTTCATGATCCATATCTGTGTTGTTGTTCACAAGTTTAAATTTTTTTTTCAAATAAAATATCTTATAACTGAAGATCTAGTAGACAACATAAATATGTGTGCTCTTGATGATCCATCAAAAAATATAAATACTTATGTTATTAATACTATAAATAAAGATTATAACACTTTTTAAAATAATAAAACAACAAATAATGACTCTTGTTCTAATGATAAAGGTAAAACAATTCAAAATAATGCTTCAAGTAGTGCAACTGATAATTCTTTTCAAAATATTCTTTTATCAACTAGTTATAATAATAGTCAATATCAGTATTATAAGCTTTTTTTTTTTTTGACAATCTAATGCTAAAACTTATAATATAATTAATGATTTATCAATAATTTAAGTTAGACTATCATTATTGAAAATAACTTATCTTTCAAGACAACTTGATAATATTAATGAAGCTGTTAAGAATCTTAAACCTGATATAGGCTTACAAGAAGAAGGCAATAAAAAAAATAAACTATTTTTTCTCAAAGTTATGATCCTCCTACATATTATATACCTCTTTTTTATGTTACGATTAAAATTTATAATAAGGTAATCCATAATTGTATCTTAGATATAGGTGCTTCAAAGAATATAATGTCTAAATTCATTGTAGATTAATTAAGCATATCTTATGAAACTGATAATAAAATATTTACTGGATTTGATTATAGACAAACCAAAAATTATGGTAAGTTTTAAGACAATCATTAAGATTTCTCAAAATGAAAGAATTAGGTGCATTACTAATGTCCATGTTTTAGACATCCCTAGTAATTACATTATGTTGTTAGGAAGAAATTGGTCAAAATCAACTGGTACTTTTGTGGGAAAAGATATCACATGGGTTCCCATTAGTAATCAGATTGATTTCATTAAAAGAGAAGATTGGTCTAGTATACATATAGAGTCATCCACTTCTTCCATTATTGCTTACATTGAGACAAGAATTTGTATTTATGAGTTGTTGAATTTAGATGAATCAGAAAATCAACATGAAAAATTATTTGAAAAATATATTTTATGGACATTATACTTTGATGGAGCTTGTTCTCAAGAAGATAGTGGTGCTTGAATTTGTTTAGTCTCTCTTGTTGGTAAAATTTTATGTTATGCTTACAAATTATCATTTGGAAACACTAATAATACTATAGAATTTGAAGTATTATGTTTAGTTTTGGAAAAATCCATTAAAATTAACATGAAATATTTATAAGTCTTTTGAGATTATAAATTAGTTATTAGACAAGTTTAAAAAATTTATAAAACTAATCAAACTCATCTACATCATTATACATAAAAGGTTTGGTATTTACTCAAACATTTTGAAGCTTTCAATACCATTCATATTCTCAGAGAATATAATATTAGAGTTTATAAGCTTGTTGTTTTTAAATCTAACCCAACTCTAAGTGAGAGTGAACCAATCACAGACTTCTCTTATGCTAAAAATTTTTGACCTATTTTTTTTATTTGAATGATAGTTGGTCTATTTTTAATTGTGATGAACACAAATTATTTTATTAAAGGTAATTATTTTGATCATGATGATTATGTATTAAATTGTAGAGATTATTTATAATTAATAATAAATTGCTTACTAGTGTAGTAAGTTTAGAATCTATGTTTACACTTAATGATCAATCCATTTTTTTTAAAAATGGAAGAACCTTCCAAGAGAATCATAGATGAAACTATTCCTATCAACTTAGGTTCAAAAGATGATTCTAAATATGTCTATAAATTCAAGTTACTCCAAGCGAGAAGGTTAAATTTATTAAATTATTTAAAAAATTCATTGATGTTTTTGTCTAGTCATATAAAGATCTTAAATTTTGATACTAAAATTATTAAACATGACATACCTATAAAACTTAGTATTAAACCTATAAAATAGAAAATACAAAAAATTAGTCCTTTATTAGAAGACATCATTTACAAAGAACTAGATAAAATGATTGATGTTGGTATCATTTTCTCTGTAAAATATTTTGAATGGATAATTAATTTAATACCGATTAAGAAGAAAAATAGTGATATTAGATTGTGTATTAATTTTAGAGATTTAAATAAAGTTAGTTTTAAAGATAATATTCCTCTATCAAGTATAGATCATATTTTATAACAAATTGTATGATCAGAAATGATGCTTTTATTAGATAGATTTTTTGGTTATAATCAGATTTTTATAAATCTTGAAGATAAATATAAGATGACTTTTACTACGTGTAGAGGGACTTTTGATTATAATAAAAAACTTTTTAGATTAATAAATGTAGGAGTTACTTTTCAAAGAGCTATGCATATTGATTTTGATGAATTGATTAACATTGTTATTCAAGTTTATTTAGATGATCTCACCATTCATTCGAAAATATGAAAAAAATATTTAGATCATCTTTGTGAAGTTTTCATAAGATGTAGGAAGTATGTAATTTTTTTAAATCGTAAGAAATTAGTTTTTGGTGTTACTGAAGGTAAGTTATTAGGACATATTATTTCTAAGGATGGTATTTATATAAATCCTAAATGCATTAAAGCCATTAAAGAGTTACCTCCTCCTAAAGATCAATCTAGTTTAATATATTTTTTTGGTAAAATAAATTTTATTAGAAAATTCATATCAGATTTTACTGATAAGTCTAATCTTTTGCATTTATTGCTTAAGAAAGATAAAATTTACCTTTGAGATGAAGGTGTTGATTTAACATTTAATAATTTGAAAGATACCATTACAAATGCCCCAGTTCTTGCTAAACTAGATTTAAAGAAAACATTCATTCTTTATGTTAATGCTACTAAAGAATAATTAGATCTATTATCACTCAAGAATTTGAAAATAATGATGAAAAATCAATCAATTATATGAGTCAAATTTTTAAAAAAGTCAAAACTAGGTACCCTCTTATTGACAAATTTGTTTTCTCATCAATTCTCTTTAATTAAATTTCATTATTTGTTGATAAGAAACAAAGTTTTTATATGATCTAATGTGTCTATTTTATCTTATCTTTTAAAACAACCAACTATTCAATAAATGCTTGCTAAGTAAATTTTACGTATTCAAGAGTTTGATCTTGAATTCGAAACTTCAAAAATGATTAAAGGTAATGAATTAGCAAAACATTTAGCTAAAATGCTTCATTAGATATTAATATTTTGATCTTGTTAGTTGATGATAATCTAAATGCAAAGCCTCATTTAAAGACCATAATTTTTTTTGATTTTTCAAAAAAAAAAAATCAGTCTTGAAATAAATAAATGAGATTGTATGTTGGTTGAAGATGATTGGTATCAGGATTTAGTCTTTTATATTCAAAATCAAGCCTATCTTAATAATCTTTATAAAAAACAAAGATGTTCCTTATAGTTAAAAGCTTTAAATTTTTGCTTATTGATTTTTTTTTGTTTTATCAAAATAGAGATGGAGTTTTATTAAGATGCCTTACACATGATTAAACTCAAAAATTTATTAGAGATTATTATGAAGTAAATTATGGCGAACATTATGTTGCAAAAACTATTACTTATAAGATTTTAAGAGTAGGTTATTATTGGCGTACTCTATTTTAAGATGCTTATAAGTTAGTTCATTCTTATATGTCATGACAATTGTTTGTTGATAGAGATAAATTGCTTGTAATATTTTTAAATCCTGTTATACCTAGAAAACTATTTATGAAATGGAACATTGAATTTATTTCAAATATACATCCTCTTTCATCTACTAGTCATATGTATATATTAACAACAATAGATTATTTAATTAAATGATCTAAGGCCAAATCACTTAAAAGTTATGTTATAGGTGAAGTGATCTCATTCTTAGAAAATCACATTTTCTCTAGATTCAGAGTTCTTTATGAATTCTTTTTGATAATGGACCTCAGTTTATTTTAAATTAATTTTTAAATTTTTTGGGTAAGTATTTAATTATATCTAGTCATTCATCCAGATATTATCTTAAAGATAATGGTCAAGCTAAATTAATGAATAAAAATCTGATTACAATCATGAAGAAATTAGTTTGTAAAAATAAAAAAAATTAGCATCTTTAATTTTTTAAAGCTTTATGGACTGATAGAACTATTGTTAAGGTAGAAATTGATTATTCACCTTTCACGTTAGCATATGAATTTGAGACCACTTTACCAATAAAACTTTAGATTTCTTCAACTAGAAGAACTATGTTATAATATATTGTTGAAGATATAAATTTGATTGAATAATGATTACATGATCTAATAGCCTTTGATGAAACAAAAGTAACAACATTGTAGAAATTAAAAAGAGATAAACAAAAGTTGAAAAGGTTTTTCGATAAGAAAGTTTCTAATAAAAAGTTTAAAGTTGGTGATCTAGTTTTATATTGGGATAAGGCTCATAAAGATCTTAGAAAACATCATAAATTTGAATCATTATGGCTTGATCCTTATATAATTGCTACTGTATTTAGAAATAATGCTTTTAATTTAAAAGATCTTAAAGAAAATTGATTACGTTAGTTAATGACCATCATTTGAAATTATTTCATAATTAGCTCTTTCTTAGATTTGTTTGTTTGTTTGTTTATTTTTCTATTTTCTTTTAGTTTTGTGCATCTTTTCTTTGTTGTCTTTTTATTGTTTATTGTTTTGGATTTTTTTATTTGTTTTATGTTGCTTTATTTTGCTTTTGAAAAGATTAATAAGTGTTCAAATGATTAAAGTTTCACATTATAAAAAAAGAATGCAGTGATGTTACAATTCTAATTTAAGTATCAATTATTTTTAGATATTACTCTTTATAAATTCATTATTCTTTATACATTAAAAATATATGTTGAGTTATAAAAAGTTGTTGAAGTTTTACTTAATTTTTAGATTATGTACTTAAGGCATTTGTATTGGTTTATGCATCTAGTTTGAACTGCTCTGTTATATCATTCCCTTTCTTTGTGCCATGCTATCTGAATATTTCATCCCTTACTAAAATTCATGATTATAAGGGTTCAAACATAATTGCTTAATAAATAATTTACTTAGATCACACTCTCAAGATCATGTCTTATCAATAGGTAATTTGATTGCTACTCAATTTTATTACATAAAATTAACTGGTAAGGTCGCTAATGTTATGCCTATTTTTCACATCCCCTCAATTTTCAAAACTAGATATATTTTTTTGTCATAGAGATGACTCAGTCATAAAACTTAAAACTATGTTAGGACCTAGTCAATTAATAGTATATTTAGATGCATATTTTTAATTTCATAAGTTGATAATGATTGGTTTATGAATTTGTATTTATATTTTACTTGGTTTCAAAAATTATAAATGGATGAATGAATAAAATATCTATATATATTTATCACTGTGAATGTTTGTGATCAGTCATTTTCTTTTTCAAGTTGATTCATAATTATATTATAATTCAACATTTTCAATTTGAAACAAGAATACTTTTGATGGTTGAAAGCATTATATGATTGTCATGACGATTCAAATATATTATTGATTTTCAATCGAGTATGATAAATTTTAGATCAATTTTCATTTGATAGTATGAACGGTTTGTGGTGACTAATTTAATATTTTTAGTGGAAATGTAAAGCTTAGTTTGAGCCAAATAAAAATAGTATATAAATTAGTTATAATGATAACTCTATCATTTTAATTTCAAATTGTTAGTATACAAATAGATTAGTCAAAAGAAGCACTATATATTTTGGTTTAATATATCAAAAACATCATTTGATTTATTATAAACTTCATTTTTAAATTCAATTATGATTATTTTATGGATTCATCAATTCAATTAATTGATTCACATTCATGCAAAATTCACTTATAATATGGTTAACATTTTGAAAATATTGACATGATTGAGATTGGTTTGATATTTGGATAGATTATTTCCTAAGGGCACTAAGCATATTAAGGAGGTTCTAAGTTTTTAATAATTCATAATGATAAGGTCCTATTTTAATGTCCTAAGTTCTAATATAATCTAGTTTGAAGGCCCTATTGACCACTCAATAGTTATGTTTCAAGATTAGTAATCCAAGTCTATGTATCGAGGCATAAATTTTGAAAGGCATAAGGTTTGTTTAGATACAAAGGATTTATGACATAAGTGTTGACTCAATTTTATTTAAAAAACATGTTGGATAAACATTATATGGTAAAATGAGTTGGGAGTCTAGTTTGTAAACATCATGGTACCAGTTAGCAAGGTGAGTTAATGTAAATGGCATATTCAAAGAGGCTTCAAGATCTTGTAATATTTTGTGGTTTGAGGGAATTAATGTGAGGTGTATATGCCTAAATTTTTAGAGAGTAGTAATATGTTTAACAAGTATTTTGGTTATTGTTAAATTTGGTTGCTTTATTAGTTAGTTGGTAGATTGCCAAAGTACTATCTTCGATTAGATGAAGCCAATAGAAATTGGACATGTAAGTGAAGTAGTTATGCCGTGGGACTTGGATTAAAAATAACTTTATTTTAATTTTTTTGGTCATTTTTGGAAGTTCTTTTATGGAAGCATCACTCTATCAATTTGGATTTTGGGAGTTGTAGATGAGATTTGTGAATGGGAAGCTTGCAAGAAATTTATACATGTATGTCTTGAACATAATGAATGGGTTTCAAGGAATGTTTTTGGTTATTTTGATTAAATTTCTAGTTGCGTGGAAAAATATCATTTTTAGTCTACATGTTGACAAGTGTCAATGAGCTATTAGTTAAATTTGTGCATGCATGTTTTGGAAAGGTTGAATGATATTTACAATTTAATGGTTGTTATATTCTTCTTTGTGAATGATATATTTAAGCAAATGGTTAAATTTTTAGACATATTCTCAACAGATGGTCCAATATGAATATTTGGATTTACCATTTATGTTTGAACATGATATTTGAGAATATATAAGGATTTTATTATAAAAAATGCATCTAATTTTGGTTTTCTATGAGTAATATAAATTGATATGGTGCTTCTAGTATACCGTTTACAGTTTTAGAGGCTTCGTTGAAGATTTAAGTTGTAAAGAAGAGCTCTATGTGTTTTTGTCTCATGAATATGTTGAAAGGTTATTTTATGGTTTGTCATAAAAGGATTATGTTTGAGCATGCAAATATCTTATCATTTATAGCTTTCTACAGTCTCACTTATTCATGGTTTTAAAGAAAAATTCTGTATGGATAAGTTTTGGAAGTATAGTGTGTTGAGTTCAAAATAATGGAAGTTTTGGTTAGTTTGCATTTCAATTTTTGAGGGTTTTATCATATGTAAATATTTTATGTTTCATTATATTGAAGCCATAGTTTGTGCATATCAGGGTTTGAAAGTCTGGTATACTTGAAAGTGTTCTGGGTTTTTGTTCAAATATTAGAAATGAACAAACATTAAAAAATAGTTGTTTCTTGATTTCAAAAATATGATTTAAAAGATATGTTTTAGACATACAAGATTTTGTTTTGAGTTTTTGCTAAGTTGAATACATTGATATACTTTGAAACATATCAGTTTATGTTTGGATCCTTATTGAGATGTGTTAGGGTTTGATGTGAGGTAAGTTTGTATATGCACAAAGATATTATATGGATAGACTAATTGGTTCCATCTGTCTTAGAAAATTTGTTTGGTAGCTAATCATTTTGAAGTTATGGTTCTGTTTGATGATATATTTAAGCATGATAGGGATTTGAGAAACTATGATAAGTTATTTAAGTTTAGACATAATAAGTTGGAAAGGATTTATTGAAGCTCTCTATGTGAATGATTCCTTTTGAATTTTTTTGAGAAGGAATCATGCATGAATTATACATAGTATATATGTATAAGATATTTTCAAATAGTAAAAATAGTGATTAAAGAGTTTTGGAAGAGTATGTTTGTGAGATATTATTAGGGTTTCATATTAAATTTTTTGGATAGTATGTTATTTATATTTTATAAGTTCATAAAACTAATTTTGAAATATGATAGTGAAAGATATGTGATTTAACTTATAAGACTTTGTGGAAATGTTACTTTTAATTATGAAAAATTGGCTCAGTTTATATTATTAGATGATTTTCATACAATGAGAATAGAAAATTATGAAGATATAATTTTATTTTTAAAAGTTCAGTTGATTTTAAAAGATATTTAATGAAATCAATGGAATATTATAATGATATTTGATACAGTTGGAAAAATTTAGTTTATGCAGTCAAAGCTAGTTCAGAGTTTCATTGATATGTGTCTATGTGTTTGTTTAGTCATATAAAATACAAAAATTGGTAACTTGAGCATGACTAATGACACCTAACCAATAAGTCCCTCTTACTTACTATCATGACCCTCATAGACTTATTTTCACTAATTTCCAATCATCCATAGCCTTTTAGACCTAATCCCAGCTGACCTAAGACCCTCTTTTCATGACCAATCCATCCCCCCAAGCCCTATCTACCCAGGACAATAGCACCACACTAGGAAAATAGTGCCAATGCCACTCCTGTCCACTTTTGGCATTGTTGTCCAAGCTCATTTTTAGCCCCAACAGTCAATTTATTTTGATTCCCCATCCTTCTCCTTATTAGCCTAATGCAAGTAAGAATACTATAAAATTGCATTCCAAGATCATTTGGAAAGTGGTGAAAAATACTATCAAGCAAGCAAGAATACAAGTGAAACCACTTAAGAAATCTTCCCTATTCTCTACATACAACCACCTAGTACAGTTTTAAGCACATTTCAAGTGCATCTAGTCAAGCATTTCTTACATTTTCATATCAAAATTACATGAAGCACTTTCAAAGGGAGAACTACATATGGTTTTATCCCTCTTTAGAGTATTGGTCTATAGGTATTGTGCTTACACACAGGGTGTGAAGCATGTCCAGTGCATTTTACACATACTAACCTTTTTTCTCTATTTTTTAAAGTTTTTTTCAAATATATTGAAGGCATAAAAATGAAGAAAATTAGCTCTACAAGAAGCATTGCTAACAGTGGGGCTCCATAAATTCATAGATAAGGTCACAGACCTATCAAACAAAACCTAAAAATCTTAGATCCTTAAGACAACAATGCAAAACAAGGACTATAGTGTTGATGCCACTCTTGTCCACCTTCAGTGCTCCTATCCAATCAAAAAATGAAATTCAGAATCCTATTTACAATAGTTTCCCAGGCCCACACAGTGAATATCTGACCTTATCTTAGTCAGATCAACATAGTTTAAGCTAAGTCTTATTTTTCTCTCTTATTACTATTTTTAGAATATATATAATTACAAGTAAATTTCACAAATTAATAACTTTTTACTACATGTTATTTACTGATTTATCAATCTAGACCCTTTAACTAAATTAGGAATAAAAACCCAATATTCTCAAAATTATTAAATCATTTGATGAGCATGACTTACTTTGTTTGTGCATAAAAACCCTAGGGTAAAATTTCAACTAATTTTTCTTATAAAATTTTTAATTTTTAATTGAAAATTTAAATCAAAAATTTATTTCAAATTTTAAAATTTAGTTGTAAATTTTAAAATAATTTTCTTTCAAACTCTAGTTGCCCATACTAGGTCCCAGTAATTTCACAATCATTTTATAAGTTTTTAATAGCATATTTAAATAAAAAAATCAATTAAATTTTCAAAATTCAATAGTAATTCTCAAAAATATTTTTTTTCCAAACACTAGTTGCATATACTAGGTCCCATTAAATCACTAATTTTTCAATAATTTTTCAATTTTTTACTTGCATATCTAACTCAGAAACTCACTTTCAATATCAAATTTTCATAGTAAATTATTTAAATAATCATTTTTCAAACCCTAGTTGCATACACTAGGTCCTATTGCTTTTGAGATATCACCTTACATTCTAAAAATCATATTTCAAAAATGGATCTAACTTATTTACAATTTTTTCTTACATTTCTTGCAAAAAATAAGGAGACCATCATTAGTCCTATCATGTACATGAGTGATGAAGTTTATCATATGTTAGTGCAAAGATTCATTCTTTGCATTTCATGCTTAATTTTTATAATAAGGGATGATATTACACAATTCATTGCTAAACATGCACAAAATTTCAATAATCCTTTTGCATGCTCTTTCTCACTCATGTGGAAAAAATTTCAAGTTTATCATGCTAAACATGTTAGAAATGTTATGATTCATGTCAAAATTATATATACATTCATGCAAAATTTCATGCTATCCTCCCTTTGCTCTCTATCTCTCATATGGAATTTTTTTCAAGTTTATCTTACTACATATATTAAACATATCATAAAACATGTCAAAGTTCTTTATGCATCAATGCATAGTTCCATACTCTCTATCCCTTTTTTGCTATCTCTCATGTGAAATTTTCTATATAATCATATTTCTATACAACTGATAACTCCACTTACATGCATTTTATCTCATATACATGGTTTCTACCTAGATGTATATGCCTCCTTGGCTACTCTTATTTCAATGTCATATTTCATGTAGAGGTAAGAAATACCTTCACCTCCTCTCCCTCAAAAGGGTGATTCCCTCTAACCAAGTCCATTATATCACCCCTACAAAAGGTGAATCAACCTATACTATTGTTCTTAATGCATACATTCAACCTATAGCTTCTTCAAATCCTCTTCAACATATGTGCTTACATGTTCAATCTAAAGCAGCTAGGGTTTGCACTTATGAGACTCTAAGGGATTAAATCACCAATATGAGCAAGTTAATTTTAGATTTACAACTATAGAATCAGATATTACATGATAAGATCAAAACATTGGAAAATCAAATTATAATACAAAAGCCTCAATGGCACCCTAGTGTCAATCATGTATATGCACCTTCACCTAGTCAATCAATTACAAACAATGTTACATATCAAAATAAGAAATCACAATAAATTAACTCTACAACTAGTGATTCAAAAAACACTCAAAGATCAAATAAAATTTCAAATGAGGTATTAAGAGAAATGATTAAATCTAAATTGATCAAACTACCTTGTCTACATCTAGTCAAGAGATCCCTATATTATTATACATATCATAGAATGCATGAGCATCACACAAATTCATGTTTGGAATTGAAAACACATATACAATAGATAATTACTAATAATAATCTTATACAAGGTAAATTAGTCAAGCAATCCATAATGACACAGGAACACATTCATAAAAGGTAAAATTTAGAAACAGTACAAAAGTGGTTACCAAAGCATAACTCAGAACAAAAAAAAGATCAAAAAGCAAAATCAAAGAAAAAAATAGTACCAAAAGCATAGGTAAGTCATGAAAAATATTCAAATCTACCTCTCCAAAATGAGGTTCAAATTTCAAAGAAGTATGGTTTTGGTGAACAATATCTAAAACAGTTTGATTATCAAGGTTAAGGGTTGGACAAGCATACTCAAGGTATCAGTACTTCTATTCTAGTAGTTGATAATGTTTTTCACCAAGGTTTGGGATTTATTAAACATCCTAAGGCAAATCATTCACAAACATAATTTATCATAAGAAAAGATCTAGATATAACAAAAGTCAACACTAGCAGTCCATTGGTTCAAAATCAAGATGATAATGATGAGTGGAACAATACATGTTATTATGTTTTCCAAGATACTGATAATGAATCTTAATATTCAGAGTCATATTCACAGCGATTCCCTCATGCTTCATAATCATGCACAATTTATTTTTTTGACACAGGACACCATGATAGGGAGTCTCCCATGAGACTCATCAGTTAGTATCATTTGTTCTCAATATTACTTATACATAGCTTCTTTTAAATTTCTTGTACATAATCTACTTATGATTGATTGTATATATCTTATATAAAAAAAATCCAAAACCATTCAAATAATTTAAAACACCAAAAATATTTCTATTATATTCATCATCCATGCGTTACATTGCTACTATCATGCTAGACTTATATTTTTTATTCTATGCTATTATTCATTGATTTATCTACATTACCATGCTTCAATTGATCTTATTTGAGCGTGCACATTGACATTTAGATCTTTGATTACTTCACTCTACCCATTGAGGGGGCATCTTACTTCTACATTCAAGACACACATCGATATATATATATATATATATGTCCACTGGAGGTATATTCTATATGACTACACCATTCAGGTTATGTCATTACTACACCACACACTTTAGTTATCATGTTGATGAACATTATTTACTAGCTTATACAAATTACCCTATCAACACTCACTAGTATATAACACTTATGTACTTCTTAGCATATACTTAGTCTTTTACTAACATGTCTTACATAATTTCACTCTTGCTTTGATTAGTTAGATGCGATTGTATTTTTTAGTCTTTACATGCTTTATCTTCTTACTTAGCATATCTTGATGTGATTGTATTTTCAGTTACTGCTTGTCTCCTATATTTTCCTTAGGACATTTACCAATATCCTTTACTTTTATTCATGTATGTGCCTTTGGACATTTGTCAATGTCCTTTACCTATACTCTTTTATGTGATTGTGGCTCTCACACCAACCTTGGCTTGTTTCCAATTGTATATGTATGTGGCATTTGAACATGCCTTGTATGCTTGATTTTCAACATGAGTGACATGTGCCCATGTCCCTTGTTTACTTAGCCCCTTGGCCACTCTTGTATACTTCTTACTTCTTACTTTGTATGCTTATTGCTTGATTTTTTTTTATTGATTGTAATGCCATGATCTAAATCATGTATTATTTTGATTTCTTAGATGCCATGATGGACATCATGCTCTATCCCTCCATGTCAATTAACAACTAACTAGACTTTTATTTCTAGTTCAGTACATTACACATGATATTACATTGTTACATATATCTAGACATACCCCTATTGATCTAACAATATCTCAATACAAACCATGCTATATCTTGAGATATCTTGTCAATTATCTTTGCCATATCATATATTTTATAACATAACACACTTGTAGGGATCTTTCTTCTAAGAAAAGTCTTTTTAGGGTCTTCATTCCTACCCTTAAAAGAGGGGAAAATAAATAAGGGTTTTGTCACAGAGATCAAAGCTCCTAATGATCAAAATAGCATAATTTGGAACACCCAAAACAATAACCAAACATTGAACCAGTCAGAATAGACCAGGCAGATAGTTAAGAATCTATAACAATCATCAGATTTGGCCTAGGATAATAACATCAAGACTAAACTACAATGTTGGTGGTGCTACTTTCCATTTCTAGTGCTCCTATCCAAATATATATAAAAAAAAAGATTTCTAAGAAATAGATAGAAAGATAAGTTCAGTTATAGTTTTTTTAGCTATAGTTCAGACCAAATTCAATAGTTTAAATATAATTTTGCTCAAAAAATCTAGATATAGGGGGCATCAGGTGTATCATGATGGCTATCACTTCTAGTTTTAGATAGGGCAATTAGTACAACTTCTAGATCTAAATCTATGTTTCAGACACCAATGATTGGGGGCAATGTGCATGGCACATTTATTTTCTTTCTTTTTAAGTTCATCATTACCTAGGCATTCTAAACAATTGCATGTTTTACTCCATCTGAAGGTGGTTGGTATAATTTTGGTTTGGATTTCATACAAGCCTAACTTCTGAGTTCCCAAGTACTTGAGTGGCTTCTACATAAACTAGAGTCTCAATTTTAGAGTGGCTTTCATATAAGCCTAATCACCATCTTTTAGAGTGGCCAAGAGTAGCCTAGTTTCCAATATACATTCAACTATACATACCAACATTGTCAAATCATATTATATTCATGGGATTTAGGATCCATCTCATATGACAGATATTTTATACTGATATCAATTTATAGCTTCACTTTATGGGTTAATAATGGAGCCAAAGGTCTAGTTAACCTTTATATTCTTGAGCCACCTATTTAGAGGGATTGAAAACATTGTCCAAACATCGATTAACACACATATAATCACCTAGATTCACTTAGTGGGTAATGATGGATCCAAAGGGACAACCTTTGTATTCTTGATCCACTTTTTGAAGAATTGAGCACTTAGCTCCATTTTTGATATTACTCTTGGTACATCACACATCCAACAATACTCAACATCATAATAAATTTTGTATTGGTTCATGTACCTGATGAGGTGTATTCATTCATTTCTCTTCTTCTCTCTCTCTCTTTTACCTAAATTTGTATGTTCTTATTTTAGATATAATGTATCTAGTAAGAACTGATCTAATCTTTTTTTTCACTTGTATATTTACACTTCACATTGTGCTTTCTCTATACACACCCATGATCACACAGCTTCATGAGTTTCACCCTTGCAGTTAAATTCATGTAAGCTTTCTATTTTTTATTTATCCTAGTATTTCACTTTGATACATCACTAAAATAAATGGGGGTAAATGTAGTCATATAAAATACAAAAATTAGTAATTTGAGCATGACTAATGACACCTAACCCATATGTCCCTCTTGCTTGATCTCATGACCTTCATAGGCTTGTTTTCACTGATTCCCAATCATCTGTATCCTTTTGAACCTAATATTAGCTAATCTAGGACCCTATTTTCATGACCAATCCATCCCCTTAGGTCCCATCTTCCTAGGATAATAGTGCCACACTAGAAAACAACACCAATGCCACTCCTGACTACTTTCGGTGCTATTGTCCAAGCTCATTTTTGGCCTCAATGATCAATTTATTTTGGTTCCCCATCCTTCTCCTTACTATCCTACCATGAGAAAATTCAATCCATGATCAATATATCCCTATAAAAACCCATTCAAAGATCATTTAGAAAGGGTTGACAAATATTATCAAGCAAGCAAGAATACAAGTGGAACCACTCAGATAATCTTCCCTATTCTCTACATACAACCATCTAGTATAGTCCTAAGCACATCTAAATCTCTCCATCAGTCCCTATCCATCCTTGAGCACATTCAGTCTAACATTTTTTTCATTCTCAAATTAAAATTGCATGAAACATTTTCAAAGGGAGAACTACATATGGCTTGATCCCTCTTTAAAGTATTGGTATGTAGGTAGCATGCCCACACATAAGGTGTGAAGCATGTCCAGTGCATCTTACACAAACTAACCCCTTTTTCCTATTTGTCAAAGTTTTATTCAAGTACATTAAAGATATAAAAATAAAAAAAATCAACTCTATAAGGAGAATTGCTAAGAGTGGGGCTTCACAAATTCATAAACAAGGTCACACATACCTGTCGAGAAAACCTAAAAAGCTTAGATCCTCAAGATAATAGCGTCAAACAAGGACTATATCACTAGTGCCACTCTTATCCATCTTTGGTGCTCTTGTCCAATCAGTAAATGAAAGTCAAAATCTAATTTGTAGCAATGTCCCAAGTTTGTATAGTGAATAATAAACCCTTTCTTAGTCAGATCAACACAGTTTAAGCTAAGTCTTATTTTCTCCCTCTAATTATTATTTTTAGAAAAGATCTAATTGCAAATAAATTACATATATAAGTAGCTTATTTATTGCATGTTATTTACTAATTTATCAATCCAAACCTTTTAACTAAATTAAGAATAAAAACCCAATATTTCCAAAATCATTAAATTAATTTGATATATAGTTTGGTTTCATATTGAATGAATAAATGTTAACTTGTTTTAGTCATGATGATTATTTTTTTTTGAATATATTTTGATGCATAAGATGTCAGGATGGGATCAATCTAGATTTAGTAGGAGTAATGATAACAAAGGTTAGGGTAAGAATTTAAATAATACAAATCAGTAGAATCTAAATAGAAATTTTTGAAGGGGTGGTTTCAAGATTAGGTGATTTGGCCTTAGATATGCCAGTAGGGTTGCTAGGATGTACATTCACTTTGATGCAGTAGACCCTAAGTTTTGGAATGTTTTGAGTAATTTTCCTTTCAATTTTGTTAATCATAGGGATAATCAAGGATTTCAAAGCCATATATTTGATGTTAGGACTCATTCTCACAATAGTTTCTCTCACCACTTGAAAAATAATCCACATCACTTACCAATTTAGTCACTTACCTTGGAAAGAAACTAACCTATTAGTGAGCCATATTAGGTTAATGTAGCTACTTAACTTGACATTAAAGTTTCCCATGATAATAATTTTGTTAATATCGACCTACCTTCTATTTCTAATGAGCCCTCATCATTTTAGAGAGATCTTATCTTAGGGTGCATAAAATTAAGTTTGAATGAGCTTGTTTTATCTTGTAGAAAATGTAGTCTAGAAATCCATCTAACTACTTTAGACAAATAGTTAGATATATAGAATGACATGGATACTCCAGTTGAGGTCAAAGTTTTCAAGAAAATTAAGATGGAGGTGGATGATCTTTCAATTGATTCTAGAATAAATATGGTTCACCTCCCAAGAATTTAGATGAAGTAAAATGAGTGTGTCAATGAGCAAAGGAAGCTAGTAATTGAAGTTTTTTCTAATTTTGATGATTATTAGATGCTAGCAAGATAAACTTTTACTTTTATGTTTAAATATTAGTTGGAAGAATTCTATACTTTCACTTTCAAATTTTGATATTTTGGTGATGATGTTTTGAAAATTATAACAGACTTTAATTTTCTTATATATATATATATATTGGTGATGATGTTTTGAAAATTATAACAGACTTTAATTTTCTTATATATATATATATATATAAGAAAATTAAAGTCTGTTATAATTTTCAAAACATCATCACCAAAATATCAAAATTTGAAAGTGAAAGTATAGAATTCTTCCAACTAATATTTAAACATAAAAATAATCAAGAAAATTAAGATGGAGGTGGATGATCTTTCAATTGATTCTAGAATAAATATGGTTCACCTCCCAAGAATTTAGATGAAGTAAAATGAGTGTGTCAATGAGCAAAGGAAGCTAGTAATTGAAGTTTTTTCTAATTTTGATGATTATTAGATGCTAGCAAGATAAACTTTTATTTTTATGTTTAAATATTAGTTGGAAGAATTCTATACTTTCACTTTCAAATTTTGATATTTTGGTGATGATGTTTTGAAAATTATAACAGACTTTAATTTTCTTATATATATATATAAGAAAATTAAAGTCTGTTATAATTTTCAAAACATCATCACCAAAATATCAAAATTTGAAAGTGAAAGTATAGAATTCTTCCAACTAATATTTAAACATAAAAATAATCAAGAAAATTAAGATGGAGGTGGATGATCTTTCAATTGATTCTAGAATAAATATGGTTCACCTCCCAAGAATTTAGATGAAGTAAAATGAGTGTGTCAATGAGCAAAGGAAGCTAGTAATTGAAGTTTTTTCTAATTTTGATGATTATTAGATGCTAGCAAGATAAACTTTTATTTTTATGTTTAAATATTAGTTGGAAGAATTCTATAATTTCACTTTCAAATTTTGATATTTTGGTGATGATGTTTTGAAAATTATAACAGACTTTAATTTTCTTATATATATATATAAGAAAATTAAAGTCTGTTATAATTTTCAAAACATCATCACCAAAATATCAAAATTTGAAAGTGAAAGTATAGAATTCTTCCAACTAATATTTAAACATAAAAATAATCAAGAAAATTAAGATGGAGGTGGATGATCTTTCAATTGATTCTAGAATAAATATAGTTCACCTCCCAAGAATTTAGATGAAGTAAAATGAGTGTGTCAATGAGCAAAGGAAGCTAGTAATTGAAGTTTTTTCTAATTTTGATGATTATTAGATGCTAGCAAGATAAACTTTTATTTTTATGTTTAAATATTAGTTGGAAGAATTCTATACTTTCACTTTCAAATTTTGATATTTTGGTGATGATGTTTTGAAAATTATAACAGACTTTAATTTTCTTATATATATATATATATATATATATATATATATATAACAGACTTTAATTTTCTTATATATATATATATAAGTTAATTTTAGAAAATGCATTATGGTATTAATATAAATAGGAATTTTATCAAGCTTTGATTTATCTATTTATTGATTGATATATGTTATTCTATTTTATTATTAATTGATTAAGATCCACACCCATTAGGAAGTACTAGGTCTTTATTTAAATACTTGATCCATTAAGACTTTTAATTTTTAATTTAAACTAAACTAATAACTATTTATATCAATTGACCTTTATAAAGTCAATTAATTAAGATAAACTAATAATTAACTAAGGTTAGTTATAACTTCTTTTTCAACTAAATTTGAAACATAAAAGGAGATCAAAGATTCATTTTAAGAGGTGGAGCAACATAGGTATTGAAGACACATGCATTTTAAAGTCAATCATTTATCTCTCTCTTTTCTATACAACTTCTTTGAGATAACATGAATTTTTTAGATAGACTCAATGGTACTTTTTCCTGATGGTTGAGTAATTGCTTAGGCAACATGGGTATATCTACTTATCATTTATAATAGATTATCTAAAGTTTGTTAAGTTTAATATCTTCTGATGATTTCTACTTGCAGTCATATGTGTAGAATCCAAGTATTCAACTTGAATAATGATGAAAAATTTATTATTCATGACATTTCATTGATCTATTTGATTGTAAAAGTTGTCTCTTAAGATATTTTGTAAATAAAGATGTTGATTTCTCAAATAAAGTCAATCTATTTTGCTAAGATGACTCTCTTCGAGACTCAAATGTTTTATCTATATTATACTTTATATTGACTTTGGTTTTAATATAGTTTAATCTATTTTAGATTAGTCTTTAATTAATGTAATTCATTTTCCTATTTTTTTTTATCTTAGTTTCTTTCAATTTTATTTTGCTTTACTTACTATTTATTTTTGTTCTATTTATTTAAGTTTCTTTGATTGATTTCTTTCTTTTTAAACTTAATTAGATTTCAAGTTAATTAACTATAGTTTATTTCATTTTATTAGTCTTGTTTTGTTGCATTCTAGATTATATAGTTTGTTAGTTTTAGTTCATATTAGATTATTTTAGTTTTAATTCCTTTAGTTTATTTGTTTTGATCTTGTTTGGTTATACTTAATTGTTCAATTTTTTTTTTTGATAGTTTATTATCTTTCTCTAAGGTAGTTGTTGTTTATCTTTATTTCTTTCAGTTTGATGGCTGTTGTTTATTATGTCTTTTGTGTCTTGAGATCTATTTGATACTTTTTAGATTGAAAACCTATTTATCTTGATGTCTTAATTCTATTTTACTTTATACTTCTAATTTATTATCTTTATGTTATTTGAAAGTTAATATAGTAGAAAAAATAATATATTACTTTGAAATATATTATATTATTGAATTAATTTTTTTTTCAAGAGATTGTATTGTTCATAGGTCTTCTCTTTGAATAGAATAGATTACATATTCATATCTAAACTGATTCATTACTTGATAAAGTGAATTTCTAAAATTATAATGGAATATGTTATACTTGATAGCTTATTTTTTATTTCTCAGAACATTTAAAAAATCCATCACCTCTTTAAAATCATAATTAAACTTTTAGAATGTTACTATTAGACTGGTACAACTCCAACTTAATCTTAGTAATAGGCAAAAAAGTTGATTAGTTGATGGTACAATTTTCATCATCAACTGTCTCCTTTTTAGGTGCCTTAGTAGCCATGAAATTTCTTTCACAATCAAAGAAAATCATGATGGGATTTGTGTAAGGAACTTTAGTGGCTTAGCTATTTCTAAGTGCATCCTTTGCCTTGGATACTATTAGCCTACTCTCAACCAAGACTATTACGACTATGTCAAATGGTGTGTCAAGTGTTAATAACATGCTAACTTGCACCACATTCCAAATCATTCCCTTCAAGTTACTAAGGACTTATGGCCTTTATCTCAATGGGGATTAGATCTCATCGGTGAGATTAACTTGCACTCTTCACAAATACATAATTCTATCTTCACTAAATGGGTGGAGGTTATTCCTCTCATCTCAACCAAAGCCAACAAGATTTTTGACTTCATCAATCATTATATCATATATAGCTTCGATGTTTCTCACAAAATCATCACTAATAATGATAAGTCATTTATAAACAAGATAGTGTGCAAGCTTTGTTACACTTTTGGCATTAAATTAATCTTTTTATCTCCATACTACCCACAAGATAATGGATAGGCTGAAGCCTCTAACAAGACCATTAATAAAATCCTCACCAAAGTGGTCAATAAATCTAGTAAGGATTGGCACTTACACATTCTTTTTCCTTATGAGCATATCAAACCAACATTTGAACCCCTACAGGTGTCACCCCTTTCTCACTTGTCGATGGCAAAGAGTATATCTTGCCTTTCAAAGTGAAAATTCCCTCTCTTTGTATTTCCCTAAAGGATATCATCTCTAAAGAGGATTATCATCAAGAATGCCTATCCCAACTTGAGTTACTTGATGAATCTTATTTGACTTCTCTTAACCATCTTCATGTCTATCAAGAGTGAATCAAATGTGACTATAACTAACACCTAAAAGAATGAGAATTCAACATTTGTGACCTTGTCTTAAAGTAAAATCAACACATAACTAACATGTAAAGAAATAAGCAGGGCAAGTTTGTTCCTAATTCACTTGGACCATTTATCATCATGCATGAGTCTGGGACTTGCCATTTATCATCTCTTAAAGGAAAGCCAAAACTTGAGCCCCTCAATGATTTAAATTTGCATTTTTTCTTTTGTTAAAACAAGATCTAAATCACCTTATGTCTAACTTAAGTTCATCTCTTGTTTTACAAACTTATCAACTTCATCTTCTTATTTTAGGAAAAATAATTAAAACAAATAATTATGTTATTATTCATCAAAGTTTTAACCTAATCTTAAGCATGGGTACCATGGCTCTACCCATGGCATGATTCTCATGGATACTTTCCACCCCTTATAGGGTAGATCCCCATGGTTGTTGTCTCTTTAACCTCTATCACCCATCATTTAACCTTCTTATGCTATGGTTTTGCCTTCATAAAGGAAAACCTTGGACTTATATAAGCTAGTCCATGTCTAAAACAAAAATAAATATATTATGGGTCATATATTAACCTATAGACTAATCTCTTGAAGGACAGGTGCCAAAATAATTTAGAATTGCTCAAAAATATAGATTTCTCCCTTGAAGGACAACTATCAAAATCAAACAAATCCAAAACCTAGACCACTCCCTTGAAGGATGTCTAAGTCAAAATTTTGTCAAAAATAAATCACATAGAAGCTTCCCATATTGATCATCTTCCCCAACCTATCAACCAAAAAAGCATCAAAAGACCCTAAATCAAAAATAAAAAATAAAAATATATCCCAAAGAAAGCTCCTTGCATTGATTAAATTTTACAAAACATTAGTAGACTTCCCACATTGATTAGTCTACACCAAAATAAGACATGGACTTGCCTATAATGGCTCTTAGGTAACCTATAGAAGGGGTAAGCCATCCCCACAAAAAGGTTACACTACCCTCCATTCACCTATCTACAAAATATCACCCTTTTTCTCCGTCTCAATCAAGGGATTTTGAACTTACTTGGCACAACGTGATCAAGTCACTTATTTAATAAACTAACACTAATGACAAGTAGGCAAGGGGCTTATGTACATAAGCCTACCTATTATGGTTATGGTCTTTGCCAATGAGAGAATTTAATCTCCTTCTTCTAATTTCATGATTACTTGTTGAAAAAATCATGAAGGCATGTGTCCTACATTTTTGAGTCATTGTATCCTCATTCACCTTTACCTTTCACATATAGCATTTCAACCAAAACAATCTAT
Source organism: Torreya grandis (assembly GCA_037957365.1). NCBI lineage: Eukaryota > Viridiplantae > Streptophyta > Pinopsida > Cupressales > Taxaceae > Torreya > Torreya grandis. Next base: position 3,248,626 of record JARHVA010001043.1, read on the forward strand.
ATGTTGAAGTTACATCTATCAAAATCATCTAACTCATTACAAATATAAAATCACATCATAAAGAATTTAGTTGTTTTGTTATGTACATTTTATTTTATCATTAAAACGACATTAAAGCAACCATAAACACATAGGAGAACACCTTATTCTCCACCAACCCATAAACCAAATCACCTCAAACTTGGTCATTTTGGCCTATGATTCATACTTTTTGTGACAACCTTACCTTGGTCATTTTGGCCTATCATTCATACTTGTTAACTTGATAAATGCATGTTACTTTTATGTACAACCCTTTAGGCTAATCAAAACAAAACCCCTTGCAGTCCTGACACCTATGACCATTTTGTCTTCTCAAGATCACATCCTACTTTTGGATCTCTAAGAACACATACACCTCAACTAGGAGACTTGATTTTATAGGTGTACCCCATATCATCTAATCTTAATGTTATGGCCTAGTTACCTTGTCACTTATCCTTATAGTGCAAACCTCTTTACAAACTACTTTAAATATGACAGCGTATTTTATGCATGATTTATGATATCATAATTAGTTGGATTATTTAAACTCATTTGCATTTAAATTCAAAACCAATTAACCAAACTTATCACCAAATTATCTACTTATCAAACCTGAACCTGACTCTATTTCACCTCATCGATTTCTAGTTTGAGGGGGAATACCTCCTCCCATAGTCATGCCATCCAACTTTCCAAAAACCATTAGTTTTTATTTTGAATCTAGTCAATATAGACTACATAATAAAAAGGGGCATATGTAGACACTAAAAAACTACACCAATGGTACTAGATGTCATAACACACCCCTTTCGACCCCTTGTCCCCCCTTTGGTTAAAACATCTCTTAACCCCCTTAAAGACACGTTTACTCCTACCCACATATAACTAATTATTTATTTAATTAAGCTAATAAACTCCTATTTACACCTCACCTACACGTCACCTTGAGACCAAGTCCCATGCCAACTTACCACCACCTTGCCCTAGGACTAATTCACCTAAGTTCTAATCATATAAGGCCATTTATTTCCCTAACATTTACTCCCTAACCACCTAAGGCCATTTATTTACCTAACATTTACTCCCTAACCTCCCTAGACTATTTATACTTATGTGGCCACACTCTTTTAAACCAACCTGAACCATTTCAAATGGTCATAACTTCCAAAAGTAAGTGCAAAGCACTATTTTTAGTAAGTCATACCTATTAGACCATGACCAATGTTGATCATCCCTTGACTGACGTCGGTTGACCCAGACCATCTACATAGGACCTTTGTCTAAGTGTGAATTATCATTATTGAGAGCTTGTACATAAACTATAGAGTTGAGCCAAAGACTTTTCTAGAGCCATAAAGGAGTTACACCATCGATAAATTCAAGGTTTTGGCATTGTTACATTGCCCAAATTCTTCTAGGTCTCCATCCAAGTTATTTCAACCTACCATCCACTTCCAAGTTAACACTCCTATGTCAGATAAGTATCTATTATTATTTAATCAATTTTAAAGTTACATATCTTAGAATTTGTTTCTTTTATTATCTTCATACCTTCTCCATAGCCAAAACTACCTGTGTTGAAGTTTTGCACTTCAATACTCCTTTACCATCAAATACCCATCATTTTTCCATAATCCTTTTGAGCCTAAAACTATTATCTAGATATTTTTAAGTTTCATTCCAACTCTCATGATCCTATCCCAACCTTTAACGAGCCTAACAACTCTTCAAACCTCATCAAAACCCAACCATTCCATCAAAATCAAAAACTATGTTTTTACACAGTGATCGACATCAGTTTTGCATAATTGACATTGATCCATAGAGACTAACATTATTCTTTATGTAAACTTTATATTCTAAAAAAAAAAATCCAAAAATAACCATTTAAATCTGTCCAAACCCATGTTTCTCAATCTATGTCATAATACAGAACTAGAATACAACAACCAGACCTAACCATTTATCACCTTATTATTTCATTTATGAAAATTAGTTTAGTTTGTTTTAATAGGAATAAAAAAATATTAAATCATTTTATCATTCACTTAAATTACTTTCTCATTTCTTTACCTAATCATTTCTTATCAACATATTTTGGACTTAATTCATTTTTAAAAGTGGGTTGGCAACCATCCGAAGAAGTTTCATAATTCTAAGAGCTAGCATTTGTTAGGAAACCCACTTACCAACCATACTAATTTAAATGTGTTTGAGTCTTATTGATTTACAGGTCATTCCTCCCCAGTCAAAGAGGATTACTCACAACATCTAGATCAATAGAGCACAAAACCATATTCAGGTTCACCTACACCTTCCCCCTTAATTCAGTTTTACTTATTTTCATAAAATAAAAGGAAAATGATCTAAAATGTAGTGAAATGGATTGCTTGATTATATTTTTACTTAAAGATATTATTATGATGCATATCATGCATCTTAGGGTTTTTTATGTTGGGATACTACAAGCTTCACTAATAAGTATACTTAGACATGATACCACTATATTCTTCTTTACTACATGGTTGATACATATATAACATGGTTATATTATCCTTTTGAGGTAAGGTGAATATCACGTTACATTCCACTCACCTCAAGGGGGGGAGGATATCAATAGGGGAATGTCATAGAGATATAAGTCCACATACAAAAAATTGGAGAAATTGGTAGAATTTGATACAATTTATATGCTTTAGATAGTATTTTATGTATTTGGCATTAATTTTAATGTATTTGGGATAAATGTTTTTAGATTTTTCACAAATATTACACGTAATTTATATATCAGTTGTTACATTTTGAGAAATACTTTAGCTTGATACACATTTGAGGTGCATATGCCTTGAAAAATCACCAAACCACACACACACACACACACACACACACACACACACACACACACACATATTCAAATTATAAAAATATTCATGCAACAACCTTACCAAGATGCATCATTGAGATTTTTTATACTATAAAAAAGGGCACCATTGAGTAGTGTAATCAATATTTAGTGGACTTGGCACTACTTATATTATTTTGGGTTGATATAGTTACATTATTTGACTCAGGTGAGATTCATGAGATTATGTTCATATTTAAGTTTTATGATTGGGATTTAGTTATCTTAATAGACTTGGCACAACTAATCCTTACATCATATTTGGGGCATGATCACCCTCCAATTACCCTCTTCACATATCTAAGGTTTAGTTTTTAAAATCTCTCTCATGTTTCAGCTAGGAGGCATCATTACTGTTGACCAAATTTTGACCCCAAGTAAAAATAAGTCAAAATCTCTAAATTAAAACTTTTATATACTATTCATATGTATTTTTTATGTTCTAAAATGGTCTTACAGTGTCCCATATGGTCATGTTTATCCTTCCTTAACCTTGTCGAAGTTCTAGTCTTATGAACACTTATTTAGTCCAAGAGATCAATAACAAGGTATTGTTATGTCAAAATTGTTCAAAGGTTTAATATATTTACAAGCCATTAAAAAAGGCTATTTTAATTTCATTAATGTCATCCTATCATGCTCTAACCTTTATTTGACTCAAAATGAAAAAAATCACAATTTGGCCACCTTTTGGCCCATATAGAGGAATAGGATGTACCACATCAAGAATATATTTCTCAAAGTGATTAAAAATGACCCTAGTGTCAAGGAGAGGTTGTATACTGTTCATTGTCAATTAGGTACTAACAAACTTGTAGTTTCAACCTTCTAAATAGAAAAATTAACATTTTCAAACACTTTTGGGCACTTGTATGGCCTTGGAAGATCAGTTGTCAATTGGAAATGGTTTAGAAGTGTCCCTTGGGACCCCTCACATCATTTACAATATTTTTACCAAGTTTCAATTTGAAATGATAATACATACACCTTTAATCCTCCATCGCTACTTTCACAAGCTTAGAAAGGCAAAATTAAAGTGGATGGTATGGCCAGGAGAGAGAGAATTAGGATCTAAATTTTTGTCTATTATTAGGGGTCCTAATGAGATTAAAATTAGTAAAATTGGATTGTATAATTATGGCCAAATATTTATTAACAATCACTAAGAGTGACAATAGATCACTATGGCCTATCTATCCTAGAGGGGTTTGTTCTTGCACCAGTTTATCCAGATAAGAAAGTGATGGAGAGGAAATGAATTTTAGGGTGGTTTTTAGAGGTATTAGATCTCATTTAATGGTGTTTTTATAAATTTAATCATCCCCATGAAGTACTTTCACTTGATGAAAGGTCTTGGTATATAGGTTATTCTAGTGAATCCTATTGCAAGTTTGGTTTTCTCTTCATGATGGTCACTCTCAGAGGTTTATAACACTCCACCACTGATGAAAAATACTTAAAATCCATTAAATTCATGTTTTTTTTTAAATGGCTCTCTTTCTACATAATATCTAAGTGACTTGCTTCTTGAGAGTTCATTTTGGTTTGAATGTAAATAAGTAACATAATTCTCCATAAAATAAAGACACTTTTGAGCTATTGGTTTGTTTAAGAATGGGGAACATGATCCAAATTTGTATCTTGAGCAAGTTCATGAAGTGGATTAAGCACTTACGGGCCTATAAGTCTATCAACATGTGTTAAGGGACCCAAATCCATGTTAAGAAGGTATGGATAACATGGAGAGGTAAGTGAAACCTCATACAAACTCAAAAATTTCATCAAAATCATGATGCACCATCAAGAGACCCCACATTCTGTACATAGTTTGTACAGCCAAAGGTTAGGTGTGAAGGGGTGAATAATGTTTGGAAAAAGGTCTCCATGAATATTGAAAAAGAGACAGAGGATACAAGCTTCTCAAGGAAAAGTAATACAATGCAGGTTGGTGAGAAACAAGAGATTTGCTTTCAAAAGTGTGCTTACAATCATAAGCACCTACAAGTTTGTACAAGCTTCTAGTGTGAGCTAAAGATGAAATGCATGGTCTTGAGCTTTGTGACACATTAATAAGTCTTATTAGGATGTATATAAATACTTTACAAGTTTGATGAGTTAAATAACTCAAAAGAGCTTGAACGTAATTATGTGGACCTAAATAGCCCATAGTGACCTACAAGCCCTTATCTTGTAGGTCCAAACCTTAGACCAAATTCAATGTCAAAATAATACAAAGTAAGTCTTAATCCTAAATAACCTAAAATTTATTACATCCAAATAGTATTGTAAGTTATTTAAGCCACTAGGTCACTTGTAAGTGGAAGGTGACAATGAATTGAGTCAACACAAAAAATATTCATCTACAATATAGTCTATATAAGCTGCTAGGGTGAATTTAAAGTGACATGAGACCTTGTCTTAGGCTCTATAATACCTTGATGTTAGGAACTCTTTTGACTTGGATACCTTTAAGATCAATGGTAAGTGAGAAGAGACTAGTTTCAAAACCTTAACACAATCAATAATCCTAGTGAGCACCTATAGGTGGTTATAAGGGGGATGAATTGGTTTCAAACCTAAAATAGAGACAAAACATGTTTGAAAGATGTTTTAAAAATAAAATTAAACTAAAAAATAAGACAAAACCATTGGGGAATCACTGAGGTGAGAAGGTAAGGTCTAGGTTTCACAAGTATACAGTCAGAACACAGTCATATCTCCAACACCACCTACAGGCATACCTGGATAGGCTAGTTCATGAACTATTGAAGGGGAACATAAGTGTATAAGATGTTTATACAATGATTTTTTGGGACCTAAATAAATTTCATGAACCTATTATATGGTTATGATGTGAAAAATGAGATCCAAACTCATGAGAGAAGGCAGTCATGGTCTCGAAGACCACCTATAGACTGCATAACATAGACTAGTCTAAGGTGTATTTAATGAGATTTGGTAGAGATGTTTGAAGGGGGTTTTAAAACTAAATGGGAAATTCAAACAATATTAATGAACCTTATATGGGTTAATGACACAAATAAGAGGTCTAAAAATAAATAATACATAGTCAAATAGCCTCAAATACAACACCTAAAGGATGTTAAAGAGATGGCTAGTGTTGAACCTAAATGAAGATAACAGAACATGTATGAGGAAGTGTTTGAAAAAAAAATTACTACTAAAACTAAATAAAAAATCAAAGTAGGGTTAGTGACAAAGAGTGAGGTTCAAAACACCCAAGATAGATAGATTTTCTAATAAACACCTACAAGTGGCTAAGAAAGCAAACAAGCCTCAGGCCTAAAGGGAGGAAGACAAAGGTTTAAAAGGTAATTTGAGCCTAATCCAATAATAGAAATAGGGTATTGATAGATATTTATCTAAGAGAAGAGGTCCTAAAATACCAAACATAATCAAGTGACCTTTAAAGGTCACTTACAGGATACATAAGCAAAAAATGGTCTTGGGCCTAAGTAGGGAGAAAAGTGCATGTGATAGACTCTAAAGTATAAATTATATTGATAAAAAGGTCATAGGTTCATGAGACCAAGGGGAAAAAATAATAAATTTGACTAAAATGAGTCTAAACCTCATACACAGTCTAAGAGCTAACTCTCATGCAATCATTAGCAGGCTATACCTAGTCTTGAGGGAAATTGGCATTTGAAGGCTTTATAGGCCTGATCATGATCTAAAAATTGGAAAAAAAGTGTCATTATGAATTTAAAAATACCTCCATGGTCTCCTTTAGGTCAGATAAATAGTGGAAGTACTCATTATTTTATCTTAGACCTTGCCCACTCCTTGGGCAAGGGACAATCAAGAGACTTAGGGGTCTACTTGAGCTAAAACAGCATGAAACAAGTTAACAAATCATATGAAGAGACTCTGATATAGTGAAAGGTCATAGTATAGGACTCCATAAATTATTAGGTGGAAATAAACCTCAGTGTTCACTCCAAGGCCCTTTAGGGTTAGTAAAGAGACGACAGACTATTAAACCCCATACCCTAACCAATGTACCCTGAGCATAAATAAGGGGAATGAATACTTGTAAATAATTTGGAATCATGGAGAGGGTTTTTACATAGGTTTTTGAGCCTATCACAATAGTTTAAATAAGTTTCAATACCCAAAACTCAAAGTAGAGTTCTCTTTAAGCCCAAGAACCCTAAGCAAGCCATTCAAATAGCAACTTTAGATGCTCATACTGCTGATCATACTTTGCTTTTGATTATGAGGATTTTTTAATATTTTAAGGGGTATACTAATATTTTTTTAAGTGGAAGGATGTCATTTAATGATCTCATCTTTATTAACAATTGTTAATACACCAGATAGGTCTAAAACCCCTCTTAAACCCTAATAGTGACCAGTCATGGGAAAAAGATCTCAAATGCACATAAAATTAAACAATTTGAATCTAAAACCTCTTTTATGTTGTTGATTACTCTAAGGAGGTTCTGAACATGTAGTTCACTTATATGGACTACTATACAGACTACCCAAAATATCCTATTTTTACATGTTTTTTATGTTTTCAGGTGTTCTAAGAAGGGGAGAGCTTCCCAATAATGGGATGAGGTAATTTGGGATTTTTAATAGATTTTTAATTCTAAAAAAAATCACAAAAAATTATGGAGATGATCAAACAAGGCCCATTTTTCAAGGTAGTCTCAAATAGGCTCAAAATGAGACTAGGTGGTAAATCCATTTCTTGGTTTGCATGCCTATAGGGTCCCAGGACCTCAAATTTGACATGGATGTTGGTGATTCCTATGGAAAATAAATCAATCACTTTTGGGTTATTTCACATGTGTGGCAGAAGTCTAGAGAAATAAAATAAGGTTCAAATCAAGGAGGCCTAATTAAGGACTAATTCAAGAGAGATAGAGGTAGAAAAACTCGGTTTACACTAAGAGTCTAAAAATTAAATTTGACAAGGAGATATAAGGAAATACAGGGTCCTATAATATTCCCTTATTTTGTCAATATCCCACGTACAATTCCCACACAATGAGATTTATAAGAAAAAAAGGTTATAAGGAAACTAGGGCTATCTAAAGCTTAAGGAGCAAAAAGAGTTCTTGGGAGATAGTCCAAGAACCAAAATGGTTTTTTTAAGACTTTATAACATATTTTATGACCATTAATCTGGTTTATACTATTTTAATAATATGCATTTGAGTTTTACACCACTTGGACTAATCTAGGCATGGGAAATGGAGAGTTACAAGACACCTATGCATATAACTGATGGAATGACAAGTAAAATGAGTTTCTTAAGGAATGGAATATGTTCAATGGGTTTTTTTAGATAATTTTAAGGTGAATCCATGGTTTTAATGTCCATTTTCCACTACTTTCATGCAAATAAAGGCAGTTTCTAAGATGCTAGTTAAGGTATCAATCCAAGTTGTAACTCCTGCACCACTTGGAAGGATGGAGTATCTTCAGGGGGTCAACACATGACATGGTAGACTTGATAGACTATTTCATAATTCTTTATTTATTTATAACTAGTTTTCTTATTCTTGGCACTTGTCACTCCTCTACTACACCCCTCTCTATCTCTTGACCATTCTCTATAAGAGCAACCATTTTTTGCTAAGTTTGGGATCCACACATTAATCCATGCCAAAATTGAGACTTGTACTTGCCTATAAAATTGAATTCAATTTTGATTTTCTAATTATATCTTGTAAAGATTGATTTTGAGGATGTTTTATTGATGAATGTTTAGTGATAGTCATATCCTTTACATTTGTCCTTCGTGTTTCATGCCTTATGCAGGTTTGCTTCCTTTTATAGGTCATATGAAGTGTTCTAATTTGTTTCATTATTTAGATAATTTATAGATCATTAGCTTTTTCATTATCACCTCTTGATTAATCATCCTATTACTCATGCAATCATCTTAACCTTTATATTGAAACACTGGTGTGATAAGGTATGTTTAGCGTAGCATAATCAGATTATAAGTTGACATTTAATATTACATTTTCAACAAGCTATGGATTTCATGTTTAGTGCATCAACTTCAAGTTATTTGGTTAGATTATTACTCTTATTTCCCTTTTCCATGTTGAAGCAAGTGGTGTAGTATTAGTCTAGGTGTTGTATTTTTAGAGCTAGCCCAAAATTTAGAGGTTTGACTCAGTTAGAGGTCACCCACAACATAGATTCAATCCCATTGCATAGATCAATTTTATAGGGATTGAATCACCCTCTCGTAGGGTGTAATTTTGAGCTATAATAATTTTATCATGATCGGTGGGACTCAAAATATAAGAGGCTATCCAAGATAGATGTTGGTCTTGGCATTATTATAGTAGTAACAAACTTCTTTATGTATCATTTGGAGACTCCAAAAGGTTTTGAACTCCTAGTCATTGACTAGTAAACCTAATTTCATGCCAAAAGTGACCACAACATCAGAAACAAAAGGTATCCCATTTTAATTCCTTGAATTACCTTTGTATTCGTATAAGAGAAAGAGATTTCTTCACACTCTCCCATACACTCAGTCACCTAGAAGGAGGATCTTTATTCTAGATTATCCAAGATCTCCTAAAGATGATAACATGGCCAGAAATCTATCTTTTTTTGTCTTCAATGGAGATTATCCTTTGAATCTTCAATAATATGATGATATTCCAATGGTTGTCCTCAAAAACATGCCTTACTTTAATGGATAGACTTCTCCTACCCCCATTAAACATATTAGAGACATAGCCAACTTTTACAACATTTACAACATCACACAAGAGAATGTAGAAACTAGGTTACTGGCAATCAATTTTCAAGTCAAAGCTTTGGAATGGTATAGGACATTAGGACCAAATTGAATTGACTCATGGGATGATTTGGGAGATAAATTGAGCAAGAGGTTTGAAGACAAAAGCGACCATTTGTCCTTGGCCAAAAAATTGACTATCATAAATAGATCCCCTTATGAATCCATGAAATATTTCAATGCTAAGTTTCAAAAAACACGGGATAGGATTCCAATTCTAGTAAAACCCACACTAAACTATGTTTTTCTCTACTATCTCAAGGCCTCGAATAGTGATATTGGTGTTGTGATTCAATCAATGGGTGGGAATACTCTACCAAATACATATGACATTACCATACTAGCTAGAAAACTTGATCCTAAACATCCTATCCATTTGTTTCCTGATGTGAAATATCCCATACCCACTATTGCTCCTATCCCTACACCCAAACACAAATAAACTACCCTAGTAAAAAAAAATAAGAAAAAAGAAGAAAATTTGATTATGACTCTTAGATAAGAAATCTAAGATCTTAAGAGGCATAAACAATAGTAGAAATGGAGGTTTTATAAGGGTCATTTCTAGCCTTACCAATCCTATGAAGCTCCTAGACAACCTTTTCCATGCCAATATCATGGACAAGGGTAACTAACTCAAGTAAGGAAGCCTAATGGACAAAATCACAATGTTCTTTCTACTTCCAAGGTACTTTAACCTATTCAAAACAATATTGTACAATATAATGGAGATCAACCTTCATGGAAACAACCTCATGACCCTTCCACTTATGCAAATTAAGCATTCAATCAAGCATGTATGGCTCAATGGGTAATAATGCCTTTCATGACTCAAGAAGATATCCTTAATGGAGGAGAGACTAATGAAGGGGATACTCAATCTAATGTTGCCATGCTGAACTAATATCAAGAGGACTCATGTGTTGTCAACTTCCAAGGAAATCTCAATGTTGATCCAAGTTCTATAGTTGCCAATACAAGGTCAAAGAATAGATATTTTGAAGAAGTTCAAAGAATAAGTAGTGGTCCAAATGTAAGCTCTAAATCATACCAAGGATAAGGTACACAAAATGTGGCCTCCATGAATCAAACAAGGGTGTCATTTGCCAAGTCCCTATGGGTATTGAAATAGATAAGTTGGGAATCTTATTGATATTATTGTGGAATACCAATAAATTAAAAAGAAATTGGTATAGAATGAACCGAACATAATTAAAACTTTGCAACTATCAAAATAATTTATATATAATAGTAAATAGACTATGATACCATAATAGACAAATGAAAATTATTATAACAAATCAAGTTCTAAAGAAGTAGAGTTTTGAAACTTCAAAATGACAATATCATTCCACTATGTAATAATGTGTTGGTGCACTAAATCTAGTTATAACATATATTTACAAGCCTTAAATATTCTCTATGTTAGTGTTTTTTCTGCCTCTTTTTGTCATGGATGTTCTTTATATTTTGTATTGTACTTATATGAATTAATAAATAAGAATAGAATTTATAATTTGATGAGCATGTTCTTGACTTTTGTTATATTTCTTGTCAAATTCACAACAATAAAGTTAATATACATTGGAAACACAAAAGAAAAGTATTTTTATATAATAAAATGGGTGCATAGAAAGAGAGGAATAAAATTAAGAAAAATCATATCATGAAATAGCATATTTGGTAAATAAGTTTTACAAATTGTAATTAAGAAATTAAACACTATAAATGTGTGTTACTTATCCTTGGTTGTGAAGCTATTAAAAAGCATGCAAGGTTTACACTGTTTTAGAAAGTATGAAAAAAAGTGAATGGCATCCACTGCCCAATTGCATAAAAAAGGTTCTAGCAATAATGTATTGGAACAAAAGATAAAAATGTCAAATTGAAATTATCACCAAACAAAGTTGCATACATCAATCCATATTTATTTTTTGTTGATAGTATTAAATGCATAGATTAGATTTCATAGTTGTATGGTTATATTTAAAAAATTTGTTACTTTGTATGGTTAGATTTGAAATTTTTGATATAAAAAATAATTTTTTGAAATAAATTGTATTTGATAGGTGTAATTTTGAGTAGACCATTTTAAAAATTATAAATTAACTATATATTTTATGTAAAATAGATAATATTTCCTTCTTTACTATGAAATATACTAGGATTTAAATGAAAATATTGAATAAACTCATGTCATTGTCATTAATAGATTTAAAATGTGTAGTGTTACTTATCAAATACAAAACTATATAAGGGCAATCAAATTTATAAAAAGAAACTTGTGTTAAAAACAATGTTATTAAAAAGAAAACTTGTGTTAAAAATCATGTTATAAATAATTAAATATAATGTTGAGTAGTAGTATTTCATGCTCATCCTCAGTCTCGTGTCTTTACCAATAATAATGACTTGTGTTGGCACTTGTCATTTAAGCCTTTGTGCTAGCTACATGCCACCTCTACTGATAACTACTCATATAATTTCATCGCTTGGGCACTTCTATACGAGCTCCTTTGCTACTTCATTGGCCATTCATCTACAACAATGTCATCTACTTCAACATTGTGTGTGTGTGTGTGTGTGTGTGTGTGTGTGTGTGTGTGTGTGTGTGTGTGTGTGTGTGTGTGTGTGTGTGTGTGTGTGTGTGTGTATTTATATATTTATATATTTATGATGAAAATGAGTTGTATAAGAATATAAAGAAAATATAAAAAAATTCATCTATGAAAAGAATATAAATGGTATGCTAAGCTAAGACTTTAAAATCATTGCTCAATCTTTGTTTGTATGTAAATGCAAATGATAAGATATTAATAGATTTTTAGGAAAAATAAGTATTTTAATATATTTTATTTTATTTTTATTTTAGCCTATCATTTTACTATTTTATTTTCTTTTAAATTTATTTATTTTTCCATTTATAATGACTGATTAAAATAAAATATATTTAACATTTTTTTTGTTTCAAATATTTCAAGAAAAAAAGAATTGATTGAGATTTAACATTGTTATGTCCATATTAACATATAAATTGGTATTAAATACTAATTAAAAAATGTAAAAATTTAAAAATAGTCGCTAAAGCTCAAGATAAATTTAGGGGAAGTAACTAAAAGAAATAAATAATTAAAAAATAGGCATCAAAAATATTTAGGTGAATAAACAAGCATTTGAAGGTAATTATATTGGATAATATGGTAATGTTAATATATTAATATCTAAAATGTGAATGAATAAGAGGAAGGGAATTGTACCACGATTTATTTTTACATTAATGTTCAACATCTCATTTTATATTTAGATTTTGTGTGTAATTTAGAAGACTCATTTAAATAGAATTGGCTTTTTCTAACTCCGAAGAGAGTAATACATGCGATGAATTATTTATGGGAAAAAATTGTTGTGTGTTGATTGGATGTAGTTCCCCTTGTTTCTTTTAAGCTAGTTGAAAATTGCAAGAAAACATTTTCCAAGTTTTGGTACCCTTTGATGCCCCAATATTTCTAGTGACAATGATAGCAATTCCCATAGTTTTTTTGGCTCCATATTGCTTATAAAGTAATCCTTCATAATCACAAAAAGAAAAATAATTTAATTAAATATTTTCCCAAGTGTAAATAGGGAATAGAAAATATGTATTACATTTTAAATTAGAACTAGATTATTTCTTCCTTTTAAGCATACAGTCAAGGTGAAATTAGAAATTTTCTTCTACTATTATTGGCATCTTCAGTACACTATCTTGATTTGTTGAGATTGTCAATCCAAATTTCATTTGGTTTGACTGATTCATCATTATCATTATGATGTCATGTCCAATGTGCATGCATGGCATTATCAATTCTTAGTTTACCATGTCCAAAGATTGCTCCATGAAATGCAGACCATTGAGGCTTTAGGTCAATAAACCTATAATCAATCCAACAAAAGTCTTGTAATTATTGGACTAATCATTGAATAATATGAGAAATAAGATAGTAAAGTAAATAAGGCTACTCAATGCTTGAATAGACTTATCAGGGATAATCAAAAGATTCAATAACTAGACAAAAAAATTCTCATCTCTCTATCTAGCATTCACTTGCCCCCCCAAACATGCTCAACCAAAAAATATCATGTTTCATTTAAATTAATTTCTACATGCTAATGAATAACTGTAATAGAATAAGTTGAAACTATGCACATTGATTCATTTATTAAAACAAGGTGATAAGGCTAATCAAGACCTTGAATTTTTATTGAGCTTACCATGAAGCAAGACCTTCATGGTTTCCTCCATCACCTACAATGATATGTAGAGCACCACAAGAATTAACATCTCTCATGTAGACACGGGTCTGAAACAATATAAACCAGTTAGTAATTTTGGGCAACAAAGTGTACAATGGCATGGAAATAAAATAAGTAGGGTTTATGTACTTATAGAGAATTTATAAGCATGTACATGCCATATAAGTATAATATCACCTTTTGCATTGTAAATAAATGGCTCCATGGCTTCCATCATGGCATCACCTTCACCTTGATGAGCAGTATTACTATTATACCAAGGTGCATGGAACAACACTATAATCCAAGCTGTTTTCACCCTATACACCCTTGAAAGGTCAGCCTAAAATTCACAAGATTTAGAGTTTTAAGTAATTTTTAAGTGAAAATGTTTCTATCTACAATTTTGTAATGGAAGCCACCAATATTATATAACCTAAGTAGGTGACAAAAAAATTAGAACAAATATACCTAAAGCCATTGATAGTGGTCTAAATTCTCATTGTAGTCAGTATAGGAACCAAGCATAACAATGTGTACTCCAGAAACTTCAAATGGATAATAAAGGTTTGAACTTGAACCACTTCCCTCGAATGACATATACCATCGTGCATTGTATTCTTTAAATGGATGCATAAAAAAAAGGATATTTTCTTTCTCTTGATTTCCTTGTGTGACCATCTATGGCCTTGTGTTGGAAATGTGTTATACAGGTAGAATAAAGATGTTTATCCTTCCTTGCTATGGACTATGTTCACTCTCTTATAGGCTATTGCTTTGTCTTTCTACTGTTGCTATGTTTTCCCCTTTTCTATGAACTGTTACTCATTCTCTCTATTTTCCCTATTTGTTGTTGCCTATTCTCTCTGACTACTCATGTGTGTCTCTATCTTCTTCTACTCTCATTACCCTTTATTTAATTTTGCCTTCTACTAACATCTATCTCACCTACTTCCTCCTTTGCCACCCATCTTCCAAATGGGTTTTAAATTTGAAAGGGGCTGTAATAAATGACTGTAGTTGTTAATGGTTCATAGGTGGCTGTAGGAGGTCAAAATAAAAATATTTTAACACTTCCCCTTATTTTTGACCTTCCTATCATGGTCAGCTAAACTTTTATTAGCCTCCAAAACTTCCTTATAACTTCTCTCTAACTTCCCAAATGCTTCTACATTATTTTTATGCATGTCTAGAGCTTCATTACTAAAGTTCATAGCTAGACTGAATCAGTCCATAGTTTTGTTCATAGATTCCATAGATGTCCTGATGGAGTTCGTAGATTTGTTGTAGGAGTTCGTAGATGTACTAATGGAGTCTATAGATTTATTGATGGAGTTCATATTTTTTTTGATGGAGTCCATAGATTTATTAATGGAGTTCATAGATTTGTTATAGGAGTCCATAGATGTACTGATGGAGTTCATAGATTTTCTAATGGAGTCCATAGTTTTTCTGATGGAGTCCATAGATTTTATGATGGAGTCCATAGTTTTTATGATGGAGTCTGTAGTTTTGTTGTAGGAGTCTAGAGCTATATTATTTGAGTCTATAGCTCTGCTATAAGACTTCAAAGCTATCATAACACTATGTAGGCCTAATACTACTACATTTATGACTCCTAACCTTCCTTTTAAATTCATGAATGTGTATTTATACAAAGGCTTAGTGAAAATATTAGCTAGCTATTGATCAAACTTATAAAAGCTAAGATCTATGACATGATTTTCAACTAACTCATGAATGAAGTGATACATAATTGCAATGTTTTTGCTCCTTCCATGAAATACAAGGTTCTTTGACAATGCTATGGCTGATACATTGTCATAATAGAATGTAGAAGCTCCTTGTTACTCCTCATTAAAACTATAAATTATCCTTCTCAACCATATAGCCTGAGATGTTGTTGTATTGGCTGCTATATACTCCACTTCAACTATAAAAAGTGACACTATCGATTATTTATTTGAAGCCCAAGATATGGCTCCTAAACCAAAATGAAATACATACCTCAAAGTGCTCTTTCAATCATCAAAACTACTTGCCCAATCATTTTTCATGTAACCAACATGTTGAAACTCATCTACTGTTGCATATAAAATACCATAATCCCTTGTTCCATTCATGTACCTCAATATCCTCTTGCCAGCTTGCCAATGTGTCTCCTTTGATATTTCCATGCATATTGATATGAGGCTAACTGCATACATGATGTCTAGCCTAATTGTATTCAAATACATTAGGATTCCCACTAGACTCTTATAGCATGTGGGGTCTACTTTGTTGCTGCTATCATCTTTGCACAACTTAAGACTTGTCTCCACTAGAGTGAACACAAGCTTGTTGTCTAGCATCTTGAACCTATCTAAAATCTCCTTTGCATACTTAGATTGTCATATGAATATGTCTTCATCCATTTTTATTGATTTCTATCCTAAGAAAGTACTTGAAGAAGCCCAAATTAGTCATTTCAAATTAATTTTTCATGGCTATTTTGAAATCTCCAATGGACTGATTTGCATTGTTGGTGAATATTAGATTATCCACATACAATACAAAAATTAACATACCTTCCTTACATTATTTGATGTATAGTGTGGGCTCACTTGTACTCTTGCTAAAACTGTTACTCAACAAGTATGAGTCTATACAACTATACCATGATCTTGGGGCTTGCTTGAGCCCATACAATGCCTTTTTCAACCTATACACTTTGTTCTCATGCTTAAGAATATCATATTCATGTGGTTTTCCCACATAGACCTCTTTTTCTAGCACTCCATTCAATACTTCTGACTTCACATCCTTTTGATGCACCTTCCTCTTGTGTTGGGCAGCAATGGCTATGATTGTCCTTATAGTTTCTAGCCTTGATATGGGTGCAAACATTTCATTATAATCACATCTAAGCCTTTGCTTGTATCCCTTCACCACTAGCCTTACCTTATGCCTCTCTATCTTGCCTTTAGGAGAAGTTTTTGTTTTATATACCCACTTAACTCCTATGATCTCTTTTCCTTTTGGTAGGTCAACTAACTCCCATGTATCATTTCTCTCTATGGCATGCATTTCTTCATCCATAGCCTCACACCACTTGTTATCCTTGACTAATTTTTCAAAGTAGATTAGACAAACTAATAGAAAGAGTGTATAATTCATTGTTTCATCCTCATTTTTCTCATACCTTGACTAGTCATAGACTTCTTTCAAGCTTCTTATCCTTACTTGGTGTTGATTTGAGTTGGAGGAGGAGGATGTAGACTCTTAAATAACTCCTTGACCTCCATGATGGCTTTTGCCACTAGATGAATCAACCCTGTGTGAAATAGGGATCCAAGTAGGTGCATTTATGGCTATACCACCTACTATTTTAGATTCAATAAAGGGTCCACCAACCCTTGTTTCAATATGTTCTTCTCCTTATCTCTCTTCCCAAGCTTCATGCTCAATGAATTGAACATCTCAGTTGATTATGAGATCTTTGGTGATGGGATTGTATAGCCGATATGCCTTTGGTTGGTCACTATACCTTATATAAATACACTTCTCACCTTTTTCATCCCATTTTGTTATTATTTTCTTGGGCACGTGTGTATATGCCACACAACCAAACATTCCAAGGTGTTCAACATTTGGTTTTTGATTGCTCCATGCTTCTTGAGGGATCACATCCCTTACACTTTCATTGGATAAATGTTCAAAAAGTACATGGTTTTTGCTACATCCTCAACACAAAAATCATTAGGCAAACCTTTTGCCTTTAGTATGTTCCTTGCCATCTCTTGGATGGTCCTATTCTTCCTCTCAACCACACCATTTTGCTGTGGTGTATACCTGGCTGTAAATTTTTTCTTTATGCCATTATCCTTGAAAAAATTCATGAACTCATTGGAGATATATTATCCCCCTCTATCCATCCTTAAAATATTGATGTAGTGGCCACTTTTATTCTCCACAATGGCCTTGAAATGCTTGAAGGTCTCAAATGCTTCCGATTTTTTCTTCAAGAAATACACCCATATCTTTCAATTATATTCATCTATGAATGTCTTGAAATATACATTATTGGATAGAGTGGGGGTCTTCATTGGACCACACAAGTCTAAATCTATCAACTCTACAGGATCTCTAGCTCTCCATGCCTTACCCATGAGAAATTCATTCCTATGTTGCTTCCCTAATATGCATCCTTCACACACCTTGTTTGGTTGTTTTATAAGGGGAAACACCTTCACCATGTTCTTATTATGAATAAATTTCAACCCTTAAAAGCTCAAATTCCCATACCTTAGATGCCAAAGAGTAGGCTCATCTACCATCACTATTTTTAATGTTGTTATGAGCTCACTTTATATTCTCAATAGAAATATCTGATTGCTTGCCATCTTGATTATTATTATCTTTCTATTGCAACCACTTCTATAAAAGATGATACACTCACCATTCTCAAATCTGACCTTATACCCCTTTTGCACAAGCTATCCAATGCTGATAAGGTTATGTTTCAACCTGAGTACATAGTAAATATCATGAATTTGCCTATTGTCACCTTGCTTGGTGTGGATTGAAATACAACCCTTACCCATGACATGAACCTTATCATTATTTCTCATCTTCACCTCTAATTTTATTGACTCATCTATGTGGTTGAACATCTCTTTGTTCCCACTCATGTAGTTACTACAACCACTATCCAAGCATGATGTCTCCTTGCCACTTTGCTCAGCAATGTTACATGTTATAAATAATCTTCCTCCTTTCTCATTCCTATTAGGTTTAGCATCTTGTGTATGAGTGAAATTAGAATTCTACATATTCATGTTATACTCCTTTCTACACTCACTAGCATAATGGCCATACCTCTTGCAATAGTAACATTGGATGCTATATTTATTGTACCTTTATGTAGAACCACGTCTAGAAGTGTTATTGCTCCTTGTTCTTCCTCTTCCATGTGAATTTTGATGGCTATGTCTTCCACCTTCTTGACTACTACAAGTTCTTCCTCTACCTATAGTGTTTGATCCTCTCCCCTTTCCTTTCACATGTACATTGGTCTTGAATGCTTGTTTATGGGAGGAGGTGGCTGACCTATTCAATCTTTGTTCATGGGTTTGTAAAGAACCCATTAACTCATCAACTATCATTTGCCTCAAATCCTTTGACTCTTTTATAACAACCACTATAGGGTCAAATCTAATTGGAAAGCTCCTCAACACCTTCTTAATGATCCTATGATATTTAAGGGTATCACTACATGTCTTCATTTGATTTACTATGTTCATAGTTCTTGTGAAGAAGTCATTGATTGACTCATTCTCCTTCATTTTTAGGGTCTCAAAGTCTCTTCTTAAGAACTACAACTTGACAAGATTCACCTTGTCACTCTCTTGATATGAAATTTACAAGATATCACATGCTTGTTTGGAATGGATAGCTACTGATATCCTAGGAAAAACTGAGTCAACCAAAGCCATTTGTATATAAATGAGGGCCTTAGCATCCTTTCTTGTATTCTCCTTCAATGAATTCTTTTGTGCTTGGGTTAAGGCATTGAACACTGCCATGTTTGCAACCTCATTGTACGTAGCTTCAACTAACTCCCACATCTCTTGAGAGTTGAATATAGTTTTCATTTTGATGCTCCACACATCATAATTTTTGCCATCAAACATAGGGGGCTACTACCAAGACTCTAAACTCCTTGTTGCCATGTCTGAATGCACTCACAACCTAGCTTCCCTTTACCAAAAGATCTGATACCAGTTGTTGTAAATATGTTACAACACTATTGTCTGTACAAGTAGAAGAAATATGCTACTCCTTCTTCTTTGCTATGGATTGTTTTCACTCTCTTATAGGAAGTTGCTCTATTTTTTCTACTGCTGCTCTATTTTCCCCTTTTCTATGGACTGTTACTCATTCTCTCTATTTTCCCCTATTTTTTGCTACATATTCTCTCTAACTACTCTTGGGTGCCTCTATCTTCTTCTTCTCTCATTCCCCTTTATTTCATTTTGTCTTCTACTGATAGCTATCTTAACTACTTCCTCCTTTGCCACCCATCCTCCAAATGAGTTCTAAATTTGAAATTTGAAAGGGGTTGTAATAAATGACTGCAGTTGTTAATGGTTTATAGGTGGTTATAAGAGATCAAAATAATAATATTTTAACACCTTAAACTTTCCAAAGGCTCCACTAGACATTTAAATGAATCCCAAAAAGACTTCTAGTAATCAACATATGATAAATCACCTAGCAAAAGGTGAACATCATACTTGTATTGTTGAATGTGTTCTAATGTTAAAGATGTTCATCTTGTTTGGCCAAGATCACCTGTAGTAAACATAAATAATTCAATTGGTAAATAGTAGATCATTTAAAATGAAAAAAAATGTCAAAACCTAAGTGAAGTTAAAGATTTAAAAAATAAGGTAAGATAACCTTAAAAGTAATAGAAGAAAACACAGGAAAAGAATCGTAAGATGAAAACACAAAAACTACCGAAATGGTAAGAGATACAAAGATAAGAAAAATAGTTTTTTGTTACTTCCTTGCCATAAATTTCAATAATTTTCACATTTGAGATTAGGGAATAAGCATGAATTCTCACCAATAATAGAAAAAGTAATTGTAAATTGTGATGGTGGAGTCTTGAAACTACACTCTACTCCATATCCTCCACAATGATAAAAATAAGTTTTATTAGCCTCCAGTGGTCCAATAACAACATGTTATATCTTACTAGATCTATATAAAACATAGGAATATGAATCACTATCCTCTTCTGATGATAAAGTGTATATCCCTAGGGTAGTTCCATATTCAACCATTGAAGGTGAATTAACACCATTTATGATCCACGTGATCCGTATATGGTTAGCTTCAGCTAAAAAAATGTGTACCTACAAAGGGAAAATTCAAGAAGACTCTTAGTAAATCAATCCATATTTAAAATCAGAAAGCAACCACACCTCCTAGTTCCATATCAGTTAGCACAACACCAATTTATCATGAGAGCTAAAGGTGAAGGGGTTTGACATGATATTTCTTCGACACCATAACCAAAACTCTTGAAGACTAAAAGAGGCATGTAAGTTTGAGTATTGTTAACAATATTTATTAATAAAGTAATATGATTCTTTTTTATTTGATATTGTTTTTATTATAAGGATGAAAATATGAGGATCTAAACAAAAACATATTTAAAATCCCAATCAATAGTGTTAGACAAGTCCACCAGTGAAATATGCTTCCATGTTAAAATTCTAGAAGATTAATAAATTCATACACAAATAAAACAAATTTAGTTATGGTAACATTCGGTTCATCAAAAGTGCAAACAATCAAGGCTACCAAAGTAAATAAGTGAGAAAACATCTGAAGTCCAAATCCTACTTGACAATAAATAAATAAAAATCTTTCCACCACATAGGAACTAAAGTAGTTGCAAACTATCATCACACTGGAGTTAAATTCATTTCTTCACTTTTTGTTTTGCTTAGAAAGGTTGGTAAATTCCCTCAAAATATGCATATGATATAAAGTGTATACATGGCCTATCACTTACATGGCTTGAAACTAGGATGACTGATATCAATAAAATGCAGAGAACAATCATGCCATTTTAAGGATGCAACTTGTAGTAAACTTAGCTTTGCAGTATAAGTGTTGCAAATGAGCTATACACAATATAAGAAAATAAACATCTAAATAAGGATGAGAGATAACCATAGATTTATACTCAAACATGAAAAAACAAAAATATAATAAATATAAATTAAAGCTACATTCATTGCTAATACATCTGAACTAGATGTCCCAAATTCCATAGTTGACGAGGGCCAAATCTTCTAGCAGTTTCTATTTAAAACCCAATAAATCCAAAATAGCTTTATAAAGAGAGGCTTTGGATTCTTAATCAACATAAATTTTTAATCTTTTTGGCTAGATAAACACACATACCAAATAGAGAAGAATTGAAAGCCTACCCAAAGCAAAATACAAGACAAAGCACGATTATAGAGGATAAGAATCCTAACAAAAAAGGCTTATGTGAACTTTTAAAGAGCTTTAATGTTTAGATTTATGGAATTATAGCCTTCCATAGGAGGCTTAAGTGTTTGAAAAAGTGAATAGCTCCATCCCTACCTTGGGTTTTATATTTGTTTACTAAGAAATGATAAATTCACCATAATCCAACACAACCATAGGTTTGGAGCCATAACCATAGGAGATCTCCTTAATTACATTAAGAGCTAAATAAAATAAAAATGGTGGGCCTCCATTTCTAGGATGGAAATGGGGAATCCATGAGTAAACTCTTTAAACTAACTTTTCTCTACCAAATCCTACAACACACACTAAAAAAACCCACAAATAACTTCTAATATGTGCAAATGCACGTGATTGTCTTTCTACTCAGCTGTTACATGCCAAAAATGACTTTCCAGTTACAAATGAATTTTGAATAACCCCATATAATGATTTCACGTGAATAATATATATGAAATTACAAAACATAATATGAAATTATTACAATATGAACTCACTGATTAATACATTAGGGGTTGATATTTAGGAGGGGATAATTGACCATAAGGAAAGAAATGATAAGATATATATCATCACATTCAAGGATATTTAACTATTTTATTTAAAATCAAAGAGGAAAAGGAAACAATACTCCAAGGTGAATCACTGGTAATGAAGAAAATTGGATTGTTCATCAACAAACTTGGTACTTAAAGAAAAACTTAGGAATAACTTTGAAAGGTTGACTCTGCTCATTTTTGTAAAGATTAAAGATAAAATATTGAATACTCACCCACTCAATAAATTTACTATGACCATGACTAAAATAAAACTCACAATCACATACTGTTGCAAGCCCTAACTATTATCAAATGATTCCATAGTTTCCTCAAAATTAGAGTTTGTTATCTAGATTATCAAGAAATATGGGACTGCCACACTCTACTAACCAATATATAGTAACTATAATGATAATGCATAACATAATAGTAGTTTACTCACATCTATTAAGTCAAGTTATGTAAACTATATCCAACATAATGTGTTTACTACACCTTTAACAACATCATGCATTTTGTGTTCTTGAATATCTAAAAATGTAATTGTCATGGGCGGATCATAAAAATGTAATGATACTAATCCCCCTAATTAATAGTAACTACAAAAGTATTATGTTGAGAGATTTTTGTAGACGGTTATTTTTATGACATCATCTATTTATACTTTAATAACATCTTTCCAATTTCCACCAAAAAAATGGAGTTAAATACTAGGTTTTATAATTTTTGTTAAAAAATGCACAAGTTAACTATTAGAAAATTTCAAATATTTTAATGTATAAAAAATAAAGAATTTTTATTGGTGGAGAATGCATAGTTTAATGGAAATTTAGAGGAAATTTATTCCTTTAGTTCCCTTTGAGACTAATAAATCAAATAACTCAGAATGTTAAAGCTTTTTATATACCTACTCCTATACATCAAGTGGCACAAACTAGTGGTAGTGTTTTGGCTCCTAAAGTTATCATCTCTCCTATGAGTATTGTGGATCAAATGAAGAAGGTTCATGTAAGCATTCAAATATGGAAAACACTATTCATACCTGGTCAATTACATTTTCTCCAAAATGATCTCTCAAAACTCAATGCATCATCTAGGCAACCTAGTAAAAGAGGGGAAGTTTTGACCAATGAAGTGAAGACCAACGATGGGCAGCCAATAAAAACTAAAGGAAAGGATAAACCTACTCCATTCTACCTCTTTAATATCATTGGATATGCATTGGTTTATAATTATCTAATTTATATTAGAGAAAGTAGCTCAGTCATGTCAAAACAAGTAACGAATAAGCTAAAATTGAAGTATAAACTAAATTCAAAGGGAGAACTAAAACTTGATGGATCAACTACCAAAATAGTTGGCATGATCAAAGGTTTGCAATTAAATCTTCATGCTTGTCACAATTTATCTATCTCTCAAGATATAGTGGTTGTTGATGTGCCACCTCACTTTTCTCTTTGCTTGTCAGGAGACTTCATCACCAAGATTGGAGGGTACTTAACTTCAGATTAGTCGTATATGGCATTTAGGACTAGATATGGTGATAAGGTGACTATCAAATATAAACCTTTAGCCAATTTTCATGTGGAACCTTATGTATCAAGTTTATCTAACATGAATTGCACTATTATTGATGAGGGAGATCAAGCTAATGATTAAGAACCAATTGCACCTTTGGATGGCATACCTAATCTTTTTATAGATGAGTGGGGGGGGGGGGGGGGGGGGGGGGGGGGAATCATGAGTTTGATCCATATAGAGGATTTGAAGAATCTGATCTTGGGTTATATTTTTTACATGAGTAAGGTATAATAATATCTTATCTTTCAAAGACTAGTGATGATGGTGATGGTTTGTGGAAAATGTTCTTTGATGGATCAAGGAGTAAGAATGGTGTAGGTGATGGTATGATGCTTGTTTCTCCATCAAATGAAAGGTACTACTCAAATATTAGGTTCCAATTAATTTTTTCTTGAAATTCAATAGAATATGAGGCTCTCATTCATGGGCTTCAATGGGCAAAGAAGAGAGGTATTAAGTAAGTTTAAGACATTGGAGATAGTGAACTAGTTATGCATCAAATAAAAGATAAGAGTGCATCAAAAAATACCTTTTTAAAGTCCTAAAAGGATAGAGTATGGGACCTTATTGAATATTTTGAAGACTTTTACATCAAATTAGTGCTAATGGAAGAAAATTAACATGTTAATAGGTTGGCTTTAGTTAGATAATAATTTGATATTCCAAATGATATAAAGAGTCTAAAATTGTAATCATACATCATGGTAGTTGAAAGGCCTTCCATACTAAAAATTATGAAAATTGGCAAGTGTTTGAAAGTGACAAACAAATATCATGTTTCTTATAACATGAGGCTGAGTTCTCTTTTAAAAATCAATCCAAATTGTAACATCAGTATGGATAAAAAATTATACAACTAAGATCTTGCAAGCTACCTAAAGGGTTGGTGACTCTTGAAAGTATATTCAATGAAAGTGATCAAATGAGGAAAGACAAAGTAAGAATCTCCATAAAGTAAGAGAATCATGAGATAGTAACCATTTTAAAAGACAAGTTACTCAATTTTGGGAAGGTATGTACACAATAAGAAAAGGCAACATTCATTGAGTTATGTAGAGAATTTTTATATGTCTTTGTTTGGGAGTATAGTGGCCTCAAATGATTTGATCCTTTATTATCTCAAAACACTATATAACTTGATTCCAATGCTAAACATGTGAGATAAATACAAATAAAATTCAATCCTAGAGTGGAGATTCTCATGAGAAAGGAACTCACTAATTTGTTATAGTCAAAGATTATCTTTCCTATCAAACATTCTTCATGGGTTTTCAATCTTGTACATGTGAGAAATAAGAGTGGTGAAATCAGGTTGTGTGTGGATTTTAGAGACTTGAATAGAGTCTCATTGAAGGATCACTATCCCCTACCTTAAATGGAACAAATACTTCAAGTGGTGATTGGTTATTGACATTTCTCACTCTCAAATGGCTATTTGAGGTATAACCAAGTTTTAGTCAAAGAGGAATATCAATACAAGATAACTTTTACTACAAATAGGGAACATATTCCTATAAGAGAATGCCATTTGGGATGTAGGTGATACATTCAAAAGGGCCATGGACATGGATTTCCAAGGTTTCATAAATGATAAAGTGTTGATATACCTTGAAGACATAATTGTTTTCTCCAAGAATGCAAGTGATCATTTGAATCACCTAAGGTAGATTTCTTAAAGGTGTAGGAAATATGGGGTGTCTCTCAACCCAAATAAGTCTATGTTTATTATTCATTAAGGTAAGTTAATCGGACACATTATTTCTAAGGATGTACTTGTCATTGATCCTAATAGGGTTGAAACCATTCTATCTTGATCACTACCTAAGCATAATAAAGATTTGCAAAGTTTTCTTGAGAATATTAACTTTATGAGATGGTTCATACCTAGATTTGACACTCTTGTGAAGCCAATAATAATCATGTTGAAGAAACACTAAGATTTCCAATGTATCAAATAAGGGAAGCCCTATTTTGAGGCCATTTCTTAAGTAACTACACTAATTAATCTTGATTTATATAAGGATTTATTCTTTTGATAATATTGATACAATATCTTCCATGTTGATGCAACAAAATGTTGAAGGACTTGAATAGCCCATAACCTATTTTAGTCAAGGACTTAAAGACTATGAATAAAAGAATACCTATGTTGAGAAGCAAGTGTTAGTTGTGATAATAAGTCTCAATAATTTCATACATATGGTGTCTAATAACAATATTCATGTGATGGTCTCTCACCCAAGCATAAGATACTTCTTCTTGAATAAAGATTTGAATGAAAAGAGAGTTGGGTGGATAACTAAAGTGATGGAATATGATGTAGAGATCAAGGCCACCAAGCTTATAATAGGAATATGACTATGTGAATACCTAGCATCATACTTTAAAAAGAATAAGAAGTGGTTTTGGCATTTCAAGAAGATCCTAGTACATCTACAACTTCATCTCCTCCAAGTTGGACACAAGAAATGGTGAGATTCCTTCAAATAGGTGAGTATCCTAGAGGTTTAAATCAAGCAAAAAGGAGATAATTTAGATTGAAAATAATCCTTTATGTCCTTATCTATGGATTCCTCTTTAGGAAAGATGTAAATGGGGTGTTACTTAGGTGTGTTGAAATAAACAAAGTTGAAAAACTTCTTGAACAATCCCATGATGGACCAGCAAGAGGTCACTTTGCACCTAGAACTACAACTGCAAAAATAATGAGGGCTAGTTACTATTGGCCTAACCTATTCAAATATGTTTATGCTTGGGTTAGAAAGTGTCAAAAATGTGTGATTTTTAAAGGTAAACAAATACTTGCATCCCTTCCTATTCATCCAATTTATGTTGAATGACCATTTATGCAATGGGGACTTGATTTCATTGGAATGATTAATCCTCCATCTAGTGGTGCTCACAAATGGGTCCTTACATCCACGGACTATTTCACAAGGTGGGTAGAAGTAGTGGATCTCAAGGAGAATAATAAAACTTTAGTTCTTGACTTCAATGAGAGCATAGTAACAAGGTTTGTAGTACCTACAACTATAATTTATAATAATGCCATGGATTTTAGTGGAGTGAGAACAATGAAATGGGATCTACAACATGGAATGTATTTGAGTACCTCTTCAAATTTTTACCCTCAAAGAAATGGGTTATCTGAGTCTACTAAAAAGAATTCAACCAAAATTGTGAAGATAACTATAGAGGACAATCAAAGAGTTTGGCATATTAAATTGAATACAACCCTTTAGGCTAATAGGATCACTCCCAGGGTTGCCAATTATAATTATTATATATGTTTGTCTATGGGAGAGAAGCTAGGTTACCTATTTCACTTGAGTTACCAACCATTGAATTGGCACATCAGCTTGAGAGGATGGAGAATGATCCTATAGAGATACGATGGGCATAACTAATGACCCTAGAAGAAATAAGAAATCAAGCCATGCTCACCTTGGAAAGTCACCAAGCACAAGTGAACAAGAACTTTGACAAGAGATCCATATCAATAATATATTGATAAGGATATCTTGTCTTAAAGTGGCATGATGATAAAGCCAAACTTGGTAAGCATGATAGAGTTTACAAAGTACTACACTATGAAAGTATAGGGAAACTTCAACCAAGTAGAAATCTCTCTATATGGGGCCATATCGATGCAAGCAAGACAAAAGTGTTGCTTGACAACAAATTTGGCTTATTCACCAAATTAGGTAGGTAAGTCCTTTGGAATGTGTCATTCATTCCTAAATGCTTCCTTCATGTCATCATACCACAACCTCATCTTGAGATTAAAAGTCAGAGTAATATAAATAAGGCATGTAAACACTTTGTAGCACTATATAGGGGACTTGTTCTCAGGTGGGTATACCCACTTCAATTTTCTAGAGGTGTAATTAGGTACACCAATTTCATTAAACACCATTAATAAAAGGAATACACCCCACAGGAACCTATGGTTAGGTATCTGATGAGCCTTCCCTATGTCTATTATAATCTTATTGGCAAAATACATTACTCAATTATATTTTATACCCTCAGTTACCTGGTGAACAACATATAGGTGGGCCATGTTCACCTCCTTCCATATATCATTGCCACCAAATTTTTTCATGATGATGCATGTAGATACTCAGAGGGTGGGATATTGTAATTTATTTATATGCATGGCGTGGCCTTGTTTCTGTATTCTAGTGTTGTAGCAGTATTTTCTTTTTTTTCTAAGTGCTCTAAATCAAATTCAAGGTTTATGCTAGAGCACTACAAATTTGATACCTTGTAAATTATTTTAGCCATGATTTTCATCTGGCACCCAAAAAAGTAGATACAATATTCATTTATGTGAAAAATTAGAAACTTGATCACCTCTATAGGTTTCCTAAAATAAGGAAGGTTGAAAAGTTGAAAGAGCCTCGCAGATTCCACGTCATTGAATATTTACAAATCATAGACTAATTCACTCTTGGTATTTTGGTGCTTAATTATGTAATCATTTTGAATCTCAACCTCATTTCTAGGTTGGTATTGGTTATAGTCAAAGATAGTATAGGTGGGAACATTTGATACCCAATTTTCTATGTGCAACATTATTTTTGGGTACTACATCTCCTCGATTAGTAATGGTGGAGGTGGGGGTACTTAGGATTATTTCTTAGTTTAGCACTCCATCCCTTTTACTTTACCTTTTGTGCACTCCCTTTCTTCTTTAGGGTTTTCCTCCCTCATTATCATTATTTCCCCATTAACACTTAGCTCCTCATCTTTTGAAATAACTAGTAGTGGCTTACTTCATTGGGCCTTTTTATTAGGCCACATCACCTTTTGTGAGTCCTAAAGGTTGAGGTGCAACCTTCCAATGTTCCCAAATGAATACATTTTTTGTTGTTGTAAGTGTCCTGGCCCTCCTCTTTGATGTTTGTTAATGGTGGATGCCTTTTTATGCAACCTACAATTCAATAATTTCTCTATATTCTTTCAGTTTAGCTAACTCTAGATGTTCATTTAGGCAAAAACACACTCTCAATGATTAATGAATAACTGGGAATTGATACGTTACACTTGTCTTTAAATCTCCTGAATCTAGTTATTCACTCTTCAGCTCTATAAAATCATACTCATAACAAAGGTAAAATTTAAAATGAACTACTAAATGTATTTTATAGGTTCAAGGGGGTAGATTGAATTTACTACCCCCCTCTTAGACCATACTTCTTACAACAAATGAGATTAATTATATTTCCATGATGCGATGTTGGCACACTTGTGATTACCACTACCACTTAATATTAATGTCATGTCTTATCTTGTGCTTTTCTCAAAGTGCATGATAGTTGTAGGAGTATTTGACTATTCATACCACGAGAATATTCACACCATAAGTGAGAATCATTACTGATCAAAATATGATTATGGTTATGTGCCACATCTTGCATAGTTTTTTATCCTTATACACCTTTGATTGCACATCTCCATATCTGCACTTATCCTTATGGACCATTTCCTAGCATTTCCATGTAACACCCCTTACGCTACACTAATCATGCTTCATGGTCCTCTACGAGAACATAAGTATCAAGCTTTAAAAAAAATCAAAATAATAAAAAGGGGTAGGTAACTAAGGTAACACTTTAATTAAAATAAGAAATCCTAAACTAATGGCATATGCCTTATTGGTACAACTAATTAAAAAACTCAGGATGAAAAATACAACCATAATTGGATACCATTGTAATGACCAAGAAGAAATTGGCCATCCAATATTTTCAAATGACAAATGCCAGTTAGATGAATACTATGAACAATAAAGCGAACATCCTAGTAAACACAGATCTCCTAGAGTGGCGCACGAACTTGGAGTCATAGAGTAAGACTTGTATTCTTGGTGTAAATTCCTTATGTTTGAGGTGGCAATCATGCCATGCCTTCTATTTTTGTTTCTACAAATCTTGACTCTAATGATCAAGAAAACATGCTTCATCTAATTGTAACAAGGCATCTAGATATGCTTTTAATTATTGTTCATCATCTATTCATCCAATGTGCACAATACAAAGAGAAAGAACTGATAACTCAATAAAAAAATGGATTTTTTAGCAAACATGAGATTGAATGGTGTACTTTTATTGAGGCACTTGTAAGTTATCCAGTAGGCCCAAATAACTACAAACACCCAATCATCTCAGTCAGTGCATATAATATTTCATTTTTTATGAGAGTTGTGCCCAAAATTTTGTTGAATGCCTTAAGAATTTCATTAGCATGGGAATAATATGGCATGGTATTGTGATGGATAATCATAAAGCTAGCTAATAATACTTGGATAGTATCATTGAGTAAGTGTGTTCCTTAGTCACTAGTAAAACTTAGTGGATAACCAAACCTTGTGATTATATGTTCTTAGATGAAGTGTGTTGTAGTTACTATAGTATAATCACGTGCTGGTGTGGCTTCAACCCAATGTGTGAGATAATTGGTTGTTGTAATGACATAGTGTGAACTAGTATGTCATCTGACTGGGTCGATGGGGCCAATAAATTCAATGTCCCATTTTTTAAATGGTTTCTATGATAGAATAGTATGTAAGTTAATTTCATCCCAAAAATTTGGTTTCCCCACATGATGGAATATATCACATTGACATGCATGTAGCTTTGCATCTTAGAAAAGTGTAGGCCACTATAAACTAGCTAATAAAACTTTGTGTGTTGTATCTTTACCTACATAATATCCTCTATCAATACCTTTGTGGGGTTTGCATAGCACATCATGTGCTCGTGTTTCATGACATAGCATAAAAGGACTTCATCTCAACCAAGATTATAGAGGTCACCTCCAATGAGCTAGAATGATGTAGCACAAACAACTAGTTGCTTCTTAGCCTACATACTTAAATGGTTTGGAGATGTTCCAATAGTTAAAAATGTGTATATGTCTTCTAACTCCTTAGTAACATGTGAAATGCAAAAAAATTATACATCAAGTAGGTCATCTTTGATGGCACGCATTGGTTCACCATGATCAGTTCTTGAGAGATGGTTAGGACCATAATTGGACTTATCAGGCTTGACCATCATGGAGAACTAGATTTCTTAGAGTAACATGATCCATAGGTAAATTTACCATGTAAAATGGTTTTATTAACTAGGTACTTCAATGTTTCATAGTCTATGTAGAACACAAAATGAATTGTCAACATATATTATCGAACCTTTTTTAGAGTATAAACAATGAAGAGTGTTTCATGCTCCATGGTGGTATAATTACTCTAGGCCAAAGTAAGCTTTCTACTTGAAAATTAAATAGGGTGATCTAGATTAACTTATATAAGCTATGTAAGTATCACACCAATGACCATACCCGAAGCATCAACATGGACATGAAATGGTTTATGTTCAATCAAGGAACTAGAGAACTGGTATAGTGATGAGATTTTTTTCAAGGCTAAAAAAGCTTCTTGTCATGAGAAAGTCTAATTTAAGTGTTCATCATATTTCAAGATTTCCTCTAGTGGTATGATAATCCTTGCATAACTCCAGATGAATTTTTTATAGAACCCAATATGATCTAGAAAGGCACAAACCTCACATTGGTTAGTTAGTGCTGGAAGATGGAGGATGACGTCAACCTTAGTGGGGTCCACCAGAATTCCATCTTGGCATATAATGTGATGAAGAATAATGTTGAATGCAGTAGTTAAAAAGACACTTTTTCAAGCTAAGAGAGATTTGAAGCATTTTGCATCACTCAAGCATAAGCATAAGATTAGAATAGTGATCTTTTACCAAGCCATATATTATATAATCATCTAAATAAACCTAAAGAAACTTATGGATGAAGTCTTTAAAGGCCTCAATGGCTATTTTAAATAATACAATGGTGCATTATTGAACCCAAACAATTTGATGGTATATGTAAAAGACCCCCACTTAATGGAAAATATAGTCTTATGTCTATCCTCCTCTATGATCTAGACTTGATGATGTCCATAAAACCCATCTATGAAGGTGTAAATTTCACACCCACTAACACCTTCAAGGATTTATTCTATGAAAGGCATTGGGAAAGGATTAGTAATGCAATATGAATTAAGTATTTGACAATCTACGTAAATTATAATGTGCCCATATTTTTTTATACTTGTCACCATGGGGATGACCCATTCAGACTCATCGATATGATTAATAACTCATGTGCACAACATATTACCAATTTCTTATTTAAAGATTCATTCAATAGGGTCATTTCTTGATTGGGCGAGCACCTTCAACCAGTTTGATATGTATTTGACCTAAGGATGAGTGAACATCCTTCATCTCACTATAATTCTTGGGAAAGACATTTTGATATTCCTTCAACAGCTTGAACACTTTGGATATCTCAAGATCAGACCACTAATTACCCATAATAGCCATCTTTGGTGCATTTTCCATCCCAATGTTTCATTGTATGGTTTTTAGTGGTTCCAAGTATAGGTGGTGTGTATCGAGAATAGTGTCATGAACAATTCTAGCACCATAATCCTTGAGGACATACAAATTATTGGTCAATGGGTTAGGCTATTTAGATCCTTCACCTTCATCAACATGGAACACAAGTTTTTGCTTTCCTTTTTAAATTTATTCATGTTGTGAATGGTTGATGATAGGTTCTAGTGTGGAGGATGATTGCTCAATTAGGTCACTAAAAATGACTAATCCTTATTTTGACACGTCATGTATATTTCATAGCCAATCTTTGATGGGGTTGGGGTCACCAATAACATCTCAATGCATTACTTGTAGTGTGAGGTGTAAATCCATCCTTATAGATGAATAAGATAACATCAAGACCATGTTATTTTTTAACAAATGCCAAAAATGGGTACTTAGATGGTGCTCATCATGAACATACCATGCTCTGGCCTAGGTGTGTAAGGTACCATAAAATGAATGAACCCAAAGATATTTTGGTAATAAATATTTATCGCCCAACCATATTACCTCATAGGCTTCTAGGTGTGGTTCTAGTGCTTGGACCCCACTATAGCTGGTTATCATTATGAAACTAGTGATGTAAATCAAAACATACTTGGTCATAATGAAAGAGATGTTCATGATGAGTTCATCACCACCTCATTGTCATGTCATCTATAAGGTGAACCATTGAGTGCATACAATCAACATCAGAGTTGTAGAAAGATTCTAGTCACTAGACAAAGTCATGGACTTCCATTTATCCATGAAACTATAGAGCTTCATCATACCTTTCAAGTGGTGTAACCACAAATAGTCCTTGCATGACTTATCTAATGACAACACAAATACACCTGGGTTATTAGAAGTTGACAAGATAAATCGGTGCAACATGTCTTCACAACTTCAAATAGCATCACACACTCTCCCAATAAGGTTGTAGTCCCCTTAGGCCCAAAAATCATAGGCATTACTCATAGTATTATAAAGGGACTTTGTATTCATCCATCATAGGATACCATCAAGAGTAGGATAATGGCACTTATTACCTTGAGTTATGATGTTATGGATATGATTAATTTCCTCATCTACACTAACAAGTTTTACATACAGAGGTTCATGTGCTTGGTCTAACAAGATAATTATGCACTGATCAGTATTTTCAATGATGATATATCTCTTTTTGAAAATTAAATTAGCATTGTTGGCATAACACTAAGGACAACCCAATAGGGCTAGAAAGTCATCAGCCTTAGCCAATTCTAGAACTTCAAAGTCAACCTTGAAAAGTACCCCAAGGATATCGATAGTTGAATTTTTAAGAATGCCAATTAGAAAAGCATGGGTATTATTAGCCATAAACAATACATGAGGTGATGGTTTTAAAGTTAGGCTAACAATATTTCACCATGTATCTTTTGTGAAGACATTGACCTTAGTGTGAGTATCAACTAAAATGTCTCAGATCAACCATCGATTAATGGAAACATTCACCAATTTTTTCTTATCCTCTTGTAGGATAGGAGGAATAGGAGTATCTTGTCATCAAGAATGGTTTACTTTATGATATTTAGTTGGCCTTGGTGTTTGATGTTTAATCTAATTACTTAAGTATGGGATAATATCTTCTTCCAATATGTGCTTGCAAAGCTCTTGAAATTCATCCCACACCGTGTCTTGATGTCCAGTGGCCTTCTGCATATCAACACAATAGGTGGCATCACGGTCTATAAGAAATTGAATTTTCCATTGTAATTCATATACCAAATTCATAGTATCTTGGAGCACTTTTTTTTTAAAGCATCACGATACCTAGTTGCACAAGGTTATTTACACTATACCTTCTTAATGGGTGTAATAGACGTAGACTAAAACTGTCTACTATTGCATGTTTGATATTAACCTATTAGGTTGTTGGAGTGATAGAGTGCAGTTTCTAGTGTGGCTTCTCTATGTGTATCATACTATAACCCTTTTCATTTCTTTTTTTTGTGATGGATGTGTACAAATCAGGGCATTTCTAAAACTGGTGCTCCTTTTTACAAAAAAACACATGTTGGATAGACTAGACAATTTTGCTAGTAGTGATCCAAAGACCCACATTTATATCACATCCATGGTGGAAAACCTCCACCTTCACATCCCCATCCTCAGCCTCATCCATGATATCCACTATTATCTTGATTATTTTAAATATAAGTTTGACACATACCACACATGTGCACCTCATGTATATCATTAATAAAATGATAGTCATTAGTGTCATGGGTATATACATCACATATCTTGTAGTAATTAGACATTTTATATTGTGTATCCCTTTATAATAGAGGAAAATATCAAACATCATGTTCTTCATGGAAAATTTCACAAGATTACTTTAGTACAACATGAATGTTCTTTCAAGGATAATTGTTTTTATTATGACCCTCAAACTCATAATTGATACACCATAGAATGTTGCGAGTGTCATGATCATTGTTTGTAATCAAATTTTCTAATTGTGATGATATTAAAGCTATTTGAGATTTCATAAAGGGACTAATTCTAGAATTTATACTACCAACAACTTCAATGTGGAGGGTAGATTTTAGGGCCTCACATGGACTGGTAAAGGTCTTATAAGATAATGTCCATATAAAGGGAAGTAACAAACCACCCATAAACCACTAAGAATACTAAGTGACATTAATTTTGAATGATAACTTACATAGGAGTGTCTCGAATCATTCATTGTACTTGTACACACTTTTAGTTAACTCTTATTTTATATCCTTCACCATAATAATACTTTATTGTTCAAATTATAGAATATATAAATCTTGAATAAATGTTATCTTGAGATAGTCATAATCAATTAATTCTTGTTGAGAGTCGTACTTCTTATACCATTTGTGTGTTCTTTCTAGAAGTGTAGTTACAAATTATGTTATTTTTTGCTTAGAGGAGGTTATGCAGTGTTCTCTCCAGATAATTTCACACTAATGAACATGCTCTACAAAATTCTCTATGCCTTGATATTCTATTAAATGAAGCATCATTTCATAATACATAGTAGGTGGTTGAGGTACTTGAAATGGTGGTTACTGAGAACTTTCAAGTCATGTTCTTGGGAGTGAAGTCCACCACTTCCTACTGCTCCATCTCGTAATCCACCATTCATTCTTCCACCTAGTCCACCTATCATGCCTCCAAAAATAACTGAGACACTTGAGATGTTGGTAATGGTATCAAGTTGATTTATTATACTTAGACCAATACTTTTTCCACTACTTATGTCAGGTCCACCAAGCATACCAAGTTGGGTCATGAAACTATCTTGAATAGGAAAATAAAGAGTTAATATGTTATGGTCTAAAACTTTCTCAACTAAAGGTTCTCTTAAAAATTTAATCTCTAACTCTATACTATCTATATCCTAGATATGTATTATTAATTCATCAAGCTCAAAATCATGAGATCACACTATGATTGGGGAACTAGGTTCATTTATTTTGGGTTCTTCAGTCTCCACTACCTAGCTATTTTTTTCCACATATAACAAAGCTGGAATTAGTCATGATTTGAAATTTAGTGATTCCTCTTTGTTTTCTTCCATTTCCATATGTGTAATGAATCGTTACACCAAAACATCAAGGTATTAGTGAAATCCACTCATCAGGATCATAACATCCCACCATGCTTCCGAATCCCAGACTATATGATATATTTGTGCCCATACACTAGGATCCCTCACATATATGAGCCTTAAATGAACACTATCATGTTGACGTAGCCACCTAATCTATGACTTAAACCTAGGTCGAGGTTATGATTCCAAATGTTATGATCCACACTTATAATAATTAGAAATAATGCATAATATAATGTATATCAACACAACACAATAGATATTGGTAGGCCAAGATGTCCAAATATTCAATATATGTAAAAATAGAATACCCTTAAGGTAGAGAAACACCATACAATACTCCTTTAGAAAGGAATAACTCTGCGATGTCTCTTCAAGGGGACAACCTCCAACATCCTCTTCCAATAGAAGACCTAATGCTTACTTGATTCCTTTATAATGATAATCATATTCTTTATATAGACCTCTATCTAACTAAATATGGATGGGTAACCACATAATCCCAATATAGGATGACCATTATCCAATACTCTAATTCCACAAGCTACTCCATTATCTTAATATATTGGATCCATATAACTAACTAAGGGGGATGTGTACCACATGTTAGCATCTTCATCAACCCATATACATTAATATATCATATCCGTAAGTACATAGCATTCCTTCCCTCCTTGACATGTTTCATCCCCAACACATATGAAAAAACCAAATAATTAGTGTGCTTCATATCATTAAACAATTGTCTCCAAACTCAATAATCTAACCACCCGTATGTGATCCTGGTAGGTGATAGCTTTCCAACCTTATTTCTAAATTTCAATGTGTTAATTTGATTCCATTCATGATCATAACTATACCACCTTTATGTCCATGAATAATTATTCCTCCTTTGATTCCATGTACCATATTCCACTTCACTCCTATGATTCCATTCATGACCATAGTAGTTATTATTCCATGCATAGTCATAGTGATTTCCCCATTGATTCCATGTTCCATAGGTCATTATACTATTCTAATTCCATACCTAACCATAATAGTTTTGCTTTGGCTTCCATGCATAGCCATAATTATTGAAACTCTAATTTCATATATAGCTAAAGTGTTTGTTGTTATGACATTCTCTCACATGGCTCCATGATTGTTTCCTCTCATGATGATGTGGGTATCTATATACCTCAACCTTTTCTAATACTTTGACCTTATCAACCTTTTATGATACTTTGACCTTATCAACCTTTTATGATACCTCTTCCACATTTTGATTTAGTGTTTTATTTGTCTCTTGAGTAGATGAAGAGTTTTTCTTTGCTTTTATTATTTCTTCATTTACGTCTTCATCTTAATCTTTCACATGTTCTTCATCATCTGTTTTAATCTCATCTTCATGATCTACCTTGATTATTCTTTTTCCTTTTCCAACTATGATATCCTATAAAGTCACCTTATTTTCCTTATACCACAACCTCATGAACTTGTTCTAAACATTAATATTGATTGTTCCCAAAGTCTCTAACCATGAATATATAAGAACCATACCCATATCATCCATATCCAAAGCATAAAAATCTGAATGCAAAACATATTTATCCATATTGAGATTCAAATCTTTAAAAACCTAAATATTATGACCATGTATTTGAAACTTTGTGATGTTTCATGCTTGAACATGTAAATATTGAGCCACATCCATGTTGATGAAGTTATACTTGCTACTAGGGTTTACGGACAGAATGACCTTCTTCTTTTGAATGCATCCATGACATTGAAAATTTAACACTGATTTATTTGAAAACAAACTATTCAAATATTTATCATCCAATATTTCTTCTTTTTCTTTGAGATCCTCTACCTCTCTTTTTGCACAATCTTTAGTCTCCTCATCATCATTACACACGATTTTTTCTTCTTCATCACTACTTTCATGTTCTTCCTCATTGTCATTATTTTCTTCTACTAATTTATTTCTTCATGATTTCCATTATTTTATTCATTACCACCCTCGTCATCCTCTTCTTCCTCTTTTGTATTTTATTTTTATTTTATACCCCATCAATCTAGGAAAACCTATTCCATTTCTTTCAATAAAAACTTTCATCATTTTAGTCCCAGCTCATCCCATGAAAGTGCTACAAGATCATAAATGAAATTGTAGAAATATCTTTGCCACCAAATTATTTAAATATTATTCTCTTTAAAAAGGATCTACCATTCTCTAGCATCAATATCATTTTTCCCTAAAAAAACTTGTAACTTCATGATCACGATGGATGGATTTCATTAATGCCTTAAAGTTTTGGTGTAACAGTTTGTGTTACAACCCCTCAAGTTGTACTTATAATAATGTAGTAATTTTTTAAAAAACTAAATACTTTACATTCATTCCATAGAAACATACTTAAAAACTTATCTAAATGATAACTTAGAATAATAACAATTCTAAATTCAAATACTGTAATGTAATATAACTTATTACAACTATAAAGAAAGTAAATATATTTGGGCTCAACCACGACTATTATAATAATAGAGCAATTATTGTTCAAGTATATACAAATATATTAAATTGTATTTCCTTCAGGAAGTCAATCTTAGTACTAGAAATAGATACCATACCCTTTGAAGTTTGAGTCAAACCAACTCATGTATCTTTGACAATCTCAAGTGTGGTCTCCAGGTAAGTAGTATTATTATGGAGAGGGAGAGCATCATCTGAGCACTTTTTCACACCAACTATGGACCAATGATCACCTGCATTAATTCTATCAAAGAATGGACCTCCCTTTATAGATGGATAAATAGTGATGGTGTGAGAAACTAGAGAATAATCAAATACTCAAGTGTGTATGATTTCAAAAACTAAACATGCAATGTATTATATAAAACTTATTCTATTATAAGATATCATACTAATATGTAAATCATACATACCATAAGATAATGTCTCAATATACATTATTTAACCACAAAATTTATACTAATTACATCTTCCTAGCAATCATATCACATCATATACTAAACATAGAAGTAAGCAAAGTATACATTTATTCCATTAACACATAAATAAATATTAGATTATTATCTAACCC
This sequence comes from Torreya grandis, assembly GCA_037957365.1. NCBI lineage: Eukaryota > Viridiplantae > Streptophyta > Pinopsida > Cupressales > Taxaceae > Torreya > Torreya grandis. The sequence goes on from JARHVA010001043.1 coordinate 3,287,959, forward strand.
AAACCAAAAATAATGCCTATAGTTTATACCATCTAGGTAAAATTTACATTAAACTTTAGTTTCTCAACTACTACAATAATAGCTATACTACTATATCTCATGATATCCCATATTATCATAGTCTAATATTCTAAGACATAACTACTAGTTTTCCCGTAATCAGTCATACTAAATAGTCATAAATACATTGAATCATAAACTTTTATTCAAGCAAGTATATATAACAAAGCAAGTCATATAATCACATAAATGTCTAATCTAACATTCATTTACACTCTCAAGATCATATGCATGTATACATGATGTCCTACTAATTTTTATAAAATATATTGTTAGGAATATAGACCACGGAGAAATATTAATGAATTAAACTTGAAAATAAAATGCAAAAAATAAAACACAATAGAGACACAAATTTAACATGGTTCACCCAATATGAACTACGTTCACATAAAAACAACGAGTCATTATTATTATTCATTCCAACAAATGAAGGAAAAAAACCTAAAATATATCCACTACTATTACAATGCCCTCATATCAAAGGGGGTTATATATTAGGGTAAAAATGCATAAACATAATTTCTACCATTAAATCTGTGACCTAGTAGTAAACAACCTAATTTACTATGAAATTTAAATATTTTACAATTCATTTTTAACAAAAACATAGTGGAGGGTGTTACCCCCTCACACTCCATGTAAAGAACCAGGCATTATAATAAGATCAAGATCCACCATCCAATCCATAATGTTCAAGAATAACTAACACACATTTAATCAATCAACAAAGGTGAGAGTATAGACATACAACTATAATATGTACCATCCAAGTATATACATTCAAGCTGAAGTATCTTATGATATCCCAAATTATCATAACTCATTGTGCATGAACACCTTATTCAAACATGAAAAAACAATCTTACACTATAATTATTAAACAAGCAAGTACAGGTTTATACCACTCGACTATATCCTAGATTATAATGCACAATAATAATAAAATGAAACATAATCTCTAAACACATATCAAGAGGCATTATTTTATTTATAAAAATGTCTAATCACTTGGACATAAAATACTCTCACGAAATATACTACACACAAATTTTCATCTTTACATGATGATATAAAATTAAACCCTGCTAACATGTTTGTATAACACTATTGTGCTTATAGATATACTACTTGACCTCTACGAGTATTTTAAGCAAAATCATAGTAGATATTTATATCATATAATTATATCACCAAGGATATAATATTAAAAATAGAAGTATAACATTACCATAAAAATGTCTAATTTTTTTATAGTTTACCTAAAACATAGAGATATTCTTAAATCTATAATACTCTAAGCACTGTCATCATATGAAAATGACTTACAAGGATAAGTAGTCACATCTCAAATCATTTATTGACTAAATCTCACCAATTAATTTGACATAGATTAGAGGATCAAAATAAAGTTGAGATTCAATTGTCTCATATAATCTTATTCTTATGTCATATGATCATAATCTTTATTATTAAACATGTCAAATTTTCTTGAGCAAGATCCTCTATAATAACATTTGATCATAAAGATGTAATTATCCTAATTTAAAAGGTATCTCCCTTGTCTCACAAGCATCAATGTAAGATAGGCCAAGCATTCAACTTAAACTAAAGATAACCATATAAACAATAGAACCAATATACAACCAACGTAATGTTTTCCTACAAAAATTAGTTCATATTTACTTTTAATTAAAATAATTCAACAAATTTAACTCTTTTCATTTTCTATTGCTTAACCTATTCAATCAATATTTACTTGACAGTATCCACAGGTATTCATTTATAAAGTATGACTAATATAATGTAAAGCTTTGTATTATGTTATTTACAAATATGTGTGTTTGTGTGTGTATTCTAACATTAATTTTAAAAGGTTACACAATTAAATATTATGTGAAATGACACACAATTTTTTATTGTTTCTTTCATAATCGAGTATACAAATAATTCCAAGATTAATTACTGATCAAAGGGTAATAATACAAAAAATATCACAAATCTCATTAAGTTCTCATGACAATTTCACTCATTCATTTAAACTACACACTTGTGTTAACTACAATATATAAATCCAAGGCAAAAATAAAGTTCCACCAAACATTTGATTTTGCATTAAAGGAGAAACATAGTTTCCTTTACTTATTTCATTCCTCTCAGAAATATACACGGTGCATTTCATTTTTAATATTTATTATTTTAATAAAACTTCACTTTAAGATACATCACTACAGTTATAATAATAACTCAATATTTTCAATTATAGACTCAACATTTTACTATTTTGACTCAACTTTTTATAAATGTCTCAGCGTTTTACTATTTTGGATCAATGTTTTGCTATTTTGGCTTGATGTTTTATTATTTTAACTCAACATTTTAATTGAAATGCATTCCTATATTTTTATTTAGAGTGCATTCCATATTATAATGAAAATGTAGCTTATAATGCTAAATGTTGCTGGAGTATTTAAGATGCCCTCTAAAATATAAATCATTGCCATCTGGTTTGTCCAGTGAAAACCTTGTAGTCATATATATCTAAAATATGTTTAAAATAAATATGAATTATATCATACTTGATGGCCCACAAAATGGAAAAATCGACAACCAAAGAAAATAAACTCATAGGATACTTGAGACTTCTTATTTTACTCAACAAGAACCAAGAGATATGCAACATCTACCACAAGAGGTTGATGATAAGTCTAGGATGTAATGAGACAGTGAAATTATACCTTGAGTTTTGGTAAGAAGATTTATTAAGTTGAAGAACACAAGATATAGATGGTGCACACAATGTACCAAATGAGGGCTGATGTAAACAAGTATGGTGCACTTGAACTAAAAGCATAGTTAAGAGACCATTTTAAATTTAATAATAAACTTAGTCTGCTATTATATATATGATTCTACCCATATAAATATGTTTTAGATAAAAAGCCGACCAAAATATAATCATGACACATCCATTATATAGAGCGTTACCATCTGGGTATGACGTAGTCTATGATTTAAGATGTTACTCATAGAAAATATAAATTTAAGATGTTGCTTGTGGACACTGACAATAATCTTTAATTTTTGATGTTGGAAAGTAAAATATTATTTTATGGTATAATTTATAAGACATTATCAAAAGTACGATCTAAAGTTCATTATGTAAATCTTTTCAGGATTTGGTCGATTCAATTTTTCTCTTTTCAAAACAACACAAAAAAAAATTACAGAACCGACTTTGTATGAGTTTTTCCTCCCTTATAGTTTGCTCCAATTTTATCTTAAAATCCTCCACTTCTTTTCTCCTTGTGAATCTTTGTCTTTCTTTATTTTTATCAAGCTTTATTTATAAATCAATTCCCTTCAATTCTGATTTGCCTCTTCTCTTTGCATGTTAAATTTATTAGTTTGCCTTCCCATGCATAACATCCCACTCTCCTTTCGATTTCACTTTTCTACAGTTAACTCACTCTCCAAGTTTGTAATTTATCTTAATTTCCATTTTATTAATTAATATTAAAACATGTGATTTTCTCATTAATATCATTATGCCTTAGTTCTCTAAGTTATCATGAACTTAAGTTTAGTTGACAAATAAAATAATGATAATCAACTTCTAACTTTAATATAATTTCATGTATGTATTTCTAAGACTAAATTTAAATTGTCTTAACTCAAGGTTAGTACATTAAGATAACTTAAGCTCTTAAAATAAAGTTAATTATTTATTTATCTAATAGATAAATAAGTTTCTAATTATTTTCAATAATAAGATAAATATATAATTGATTACTATTCACATATAGCAATTAAATATCTATTTTCCTGATTTATTCTTAAAAATCAAGACAATTAAAGTAAAATAATCTAATTCATATCAAGAACTAAATCCACATATAAATATAATCACAAACAATATTTATTTAACTGCGCACTAGCATTTCATGCATATAACATTTAAAATTTAATGTACATGTGTGTAGGGTCACTATCAATTCTTCTATCATCCTCATCGTCTCATCTACTCCATCCTCTTTAATAGTGCTCTCCCTCATCATGTTCTGAGGGTAGGATCAATTATGTATCCACCTCACAACAAGTACATAGTTAGTTTGAGTTATCATATATATTAACCAAGAATAAAAAACTAAAAAATATATATCCATAATGTACATAATAAAATATAGCTATCGCATCATGTGTAGTGATCAACGATATCACTGTCTTATAATACTATATGTCATAAAGCTCATAATAAAGCAATCATAATCAGATAATAACTATACTAATCTATGGATTCAAAGGTTATAAATCATAAGGTGAAATCGGGATGTAACATCCTCCCCCTTAAAATTGGTTATCATCTCGATGACACTTATTCAAATAATAGTTTTGAATATTAAAAGAGTTTAATAAAAATTTAAAACATAGGTATCAAGTATCAAATTAATAAATAAATGCAAAATTTTACCTGAAGAACTCATCAAAGTCCTCCCTAGTATCATTATCCTCAGAGGTACCATAAGACCCCACTTTGTGACATTTTTTTTATGCAAATAATTTTTATGAATATCATTTATGTTGATTGGTTTTATCATGTCCACCCTAGGGTCCAAAACCATAAGACAAACCTATAATATCTCAATAAAAAATTTACTAACTTTTCCAAAAGCACATGATATCATCACAAAATCTAAAACAAATGACCAGGGAGAGTTCTATAAACCCTTCCAGCCCCTATGTACATCTCTCTAACCTAGAGAGTATATTTCTCATTTTAGAGAAAAGTGTTTAAGGAACCTAAAAAAAATGATGTGTATATGTTAATATTATTGCTACTCAATGTAGCTTCAGATAAGTATAACATGTCAATACTATCACTACTCTACGGATCTCTTGACAAGTATGATGATGCAAAGGAAATCAAAATATTACATTTTCAACATATATAAAATTATAGAATACCCATCCATAGTATACATGTGTATGACCATATAAGTGAATTTGACAAGTTCATCTATCAAATCTTGAAATCAACAAGTCCATATATTAGATTCAAACTCAATAAATATCAAATCAATGTGAGGCTAAGTAGGATTCTATCTTATCACTTAGAATTCATGTTTCTAATTCACCACTCTTTTTTAGATCTCCACGACCTAATGATCTCAACAATGTGTACAAGGTTCAATAAAACACAAATCTATACTAACATATCATAGAAATCAATACTATATGCTAAATGATTCTAGATGTATTAACATACATACAATAAAATCCATATAATCATTTCAATATTATATTAAGTTGTCATTATCTAACATAACTAGTATCATAATTCACAGCTTAATCTATAGTGTTATATTCATAGTTAAGAGGAAATAACATAAAAATTAACATAACATACTAAGGCTAAGGATTATACTGTACTTACAAACTTATGAAGGGACAAGTGAGATAATGTCTCCCTGCTTGTTTAGCTAAAACTTAACAAGTTAAAAGTTTATATAAACCCTTTTAGACTCCCAAGATGTTTTGCACATATTATACCTTGCTCCTAAAGAAAGGTACATATATAACTTTTTAAAATAATAATATTTTAAAAAGAGAATAATATCAGTCTAAACAAAGGTATATAATAACATAATAATTATAATAAACTAGAATTAGTATAAATTCAAGGTTTGCAATTCTTTGAGGTCAACAATTTAGATAAAATAGTAACTCTAAAAAGTCATAAAGTGAAAAGTAGAGAACTAACATCTCATAAACAAAACTACCACATACCCTCTTATGGTAAAAGGGAACATCATAACCCAAGCTTCCAAATCACTATTCAATTACCAAACTTGTAAGTGTAGTATTATAACCTACCTCCACAACTAGAAAAAAAATATTAACCACAAGGATACATCAATCCATCCAATCCTATAACTTCTCTCAACAAGAAGTAGAAAATATTATCCCATGAAATCAAGGGAATAAGATCAAATAACATTTCAGAAACAAGTTTTATTTTTAAGAAAATACTAAATCAACATCTTGTAAATATGAATCTTCTTGATAGCTTAAAATGATGTAAGAGGAGAGTGAGAGAATAACAACTCACCTCTAAGCTAACTAAGAGAGATGACATTTATTCTTAAGTCTACATAAATACCTAAGTGGGAAGCTCTCCATGATTTTTAAAATACACTCACAACACAAAACACATATGATGAAGGTGATTCGATTACCAAGAAAGATGTAATCACTCTCAAGGTATTTAATCTAAAATATTAATAATATGGTAGGAAACTTTTATTCATAACTCATGAAATATATTATGCACATACCTACCCCAACACCTTAAATAATCATCACCATTGAGACACTTAATAAACCAACCCTTTAATAAATCTAAGGGAAGAATGAATGCTTTTAGGTTACACACTCAATGTACCACACATGCATTCACATTTCTCCATGTTAAATAGAAGGTACAAAAATACTAATGGACTCATCAAGTCTTAGAGTTTGAGCCACAACTCTGATACCACATGTTATAACCCATCAAGTTGTACCCAAAATAATTTAGTAATTTAAAAAAAAACTAAATAATTTACATTCATTTCATAAAAATATACTTAAAAACTTATCCAAATGATAACTTAAAATAATAAAATTTCTAAATTCAAATATGGAAATGTAATATAACTTATTGAAACTATAAGGAAATTAAATACATTAGAGCTCAACCATAACTATTCTAATAATATAAAAATTATTATTCAAGTACATATAGATATATTACAATCACATTTTATTTAGGCATTCAGTCTTAATACTAGAAATAGATACTATGCCCTCCGAAGCTCGAGTCAAACCAACTTGTGTATCTCTGCAATCTCAAGTGTGGTCTCTAGATAAATAGTACTATTGTGGAGAGGGAGAACATCATCTGAACACTTTTTCAAATCAACTATGAACCAACGATCCCCTACACTAATCCCATAAGAGAATAGTCCTCCCTTGATAGATGGGTAGACAGTGACAACACGGGAAACCAGAGAACAAGCAAATACCTAAGTATGTATGATTTCAAAAACTAAACATGCAGTGTATCATAGAAAATTTATTCTATTGTGAGATATCACATTAACATGTAAATCGTATATATCATAAGATAATGTCTCATGATACATTATTTAACCATAAGATTTATACTAATTACATCCTCCTATAAATCATATCACATCACATACCAAACATAGGAGTAAGCAAAGTATACATTTATTTCATCAATACATGAATGAATCTTACATTATTATCTAACCCAAACCAGAAATAATGCCTACAGTTTATACCACTTGAGTAAAATTTGCATTAAACTACAATTTTCCAAATACTCCAATAAGATCCATACTACTACACCCCATGATATCCTATATTATCATAGTCCAGTGTTAGAAGACATAAATAATATTTTTTCTACAACCAATCATACTAAGTAGCTATAAATACATGGAATCATAAGATTTTATTTAAACAATTATATATAATAAAGTAAGTCATATAAACACATAAAAGTCTAACCTAACATTCATTTATACTCCTAAGGTCATATGCACATATACATGTTGTCCTACTAACTGTTATAAAACATATTATTCAAAAATAACCAACACATATATTTAATCAGTCAAAGAAAGTAAGAATATAGACATACAACTAAAGTATGTACCATCCAGACATGTATATTTAAACTAAAGTATTCTATGATATCCCATATTATCATAACTCATTGTGCATGAACACTTAACTCAAACATGAACAAACAATCTTACACTATAATTATTAAACAAGTATAATTTTATACCACCTGGTATACTCTAGATTATATTGTACAATAATAATTAGATGAAATATAATATGTAGGTACATATCATGATGCATTATTTTATTTCTAAAAATGTCTAATCACTTGCACATAAAATACTCTCACAAAATATATTGTACACAAGTTTTCATCTTTACATGATGCTACAAAATTTAACTCTATCAACATGTTTATATAACACTTGTGCTTATAGATATATTACTTAGCCTCCACAAGTATTTTAATCAAATCCATAGTAGAGATTTAGATCATATAATTATATCACCAATGATATAGTATTAATCAAATATAAGTATAATAACATTATCATAGAAATGTCTAACTTTTCTATAGTTTACTCAAAACATAACAATATTCTTAAATCTATAAAACTTTAAGCATGGTCATCATATGAAAATGGATTACAAGGATAATTAGTCGCATCTCAAATCACTTATTGACTAAAGCTCACTAATTAATTTAACACAGATTAGAGGATCCAAATAAGGTTGAGAGTAAATCGTCTCATATAATCTTATTCTTATGTTATATGATCATAATATTTATTATCAAGTGTGTCAAAATTACTCAAGTAAGATCCTTGATAATGACATTTGATCATAAAGATGTAATTATCATAATTTATAAGGTATCTCCCTTGTCTCACAAACATCAATGTAAGTTAATCCAATCATTCAACTTAGACTAAAGATAACTATACAAACAATAGAACCAATGTACAACCAACGATATGTTTGCCTACAAAAATTAGTTTATATTTATCTTTAATTAAAATTCTTCAACAAAGTTAACTCTTTTCACTTTTCATTGCTTAACCGATTCGATCAATATTTACATGTCAGTATCCATAGATATTTGTTTACAGAGTACAACTAATATAATGTAAATCTCTATATTGTTTTGTTTATATTCTATATTGTTTTGTTTATTCTAACATTAATTTCAAAAGGTTGCATAATTAAATATTGTGTGAAATGACACACAAGGTTTTACTATTTCTTTTTTAACCAGATATATAAATCATTTTAGCATTGATTACTGATCAAGGGAAAATATTAAAAAAAACATCACAACTCTCATTATGTTATCATGATAATTTCACTCATTCATTTAAACTTCACACTCGTGCTAACCGCAATATGGAAATCTAAGGAAAAAATAAAGTTTTATCAAACATTTGATCTTGCATTAAAGAAAAAATGTAGTTTCCTTTGCTAATTTCATTCCTCTCGAGAATATACATAGTGCATTCTATTTTTAATATTTATTATTTTAATAAATTTGTACTTTAGGATACATCACTGTAGTTATAATAACAACTCAACTTTTTCAAAAATAGACTCAGCATTTTACTATTTTGACTTAGTGTTTTATAAATGACTCAGTATTTTACTATTTTGATTCAACATTTTACAATTTTGACTCAACATTTTATTATTTTGACTCAACATTTTAATTGAAATACAATCAAATATTTTTATTTAGAATGCAGTCCATATTATAATGAAAACACAACCTATAATGTTAAATCTTGCCTAAGTATTTAAGATGCCCTCCAAAATATAGAATGTTGCCATCTGATTTGTCCGATCAAAACCTTGCAGTCATATGTATCTAAAATATGTTCAAAATAAAGATGAAATATATCACACCTGATGGGTCACAAAATGGAATAATAAAAAACCAAAAAAAAAAAAATCATAGGATACTTGAGACTTCTTATTTTACTCAACAAGAACCAAGAGATATGCAACAACTACCACAAGAGGTTGATGATAAGTCTAGGATGTAACGAGATAACTAAATTGTACCTTGAGTTTTGGTAGCAAGATTCATTAAGTTGGAAAACACAAGATATGGATGGTGCACACATTGTACCAAATGGGGGATGATGTAAACAAGTATGGTGCACTTAAACTAAACGCATAGTTAAGAGACCATTTTACATTTAATCATGAACTTAATCTGTTATTATATATATATATATATGACATTGTCCACATAAATATGTTTTAGATAAAAATAAAATGCTAACCAAAATATAATCATGATGCATCCATTATATAGAGCATTGCTATTTGGGTATGATGCAGTCTATAATTTAAGATGTTGCTCATGGAAAATATAAATTTAAGACATTGCTTATGAATGCTGACAATAATCTTTAATTTTTGAAGTTGGTAACTAGAAAATTATTTTATGGTATAATTTATAAGACGCTATCAAAAGTATGATCTATAGTTAATTATGTAAATCTTTTCAGGTTTTAGATGATTTGAGTTTGCTCTTTTCAAAACAACATAGACATAGAAAAATAATTACATAACTGACCTTGTATGAGTTCTACCTCCCTTCTAGTTTCCTCCAATTTTCTCTTAAAATCCTCTAGTTCTTTTCTCCCCGTGAATCTTGATTTTTTTATTTTTATCAAGATTTATTTATAAATCAATTCCCTTCAATTATGTTGCACTTCTTCTATTTGCATGTTGATTTTCTTAGTTTGCATCCCCATTCTTAACATCCCACTCTCCTTTTGATTTCACTTTTCTATAGTTAACTCACTCTCCAAGTTCATAGTTTATCTTACCTTCCATTTTCTTAATTAATATTTAAACATGTAATTTGCTCATTAAGATCATTATGCCTTAGTTCTCCAAGTTATCATAAACTTAAGTTTAGTTGACAAATAAAATAATGATTATCAATTTCTAAAGTTAAATACTTTCATGCATGTATTTCTAAGACTAAATTTAGATTGTCTTAACTCAAGGTTAATACATTAAGATAACTTAAGATATTGAAATAAATATAATTATTTATTTATCTAATAGATAAATAAGTTTTTAATTGTTTCCAATAATAAGATAACTGTATACTTGATTCTTATTCACATATAGCAATTGAATATCTATTTTCTTGATTTACCCTCAAAAATCAAGATAATTAAAGTAAAAGAATTTAATGCATGTCAATAACTAAATCCACGTACAAATATAATCACAAACAATATTTTCTTAACTACACACTAATATTTTATGCATATAACATTTAAAATCTAATGTATGTGTGTGTAAGGTCACTAGCAATTCCTTTGTCATCCCCCATCATCTCATTTATTTCATCCTATCTGATGATGCTCTCCTTCATCATGTTCTAAGGGTAGGATGAATCCTACATCTACCTCGCAACAAGTAGGTAGTTAGTTTGAGTCATAATATATATCAATCAATGATGCAAAACTAACAAATGCATATCCACAATGTATAAAATAACAAAATATAATTGTCACATCATGTATACTAATAAATAATATCACTACCCCATAATAATATGTCATAAAGCTCATAATAATTAGATAATAACCATACTAATTCATATATTCAAACGTCATAAATCATAAGATAAAATCAGGGTGTAACAATTCATTACACTGTGGATCCTAACAAAACTTCCTAATTCCTCATGTCCCCTTTCTACTTCATTTCCACCTATAACCCTTCATCGAGCTTAATCATATTTATTCTTTTGTATATCTTATTGAATAGCTACCATTCTAAACCAACAATCCTTTAAAAACACCCCTACATTCCTCTCCCAACCATGTTAATCATGCAAGGATGAGTTTATCCCTCCATAGGCAAAATTTCAAGTCCAGAGTCAATAAACAACTTCTTCACTTCTAATGGGAAATGCCTAATATACCAACCACATGGCTCTCAAAGAAATTGAAACTTTGCTTCTTCTAGACATGAGTAAGTGGTTGCAATGTACTCTAAGATGTAGCTATTCAACACCCCTATCCATTAGATATTAACAACTCGTGTCCATGACACTCCCAAGCATGATAAAACCTCTGATGCTCTATAGTCTAAGATGTCCTTTGACCAAAATTTCATGACCGATCTTGAGCATAGGCTGAGATCCAAGCATACAAATGAATAGGGACTTATACAAATAAACTTTCACATTAAGAGTTATAGAGATGTTGTTCAACCCATGCATGTGTAGAAACCCCTAGTTCAAGATATAAAACTACAAATTTATCTTCAATTCTAGTAAGCAATCATTTGATATTTTTAAACGATAACCACTTGAGCATTTTACATCACTACATAATAAGTGCTACGTGTCCTAGAAATGAAACCAAAATGTTGAGTTTATTTTTTTATCTAGACCTTTCCCTAGAGGTGTTAAAGTAACTATTTCCCAACAAGCCAATGCACTGACATTTCATGCAAGGCTGAGCTCTTACACACTCATCCGAAGCACGCAGTAAGAAACTGGTTCATATGGGTTGTGCCACATAGAAATATACTTGTCATATAATGATGCTTGATCATATACCTTAATCAGTGACTAAACAAAAAAATAAATACAAAGTGGTGGACCTAGTTTCAATTATGCAAACAAAAATGATTATTAAGATAATTGCCATGAGACTCAAAGTATGTATTACACATATTCAAATAACAAAAATTATATTCACTATATCTAAATATGAACCACAAGTTACATAATAGATGTATTGGTAACTTGATGTTACAACTTAACTATTAACTATAGTGTAATATCAGGATTACAATGACTTTCATGATTACACTTTTTACCACAATCAATTATTATACAATACTAATGTTCACCAACATTACAAATCTCTACACATGAGTATTTATACTTGGTTCTCTCTGACAAGTTGTTACAATAATTATGACACTTCTTGTGACTAGCCAATGATCTCCAGTGAACTGAGAGTCATAGCAGTCACCTACTTTGTTTTTCCTATGAATCAGGCCTTTTTGCCCCTATATTCCCATTCGATGTTGGATCCTCAATACCAAGTGTCAAACTTCATATGGGTTGATGCTAAACTCATATGTGATTGAAATATGTTCTATCCTTGAGAATCGATCCTCAAATATTTACTGCTTCCTTCATGCTCCCCAAGTCTTTTGTTGATATACCAAGTCCTCCATTCTCAAGTTTTTCATTTTTTATACCTCCCTTCTGACTGGGTCTTCTTGCTTCATGATCTTTTTCATCATGGTCTTTTATGCCATGATTATTTTATGTCATGCTTGTTTTACACCATTACCAAAACACTTAACCAAAATTTGGGGTCCAACATTAGATAATAGTCCTAGTTTGTTGACATTTGATCTAAGATTGATGGTGGTGGCAGATACATGACTAGCTATAATATGACCTACAACTTTATTGTAGTCGTGTGAAATTGTGTGATACATTTGCTAGTTATTGGGGTCATTATGGCCTCGATTCTGTCCATTTTATGGTTGATATTGTTGTTTTTGTTGTGGTGGTGATGGTTTTGGTCTTCATTGTTGTTGTTGTTGATTGGTATTTTTATGTTGCAGAAAAGGATTTTGGTAGATGCCCATGTTTTGATTGAAAGTAGACACTCTATTATCCACAACTAGATCTCTCCATTTTCCAACATATTCTCAATGACGTGCTTCAACTGCACACAACGACATATAGAATGTCCATGAATATGATGGTATCCATAAAACTCATGCTCTTTATACTAATTTGGATAAGGTATTCCTTTAGGAAAGTGTTTTGAAATCAGCCAACTAATCATATTGACTGTGATTAATTTGTGAAACTCTGCTTCAATAGGCTCACCCATGTCACTGAAAACTCTAGGAATAGGTCTTCTTCTTAGAGGAGGGGTTTGCAAAGGAGGTGGCTATAGCATTTGAGAAGCTAGTCTGGGTTGAGGTATAGATTGTGTTTGTTGGATAGGCTACATTTATGGAATAAGCTACATTTATTGCATAGGTTGAGAAGATGGTGTTTACATTGTTTTAAACATGACAAGACTCAATGACTCCATTACTGACAACATTCTTGTTGTGGTTGTATGACTTAATTTTTTCATAATTATTAGCTTGAATGAGTGTAGATGCTTGCATTTGAATTGGGCTAGGGTTCTGATTTAGGATTGAATTTTGGTTTTGGCTCTGATTCTGGTTCTAGTTTGAAGAAGATAACTTAATAATCCATTTATTGAGAAGGAAATTTTAGATATATATATGCCTTTTTTAATGATCTCCTTAAATGTGTGAGCACACTGAAGCTCCAAGTGATAAAATATTTTATTGTGTAAAATTTTGGTAAACACAGCTATCAATTATTTATCTGGTAGGTTATGGGTGAAGTGACTAACAAGCGCTCTCCATCTCTGTAAGTAGCTCACAAATCTCTCACCAACTTTTTTCTTATCCTGACTTAAATCCACTATTGAAATATCATGCTCGAGATTGTAGAAGAAATGTTGGCCAAACTTATCTGAAAAAACATCAAAGTTAGATACTAAGTTCTTTGGCAACTTAAGAAAGCACTCCAAATCTTATCCATCTAGACTTTGAGGAAAAAGAATACGTAGGTAGATTTCACTATAGGCCATTGATTGGTAAATGAAAAAAAAACTCCTTTAGATGCTCTCTAGGGTCTCTTTTACCCTTGTACTTGTCAAATTTTGGTGGTTCATAACCTAGAGGAAATGGTATTTAGAGACACTCCATGTTAAATAGGTATGAACACACATCATCCAATTTGAACTTTAGAGGTTGAACATGTGTAATAAATAGATCCATATTTTATGGAAGAATTGATAATGCGAAAAAGAGATGATTAGTATCTTCTTCATGCTTTTTTTAAAGAAACACCAAGAGGGACATTGGATTTTTCTTCTTCTTAAGTTTGTCTATATAAGAATGTTATCCCAATATTCCCATTCAATGTTGGATCCTCAATGTCAGGTGTCGAACTTTGTATGGGTCGATGCTAAACTCATATGTGATTGAAATCTATTCTATCCTTGAGAATTGATCCTTAAACATTTATTGCTTCATTCATGCTCCCCAAGTCTTTTGTTGATATACCAAGTCCTCCATTCTCAATTTTTCTATTTTTATGCCTCCCTTCTGACTGGGTCTTCTTGCTTCATGATCTTTTTCATCATGGTCTTTTATGCCATGATTATTATGTGTCATGCTTGTTTTACACCATTACCAAAACACTTAACCAAAATTTGGGGTCCAACATTAGATAATAGTCCTAGTTTATTGACATTTGATCTAGGATTGATGGTAGTGGCAGATACATGACCACCCGTAATATGACCTACAACTTTATTGTAGTCATGTGAAATTATGTGATAAGTCTGCTAGTTATTGGGGTCATTATGGCCTCAATTCTGTCCATTTTATGGTTGAAATTTGGGGTCCAACATTAGATAATAGTCCTAGTTTGTTGACATTTGATCTAGGATTGATGGTAGTGGCAGATACATGACCACCCGTAATATGAACTACAACTTTATTATAGTCATGTGAAATTATGTGATAGGTCTGCTAGTTATTGGGGTCATTATGGCCTCGATTCTGTCCATTTTATGGTTGATATTGTTGTTGTTGTTGTTGTAGTAGTGATGGTTTTGGTCTTTGTTTTTGTTGTTGTTGATTGGTATTTTTATGTTGTGAAAAAGGATTTTGGTAGATGTCCATGTTTTGATTGAAAGTAGACACTCTATTATCCAACTAGATCTCTCCATTTTCCAACATATTCTCAATGACGTGCTTCAACTTCACACAACGACATATAGAATGTCCATGAATATGATGGTATTCATAAAAATCATGCTATATATACTAATTTGGATAAAGTATTCCTTTAGGAAAGTGTTTTGAAATCGAGCAACTAATCATATTGATTGTGATTAATTTGTGAAAATCTACTTCAATAGGCTCACCCAGGTCACTGAAAACTCTAGGAATAGGTCTTCTTCTTGGAGGAGGGGTTTGCAAAGGAGGTGGCTATAGCATTTGAGAAGCTAGTCTGGGTTGAGGTATAGATTGTGTTTGTTGGATAGGCTACATTTATGGAATAAGCTGCATTTATTGCATAGGTTGAGAAGATGGTGTTTGCATTATTTTAAACATGACAAGACTCAGTGAATCCATTACTGACAACATTATTGTTGCGGTTGTATGACTTAGGTTTTTCATAATTATTATCTTGAATGAGTGTAGATGCTTGCATTTGAATTGGGCTAGGGTTCTAATTTGGGATTGAATTTTGGTTTTGGCTTTGATTCTGGTTCTAGTTTTAAGAAGATAACTTGATAATCCATTTATTGAGAAGGAACTTTTAGATATATATGCCTTTTTTAATGATCTCCTTGAATGTGTGAGCACACTGAAGCTCCAAGTGATATGATATTTCATTATGTAAAATTTTGGTAAACACAGCTTTCAATTATTTATCTGGGAGGTTATGGGTGAAGCGACTAACAAGCGCTCTCCATCTCTATACTTGAACCAAATATACTTTGAAGGGATTTTTTTCCCCATATTTTTACATGTATTGTAGATGATTAATTAAATATAATTCATTTATTTATATTACATTACTGGTTGTAGATTTCACTTCTTTTAAAACATATTTTTTTCAAAGAAGATATAAGGATTACTTTCTTTATATATCAAAAAAACTCAACTCTTTGAATTCCTATTAAATAATTATATTATTTTTGTTGAAATTAACAAATGCAATCAGTTTGTGGAAAATTTTCACCCAACAATGGCTAGTAATATTTAACATTAAAAGTAAGGAGTTGCATGAAAATAGGACTTCATAAACAAAAGGCTCAAATAAACAATTAGTTATGGTGATTGTTGAACAAGAAATGTGGTAGGAGTTTAAAAAGAAGAAAAGAAAAAAAGGGAAAATAGCTAATCTACTAGACTACTATCCCACAAGTTGATATTTTTAAGGTAGTAAGTAGGTTTGCTATCTTTGTGCTCCTTAGTTTTTTGTATTTGGCTTGTGGCCTTTTGGCTAGTCTTTGTGTCTAGTCTTTTATGGTTGGTTTTCTATAATTTTCATTTTCCTTTTATAGTTGGGGGCCTAATAAAACCCCATATCTATCCCCAAAAAAAATATTCAACATTAAAAGTGGTACTCTCTAATAACTTAGTAATTTTTTGTCAATTCAAACTTGAAAGGTAGTGTTGAGTAAAATTATTATTGCAAAGGCAATTATGATATTAGTAGCTTAGTTTGGATGGTTTCATTGAAATTATAGTATTTGGTTTCATTCAAATTATATTATTCACTTTCTTCCTGCATTAATGTAGCGTAGTAGAAGAAATTTGTAAATAATAAAGTAAAAATACATTCTAATATGAAATTCAACATATAGCTTAACCACGTTTTATCCCATTTTCACTTGTAATTTAATTAAATAGATTTTTTTTACTTTTATTAATTTATATTTATTAAATGATTTAATTAATATTTTATAAATATATTATGATTATAATTTTATTTGATTAGAAAACTATTGACAAATAATGAGTTCATTTTATTCTATATCATTGAACATCTCACCATTGAATTTTAATGGTATTTTATATACTAGTATTTATTAAAAAAATTATTCTCCAATTTCTCTTAAATTAAAAGACAAATAATTATTTAAATCATTAATTTTAAAAGATGAAATTTTAATATCAAAGGGGGTGGGGTAAAGTCTTGGAATCCCTAGGGGTTAATGGAGAAAAGATCGCAGATGAATTTAGGGAGAAAGAGGAAACCCTGGCTTAGGCCATAAGAAAGTTCAAGAAGATTAAGGGGAAGGATAAAACTAGTGAGGAAATAAAATAATAATTGTTAGGTGATGTGGTTGAGCCTACTGATGTAGAGGTGTTGGCGTCAGTGAATCCCCTACATCAAAAGGAGGTGTCCTATGTTTCTCTAAGGCCCCTGAATGTGATGGATGAGGATAATTCAAGTCAAAATGAGATAGAGAATCATCTTATTGGTCCTCACCACAATGTTGAGCCACTCAATATAAGGATATGTAAGCTTGAGGTGGCAATTAACAAATAGATGGACTTGATGAAGGAGATTGTTTCTGAATTTAAGAAGATTAAAAAGGAGTCATTGGTTATTCAACCTAAAGGTAAGGGTAAAATCATTGAGGTCAAGAAGAAACCTCCAAGCCTATTGAACCCTTATCTTGACAACATACTCGAGAAGGAGAAAGTCAGTGTAGATCTTGAAACCAAGAAGAAGGAGGCGAGTCTAGGTCAGGTCAAAGAGGTTGGGTAGAAAGGTAAAAAGAACATGGAACTGGATAACAAGATGGAGTAGGAAAAGTCTAAAAAAACAACTAGTGAAGGTAGTAGTGACAAGTTGAGCAAAAGAACCAGAGGTAGCGAGAATAAGATTGAAGCTAAGGAGAAGGTGAACAAAGTCAACACCACATCCACTAAGATTTATGATAAAAAAAGATGTAATAGAGTCTCCCCAAGAAAGGGAGGACTTAGTGGAATAGTTTTTAGTGTTTTGTCTTTCCTTTCATTTTTTGCTGAACTTTGAGTGAAGCTTCGCTGAAGTTTCACCGAAGTTTGTGTGTTTTTTATTTCCATGCTAGTTGTAGGTTAGTTATCTGCTTAGTTTATTTGGAGCTTCATTAGTTTATCTTTTTTCTTTGTATTAGGTTTTGGGATTCTTACAAAACCCATTCTCTTACCCTTAGCTAAAAATAAAACAAAGTTTAAGTTAATTTTTGTATTAAATTATAAAAACCCTTCAATCATCTTAAAATGATATAAACACACAAATGCTTAATTAAAATAATTATAAAAAAAAATATCTAACATTAATTTAATTTAACATTTAGTTTTCCATATCTATTCATACATTTTTTTTTTCACTTTCATGAAATAAAATCTACATCCAAATTATTATAAAAATAAATAAATATGAATAATATAAACCAATGATATAATGGAAGTTCAACTACTTATCCAAGCAAAACCTTAGATTAAAATGGTATATCTTTAAAACCACAATAAACAGTTTGTTCTTTGTTTCATAATATGTATTATAAATTTAATTTTAGACATTTAGAAATCACATTAAACAAGTGTCTTCTAAATACAAAGTGTCTTGCTTCTAAATAGAAATCAGTAAATATTGTATTATAATTATAAAATAATTTTGAGATAAGATTATGTATTGGTTTTAAATTCCAATGTTTGAACCTACAAAATTTGTGTTTTTAATAGTTTAAAAAAATAATTGTTTAAAAAAAATCTATAGTATAAGTAATATGACATTTAAACTAATAAAATATTTTGTATGATTTATATTTAAAAGAAAATAACAGTCATTTGATAAGAGATTTGTTTTAGATGCTCTTGTGAATAAATCTCTAATTTTTGTTGGAGGCCTTATGATTCATAAAGTTTTAACTTTAATAAGGTCTCAAAAGGTAACTCAAGGTTGATTGGTTGTGGTAGGGTCTTCTCAGATCAAGAGGCCCAGCGTCTCCTCCTTTTCTCTCAGGGTATTAACATAGAGATAAATAATGTGATAAAAACTTGTGTTATATTAAAAGACATCCAACTTGCTCTCCAATAAACATGGTCAAATTTAGTTGTCGAAAGCAATTCATAAATTATCGTCAATGCTCTGAATATTGGAGTAATCACGGCTTAGTAGATAGAGTTCATTTTAAATGAATCAACCAAAAGAGAGGATGGTTTGAGTATTTGGAATTTTTTCACATTAAGAGAGGGGTCTCATGCTGGAGACTCTTGCTTCTATATTTTAGGTATTGCGGTCACATGCATCATTAAAACTTAAAAAATTGTATATAAAATATATAAGCCTTAAAATAAGAAGTAACTACTATTTAGAAATAAACTTTTGAGTGGGAGGCAATAGAAGGCTGAAGATATATATTACTACTATTTTTTTAATTGTCAAATGTACATTTATATCCAATTAATTTTTTTTTTTTTTTCTCAAACATTTTTTTTTTAATAATATACGTTTAATTGGGCCGTGAACAAATGGGTCTATCTCAAGCAAAACCAGAGGAAAAGTCTTTGTTTTTGGCATCCACCTTTCCCCAATGGCCTGCAATGCCTAATAGCCAAAAATGCAATGCTTGTGGGGTCAATTTCTTAGTCTCGTCGCCTACGTCATCCTCTTGAGTTCTCTTAATGATTAAACATTCATTTCGAGTGTGCCATGGGCTCTGTGGAGGATCCGCTCATGTTGATGGATAGCGATGGTTATAATTCAGTATGTAGCTAGTCATTTTCGCATTTGGCAGGGTTCAGAGCGTTGGCTTCACGACGGTCTCTGTTTACTACTTGGCTTTTAGGATGTTCTCCCGACTCTCTGCAGTTTGGAGCGATAGATAAGGGCAAAGGCGTGAAGGAGGAGGAAGTTCCTCACCCTAAGACTCGGGCTGCAAGGTTGCAGCTTCTTCATGGGTAACAGGGAAGCAACCGCCAATCATTTTGCAGATAATATCGATAAGGAGATTAAAAAATCCTTTGATTAGAATTTGATTGAAAAAGATGTGGAGGGCGGCATAAGAAATGGATGAAGTAGATAATAAAGAGGCTGCAAAGTTCCTGCGGTCTCTCAAGGTCAACCCTAAGCAATCAGTGGGAAGGCACAATGTTTTTGATGCTGCGCAGGCTATCATCAGAGCAAACCTTATATCAAATGTTGTAGGCTCCTTCACCTTCCATGCGAAACATATGGATCTTGAAACCCCGATTCACTCAGTTGGGCTCGAAACGGCGGACCATAGCCATCTTATTCTAGATGGAATGATGAAACATTAAAAAAAAAAAAAAAAACCCTAGACTTTCTTATGGCTCAACTTGGTGTTCAGCTTCCCAAGGATTGCATTCTCACCCCTCCATCTTGTTGCATGGACGAGGAAGAGGATCTGCAGGGCCAACAGGTGGGGGCTTTGCTTGGAGTGGGTAATGTTGGTGATGAGAAGCTTAGTGATGCAGAGGAGGTAATAGTTTTGGAGTAATCAGTTGTCTTATATTATATGTGTGTATTTTTTTAATAAATTCTGAACTTTAAAGTTGATGGGCCTATTTAATATACTTAGTCACATTTAATCATGATAATACTTAACTTTGGAGTGGGTAATGTTGGTGATGAGAAGCCTCAGGGTAGTTTTGGTAATGTTGGTAATGTTGTCAGATTCAATCCTGATAATACTCAACTCTGGAATGGGTAATATTGATGATGAGAAGCTTTAAGATAATTTTGGTAATATTAATAATGTTGGTGATGCAGAGGAAGTAATAGTTTTAGAGTAATCAGTTGTCTCATATTATATGTGTGGATCTTTTTGTATAAACTTTGAACTTTGGAATTAATGGGCCTATTTAATTTGCACTTAACTCTGGTGTAGGTAATGTTGGTGATGAGAAGCCTTGGGATGCAGAGGAGGTAATAGTTTTAGACTAATCAGTTGTCTAATATTATATGTGTACATCTTTTTGTATAAACTCTCAATCTTAGAGTTGATAGGTCTATTTAATTTGCCCAATCAGACTCAATGTGATAATACTTAACTCTGTAGTGGTTAAGACCATGTAAAAAACTCTTTTTACTATATAAAATCATTGATAAATGTCTTTTTTGTTTTTCTGTTTAAGGATTGTAGTGTTTAGCTGATTTATCCTCTGTTAAGAAAATTGTTTTAAGGGTCTGCCTATTTTTTTGACTCTTGATGCATCTTGGATATTCGTCAATTGCTATCAATAGGTTAGCACCTTGCTAATCTTATTAACAGATCTGAATCTATATATCTTTTTTCTTTTAGCCCATTGCAATTGATTCCTTACTTTTAGAAAGTTTAGAGGTATAATCAAAAAATAATAACTTGTTATTTTACTGGAATTACTGGAACTACAAATCAATTTAGAATATTAAAAAATGGTCCTACTCAAATCCCCCAACCAACTATTATAACCAACCTAACATACTTACTAAAATTTAAACTTAAATAAAATTAAACACAACCAAACTTACCTGTAAAACTAATTCACCCAATTTACCAACATCTAGTCGGCTAAAGTTTATAATAAGAACAATCAACAAATTCAACTACTTTATCTATAAAAGGTGGCGGTTATTATAAATGAACAAAATTTCAGCGGTGCATCACTCCAAACAAATCGACTTTCAACTTAGCATTTTTGGGCTTCAGGATAAACATTATTACACATTCCAAAATTTACTGCATTTTCATTCTTCTGGTTAGTCTTTTCTCAGCACTTCCATGTCGGGATCCGTGAGCTCTTCTGCAATATGCTTGAAGGAAGAAAAAGATGAGATTGTTGTTCCACAACAATTTCAGAAGCTTCAAATTGGATCCATGATAATTCATGTCCCTGCCCCTGACCCTGCTAAGTCTAAGCTAAATCTTAATGCGCCTCCTTTCTACCCTGCCATTGAAAACAACATGCACATCATCTCCAACCACCTGCACAGCTTCAACCTTCTCATACCCAGCCTGTACATGAAGATGCATCTCTGATATACCAAACTTTTCCCAATTTAGAGTATGGCTATGGCTACTCACAAAGGGCTTCCTATACTAACTACATTCCTATTCCTCATGGACCACTTGATGGTATTTATAATGTCCCATTTCCTAATCCTAATGAGCAGGCAGCTACTTGTTCTGGTTATTTTCATTATCAACATTGTGAAGATAATATTAATGATGATAGAGCTACAGCTCCAACTTATTCACACGTCCATGGGACTTCTTATTCTGCTGCCTCATATAGGCCTGATATCCAATTCAGCCAGCAGCAAGTTCAGCCATCCATGAACATTCATTCCTTTCAATTCATAAATTTTCTTAACCAGGCTGGTAACGGGAAAGCGATCTTTCCAGATAGTAAACCCAATGGTAATGATGTTGGTGGTTTTACAACTAAAAGCACCCATTCAAGAGATGGTTCCCATATGGGAAATGAAAATACAGTGCCAAATAACATTTCGGGAGCAGATTTTTCAGTCCAGTACGAGTCAGCAGTGTTTTTTGTGATAAAGTCATACAGTGAGGTTGATGTTAGACAGAGCATCGAACATGGTGTTTGGACTAGTACAAACGGAGGCAATTCAATTCTAGATAGGGCTTACCATGATGGTCACTGGAACTGATGTCCAACGTTTTTGTTTTTCTCTGTTAATGGAAGTGGCCGCTTTTGTGGTGTGGCAGAAATGAGTGGCCATGTGTACTTCAAGCAAAGCATGGATATATGGCAGCAGACACAAATGGAAAGGTTGGTTTCCACTGAAATGGCATATCATAAAAGATGTTCCTAATTCTCAGTTTAGCCACATGATATGGGAATTTAACAAGCCTGTGACCTTTAGCAGAGATACACAGCAGATTCCATATACACAGGGTATGAAAATGTTGAAGATATTTAAGAAGTATAAGGGAGAGAATTTGAATTTTGGGCAACAGAGATCAGAACAAAGCATGCCAGTAATAATAGCAAGTGATAGTTGTGATAAGCTCTCTGTCTCAAAAGATGTTGCCAGCATTGCTAAAGCTGATTGCATGAAAGAAAAAACTAAGCAAGATGAGATTAAAGAAGGCGGCGGCAAGCTCAGATGAAAGAAGAGGGTTGGACCCAACCAGAAATGATCGAAAACTAAAGAAAATCACCTTTATTTGGGCATTGTTTCATCACATTTTATAAGTACACATTTTATTTGGGCATTGTTTCATCTCATTCAGTTCAATTAATATTTTTTAAAATTAAAAGCTATTATTATATATTTTATAAGTAAATCTTCACATTATAAATAAAAAATTATTTTTTATATAATTATTTATAATAATAAAATATAAAATAACATTATATAAGTTATATACTTTCAGATTTATTATTCAATCATACATACATGACAACTGCTAATGAATATACTCACGTAGATGCTTATGATGTTAATAGATATCCATGTCAATTATTTTTTACCCTATTACACCCATTTCTTAATTTTAATAAACCATTAAGGATGGTAAATTTTCTTTTAAATTTTAAAAAAATATATGATTGAATGGCGATTCTGTATTTGATTTTGCTCTTAGAATTAAAAATATGAATAAGTTGACTAAAATAGGTATAGATAGATTTGTCTTTCAATTGATATGGAAATTATTTTCTAGATTTCAAGGTTTTCTACTGATGGATTTATATTTGGGGAAAAAATTGTACTAAGAAATTTTGGATAAGTTTTAAAAAAAAAGAAAAAATAAATAAGAATGTGTGGAAGGATGTAAGTAAGATGCACTCATCCATATTAAGTGTTTTGTAAAGAAAAAGATCACACGGTGTGTAGTTTATTTGTAGTGTGCATGAAGGATGAGGTGCAATGCACAACTTAGAAGAAGCACAATTTTGTATTTCTCTCTATACTAATGGGGTTATCAATAATATCTTGTTGTGCCATAAGTGAATGTTCAAGTTTTCAAGTTTTATGTAATATGTTGGTGTAGTATTTGTGTTATGCACCACTTAGCCTATGTAAAGGAAAGGATGGTTAAATAAGCACAACATTTTGGCTTCGTTGCCAATTAACTATTTGCATAGAGTGTAGAGTTTGCAAGAGCATGCATGAAGTGTAACTTTGTAGGAAAATGACTTCTTGTGTTGAACCCCTAGCCATGGTTGGCTAAGACGTGTGCCACATAAAGGCTAGGCATGAAAGATATAGAGGAGAAGTTGACTTAGCACAAAGAAAGGGGCAATGGATGATTTTATGGAAAGGAAGGATAAACTATGAATTGCAGACCTATAGAAGAGGGATGAAACATGTTTTTTTTCAAGGAAAATATAGTCACTCCATTATGGATGAGTTGGTGCACAATATGATAACCCTTGGTAGAAAGTCAAATTTTAATGAGGTTTGTAATTCCAAAATAGAGTGGAAAGGGAAAATTCAAGTCTAGAGGATCTTAATTATATGTTTTCACATTTTTTATGCCTATGCATGTCGTGTTTGTTTTGTGTAATTTTCATTTTAAGATAACATGACTTTGGAATGTTGAAGAGTGTTATGGTCAATCTTTGTATTCCTTTCACTAAAGAGTTACACAAAGTGTGAGTATGAGCACACCAATAGGATGGGCTGGGTTACAAGGTTTGTTGGTCAATGAAAACATTGCTAGAGGACAAGGAAGTGCTACTTGGGGAATGGTGTGTAGTGCAACAAAATATTTTTTATGAGATGTTGATGAAGATACTATAGTATAATGGAATAGAGGATGCATAAGACCACATCAACAAGTGTGAGATTACTTGACACTCGAAGGGGGTGATGTCACTAGAGTGAAAGTTGAGCCAATTTTCCATGACATTGTTGGGTAGTGTGCATACCTAGTATAGAAAGTTTGATCCAACTCAAATTGTTATGGACTTCAGACAAATCAAGGCTTCATTCATTCGGAAGTTTCACAATCTTGATTTTAAAAAATAGTGCATTTTAGGCTAGAAGTAGATTCAACAACTTCTAGATTGAAGTGTGTGCATGTATGATGCGCACTTTAAGATACTTCTTTTGATGTTGTCTTATGAGATACATCTACTGCAACTGCACAATGTTTGTTGGATGTGTATTGCTAGATTTCTTGAGATAACTATAAATTAGATGATGTGCTTTACATAGAAGTGAACTATTGGATGATATTGGTGTGTCCCATTTTTTAAGCTGAAATTTCAAAGATGGCTACACATATCCAATCTTTGTGAGTGAATAATGTGCAAAACTCATAGGGAGGCCTTCTGGACATAGAATACAAAGTAGAGGGACTGAAAAATGCTTGCACAAAAAGGTACAATTTATTTATGTGTTATGATGTGTGCCAAGAGGGGGATGCGATAAAGAATTATGAATTGCTCCAAAAGGCCAAACAGTTAAAAGTATTTTGGTGCAAGATATTCAGTACACATATTGACAACATGTTTAACTATTAAATTATTGATGATATACATGGTGTGAATAAAATAGGCTTTAACCAAATACAACAAGGTGTGTAGAACCAACAACCTCATCAATGGTAAGGGTATGGTGGAAGAGGTTTTGGTAAATGAGGTGGTCAAAGAGGTGGAAATAGGTTCCAAGGAATTTATTTCAAGTGCAAAGCATCGGTTCAATTTTAAAAGGAATTCCCTAAGTTACCTTATGGCCTCAGTGTTATCTCGAGTATTTCAATTGATATTTTCTTTTAGACATTATGGCTACAATTTGTAATTTTTTTTTTTAAAATAAAAATTTAGTATAAACTAAGCAATTAATCAAAGAGAAAATTGAAATTGAAAATTTTAAATCGCCAAGCTAAAAATTAGTAATTATGTTGAGATGTTTGACTCACACAAAATATGGAGTTATATCTTTATGACGCTAAAGTTGTTGCATTGTAAATTAATTATGTCAAATCGGTTGCATGATCCTCATCTACTTCTGTCGTAAGCTATCTTGCATGTGGATTCTTACTATTTTTAATTTATCTGACCCATGTGGACTTTGTTCAAAACAACTTTCTATGTATGACGATATTGCATGCAAGATTTTTAGGAGGCTATATTTATGTATTCCGGCCATAAATCTTTGCATGAAAATCTCATCCATTAACTTGTCTTGATTTGAGAATTATCTATATGAATCTCTTCGGGTCGTGACATGCACTAGCATAAAAATTATTGAAACCATTATCATGCATACAAATTGGTTAGCCATACCAAATTATAATGAAATCCATATGCATCATTTTATTAGATAAAATCTCTAGGATTTTGGTTGGAGCGAAAGTTTATTTTCAGCAGATCATACAATTATTTTCTTTTCAATTTTATTTTTAATCAATTATTTCTATATCTATCATTGTTGAAAATAAACTATGCTTACCTAGGGGATCAAATACCCACATAATTCCGGCTCATGAGTCTTTCTTCAACAAATACACTGATTGGATTGTAGACCATTTAATTTCAGTATATATCATTAGCATCATTCTTTTTACCTACAATGTTGTCTCTTTTTATACTTCAGCGATCTTTTTTTCAGTGATTTTTAAATTTTGTTCACAATCAAAATCTGATGTGCAATATTATCTTGTTGAAAACTATTTGTGTTTCTCAACCAAACTAGAAAACATCAAAACTTTTTATTGCAGGCATGTAAGTATGAGATGATTTAAAATAGTCAGAGACCAATTTAGTAGTGATTTTTGCCTATTTCTTAGCATGCAACTTTCCCAGAATCATCCAAAAATATTTCTCCTATTATGTACGATTCTGGAAAAGGTGCAATTATATTTATACAGGTTTCACACAACCATACATAGTTGATCTAACTAATTTCAAATTTAGATCATTCCCTAAATATGCATGTTAGATACAAAATTATCTATTTCATATTTTTTGATTGTGAATAACTACAAAAAATCATGTATCAGACTATTTTCTCCATCTTGTTGGCTATTTTAGAATTTCATTTCCATCCTACATCAACAATTAGATCTTCTTTAATGATATTAGCAATTGTTATTTTATACACAATAATGTTAGTATTAAGGGGTTTTATTTTTTTATTTTATTTTTTGAGGGGTTTTGTTAGTAGTGTTAGTTGAAAGAATTGGAAATTTAAGTGTTTGTAGGGTACAAACACTAGTGTTGGATTTGGGACACTCGCATTGATGCTAGTGTCCAAGTCTGAATGGTGGTGTCTTGGAGAATAGAGAAATGTTGAAGCTATGTAACTAATAGTGAAGGATATATGTATCGATTTTTAAGCATATTTTGGATTACAAGTGATTTAGGTAATTAGAATATCAGGGTCATACCATAAAATAAGCATTTAGGCATAGTAAGATGGAGACTGTGAGCCTTTCGACAATGGAAAAATCAAGAATCAAAGCATAGAGATTTGATTGATATTTGTCAAGTATGTAAGACTATTTATCATGTAAAATGTAGATTGAATATCTATACTCCCCTTAGTTAATATAGTAATGCATAAGGATAAAATTCATAGGTTAAAGGAAATAAATGTGTACCATGGTGTGTACAACACACATTACTTTGACTTTAGTCATGTTTGAATTTGACGTATGTGTATGACTTACAACTAAGAGCACGTTACATGTGTAATTAGTGCATATCATATGAAAATGAATAATTGAGATTATTTAAAATAAAGAGCAAGGAAAGAGTACACCTATGTTTTGATGCAACCATGTTGCTCCTTTGTATTTTTGTTTGGTAATTATTATAACTCAAAACTACACCTTATGAGAGGGTGATTCAATCCCTCTCAAATTGAGCTATGCAATGGTATTGACTTTAAGTTGTAGGTGACCTCTAAGTGAGTCAAACCTTTAGATTTTGGGCTAGCTCCCAAAATACAACACCTAGACTAATATTACACCACTTGCTTCAACATGGAAAAGGGAAAAAAAAGTACTAATCTAACCTAACAACTTAGAGGTGATGCACCAAACATGAAATCCATAGCTTGTTAAAGATGCACTATGAAATATCAACTTACAATCTGATATGCTACTCTAAACAACCCCTATCACACTAGTGTTTCAATATGAAGGTTTAGATGATTGCATGAGTAATAGGATGATTAATCAAGATGTGCTAATGGAAACACTAATAATTTATCAATTTTCTAAAAAATAAAACAAAGTAGAACACTTCATATGACATGTGAAAGGCAACAAAATTGCGTAAGGCATGAAACATGAAGGACAGACACAAAGGATATGACTATCACTAAACACTCATCAATACAACATCCTCAAAATCACTCTTTGCAAGATAAAAGTATAAGATATAGCTTGAATTACTTCAATATGCAAGTACAAGTCTCAATTTTGGTAGGTTTTACCATACAAAATGTGTGGATCTCAAACTTAGCCAAAAATGGTTGCTCTTATAGAGAATGGTCAAGAGAGAGAGGGGTGTAATAGAGAAATAGTAACAAGTGTCAAGCATGAGAGAACCAATTACAAATAAAGAAAGAGTTATGAAATAGTCTATCAAGTTTTCCATGCCGTGTGTTGACCCCATGAAGATAATCCATCATTCCACGTGGCGTAGGAGTTACAACTTGGTTTGACACCTTAACTAACATCTTAAAAACTACCCTTCTTTGCATGAAAGAAGTGAAAAATGGACCTTAAAACCATGGATTCACCTTAAAATTATCTAAAACAACTCATTTAATATTGGTAATTCCTTAGGAAACTCCTCTGCCTTGTTTTCCATCAATTATATGCATAGGTGTCTTGTAACTCTCCATTTCCCATGCCTAGATTGGTCCAAGTGGCCTAAAACTCAAGTGCATCTTCTTCAACTCATCCAAACCATATGAATGGTATTCAAATATGTTATAAAGTTTGAAACAAACTATTTTGGTTCTTGGACCAACTCCCAAGAACTCATTTTGCTCTTTAAGCCTTCAATAGCCCTAGTTTCCTTGTAGCCTTTTTTTTTCTATAAATATTCTTGTGTGGGACTTGTATGAATGATATTGACAAAATAAAAAAATAATGGAATATTCTATGACCCCCTATTTTTATCAAATTTTATCTTTAGACTCTGAATGGAAATCCATTTTTTTTGTCTTTCTCTCTTTTGAATTAGGCCTCAATTAGGCTTCCTTACTTTGAACTCTATTTTATTTCTCTAGACTTATGATAGAAATTTTAAATCATCCAAAAAATTTTGATTCACTTTCCCTAAGACATCACAAACTTCCATGTCAAATTTGGGGTCCTGAGACCCTATGGAGGTATGCAAACCAAGAAATGGCCTTACCACCTAGTCTCATTTTGAACCTGTTTGACTCTGCCTTGAAATATGGGCCTGGTTTGATCATATCCAAAAAAAATTGTAATTTTTTGGATTTTAACAGGTATGACAAGTCCTAAATGACCTCATCCCATGATTGGAAAGCTCTCCCCTACTCAAGACACCTGCAAAACACAAAAAACATGCAAAAATAGGGTATTTTGGGCAGTCCATACAAGTAAAGTACATGTGCATAACCTCCTTGGAGTCATCAAACACATTCAAGAGGTTTTAGGGTCAAATTATGGCATTTGATGTGCATTTGAGTTCTTTTTCCATGACTGGTCACTATTAGGGTTTAAAAGAGGTTTTAGACTTGTCTAAGGTCTAAATGATTATTCATAAAGAACATATCATTAAATGAACTCATTATACTTGTAAAACCTTCCTAGTATACCTCTTCAAATATTTTAAAATCCTAAAACTCCCTTGCAAAGTATGAGTAACATTACAAGCATCTAAAGTTACTCTTCAAATGGTTTGCTTAGTGTTCTTGGGCTTAGAAAGAGCTATACTTTGAGTTATGGGTCTAGAAAATCATTCCCATTGTTGTGTGAGGCTCAAAAACCTCTATAACAACCCCCTCCATGATTTCACATGTTTTTTAAGTCTTCATTACCCCTTTGTATGCTCGGGGTACACTGGTCAGGGTATGGGGTTAAATAGCTTGTCTTCTCTTTGCTAACCCTCAAGGGCCTTAGAGTGAACATTGAAGTTTGTTTCCACCTAAGAATGTGTGGAGTAATATTATATGACCTTTCACTACATCATAGTCTCTTCATTTGATTTTTAAACTTGTTTCATGCCCTTTTAGCTCATGTAGATCCCTAAATCTCTTGACTGCCCCTTACCCAAGGAGTGGGCAAGGTCTGAGATAAAATAGTGAGTACTTACACTATTTGTTTGACCTAAAATAGAACATGGAGGTATTTTTAAAGTCATAATAACCATATATACCAATTTTTATATCATGATCAGGCCTATAGAACCTTTAAATGTCAATTTCCCTCAAGATTGGGTATAGCCTACTAGTGACTACATGAAATTTAGCTCTTAGACTATGTATGAGGTTTAGAGTCAGTTTAGTCAAATTTATTATTTTTTCCTCTTGGCCTCATGACCCTATCACCTTTTTATCAATATGAGGTGGACTTCAAAATCTCTCACATGCACTTTGCTCCCTACTTAGGCCCAAGACCAATTTGTGGTTATGTATGCATGTAAATGACCTTTAAAGGTCACTTGATTGTGTTTGGTATTTCAAGACCTCTTCTCCCACATCAAGATCTCTCAGTGATACCCTCTTTTTAGTCTTCGATTAGGCTCAAATTACCTTTCAAACCTCTGTCTTCTTCTTTAGGCTTGAGGTTTGTTTGCTCTCTAAGCCACCTATAGGTGCTTGTTAGAGAATATGATTGTCTTGGGTGTTTTGAGCCTCACTCTTTATCACTGACCCTAATTTTATTTTAGACTTAATTTTAGTATTAAAAATTGGTTCAAACTCTTCCTCATACATGTTCTGTTAGCTTCATTTAGGTTTAGCACTAGCCATATCTTTAACACCCTATAGGTGTTCTCTTATGGTCTATTTGACTGTGTATTATTTGTTTTTATCCCTCTTCTTTGTGTCACTGACCCTTCCAAGGTTAATGAATATTGTTTGAATTTCCCATTTAGTTTCAAAACCCCCTTCAAATGTCTCTACCAAATCTCATTAAATGCACCTTAGACCAGTCTATGTTATACAACCTGTAGGTGGTCTTTGAGACCATGACTACCTTCTCTCATGAGTTTGGATCTCATTCTTCACATAATATCCATCCAAAAGGTTCATGGGATTTATTGAGGTACCAAAAAATCATTTTATAACCCTCTTAAACACCTATATTCCCCTTCAATGGTTCATGAACTAGTGTGTCCATATATGCATGTAGGTGGTGTTGGAGATAGGACTGTGTTCTGACTATATACTTGTGAAACCTAGACCTTACCTTCTCGCCTCAGTGATCCCCCAATGATTTTGGCTTAGGTGCAGTTCCATTTGAGTTTCAAAACATATTTAAAACATGATTTATCTCTCTTTTAGGTTTGAAATCAATTCATCCCCCTTACAGTGACCTATAGGTGCTCACTAGGATTATTTACTGTACTCAGGTTTTGAAACTAGTCTCATCTCACTTACCATTGATCTTGAATGTATCCAAACCAAAAGAGTTCCTGTCATCAAGGTCTTCCAAAGCCTAAGACAAAGTCTCAAGTCACTTTCAATTCACCCTAGCAGCTTGTACGAACTATACTGTAGATGAATATTTGTTGTGTTGACTCAATTCACTGTCACCTTCCACTTACAAGTGACCTAGTGGCTTCAATAACTTACAATACTATATGGATGCAATGAAGTTTAGGCTATTTAGGCTTAAGACTTTCTTTGTATTATTTTGACATTGACTTTGGTCCAAGGTGTGGACCTACAAGATAAGGGTTTGTAGGTCACTATGGACTGTTTAGGTCCACATAGTCACTTTCAAGCTCTTTTGAGTTCTTGAACTCATCAAAATTGTCAAGCCCTTATACACATCTTCCTAACACTTCTCCACATATCACAAAGCTCAAGACCATGCATTTATCTTCAACTCACACTAGCAACTTATACGGACCTATAGGTGATTATGACTATATGCACACTTTTAAAAGCAACTCTTTTGTTTTTCACCCACCTACATTGTATTACTTTGACTTGAGAAGCTTGTATCCTATGGATCTTTTTCAATAGTCATGGAAACTTGTTGCCAAACATTATTCACTCCTTCACACCTATCTTTTGGGTGTATAAAATGTGGAGTCTTGAGCATTGACAATGGAGTATCTTGATGGTGCATCATGTTTTTGATGATATTTGTTAGTTTGAATGAGGTTTCACTTACCTCTCCATGTTATCCAAACCTTCTTAACATGGATTTGGGTCCTTAAACACATGTTGATAGACTTTCAAGCTTGTAAGTGCTTAAGACACTTCATGAACTTACTCAAAATGCAAATTTGGATCATGTTCCCCATTTTGCAACAAACCAATAGCTCAAAAGTGTCTCTCTTGGATGGACAATGATGTTACTTATTGTTATTCAAATCAAAATGAAGTTCAGACCTGGATAGATCATCCAAATACCGTACAAGTCTCTTAAGAAGCACAAAACCATATAAAAAAAACACATTAATTCCATGGATTTAAAGGATATTCAATTAGTGATGGAGTGTTAGAAACATATGAGAGTGACCATCATGAAGATAAAACTAGCCTTGTAGCAGGATTCAATGGAACAACCTGTATACTAAGACCTTCTTTCCTCAAGTGAAATTACTTCATGGAGATGATTCAACTAATCAAACCACCATTAAAATGAGATCTAATACTTATAACAAACACCCCCAAAATCATTCCTCTCCATCGATTTTTGATCTGTAGAAATAGGTGCAAGAGTAGACCCCTCTCAGATAGATAGGCCATAATGACCTATTGTCACTCTTAGCAATTGTTCATAAATAATATGTCATAACTATTAAAACCAATGTCACTAATTTGAATCTCATTAGGACACTTAAAAATGGAAAAAATTTAGCTCCTAACTCTCTCTCTCTACTAGCCGTACTATCCACTTCAATTTTGCCTTTTTGAGCTTGTGAAGGTAGTGATGGAGGAGAAAAGGTATCTGGAGTATCAGTTCAACTTAAAACTTGGTCCAAAGCTAGGAAATGACATGAGGGATCTAAAGAGACACAAACCATTTCTAACTGACAATTGATCCTACAAGGTCGCACAAAGGCTTGAAAATGCCATTTTTCTATTTGGGAGGTTAAAAATATAAGTTTGTCCATACCTGACTAACACTAAACATTATATGGCCTCTCTCTAACAATAGGGTCATTTGAAATCCCTTTGAAACATTTTCTTTTTGAAGTGGTATGTCCCATTCCTCTATACGGGTTAAAAGGTGGCCAAATTGTGATTTTTTTGTGTTTTCGAGTCAAATAAAGGTTAGAGAATGATAGAATGACATTAAAATAAAAAAATTTAATGAATTATAACTATATTAAACCTTCATCCAAGTTTGACACAACAAGACCTTGTAATTGACCTCTTGGACTAAACTAGTTCTCATAAGACTAGAACTTGGACAAGGCTAAGGAAGGGAAAACATGACCATATGAGACTCTTTAGGACCATTTTGAACATAAAAAATCCATATGACCACCCTATGAAAGTTTTAATTTAGATGGGTTGACCTATTTTGACTTGGGGTCAAAATTTGGTCAACAATTTGGTGATTCATAGGGGTAGTCTGCTTGCAATGCTAATGGATAAGTGGCCTTTATCCTTCCATTGGGCAATGGGGTCAATTTAAAAGTACAAATTGACACCTACCTTAGAAAAAAACTAAAATTAGATGACAACAAGATAAACACCACACCAAACATGTGTCTAAAGACACTTAGAGGAAAGAAACATACATGGAAAACAAAATAAACAAGTGCATGAAAAACTTATGGAACTCAAAATCTACTCTAATATGTACAAAGATAGAACTAACCTCAATAACATGGCTTCAATTGTATCTCATTTACTTGGATACTCAATTATTATCCATTGAGTCTTGCCAATTGAAAGGCATTGTGTTCCTTGCAAGCAATGATGACATAAGGTCCATTCCACAAAGCATCAAACTTGGTAACCACATATACGGTGCGTAGTCAATAACCCTTGAAGCGGAATGAATTGAATCAGAGATTCATACTCTCTGTAAAATGTATGGATATCCTAGAAAGAAACCATATAGAGAAAAGCATGAGACATATAAAACTGACATCAAGGTTCATCTAATCTTATTTGGGCATTCAAGTCATAATCTCTTTTATATGTTGAAACCTAAAAAGAAAGCTTCAGGAAGCGTATATCATGAGAAAGAGAAGCTTCCCCCAATGCCACCACTCAACAATAAGAAGCATACTAGGCATGATGCTAACACAAGTTCACAGCCAGAACCACTAAAAAGACAAAGGACTGCCCGGGAACTGCCACCAAGGGCTTCACCACCATGAACTTCACCACCAAAGGCATCACTATCAAAGGCTTCATCAAAAGAGATCCACCAACAAGTCAACTAGAAGGCTCAGTGCCATGAATACAAATTTTTTCATTGGAAAAGGAAAAGAGCCTAAGATGGTGACATGGAAGAGATGAAATAATTACCAGGAGGGACCATGGGGACAACTGAATAACAAGAAGAGACTGAATTAGAGAAAACACTCTCTCCAACACAAGAATAAACCACCCTTAAAGAGGTACAATTGGACATTGAAGATACACTTAGCGAAGATAAGGATGCATTTAAAGTCGAAGAATTGAATGGCGTGGACATCAATACCACTTCCTTGAAATAGGACATGGATGTCAAAATACTTGAGCAAAATCCCATCAAAGGGAAACAACCTACTGACACTATGGTCTAACCACCCAAGAATGATACAACCACCAACTTACGCACCCAATATAGGAAAGGCATCTTTGAGAACATGCTTTATTTGTATTCTCATTTTGATCCATAAGATGCCTCTATACACACCCAACATGATATGTCATTCTTCCTGGACATGTACAATGATGAACACCATTTTGAGATGCCTCCCAATAGTTTGGTATTATATTCAAAAGCAATGATGCTACCCCATACCTCTTTGGGTCGATCCCTAATAGTTTTTTCCTTTACAAGCTAGTGCAACACTCTTGAAAATGGCCTCTGAAGTAGCATAAAAAAATGTGCTTGCAGATTTTGATGTGCATTGAGTTGAACAAAAACATGGTAGGGTGGTGGAAATATATGATAAAGAAGTCACCGCCTAGGAGAAACTTGAAGAGGAAGTGGCTAAGCTAAAATTCCAATAGGGATTCATAAAAACAACAAAGGTCAAAACATTGAATCTATGTAAGGTTATTCTAAGCTAGGACCTGACACTATTGGATGGGGTCCCTTTAGAGGATGAGGCTATTGATAAATTAGAGACCCTTGTGGATCTCTTATTGAAGCAATGTAAATAATAACATGCACCAAGAGATGAAACAATATGGACAACTAAATAGTTTTTTGAAGTAGTAGGGGTATACAAGCATGCCTTACAATGTGTTTGGGAAGTGATTCCCATCCTAGATGGGATTTTTGAAAAGCTAGCATAGTAAAATTTTGGAAGCTCATCTCCATGCAAAAGATCTTTAGTGTTAGCAATTGGTGGATATCGCCCTATTAATAAAAGATCGACGAAGTGTGCTAAGGCATTTAAAGATGTCAAAACTATGGAAGAAATAATAAATGCACATTGATAGCAAACAAATACCAAATTTGCAGTGATATGAGGATAGGTTATGAATGAATTCATTACACTTGAAGAGGTTCAAAAAGATGCTTCCACATCCCTTGAAAAATTGATCAATAAGGTGAGCGAGTGTTCTAATCAACCCGAGGAGACCCAAATTTTGAAAGTAGTAATTGAATAAATAATAAGAAAGTTGCTCGACACCTTGTCACATGAGAATGTGTCAAAAATTAGATTGAATAGATTGGTCTTGAATTTTTGGTTGAGGTTGAGACTGGTGCTTAGTCCAAGATAGACTAAGAGCGTAGTGTGGGGTAATGTTGAACCCCAAATTTTGGTTAATTATTTTTTTAATGGCATGAAACAAGCATGGTTTGGAAGACCATGGAGAAAGAGATCACATTGTGAGAAGACCCACTCAGAAGGGAGGTATAACAAATGAATAACCTGAGAATGGAGGATGTGTTATATCAAGAAAAGACTTGGGGAACACAAAGGAAGAAGCAAATAGTTGATTCTCAAGGATAGAATAGACTTAATCATACACGAGTCTGGCACTAACCTACATAAAGATAAACACTTAGAAATGAGTATCCAATACCGAACAAGAATATAAGGGTGCAAAGGCCCATGTCTATAGGAAAAACAAAGTAGACGACTATCATGACTCTCAGTTCACTAGAGATCATTGGCTAGTCACTAGAAGTGTCATAATTAATGTAATAACTTGGTTAGGGAAAACCAAGTATAAATACCCCTATGTAGAGATTTGTAATGATGGTGAACATTGGTATTGTATAAAAATTGATTTTGGTAAAAATCAAAATCACATAAATCATTGTAATCCTAATATTGTACAATAGTTGCTAGTTAAGTTGTATCATCAAGTTACCAATGCATATATTATGTAACTTGTGGTTCATATTTAGATATAATGAATAGAATCTATGTTATTTGAACATGTGTAATACATACTTTGAGTCTCATGGTATTTTTTCATAATCATGTTTGTTTATGTAATTGAAACTAGGTCCACTAGTTTGTATTTCTTTTTTTTGTTTAGTCACTAATTAAAGTATATGATCAAGCTCCATTATATGACAAGTATATTACTACATTACACAACCCATAAGAGCTAGTTTCTTTTTGCATGCTTCAGTTGAACATGTAAGATCTGGGTCTTGCAATTAATTATAGTCCATTACCTTGTTGGGAACTAGTTACTTCAGTGCCCATAGGGAAAGGTCTAGATAGAAAATAAACCCAACATCTAACAATGTCAATCAACCTATCAATATTGGTAATCCTTCCTTGACCTGTGACCACATCCAAGCACAACATCAACTAAGGATTATCATTTTAGGACCCTATGCTGGTAACCCTTCATTGCCCTGTGACCATAACTAAGTGCATCGATAATCAATAATTATTGTCTCTGGCCCATTTCCATCATTTTCTAGTTATGACGTCTTGTACTCAATACAAATTTCAAAAATACAACTTCATGGTCTAAAATCACCATCTTAGGCTTGAAACCCCCTACCAACGAGCCAATCCAACCCATTATGCTGGCTAGTAGTAATCCAATTACCACTATTAAGGAAAAATATATGATATTGTGGAACAACTCCAAAAGACATATTCACAAATCTCCATTTTGGATTTGTTGTGTATGCCTACCATCCATAAGAATATCCTTACAGAACTCATAGGCTAATCCCAAGTTCCAAATGACATTACACTAGACAAATTTAAATCTTTGGTTGGACACCAAGCCCTATGACAATAGTTAACCTTTGACCAAAGTGATATGTCATCCCTTGGCCCTATCCATAATAACCTATTATACATTGAAATTGTTATTATTGACCAAATTTGACCCCAAGTCAAATTTGGGTCAAAGCCTACTATTTTTAAATTTTGAAGAAAATTTTATATGTCCCATGGGGTCTCCTATTGTCCTATATATCTCACTTGCCCTTCCCCTAGTCCTTGTTGAAGTCCATCCTCCTTGTACTGACCTAGTCAACAAAAGTCAACATTGGTCAACTATGGTAAAACTTATTCAAATTGCCAAATTATGTTAAAAATGTCCTAAGGTGGTCTTTGATATGTTTCAATGTGTTTACAAGCCATAAAATGGCCATTTTCTAAGTTTCATATGTAAAAGGGGGTATTTGGTCACATTTTTAGCCTATTAAATCAATTGTATGGACTTCCAAGGAGGAAATATTTGTCACCAAAGTGAATCTCAATGTCTAAGGGGTCAAATTATGTCATAATATGCCATAGATTAGTTAAATAATTAGTCATGAGCAAGAAATGGTAGTTTCTCCTTAAAAATAGGCCCTTTTGGGCACTTGTACAGACCCCTTTAGTTCACCATCAGCTAAAAGCATGGGTGGAGTGAGTCTTCACCTCCCCACACCCATTTACATGCTTTTTTTAAAAATAGGATTTCATAAACTTCATTTGAATCTTATTTTCCTTCTATTTTCTCTTGGTAAGCCAAGGAAGGTCAACTTGTGATGCTTGGTGTGGACCGTACAGGTGGAGTTGGGAAGAATGGTCTTGGGGGTGGATATTACTCTGAGCACACTTAAATTTCATGGTAATATTTATAATATTGGTACCTCCTCCTTTGTGAACAATGGATAACACTCTAAGCAGATTTTTATGGGCTTGCAACCATGAGGGGGTCACTATTTGAGCTTGTCTTAGTTTTTACTGATTTGGTTTGATGGGTTGGTGTGTTGTAGGTGTTTATACATGTTTTTCAAGACATACTCATGCTTCTTCTTTTTTTGGAAACCTCAATGTCTTAGGAAAGCCTCTTCTAGGCTTATATATGCTCCCAAACTAGTCCTTCATACTTGCAGTCACCTTAGGGGTCTTGAATGGAGGTTGTCTACATTGGAGAGAGGGTTTTGAGTTGATTTAAAAATATTCTTGATGAGGTTATCTAAACTAAAGGTTGGGAATTGCATTTTGAGGTGTTTAGAGAACCTTACCTTTACAAACTCATACTCTTTTATGTCTCTATCTGCATCTACAGTTCATGAGACCCATTGACAGTCCTAATGACATCATGTTGAAGCTTAAGGGGATGTCCTTATGCCCAAATTGATTATCATGGTTCAATATGCATAATTACACCTAAGAGAGCTTCTCTTAGGTTTGTTTTAGTTATTAATCAACCTCATTGCATCACATATAGTCAAATGTACATCTTCAGGTGTCATTTGTAGAGATACAAGTGTGTGAATGGAGGTATTCTACAGGGTTGATCCCTCATGAGGTTATGAAGTGAGTTGGTAGCCTAAATATCATGATTAAGACCCCTTAAGAGTAAAGCATGGTGTTGGGAAGGCCTTGTTAAGAGAAGTACTGATACAGGGACCCTTTTCCCTAAATGGACAGAATAAAAGGTAGGGAGCTTTTCCAAAATGGCATATTACTCTTTTGACAAGGTTTTGAAGCACATAATTGGGTGAAATTTATTGCCTCTAGCATAGAGAAACACTTTGAAAAGAATAAGGTCAAGGAGATTAGTAGAGGTTGGAGCTTGAACACCCTGAAAATGGTCAAAAAACTGCCAAGAAGCTTTAATGACATCTACATGAAACTTACTAAAAGAGACCTTCTTCAAGCAAATTAGGCATAACCTGACTAGGCCTTATGCTCAAATGAATATAATTAACCCAAACATACATTCAATTACTAAATATCACCTTAAAAAGGTTAGAACATGGTTTTGACCTCTAAGCACTTCCCCTGGATCATACACAGGCTTGGGAAGTGAAACACAGTCTTGATAAGGAGGTTGCTTAAAGGTTGAGGTACGAAATAAAGAGTTGAGTTTGATCTTTTTTTTGAAATTTTGAAGAAAATAGGAGATTTGGTGACTTCAAAACATTTAATAACAATCAAAACATCCTCAAACAAGTTTCAAAGTCATGTATAGACAAGGCAGACATAGTCACAGTCATGACAGAGTAAGCTCAATCTTGGTTTCTAAAGGGCATATGTGATGTTTGTGAGATCAAAAAGATAGAATGATAATGAATCCAATCAAAACATGATCATAAAAGAGGAATATGCCTTTGACAACAAAAATATGACAAAGTAAAGGTCCCCAAGCAAACAAAACACAATCATCATATCACCCCTTGTAGACAGTGCTTTCCTATAAGTCTATCTTAGGAATTTGAGGATTTAGAGGGTCAAATGATGCATTCAGAAGCTAAAAATTGGTGTATATAATCATTGGGATGTATATAACCTCTCTAAATACTTGGATTTACTAAGATAAGATGACAAGATACCTCTATTTTGTCTTAGAGGCAAGGCAGTTTTAAGCGCATAGAACTCTACAAGTCTTGAGGAATAAACTAAAATATGAACTAGGAAGTGTGGATACATTTTCAAAAATTTTCATGAGTTGTCTTACATCCATTCCAATCTATAAAAAAAATTCAAGAGGATCCAAAGCCCCTAGGCCTAGTGGAGAGATGTTGAAGCCTACAACAAAACTAAGGACTCCATCAGTCCAGCTTTAGACTCATACAAAAAACTATGAACTCCATCAATCCATCTACAGAGTACATATTAGTTAGGGAGAATAAGGAGATTCTAAGGCCAGGTGCCAATAAAGGTCTAAAAAAGAGTGATCACTGTGACAGATGATGATTCTTCTTATGTAAGAGAATACAAATGATTTGGAAAACTTCCAATGTAGGTAGAGGATTCCTTATAACTTTCTCTTATCAGTGCAAAAGAGACATTTGCCCATAGTCATCTTTAGAATGCCCAATGAAGGCCAATGATGAAGGCAGTTTCATGGAAGGTGCTTGAAGAGATGCTATGCCAATTTTGGAAGAGGATGATTGTTTGGAAGGGACACATATGTAAATTAGTTTCTAATTCCTCTTACACTTCACCTATATGTATTGTCACTAGTTTCCACCTTTGGACACATGTCCTTGTGTCTCTTGGAATTTTTTTCCCTCTCTCTCTTTCCAATTTCTATAAGTATGGGCCCTTTTGGCCCTTTTAGATGGATTCCAACTCTTGGTATGGTGAAGCCCTACCAAAATTGTACCTTGATTTGTATTTAAGCTAATGAAAAGCAAGTTGGTTATACTCTAAGCCCATTTGCACTACGTGTTGAAGTGATACATCTTGAATGTCAAGTATATATTAAGATCATCTTATTTTCAGGTAATCCTTGAATGTGTTACTGCAAATGACATCTCTCCTAATAGGTTTTATGAAGTGTATGTTTTTGCAATAGATTCTTGAAGTGTGTATGAGTTTGGTAGTGTCATATCTAACCTTCCCTTCACTTGCCTTCATTTTTTGAGTTGTTTTTTACCTTCATGAGAAACACTAATGCTAGGGAGATCCAATAATGGTGTTAAGGTTAGTTTGGGTGTCTTAGTTTACTATGCAAATTCCAAGTGTATGAATGGAAGCAACTCTTGGTGTTTCACCTCCTAGTTTAGGTTTGTTTTATGTATCTTTCTCTCCCTTTTCACCCATAATAGGAAATTTTAGTAGCATAAGAACATCAAGTCATATCTAGGGAGCTAGTCCTTTCAATTCTAGAGTTATACTTCCACTATAGGTGCCCCACACATCGTAAATTATTCCCATGTTGGAAAAATCTTGAAGAGGCTTGAACAACCTCTTCTAGGGTGCAAGATTTGGAGACAATAGTTCTATCACTCCCAGTGGGATAATTGGTCCTAATTGCTTCCATGTCAAGGTGAATTTTGGTATTTACAAGCCCAAGGTTTCATAAGTGTTTCTAATCTAGAATTTGGTGACTCTAAAAGGTGAGAATATCTAGTTGTAGATCAATTTATTCCACATTATATTTCATGGTTAGGAGGAAGAAGAGATGGCTAGGCAATATGCTTTCATAGACTTCAACACCTAAAATCCAATCAATCTTCCTACATATGATCCGATCCATCCCAATGCCACCAAAATTCTCCCTAACTTCAATGGAGAAGGTCCTATTACCCCATCTGAACACATTAGAGACATCTCAATTTTTTTCAATTTCCACAATATCCCTCAAGTCAACATAACTATTAGGCTACTTGCCATGTCTCTAAAGGGTAAAACACTTGATTGGTATAAGACATTGGGAGGTGGTTGCATTACTAATTAGGATGGATTTGAAGATTTTTTGGTAAATAGGTTTGAGAATAAGAGTGATCACATTTCACTAATCCATTAGTTGAATGTGATAAGGAGAGGTTCTAATGAATCCATGGGAAATTTCAATGAAAGATTTCAAAGAACATGGCATAGGTTGCCACCTATCATGAGACCCCCTCCAAGCTTTGTGTTCCCCAAAAATCTCAAGGCCATTAGCATTGATGTGGCAGTAATGTTGCAATAAATGAGAGGATTTACCCTACTTGATGCATATGAGATAACTATTGAAGCTAAGAATAGTTTGATACTAGCTAGGAAATTGTCCCCAAGAGTTGCTATGCCTTTGCTATCTCATAGTTCATTTGAAAGACCAAGTCTAGATAAAGATTCCAATGCTAATGTCAAGTATATAATCACTCCCAAGAAGGTAAATAATGATATAGATAAAGATGAAATGATCAGGTCATTACAAGCTCATATCAAACAAGCTCAATTGCAAGTAAGTACTCCACCTAATCCCCAATACAATCACCAAGGTCATCAAGTTTTCAATAGGCAACATAATAGATATAATCATAATTCCATTCCATTCAGAAAGGCTATTGTTTCAGTCCATACCAACCTAGTTGAAGGAGAGGGACATTTGGATCATTGGGGACAATCTCAAGGTCAGTTTGTGAATGATGGTGGAGGAGGTTGTCAACCCTTAGTGGCACACGAAAGAGCTACTCCTTGCCTCACATCAAAAGAACAAAATATCATGCAAAGGGATACTGATGGAGAAGGTAGAAACCAAGGTACCATTCTTGTGAACCTTCAAAAAGAAAAAAACCATGTGAACAAGGTTGACAAAGCACTTAAAGGATTATCATTCAGTACCTCTTCTTTATTGCCTTCACAAATTGAGAATCAACTAATTGTTCCTAAGACTCCTCAAGAATTGGAAGGTGATGCTACCATAGACGAGTCCCTTGAACATACTAAAGATAATACCTCAAGTAGATATGATGAAGAGATTGTCATTGGTACACCTCTTCACCCTAATGGATCAGTCTTTGAGCTTGAGGAAGGTGCTGATGATATGGAGGATGATGATGATCAACTTGCAACACAAGATCAAGAAGAGGCACTCAATATCCAACATGATGTTCCACAAGAGATTGATAAGAACATTGATAAACTTCAAGTCTTTTATATTAATCATAAAGAGTTGGAATTTTGGGATGATCTTGAAAATTTTTGCTTGAGCTTGGATGATGCATCTCCACTTCATGAAGAGATTGAGAAGATTTTTGAAGGAGATGTTGCAGCTGAACCTATTGAAGATCATGAAGCAACTCCACAACAAGAGCAAGGTAAGCATGATTCATCTCAAGGAGATCAAATGCATAAGATGGATGGAAATTACAAGGTGCCAAGAGAGGTAGTAAGTTTTGAAGAACCTCTCCCATGCATTCATATGCCAGAAACACCAAAGTTTGATGGAGAACTTCCTTTTCAAAATGAATACAACCTTGATGATGAAAATCCACTTGAGGTTGAGGTTGAATGTGAAGATCAAAATGAGTCTATAATAAATGGAAAACCACTTGAACCAAGCACTATGGTTACCATTCAAACTAATCAAGAGGAGTATGTTCCTATTGAACACATGTTCTAGGCTGTGAAACCAAATGAAGTCAATACAGGCACCATGGAAAGTAATCAAGGTTTTGACCAAAAAAGGATAAGACCTAAGTGGTAGCTTGCACACTCTTCTATTCCACTTCAAGGAGATGGTATGAAAATATTTCCTTTTGATCCAAGAGGATCAATTAATATAGTTTATACACTTTAGAGTGTGTTTGTTTCAGTGTTTCCTAAGTGTTTTAGAGTGCAAGTGTGTTTCCTTTGCTTTGTTGGTGCATGTCTTTATTTTTGTGTGTGTGTGTCAACCAAATTGTTTCCCTTTAGTCAAAGGTCTATTCAAGTCAATTAGAGTGCTCATATACGTGACTCCATTCCCAATGGAAAGATTAGGCCACTAGTCTTAGGCATAGCATGCATGCCACCCTTGGGAATCACCAAGAGTTGACCAAATTTGAACCCAAGTCAAATTTGGGTCAACCCATACTATTTTGAAGTTTTTAAGAAAGTTTTATATGTTCTATGGGGTCTCCTATTGTCCTATATATCTCACTTGCCCTTCCCCTTGTCCTTATTAAAGTCCATCCTCATTGTACTAACCCAGTCAACAAAAGTCAACATTGGCAAACCATGGTCAAACTTAGTCAAAGTGAAAAATTATGTTTAAAATGTCTTAATGTGGTATTTTATATGTTTCAATGTGTTTACAAGTCATAAAATGGCCATTTTCTAAGTTGCATATGCAAAAGGGGGTATTTGGTCACATTTCTAGCCTATTAAATCAATTTTATTGACTTTCAAGGATGAAATATTGTCACCAAAGTGAATCTCAATGTGGAGGGGGTAAAATGATGTCTTAATATATCAAAGGTCAGTTAAAGAATCAGTTATTAGTAGGAAATGATAGTTTTTTCTTAAAAATACACCCTTTTAGGTACTTG
Organism: Torreya grandis; assembly: GCA_037957365.1. Classification (NCBI taxonomy): domain Eukaryota; kingdom Viridiplantae; phylum Streptophyta; class Pinopsida; order Cupressales; family Taxaceae; genus Torreya; species Torreya grandis. Next base: position 3,332,739 of record JARHVA010001043.1, read on the forward strand.
TACGGACTCCTTGAGTTCACCATCAGCTAAAAACATGGGTGGAGTGACTCTTCACCTCCCAAAAGCCATTTATACAATTTTTTTTCAAATAGGATGTCATAAAGTTCATCTGTAACTTATTTTCCTTCCATTTTCTTTTGGTAAGCCAAGGAAGGTCATCTTGTGATGCTTGGTGTGGATCATACATGTGGAGTTGGGAAGAATAGTTTTGGGGGTGGATAGTAATATGATTCCACTTCACTCTCATATAAATATTTCTCATATGGGTGCCTCCTCTTTTATGAATAGTGGATAACACTCTAGGCATATTTTTATGGGCTTGTAACCATGAGGGGGTCACTATTTGAGCTTGTCTCAATTTTTCTTGATTTGGTCTGATGTGTTGGTGTGTTTCAAGTGTTTCTACATGTTTTTCAAGACATCCTCATGATTATTATTCTTTTTAAAATCTCAATGTCTTAGTAAAGCCTCTTCTAGGATTATATATGCTTCCAAACTAGTCCTTCACACTTATAGTCACCTCAGGGGTCTTGAATGGAGGTTGTCTACGTTGGAGAGAGGGTTTTGAGTTGATTTCAAAATATTATTGATGAGGTTACCTAAATTAAGGTTGGGAATTACATTTTGATGTGTTTAGAGAACCTTACCTTTACAAACTCATGTTCTTTTATGTCTCTATCTGCATATACAGTTTAAGAGACCCACTTACAGTCGTGATGACATCATATGTATGCTTAAGGGGATGTCCTTGTGCCCGAATTTCTTATCATGGTTCAATATGCATAAATACACCTAAGAGATCTTCTCTTGGGTTTATTTTAGTGATGAATCAACCTCATTGCCTCACATACAGTCAAATATACATCTTCAGGTGTCATTTGCAAAGCTATAGGGGTGTGAATGGAGGTATTCTATAGGGTTGAGCCCTCACGAGGTTATGAATTTAGTTGATAGCCTAAATATCATGATTAAGACCCCTTAAGTGTCAAGTATGGTGTTGGGAAAACCTTGCTAAGAGAAGTACTGATATAGGGACCCTTTTCCCAAAATGGATAGAATGGAGGGTAGGGAGCTTTTCCAAAATGGAATATTAATCATTTAACAAGGTTTTGAAGCACAAAATTGGGTGAAATTTGTTACCTCTAGAATAGAGAAGCACTTTTAAAAGCATGGGGTCAAGGATATTAGTAGAGGTTTGAGATTGAACACCTTGAAAATGGTCAGAAAACCAACAAGAAGCTTCAATGACATCTACACAAAACTTACTAAAAGAGACCTTCTTCAAGCAATTAGGCATAACTTGACTAAGCCTTATGCTCAAATGACTCCAAGTAACCCAAAAATACATTAAATGACTAAATATCACCTTAGAAAGGTTAGAACATTTTTTTGACCTCTAAGCACTTCCCTTGGTCTGTACACAGGCTTGGGAAGTGAAACACAATCTTGCTAAGGAGGTTGCTTGAAGGTTAAGGTACAAAATAAAGAGTTGAGTTTGATATTTATTTTGAAATTTAAAAGATAATATTATGTTTGGTGAATTAAAAACATTCAAGAACAATCAAAACATCCTTGAACAAGTTTCAAGGTCACCCCAAAGTCACCTACAGATGGGGCAAACACAGTCACAGTCTTGACAGAGTAAACTCAGTCCTAGTTTCTAAAGGGCATATGTGATGTTTGTGAGATCAAAAAGATAAAATGATATTTAATCCATTTAAAAAATGATCATAAAATAGGAATATGCATTTGACAAAAAGCATATGACAAAGTAAAGGTCCCCAAGCAAACAAAACACAATCATCATATCACCCCCTATAGATAGTGCTTTCCTATAAGTCTGTCTTAGGAATTTGAGGATTTGGAGGGTCAAATGATGCATTCAAAAGATAAAAATTGGTGTATATCATCTTTTTTACCTATATAACCTCCCAAAACACTTGGATTTTCTAAGATAAGAGGACAAGATGCCTCTATTTTATCTCAGAGGCAAGGCATTTCTAAGTGCATATAACTCTGCAAATCTTGAGGAATGAAATAAAATATGAACCAGGATGTGTGGAGAACTTTTTAAAAAGTTTCATGAGATGTATTACATCCATTTAATTCTATAAAAAAATTCAAGAGGATCCAAAGCCACTAGGCCTAGTGGAGAGATGTTGAAGCCTACAACAAAAATACGAACTCTATCAATCCAACTTTAGACTTCTATAGAAAAACTATAAACTCCATCAGTCCAGCTACATAGTACATATCAATTAGGGAGAATAAGGAAATGCTAATTCCAAGTGTCAAAAAGGTCTAAAAAGGAGTGATCACTATAACAGATGATTCTTCTTGTGCAAGAGAATACAAATGATTTGGAAAACTTCCAATGTAGGTAGAGGATTCCTTGTAACTTTCTCTTATTAGTGAAAAAGAGACACTTACCCCTAGTCAGATTTAGAATGCCCAATGAAGGACAATGATGAAGGAAATTTCAAGGAAGGTGCTTGAAGAGATGTTATGCCAATTTTGGAAGAGGATGATTGTTTAGAAGGGACACATATGCAAATCAGTTTCTAACTCCTCTTACACTTCACCTACATGCATTGTAGCTAGTTTCCACCTTTGGGCACATGTCCTTGTGTCTCTTGGAGTTATTTTCCCTCTCTCTCTTTCTAATTACTATAAGTATGGGCCCTTTTGGCCATTGTAGATAGATTCCAACTCTTGGTATGGTGAAGCCCTACCAAAATTGTACCTTGATTTGTACTTAAGCTAATGAGAAGCAAACTGGTTATACTCTAAGTCTATTTGCACTATGTGTTGAAGGAATCCAAATTGAATGTCAAGTATAGATTGAGTTCATCTTGTTTTCATGCAATCCTTGAATGTGTTACTACAAATGACTTCTCTCTTAATAAGTTTCATGAAGTGTATGTTGTTGGAATGGACTCTTAAAGTGTGTATGAGTTTGGTAGTGTCATATCTAACCTTCCCTTCACTTGCCTTCATTTGTTGAGTTGTTATTTGCCTTCATGAGAAACACTAATTCTAGGGAGCTCCATTAATGGTGTTGAGGCTAGTTTGGTTGTCTTATTTCACTATGCAAAGTCCAAGTGTATGAATGGAAGTAACTCTTGGTGTATCACCTCCTAGTTTAGGTTTTCTTTATGTATCTTTCTCTCCCTTTTCACCCATAATAGGTAGTTTTAGTAGCATAAACACATCAATTCATATCTAAGGAGCTATCCCTTTCAATTATAGAGGTCTACTTCCACTATAGGTGCCTCACACACCTAGAAGTATTCCCATGTTAGCTAAATATTGAAGATGCTTGAACAACCTCTTCTAGGGTGCAAGATTTGGAGACAACAATTATCACATGGCACAAATTTAAACATGTCCTCATAGACAATGGATTGAGCCTGAATATTGTGTATTTGAAACTAATTATGCATTTGGGATATGTAGTAGTTGGCCTTCAGCTAAACACTATTACTATCAAGGCCTATGATAATAAAGAGTGGGAATCACAAGGAACCATTAGTTTTCCAATGATCATTGGAACTTTGACCCACGATACACTTTGCCATGTGCTAGACCTAGATTTATCATACAATTTTCTTTTGGGTAGACCATGGATACATGAAATTGTGAAATACCTTCAACCTTGCACTAGTGTATCAAGTTTCCTTTCTTTGGGATGGAGGTAGCTATCCATGGATGTTTATAGCCATATGAACACTGCAAGCATTTGGAGGCCGAATATGAAAGTTACAATTACCATTTTGGTCTAGACCCAGTATCAAGGAAGGATAAAGACAAATATATACTTGTTGAATCACTATAGACCAATTACATAAACCCGAATATCCTTTCCTCGACTTCACATACACCTCCTATTAAACTATCTAATCATTTTAGCATTTCAGACAATGGTCATGGAGAGTATTTTACCCATGACACCTTCCATATATCTAATCTCACACATAACCCCAAATATGTAATAACCCTTGTGAGGTTATTCTACTCAAACACATAGGCTACAACAAAAAACTTCCTAAATCACCTAAAACATAACAAACTTCATATTTATGATGGACATTATATTGCATAACCCACAAACAAACTAAATTTTGAAAATACTTTCCTAAACCCCAAAATTGCATTAACATACACAACACATTAATTGTTATTAAAATGACAATACAATAACTTACTACACAACTTGTATTTTGATAGAACAGGAATGGCCACATACGCTATAAAAATATAACTGATATACAATATGGAATTATAGTCAATTACATAACACAACACACTTATAGACTTTGGGATAGCCTCTCCCACACACACTCACTATAAAATATGCAACACACATATACTTTAGACTTCCACACACTTGCACTTTGACTCTACAAACACACTAGAAACCTACAAAGAATCACTGACTATCTGCAACTCTAATGAAGACCAACTATAATATCTATGTGAGATCACCAAGCAAATCCTTGGGGTTTTCATCCTTTGATCCTATAGCAGCATTCGTAGGTTTTCATCCACTAATCATGTAAGCATTCAAGGGGTTTCATCCTTGAAGACTTATTCTCCAATGGGGTTTCAACCTTTGAAGAGGGTGTATTTATAGCATAAAATGCAATAAGCATACAAAAGAGGGGGGATTTATTTGATTTTTAGGAATGAATTACAAAGGGAAGAGATCTATATTTATAAGATTTATTAAGAAGGAAAGAGAGATGAATAATGAGGAGAGAGAGAATATGGCACCATATTTCATGTGTGCCAAAATGTGCACTATTGGGCATGCCTTCATAATGGCTCCCCACTTTTGCCTCCACTTATCATGCTTCCATAATGGATTCTCCACTTTCACATGTAATCCAAATCAGCATAGTAACTCTTGTCTTCCACTTTCCCAAGTGCACACAAGACTCCAAACCATGTCATAATCTCCTTTTGGACTCTTCCACCCACCCATATCATGCAATCCAAAATAAATTTTCCATACTCTCCATGTGGTGGAATAATAATGTTATTTTTAATTCAAGTGCTCTCAAGAGTCAGAAATCACTTTCACCATCCAACTTTTGACTTTCACAAAAGTTGAGAATAGTAAATACACTAACTTTGACACCAAATTTATCCATATGGAAAAATTTAATGTTTGATGATGAAGACATAATTGAAATTAGTGGAAAAGTACATCCCACCTTTAGTCACATGCTTTAGACCCCATGCGAGGACCCCCTTATGGGTCATGCCATCTCATCTCCAAGCCACCTCAATACCGAGTTACCTTCCATGTCACCATGACTAGTGAACTTGTCATGTCACCATGAATAGTGACCTACCATGTCACTATGAATAGTAATAGTGAATAGTGCTCCATGAATAGTATCTATGAATAATGACTTAGTGATAGTGCCCTTATGAATAGTATTGGAAGAATATTAGAATTAATCAATTTTTCCTCAACATCAAATTAATTGCAAAGGGGACATGACAAATCTCCCCTCCCAAAATTACTTTCCCTTAAGTAATTGAAAACCACAATGCTTAATCTCTGATTGATTTGATGAAATTCCAGGATCTCAGATCAATCTCAAAAATATCTCACCATGTTGTTGCTATACCACTTTGATTAACCCTCTAGGATCCCAGTTCAATCTTAGGAATATCTCACCATGTTGTCACTGCACCACTTTGATTAACACTGGAATACCATTATGCCAGGGCTGTACTCTTCCTTCTTGTAACCTAGTTTGCAAGTTGTCCTCAGAAACCAAAATGAAATTTTTGTAAAGACTAATTTTTGTAACATAGAATATGTAATGCCAAAGAATATTAGTGCATAAAATATCTATTATTCCATTATTTATCATGATCTTGGGCAACAAAGAAAATAATCTGTTAAACAAGAAAACATAATTCTTAGTGTAACTCTTCATGGTGCCCCAACAATCATGTTAAAAATTCATAGTGTGACTATAAGTCCATCTTGTTGGGTGAATATTTTGTCACCAGCTAACTGATGGAAAAAATAGGTTGTTTCAACCACAGCATAAGGAGATTGATATGTCAAATGAGTAGATCTACCACATCAAAAGGGGACAAATCTCTCCTATCATCAAGGGGAGGTTCCTTATAACTATGAGGTACTATATATATTAATATGCTATAAATAAGCTAAAAATAACACTTAGAGGTAGGATAACACCATCCATCTCTCTTTTTTCAGAGATGATGTTCACAAATCAAGTGAAATGATAGAAGGCACTTCTCTTCTTTTAGAAGTGTTATTTAGCAACAACATGAATCTTTCTGGTAGTGACAAGTAAATGTAATAGGATGCAATAATCAGCAGAATGAGGTGTAGCACAAAGTCTCCACCTCAACTGCCAAGGAGTGAAATATGAAAGACAATGAGGGCACAAAGTCATCCCAAGATCTTTTACACAGAAATAGAAAACAGACAAACTAAAGACAATTGTGGCAGCACAAAGTCTCTCCACAGTTGGCTTCAGGACACCTTCCTGATTACTTCCACTAGTTCTTCTTATTTAATTAAATGAAAAAGAACACATTCAGGAAATAGACATAAGAACAATTTTCTCAACAACACAAGCTATTCCAGCACAAAGTCTGAAAAGTCACTTGTTTTCTCATTCAAATAACAAAATATGATTAACAATCTAATCTCAAAGTCTCAGTAATGCCTTTCAATTTGGATAGAGTTTTGCTTTTGATAATAAAAAGATATCCTTTGCATAAAATAAGAGATTACAATATATAGTGCTCCAAAAAAGACATAGGTGCTTTGTTTCATGGAATGGCCCATGCTACATTCAATGCCTTGAATGTATTTTCAATTCTATCAAGGGGCCATGTTGGAACAAGGCATCGGCCTTAACTGTGGCATGTCAATTCATCTCAAATGTCTCTTTTTAAAGTATGGGATATCTAGTCTTCTTCCTGATATGTGCACAGCTATCCATTTTGCCTTTACTCAGTCTAGAAAAATAGGCCACACTATTGAGTGCTCGTGCTTTCTGATGTCCACTTGGTAGACTATTTCACCTACTAGAAATAACTCTTTTATAGATATTTTTGGATTTCTATAGTTATTCTCTCTTTTTTTATTGTATTTTGTCTCTTCCTCATGATTTGAGCTCTCGAGCTATCTTCTTGCCTTCAGTAGGCCCTTTCAAGCCTTCAGCAGGCCCTTTTAACTCTTTCTTCAACTGTTCACTGAGTTTTGTCTTCAGGATCCGTGCCATATTTGAAAATAAAAGGGCATTTCATTACCCTAAATTTGACATCCATGGTGACATCATTGGTCATTTGGTCATCTGAACTACTTTGAACCTTGAACCTTTGAACTTTTGAGGTGCATCAGTTCAATAGTTCAATGGTTTGGGTGGTTCTATCAGCTCCTTGGTTCAATCAATTTCTTGGTTCAATTAGTTCCTTAGTTCAATTGGTTGAACCATCTCTTCGAACTTATCTCTAAAATCTTCCACTTCTTTCCTTCACTCGAGGCTTCCTTTCGAATTTTAAAATTTCTTGAACCTTTGAACCATTTTGGTTCAAGGTTCAACGGTTCATTCTCTTTCTTTGAATCTTTTATTCTTTCAAAATTTCTAGATTCTTTTCTTTTTTGTTGAACTTGTTGAACATTTAAACTTTGAACTCTTTTGGTTCAAGATTCAATGGTTCAACAGTTCAATCTTTCTTCTTAGAAGTCTTCTTTTCCTTAAGTCCTTCGAAGCTATTGGACTTTTTGAAGCAGTTGAACTTTGAACTTGCCAATGCGCTTCACTCTTTGAAGTCTGCTAATGTTGTTGAACCTTTGAACCCATTGAACCTTTGAACCTTTGGAGGTAGGTTTCAATGGTTCAATGGTTCAATCTTTTATTCAAAGCCTACCGATGGACCTTTCGATTGAACCTCGACGTTGAACCAACCTTGAAATTACCTAAGTGTTTGGAACTTATTTTTTTGTGAGAGCTCGCCTATTGAAGTTATTGAACCTATTGAACCTATGAGTTCTTTAGCTAAAAATGTTTGAATAATTAAAGAAATTGAGTGCTCAGAACATTTTTTGAGAAGGAAAGAGAGAATTTTGGCCTTCAAGACCAAAATAGTTGATATGTTATCCCCAAAAATAAGTGACAGATTTTGAAAACAACTGACTCTAGTTGGGCAACTTCCATCGATTGTAAAAATAATTGAAGGGAGTAAAATCTAGAATCTCCAGTGCCTTTAAGTGTGCCATTGGGATACGGAGTCATGCTATCTAAAATAAAATGCACCAAAAATAAATAAAAATGAACAACATAAAACAAGCTAAAGACTATACAAAAATTATACATATATACAAATGATCTTATCTGATACTTCAAGAATTGAAGTGCTTCAAATGCTACCCATTATGAGGTAGAGAAAAGGGCGTGACATCTTGATACTTCAGCAAAAAATTATTTTCACTATTGAGTTGATGAATAACAAATAGGCATCTCCATAGAAAATTAAATTTCCCATGCATTCCCTTTGGTTCTCTTCTCTTGTCCCATAATAGAACTTAATCTTCAATTTGAAAATCATGGGTTTTTGTTTTTTAGTCGAAGAGTTTCTTAACCAAACTTTGATGCACAGTGATTTGGTCCACCACCATAGTTCACTACTCATCCAGCTCAGTCCAGCACATGATTCTTTTGTCGATGAAGCTTTCATATGTCTGATCTTAACTACCTTTTTCAATTTTAGTGCTGGCAATTCTAGGGTGATTGGTATCTCTGCATTGAGACCATACAAAATTTGGAATGGTGACATACCTATCACCCTCTTATGTGTAATTCTATCTGCCCATAAAGCATCAACCAATACTTTATGCCAGGTTCATTGGTTGTCATCTACCAACTTCTTGATGATGGTCACCAGGTTTTTGTTGCTCCATTCTACTTAGCCATTCTCTTTTGAAAAATAATTAGAGAAGTTGGAGAGGGTAATCTCATAATAAAAATATAATTGAGTAATCTCATGGGAAGAGAAATAGGCTGCATTGGCTATCACAATCTTGGTTAGGACCCCAAACCTATAAATGATGTTTTCCTTGAGAAAATTACATACTACTTCTAAAGTAGCATGCTTGGCTGGAATAGCTTCCACCTATTTGATGAAGTAATTTGTGACTGTGGAGACATAATCATGTCCAGCACTTGAAGACGGATTTACAGCACTAATAAAATTGATTTTTCATTACTAAAATGGCTCTTCTATTACCACTAGCTTAAGAGGCAAAGCAGCTAACTTGAGTCTTCTAACAAACTGTTGGCACAGTTCACATCTTTGTACCCATTTGTATGTATCTTGAAATAGAGTAGGCTAATAATATCTACCTCGTAGAATCTTATGGGTAGTTATAGGCACAAAAAAAGTCCTTCATAGGCCAGATTATGGAAGCACTGCAAAAGTTGGTTCTACTGCTCTTTATTCACACAGTAAATGAACACTCCATCAAGGTTCTTATACAGCCTATTGTCCCACAAGACAAAGTTGACAACTTTCAACTTGACAGTCCTCTTTTTTTATGAGACAGGTGAGTAAGACACTTATCGTAGGTAAGAAAATGAGTGATATTCGAATACCACTCATCCTTAGTGGTGACAAAGAGAACTGTTGGTGTGTCTCCCACTTCTATTTTTTATGCCCTATTTTTTCTAGTATATTGTCAGCAATTAATTGGCAGAGACTCTTTTCTCACATCAGCTTCATTGATTTGATAACTAGATCAAACTCCTAGATTTTAGCAATTTAATTACCCTTTTTTATTCTAAACTCCTGAGTTAATATGGACTTAACTGTGGTATCAAGAACTAGAGAAATAGTGTGTAAATTTAGATTGTAAAAATAAAAGTGCTTTACTACTTTTACCACTGCATAAGCATGCTTCTTCAGATTTAAATATTTTATTTTATGAGATTTTAGAGGATAGCTCATGAAGGATATGGGAGATTCCACACCTTCTTTGTTTTGTTGAACCAGAATTGCTAAAAGTGTGTGCTCAAAAGCATAACTGTACATTGTGAAATCTTTGGTATAATTTAGACAAACTAGAATTGAGGCATGGGTGATAGCTGTCTTGATGTCTCAAAATGTCAATTTGCTTCTTTAGTCTAGTTGAAAGTGGCCTTTCCCTTCATCATGTCCACAATGTGGCCAGTCTTCTCGATGAACTCAAGAATGAACCTTCGTAAATAATTCACCTTCTCAAAGAAAGAGTGAACTGCAATTTTACTTATAGACAAAATAAGCTCTTGGATGGATTTGACTCTTTTTGAGTCAATTTTTATGCCTCCTCGAAATACAATGTGTCCAAAAAGTTTCTCTTTTTTTACCCCCAAAATAGACTTCTTGGGATTTAGAGAAATGCCATTCTGGCAACATCGTTCCAACACTTATTGCAAATGGCTCACATGATCAAGATGATACTTGGAAATGACTGTTAAATTATCAAAGTACACCACAATGAACTTACCCATTTCATCTTTAAAAGTAAGGTCCATTACTCTCTGACAAGTGGCACCAACATTTATCAGGGCAAATGACATTCTTTGATACGCAAAGGTGCCCGAAGGTGTGGTGAAGGTAGTCTTATGTTGGTCTTCTTCACCAACTTCCACTTGATTGTACTCCAAGAAGTCGTCTAGCATTGATAACATCTCTGAACCAGTCACCTTCTGAAGGACTTGATCCATGATGGGTAGAGGGTAATTATCCTTTAGGGAGGATTGATTCAAATTCTTAAAATCCATGTAGAGGTGAATTTTGTCATTCTTTTTTCTCATAAGGACTATGTTTGCAATCCATGTGGAATGATGGATTGAAAAAATTATTCTAATGTTCACTATTTTCTATATTTCAGATAGAATAGTACCTAATATTTTTAGATTATACTACCAAGATTTCTACTTGTAAGGCTCCAAATCACTCTTGAGAAGAATTTCATGGCAAATTTCTTCAAGCTTGAGCAACTTCAGATCATCATAAAAGTATGCCAAAACATCCATGTAATGGTGAAGCAGGTCAATAAATTTGAGTTTCTCCTCTAGAGTGCAGCACTTTCCAATGTTCACCATCTTAGAATTTTTTTCAATACTCAAATTTCCCTGATCAAACTCCTGGGAGGAGCTTGAATCTATTTGTTGCTGTTTGATGAATCTGTCATGCTTGTCAAATAATTTCTCAAGAGAAACCAATCCTTTAGAAATTTTATTCCCTTTTAGTTGTAGGAATTCTTCACCTGTGTCTAAACTTGTTTCAAGGGCTGATTCAAGTTTTTAAGGCTTACTGCCTTCGAAGTGAAACTGTTCAAATCTATCTTTTTATTCCAAAAAGGCGATGATTTAGTTATTGCCATTGAACACTTGCCAATGATTGGCATTATCAAACACACTTGGTCAAAATACTAGTTTGATAGTGTACCTATCTCTTTTAAAAGGTGAGGAACTAAAAGAGTTGTACAAATAGCTAATGCATCAGCTCAGTCATTGAATTCCTTGGGTGTTGCAGAGATGCTAAAAGTATAAAAACTTTCAATTTGATCCCAAATCAGATTGTGGTAATGGTGCAATCTCTCATTTTTGGTTTGGTACAAGTTTTAGACCTGAAAAACCACCAGCTCAGCATCTCTTTTGGCATGAAGGAGTTTGACGCCCCTGTCTTGAGCGACCTTCAATTTGAGTAGTAACGATTCATATTCAAAAGTATTGTTGGTGTTGCTGAACTACAACTTGTATGAATAAGGAAAAATATCTCCTTGAGGAGATATCAACACAATCTTAGCTCTAGAACTGGTAGAGGAATAGTTGCCATCAAATTCTAGAATTTAGACATCATTAAAAATTGATTTTTCTTTAGATTTTTCTTCATTTGGAGGGGAGAATTCCTCTGGGCTTGCACTGTGCTCTATTAAGTTTTCTACTATTTTGTCTGAACCAATTTTTAGATTGTCATTTTTAGAAGTTTCATTAGTTAGGATAGAAACATCTTATGTAGTCAGGAAGTAATTACCCATGCCTGAAGACTCAAATAAAATTTGAGCTTCAGGCGCTGATATTTGAGTGACAACGTATTTTGCCTCCTTTTTAGGGAGTAATCTCTGCATGACAACTTTGACCAGAATCTTTACTTTAGACAGGTCCATGCTCAACTTGCCACCAACATCCTTATAGAAATTTCACTCAAGAATAATGCCATAGGAGGTTGAGATGTCAGCCACCAAGACTATCATCTTAATTTTCTTATCCGAGAATGCCGCAAATGCAAAGTGGGCATCCTTAATTTGTCCCAGTAGTGACACTTGTTTGTTTTCCATAAAAAACACTTCCCAAAGGTCTTGGTTAGTGTGAAGCCAAGAGATTTAGCTATTTTAGCAAGTATGATGTTGTCAGATGCTCTTGAGTCTATGATGCAATTATTCAACTGGTGACTATTTATCAACAAGGAGACATAAAATGGTTATATCTTCTTGAAAGCATCGGGAAGAGTAATGACAAGGTTATTATAGGTGGATGTGGGAGTCATCTTTGAGATAACTAGTCTTGTAGGGACAGTTTTATCTTTCACACATTCTGCCAATATATCTAACTACTCAGGGTTGGATTACAGAAATTCAAATTCAGACATTTAAATTTTGGTTTTTTTGACATGGTCAATTATATCAAATGTCTGAAACATATTAGGAATAGAGGAAGGTAGTTCATCTTTTTAGTTTTTAGGAGGGGTGGTACTGGTCTATGAATTTGAAGTTAAAGATGAAAGAATGTTTGGAGTACTTACTTTTTTACTGCTCACCGAGTCCTTTGATTGAAAAGGTAGAGTGGTTCCCCGCTTAGTAATTTAAATTGCTAGTTGAGAATGCTCTTCTATTTTTTTCTTATCAACTTGCTAGGCTGACTGGTTCTAGGACTAGGTGAATATAGTGTATGATCTATCAACTGCTTCACCTTTACTTCTGAGTTTATCTTAGTAATTCAAAAAACTAATATTGGAGTCGCTAGCTGATTCTTCTTGGTCTTCAACAAAGAGATCAACGTCATTTTCTTGATTCAATTCAGGCTAGAAAGAGAAATCAGATTCTATTTCAAGATTTCCAACTACTGAATTGGTTGGAGGTGCTTCAATGGCAAGCTTCCCATGTGGAGGAAGAAATTAATTTGGCTGCCCTTGATTCTTGGCAGCATTGCCTTGGTACGACTAATTGAGAATTATTTTCCTTGGTATATCTCTGTATGAAAGAGCAGAAAACATCCCTTGCACCATCTGCTTTTTGAGAGCTAACAACTCATTTTCCAACTTCTGCACCATTGGATCAGTGGTGCCTATAGATGGATATTCACAGGATGAAGAATATTTACCTCTATTAGGATCTCTGCTTATCTTCTCCACCAAGATGAGATCATCTTCCACTTCAGTGGCCAAATCCTGAGCAGTAGCAAGGTCTATGTGGCCAGCCCATCTCAGTAGAAAACTCACTTTTGGAAGTTGAGAATTGATGAAAAAACATTTAAGGTTCTCAGCTGTTGGCTGAGCAATGATAGAAATTTTGTTCTTTAGCTTGTCAAACTTGGCTATGAATTCCCTCATAGGTTCATGAGGCTCCTTCTTCATTTATGTGAGTTGAGATAATAGGGCATGCACATCTTCTGCAGGCTTGATCCTGGCTTCAAATTTGGCTTTGAGAGTGTTTCAGTCAGTCATTGATCGAGTGTGTAGATGGTAAAACCAGTCTGTAGCAGTGCCTTGCAATGTTTTCACAAATAACCTGACTGCTACGTCTTCATACTCTATGCCTATCACACCATAGGCTATGTTGAAGGCTACAATATGTTCATTAGGATGAACTCTCTCATCACCATAGAATTTGGAAAAATTCTTCTTGGAACTGCGTGGTAGCTCATGTAGAGGTGGAGTTAAATTGAGTGGGCCAAAAGAGTTACCTCAAGGGCTTTGAGCCACCATTATATGACTATGGAAAGGGGGAATAACAAATCTAGGTGGAGTATGTATAGACAAAGCTCTGCTAGTAGAGAAAAAAGAAGCTCTGCCTTATATTGGTGACTTGGTGTTGGTAGAAGGAAGACTCCTAGTTCGTTGAAGGTGAGGTTATGGAGGAAACAAATCAAAATTGCTCTGCTACACCAACTCAAAAATAGGGTCAATAACACCTTGAGATTTTTGACTTCTTGTATAGCATGGAGATTCCAAATTGTAGAATAAAAATATAAAAGAATTGGCCCTGCTTCAATTTGAAGCTTGAGGTTTCAAACTATGCATTCTTCCCCAGCAGAGTCACCAAAAACTGTTGGCATGGAGCTGGCAGAGAATTGACTTTTGAAATGAAATGCTCGATCTCTAGCGTCTCTAGTTTCATAGCTTAGAGTATATAATGGAAATGGATAAGGCTATAATGATAATAGATAAGACACAAGTGATGCTTCAATCTGAAGCTTGAGGCTTCAAATTGTGTGAAATTGTTATGTCTCCAGCTGAGTCACCAAAAATTATTGGGTGAATATTTTGTCACCACCTAAATGATAAGAAACATAGGTTGTTTCAACCACATCATAAGGAGATTGATCGGCCAAATGTGCAGGTCTACCACATCAAAAGGGGACAAATCTCTCTTCTCATCAAGGGGAGGTTTCCTATAACTATGAGGTTATATATATTTTTAGCTTATTTATAGTGTACACACACACACACACACACACACACACACACACACTATAAATAAGCTAAAAATAACACTTAGGGGTAGGATAACACTATCCATCTCTCTTTTTTTAGAGATGATCTTCACAAATCAAAAGAGAAATTCTGGTGAAATGATAAAAGACGCTTCTCTTCTTTCAGAAGTGATATTCAACAAACAACAGGAATCTTTCTAGTAATGACAAGTAAATGTAATAGGGTGCAATAACCAGTAGAATGAGGTGTAACACAAAGTCTCCACCTCAACTACCAAAGAGTAAAATACAAAGGACAATGAGGGCACAAAGTCATCCCAAGATCTACATAGAAATAAAAAATAGATAAACTAAAGACAATTGTGGTAACACAAAGTCTCTCCACAGTTAGCTTTATGACACCTTCCTGATTACTTCCACTAGTTCTAGTTATTTAATTAAATGGACAAGAATGCATTCAGGACATAGAAATAAGAATAATTTTCTCAACAACACAAGCTATTTCAGCACAAAGTCTGAAAGTCATTTTTCTTATTCAAATAATGAAATATAATTAACAATCTGAGCTCAAAGTCTCAATAATGCCTTTCAATTTAGGCAGAGTTTTGCTTCTGATAACAAAAATATCTCTTTTGCATAAAATAATAGATTACAATATATAGCACTCCAATAAAGACTTGGGTGCTTTATTTCATGAAATGGCCCATGCTACATTTAATGCTTTGAATGCATTTTTAGTTTTATCAAAGGGCCATGCTAGAACAGGGCATCAACCTTAACTGTGGCATGTCAATTCATCTCAAATGTCTCTTTTTGAAGTATGGGCCACCTAGTCTTCTTCTTGATATGTGTGTAGCTATCCATTTCACCTTTACTCGATCTAGAAAAATAGGCCACACTAGTGAGTGCCCGCGCTCTCTGATGTCCACCTAGTGGACTGTTTCACTTACCAAAAATAACTCTCCTACAGATATTTCTTGATTTACTGTAGTTGTTCTCTCTTTCCTTGTTGTATTTTGTCTCTTTCTCATGATCTGAGCTCTCAGGCTATCTTCTTGCCTTCAGTAGGCCCTTTCAACTCTTTCTTCAGTTAGTCACTAAGTTTTGTCTTCAAGTTCCGCGCCATATTTGAAAATAAAAAGGCATTTCATTACCCTAAATTTGACGTCCATGGGAACATCATTGGTCACTTGGTCGTCTAAACTACTTTGAACCTTGAACCTTTGAACCTTTGAGGTATATTGGTTTAATAGTTTAATGGTTTGGGTGGTCCTATCGACTCCTTGGTTTAATCAGTTCCTTGGTTCAATCGGTTCCTTGGTTCAATCGATTGAAAAATCTCTTTAAACTTATCTCTGGAATCTTTCACTTCCTTCCTTCGCTCGAGGCTTTCTTTTGAATTTTGAAATTCCTTGAACCTTTAAACCTTTGAACTTTGAACCATTTTGGTTTAAGGTTCAACAGTTCATTCTCTTTCTTTGAATATTTTGTTTCTTTGAACTTTCTAGATCCTTTTCTTTTCTGTTGAACTTGTTGAACATTTGAACTTTGAAATCTTTTGGTTCAAGGTTCAACGGTTCAATATTTCTTCTTCAAAGTCTTCTTTTCTTTAAGTCCTTCGAAGCCATTGAAATTTTTGAAGTGGTTAAACATTGAACTTGTCGATGTGCTTAACTCTTTGAAGTCTGTCGATGTCATTGAACCTATTGAACCTTTGGAGGCAGGGTTCAATGATTCAATGGTTCAATGGTTCAATCTTTTGTTCAAAGCCTACCGATGGACCTTTCGGTTGAACCTCGATGTTGAACCAACCTTGAAATTGCCTAAGTGTTTGGAACTTGTTCCTTTGTGAGAGCTCACATGTTGAAGTTGTTGACCCTGTTGAACCTGTGAGTTCCTTAGCTGAAAATGCTTGAATAATTGAAGAACTTGAGTGCTCAAAACATTTTTTGAGAAGGGAAGAGAGAGTTTTGGCCTACAAGACCAAAATAGTTGATATGTTGTCCCCAAAAATGAGTGACAGATTTTGGAAACAACACATCTGTAATGTCCCTATAATCTAGCCTCTATCCTAGTCAAGTGAGTTACCTTAAATATGCTAAGGAAGCCCCTTAAGTAATGCATGATTAGACTTTTCCCCTTATGGATTAGAGAAAAAAATAAAAATATGCTTGGGATAACTTTTCTAAGTTAAACAATACCAAGATCCCAAACAAATCTGCATACCTTACCATCCTATGTCCACTGCGCTACTTTGATTAAAATTTGGATGCCCCCATACCAAAATTGCATCCTTTTGTCCTAGCCTCCAAACAAGAAGTTGTCCTCCCAAATCAAATTGGAAGACCCATAGGGATGGAATTCTACAACATTGAAGACTTCATCTTCATCTTCAATCTTATTAGGATTCATGATCCTATGAAGAAATGAAGCATGAGTCTTCGCATATCCCATCATGGAGTCCCAACAATGGTGTGGAATAATCTTTGGTAGTTGATTGACAATAGTGTGGAAACTAAAGTTCAGATCCATAGCTAACCTAGGAAGGCTTATGTTATCATAACCTGTTATTACCTCATTAACACTCAAACTCTAAATGTCAAGAAGGCATCCTTGTGCATACCAATCCATAGAATCACATGTAATCATCACTGCAACATCAAAATCTACAAAAACTATCAACAGAGAGTGATTACACTAACCAATACTCCCCTGTGTGAAAGTGAGAAACAATTACACCATGTCTTAAAATTCTACATCAATATGCTGCTATAAAATCCTTGAATACTCAAAATCAATTTGTATAATACTGGGCCAGTAGCTATAATGATGACACATTCTTGTGTGCACAAGATATGGGGGCATGGAAAAGAATGAAAAGATTTTTCTCATGACTAGATTACCTCTATCAATCTATTCCAACTAGAAAACATTAAAAGCATAATTCCTTTGAATACATATAACAAAGATCTTATCAACCTTATTGGAATTGAGGTCTCTAACATCCCACTAAGCATTCTTCCCATGATGATTATATTCTAGAGATAAAAACATAATTAGAATATCTCTATACCTTGGCTTGTGATTAACATGCTTGTCTTTCTCTATCCACACACCATCTCCATCCACATAATACACATGAGTGTGTTTCTCAACTTAACCAAAACTAGAATGAAAAGATAAAGTTTTGGTCCCATAGAACATACCTTGGGACTTGACTAAAGGATAGTCATCTCCAAACACCAAAACATGTGCATGTTGCCCATATTGACAAATATATAAAGATGACATAAGTGGTAACAAACAAAACTGAACTATTTTCATACCTGTATCTATCATCATAATGTTCATATACATGGGTTGAGATGTCTTCCACATCCCCAACCTTGTGAATACCATGGTTGCCCAAAATACAACTTATTTTTATATGCCAACTTCCTAATATCAAGTTGTGCATCCAAACTAATTTTGATTCTTTCTTAATGTTCATGGAAAATAACTTAAAATCATAATTATGAGCCTTAATAAAACTCAAAAAAGCACCTGGATCCCATATTCTTATTTGTAGACCATTTTAAACTAGAAGTAAAGGATCCATGTGTCTATTCCTGTAAATAGTATCTCTCATCTTCTTTCCACCCCTTGAGTGTTTATCATGATAATAAAGTGGACATGGCATAAAAGGAAACATCAAATCTAAAATATGATTTTTTTAATCATACCTTTCAATGGTGTCCTCTTGCACCTTTTCTTCAATTCTTAGATGCTCAACAATTTCTAACACCATCATACTAATATCTTTAGAAATTTTAGATTCTAAATCATTTTCATACCTTTTATTAGGACCATATTGCCTAGTCCTTTCTTTTTTACTTTTAGATGCACATGAAAATTCATATTTATCATCATCTTCAACTAAGATATTATCTTGATGTGTATTCTAAAACTCCATCAGGTTCATACCTTTCATTAAGGCCAGGTTCCCATCCTCATATCTAAAATTGTAAGAGGGATCATCTCCTTCATTCTGATCACACTCAAAGGCAATATGTAGTTGTTATTGGGATAATGTTTCTTTCACATATTCATGCAAATGATCATTTACTTGCACATTTTCTCTAGAACAAGCTTGATCCAAAACTATTTATTCATTAGTAACCACAAATTCAGCCTTCAAATCTTGTAAAGTTAGGGGTATTTGATCAAATTTATCAAAGTGAATTGGATCACCACACATCAAAGTCTCTCATTTGCTTTCATAAAATTATGAGCCATGCAAAGTAGATGAACTAGTGTAAAAATTAATAACTTCTTCTAGCACATACCTTTCCAGAGAATCCTTCTGAGAGCCTTCTTCCTTTTTTGAATCAACTTCACTAGAGTGCTTAATAATATCAATCTAATTTGTAGGCTGCAAACCACAAGAAATCAATTCATCTTCTGTCAAAGTATTTTTTGCCTTTTCTAGATTATATTTAACCACTCTCTTAGACAACTCATGTGCCATTGGTGATACATATTGCTCCTTCCTCCAAATAGCTAACAATTTAGAAATCAAAAGCTTAAAAATATCATCATCCACTTCCAAAATGTTAGACATAATAGTTTTCATGGAAATGATAATATTTTCTGAATGAGCCTCCTTAATGACCTCCCAAAATGTTTGAACCATTTCATGAATAAGATTTTTACAATCAAAATCTAGCATCAGAAAACCAAAACCATATCTTACAATAGTCTCTAGAATCTTTACCCTTTTATCAAAAGAAGGGTCTTCTATCATGTCCAAAATCCAAAAACTCTCCACAAATAAATGAAGTACCTCTTTCATTATTTCATCATTTTAGGGAATTTTAGGAGTTACAAATATGGTGATTTCACTATAGAAAAAATTAACTACAAGTCTCACATCATCATCATGAGTTTTAATAATGTTGGGCTGGACCAAGGCAATTACTGATGGCTCTAACAATCCTATCAAAAATGCATAATCTAATTGAGTAACCTTAGACAAAATATATTCCACTTCTCTTAATCTGCTAAGTGTGGCATTCTTTAACTGATTTGGTTTCTTAAAACCTATTCCTAACTCAAGAATCTCATATCCCACTTCATTTTCTCTTTGTAAAGACCTAGGAGGGTGACTCTTGAGGGAGTTTATAAAATGTTTTAATAGGTATTTCATGTCTTAATTTTTTTCTAAAATACATAATAACATACTAAAATTTCTAACACAAATCCTAAAACACCAACAGGCTGGCAAGATCACTACTCGGATACCACTGTAATAACCCTTGTGAGGTTATTATGCTAAAACACATAGGCTGCAATAAAAAACCTCCTAAATCAGCTAAGACTTAATAAATTTCAGATTTATGATGGACAATATAATTCATAACCCACAAATAAACTAAATTCTAAAAATACTTTCCTAAAACCCACAATTGCATTAACATGCACAAGACATTAATTGTTATTGAAATAACTATACAACTTACTACACAACTTATATTTTTATAGAACATGTATTGCCACATACAATACAAAAATATAACTGAGATACAATATTGAATAATAGTCAATTCCAAAACACAACACACTTACAGACTTTGGGATAGCCTGTCCCACACACACTCACTGTAAAATCTACAATACACATATAATGTAGACTTCCACACACTAGAAACCTATAAATAATCACTAACTATCTACAACTCTGATAAAGACCAACTGTAATCTCTATGTGAGATCACCAAGCAGAACCTTAGGGTTTTTATCCTTCGATCTTGTAGTAGTATTCATAGGTTTTCATCCATAAATTCTATAAGCATTCAAGGAGTTTCATCCTTGAAGACTTCTTATCCAATGTGGTTTCATCATTTGAAGAGGGTGTAGTTGAAGCATAAAATGTAAAAATCATACAAAAGAGTGGGGCAGGGGGGTGTTATATGATTTTCAATAATGCATTACAAAGGGAAGAGATCCATATTTATAGGATTTGCAAAGAAGGAAAGAGAGATGAATAATGAAGAGAGAGATAATATGGTGCCATATTTCATGTGTGCCAAAAGGTGCACTATTGGGCATGATTTCATGCTTTCATAATGGTTCCCCACTTTTGCCTCCACTTAGCATGCTTCCATAATGGATTCTCTACCTTCACATGTAATCCAAATCAGCATAGTAACTCTTGTCTCCCACTTTCCCAAGTGCACACAAGACTCCAAACCATGTCATAATCTTATTTTGGACTCTTCCACCCACCCACATCATGCAAGCCAAAATAAATTCACCATACTCTCCAAGTGGTGGAATAATAATGGTATTTTTAATTTAAGTGCTCTCATGAGTCAGAAATCACTTTCACCATCCATCTTTTGACTTTCACAAAAGTTGATAATAGTAAATTCACTAACTTTGGTGCCAACTTTACCTATATGGACAAATTTAATTCTTGATGATGAAGACATAATTGAAATTAGTGGAAAAGTGCATCCCACCTTTAGTCACATGCTTTGGACCCCATGTGAGGACCCCCTGTGGGCCATGCCTCCTCATCTCCAAGCCACCTCAATGTTGAGTCACCTACCATGTCACCATGAATAGTGAACCTGTCATGTCACCATGAATAGTGATCTACCATGCCACCATGAATAGTAATAGTGAATAGTGTTCCATAAATAGTACCTATGAATAGTGCTACTAAATAGTGACTTGGTGAATAGTGCCCCTATGAATAGTGTTGGAGGAATATTGGAATTAGCCAAAAAAATTTCAACATCAAATTAATTACAAAGGGTACATGATAAAATCTTATGAAATGCCCAAAGCTAAGCTAGTTTATATGGAATGATGATGAAAGGGAAAAGGAAAGCTTCATAGCTCAACACCTATTATTTTCATATCGATCACTAGTCAAAAATAGGACCTGCTTGCCAATGATGATTCTTGGTTATAAAATGATAAATTGGCTGATTGATACCAAATTACAAAGTATCACATCCATATCCAAATTATGAACAACCAAGCATATGAAAGCAGGGGTCTAGGGGCAAATCAATAGGGTACCATTGAACCTATTTCTATGACTAAATACAAAGGAACTCATGGTCTTGGATTTAAACCGCATAGGGGTGACCCCACATATTTTATTTGTTTTCTTATGCCAATGACTAGTGACGATGATGCCTAAAACAAAGCGAAGTTTGATCAGATTATATATGAAGACATTTTTGGTACCAACTTATTTGACCTATATACCATTTATACTATCACACTAGTAATCTAACATTCCCCACTTACCATTTATCATCACCAAAAAGAATCCAAAATACCTTTAGATGAGTTTGAGAATGATGTGTCCTTTTGAGATTTTTTAGGCCTAAGAGATAATGTTTTGTTGGGAGACCAAAAACAAGGGTTCTCTATCAAACTAGATCCTGTAACCTATTTTAGAGAGCGGGTAAACACCCTTAGTCAAAAATAAAAGAATAAAACATTGAGGTCCCAAAGTGAAAACCTCTTTGAGGCACTTTTTGACCAGGGTAAGAGTAAATAAAAAGGTCAATCTCTTGGTGAAAACCTATTTCAGGTACCACTAGATGGGGATGTTCACTCTTCACCACCAACAATGAACTTATTTTTAGGTCTAAGCTTAGTACAGAGGAACATGCCTTTGACCAAAATATCTGAGAATGTCTTAAACTATTTATTACATGGCCATTACTACCATTAGGTGATTCAGATTCATGTTTCTTAGGAGAACTTGAATAACCAATCTAACCAGAGGACTTTGCCATTATAGACTAATTTACATCCGTCCTAACTATTTTGGGATATGGATCGACTCTCCTCGTAGAGGATACTATGGACTTCAATAGTGGGACTCTAAAAGACATAGAGTAGATCAAAGTAGGTGTGTCGCTCACTGAAGAGGAATGTGAAGTTTGTATAACCCTTTTAAGGGAGTTTGTTGACATTTTTTCATGGTCCTATTCAAACATGCCTAGTTTGGACCCCACCTTTGTTGTATAACATCTCATTGTACATCCTAATGTCAAATACATTAATCAAAAACTGCATAAAATACATCCTCATATTACTATGTTAGTTAAGAAAGAGTTGGAAAAACCCTTGGAAGTGAGATGCATCAAAGTGATTGAAAATTTAGAGTGGATCTCAAACATTGTGCTTGTTAGTAAAAATCTGTAAGGGATCAAAATTTGTTCTAATTTCAGACACATCAACAAGGCCTACATGAAGGACAGCTTTCCTTTACCAAATATTAACATGATAGTTGACTCCACGGCTGGATATGAAATGTTTTCCATCATGGATGGATTTCTTAGGATATAATCAGGGTAGGATCATGTTAGAGGACCAACACAAAATAGTGTTCACCACTCATTGGGGAACATTTTACTATTAGGTCTTATCATTCAGCCTCAAGAATGTTGGGATAATATACCAAAGGGATATGATCATTATATTCCATGACATGGTAAATGATATTATCGAAGACTATGTTGATGACATATTGGGTAAATCTAAGACCCATGTAGATCATCTATTCATACTATGTAAGATATTTTAAAGGATTCATGAGTACAAGGTTAGACTTCTTCCCAAGAAGTGCATCCTCAATGTTATTTCAAGAAAATTATTAGGATTTATTATCTCTCATCAAGGCATTGAAGTTAATCCTATCAAGATACAAACCATTACCAAAATATTTCCACCTTCCACTTTAAAGTAGCTCCATAGTTTTTATGGTAAAATCTAGTATGTTAGACACTTCATTTTAGAGTTGGCCGATAAATTCCATCTTTTCTCTCATTTATTAAAGAAAGGTATTACATTTATTTTGGATGTAAAATGTCAGAAAAACTTTGAGTACCTGAAATAATACCTAACCAATCCACATGTTCTGTTCCCATCAATTCTAAGGAGGCCACTCATAATATATCTATCTACCACTAACAATGCGTTGGGGGCACTGTTATCCCAACATGATGAACATGGGAAATAACATGTTGTGTACCATCGAAGCTTTACATTGGCCATGTATGAACATAAAAATATGCCAATTAAAAAATCTTGTTTAGCCATAATATTTGCATCCCAGAAGATACATCATTATATGTTTTACAAAAATACCATAGTCATTGCCAAAGTAGATCCACTCAAGTATTTACTATCAAAAAAAACTTTATAGTGCCACATGGCTAAGCGGATCATGTTTCTGAGTGAAGTTGAGATTGAGTATGTCAATTAGAAGGCCATTAAAGGACAAGTACTTATAGAATAACTTATTAAAGCTCTCATTTCAAATACTCAACCACTCACTTTTGCATTCCCAGATGAGTACATCATGACTTTCATAGGAACACCTCTTGAAGAGCAGCACTAGAAGTTGTATTTTAATGGGTCATTCACATCTCATAGATCATGGGTCAGATTACTATTCATTACACCATAGGGGGATCTTTTTTCCAAACTATTTTGTATCATCTTTATTTTTTGCTAATAACATGGTTGAATATGAATCACTCATTGTAGGGATTCAACAAGTAGTAAAATGGAACATTCAACATCTCTTAGTTAATGATGATTCTTAATTAATCATCAATCAAGTTACAGACTAGTTCTAGATCAAAGATGATAAGTTGGTACCATACAAGGCCATGGTAGACATTATCAAGAAACAAATTACCAACATTCAGTTTGAACAATACTTCAAGTCAATAATAAGACAAAAGATGCCATGGATACCATTGGTTCTTTGGTCTATAGCATAGACGAGACAAAAGACTACCATTTCATCATTAAACATGTCAGGGAAGTCCAAGAACAAACACACCTCTGTTCTGATTCCTCTTATTGGATCTTGCTCCTCAAAAAGAGCACAGTATGATTACCAAATATAAGCAATTATAAATGCGGAAATAACCAGAAACACAAGTAGCTAGAATTCACCAATAGCATAGAATATGAGAGACAATACACTATCTTATATTAACACTTTACAGAAAAGAATACAACAAAGAGCCGCCACACTCTTTCACCTTACAGAGGTTTGCCACACCTCAAGTGTACAGTAATTCTTCTCACATAACACTCTCCTACCCAAAAATGGTCCCAACAACCAACTCACAAACAAAATTGGTGTTCACCTCTCCAACTAGTCAGTAATAACCCTGCCAGTTCACCAAGCACTCAAGAGTACTTCAAGTTGATCTCCCATGAACCTGCAACCTGCAATTCAACAGACCATAATCACATGTAGATCCCCTATGAGCTTGCAACAACCTGCAACTCAATGATCTTACAATGGAAGCAACTTACTTGCCTTCCTTTCTATCTCATGCCTTAATTACAATACATGCCAATGGGTCTATAAATAGATCCCTAACTCAAACACTAACTTAGACTCTTAATTTAGACAATTATCCTCGCAACCAAAGACTCTAACTGGCCTTTACATGCAAACACTTTATTCACTTAACTAACTGTCCGTATAACGAGCAGTTTTGGAACACACAGGCAACCGACGTCGGTCCCTGCTAGTCTAGTTCTGCTGACGTCGGCCGACTCCCTGTCGTCGTCAGTGGCCTTCTGCACTGAGTCACGATCGACGTCGGTCCTGCTGCCGATGCCGGTGCTCCTAGATCTCAGCAACCTTCCTGTTCCAAAAGAGTTGAAGCTTTTAGCTCCACAACTCAACAATCTCCCACTTGGGGATAAATAGCTGCAACCTATACCTGTACCTATACTTAGTCTAGTTTGTTCCCTTAGCTTTGTATCCCTCCTCAAGACCACTCTTGAAGACCAACCACCACAAACCTGTAGTGTAAAACCTGTCATCCAAATCACCTGCCACATCCACATCTACAACCATGTAGAAATTAACCTGAACCTGCATAGCATGTGCACCTGCTGCTAGTCCCTGTAAGAATCCACTGAACTATCCTCCAATGGTTCTTTCCCAGATTGGCTCCAACTCGTGACAACTCCCACTGTTTAGGAAAACTCAGGTTTAGTACATACCATGCACTCAACCTCATTATGTGAATCAAGACACCTGTTCATAGAACTGTCCAACTATCGTCGTGCTAACCGGTTTCACACAATCATCCTGAAACAAAGTCAACATATGACCTACCATGTCTCTAGAACACACTCATGCCAAAGAATCTTGCTGCTCCCAGATTCTCCATGACAAACACCTGAACTAGCTTTACCTTTAGTTCAGCAATACATGTATATGTAACCCTGCAACAAGCACATCATACAGAAATAAGATAGTGTAGCTAATACTATCCAACCTGGTAAAGAGAAACACAATGATCAAACCTCCATTGCCCTACAGCTGATACAAGACCATATACCTTGATCTTCCATCTCACGTATCCATTTTCGCTCTTCTTTATCCTAAACATCCATTCGTCTCTCAGTGCTTACTTCTAGCTGGCCACTCTACCCAAAACACCTGTTTGGTTCTCCTCCAAGGAATCACATCCTCATCCGTGCCTAGCTCCCACTATTTCCTGGATCTACCTGTTCTACTTCTTCAACAACTTCCTGGTCCTATGCCATAAGTGAGCAAAAAGTAGTGTAAAGAAGGGAAATGATGAATTTAAGAACTTACTTACACCTTCAATCCTCCATATGGGCGCTTGAGACTCCATGACAGGTTGCTGTCCACCCAAAATTTGTCTCAGTAACCGATGCCGGTCACATCTCAGCCTGCAGATGACCGAAGTCAGTTTCCTACAACTGCCACCTTGCTGACGTCGGTTTCCCCTGGCTAACACTGGTCAATATCTGCCCTGAGTCACCGACATCGGTCTACACATAGCTGACGTCGATCCCTGTCTGGACACTGACGCCGATTTTCCTATCGACGTCGGTCTCTGTGTTTTTCTTGTGAGACCTGACTTTTTTCCGTGAGCTCTTTTTGGATCAAATCCTTGTCCAAATCACCCTTGCTCTGCTCAGAATTCTTCTGCATCTTGTGCTGAACTCTGTCCGTCACCTTCTCCTTAAAAACCAAGGCTTTCCTATTCTTGTCACTAACATCAGGTTCCTCAAGAAACGTTACCTTCTTCTTCTGTATACAGAAACCACGATCCATACCTTCCAAATCCGAAAGCATATCCTTTGACTCAAGAACAAGCATCTCTTTCTTGTCTATGTGACCAAGCCTATCAAGTCACATCTCTGAATTTATAGCTGAAGTAGAAAACCCAGAGAGAGAATCAGTAGTACAAGTAGATAGATAAAGCGTACCTACTTTCTTACCTCTAGCTACAACAAGTGTGCCCTTGGTAACCTTCCAAGAGTTCACTGTGAGAGTTACTGTGCAACCCTCATCACCCAAACTTCTAACAGAAATTAAATTCTGCTTCAGAACCGGGACATGCATGACTTCTTTTAACACCCATGTGTTACCTGTCTGCAGTTTCAGCTTCACTTTCCCTTTGCCAACGATCTGACAAGGCTTACCATCCCCTACATAAATTTCTCTAAAATCTCCCTGGACATACTCATGAAAAAATTCCCTATGTGGGGATGCATGAAAAGAGGCACCAGAATCTAAAACCCAAGATTCTACTTTATCTAAAGAACATACCAGAGCATCCCGTGCAGCATAATCTGTAATGTCTGCTTCTTCTTCATGTTCTTCATGCTGATCTGTACTTGATCTGCAATCTCTCTTTAAGTGCCCTTGCTTTCCACACTTCCAGCAGGTTATTCTGCCATACCTGGACTTGGATCTTCTTCCTGTCTTGGACCTTGATCTCCCATGCTCTATCTTTTCTCTTTGCCTTCCTCTGCCTTCAACACTCAAAGCATTTCCTGATGATTCACCTATGCTGTTCCTGCGTATATCTTCATTCAAGATCACACTTACAACATCATCCACTTTTAGGACTTTTGAAGGAGACACAGTATTAGAAATTGCCATTACCAAACCTTCCCAACTTTCAGGTAATGAACACAAGATTAAGAGAGCTCTAATTTCATCATCAAATACAATATTGATTGAACTTAACTAGTTTACCAAACCATGGAAATCACTAAGATGGCTATGAACAGATCCACCTTCCAACATTTGCAAATTAAATAAACGCTTCATAAGAAATACCTTATTAGAAGCTGAGGGTTTTTCATATAAATTTGCCAAAGATTCCATCAACTCCACCGTTGTCTTACACTGTGATAAGCTGGAAATCATAGATGATGCAAGACTCAATCTAATAGATCCCAGAGCCTTCCAATCAAGAACCTCCCATTCTTCATCTTTCATATATGAGGGTTTGCAAGTAACCCCTCCCAACGGTAAGTACAAATCTTTTTGATACAGATAATCCTCAATCTGCATCCTCCATAATTGGTAGTTCTTGCCATTAAACTTTTCCATCCGTAGCTTACTGTCTTCTGTCATTGCTCAACTCCCACTCAAACAGAAACCCTGTGAGTACCTATAATCAAAACACACTAACCAGATCTAATCCAATTTGTTAGTATCCCAACCAAAAGCTTTGATACCACTTGTCAGGGAAGTCCAAGAAAAAACACACCTCTGTTCTGATTCCTCTTGTTGGATCTTGCTCCTCAGAAAGAGCACAGTATGATTACCAAATATAATCAATTATAAATGCGAAAATAACCAGAAACACAAGTAGCTAGAATTCACCAATAGCACAGAATATGAGAGACAATACACTATCTTGTATTAACACTTTACAAAAAAGAATACAACAAAGAGCCGCCACACTCTTTCACCTTACAGAGGTTTTCCACACCTCAAGTGTACAGTAATTCTTCTCACACAACACTCTCCTACACAAAAATGGTCCCAACAACCAACTCACAAGTAGAATTGGTGTTCACCTCTCCAACTAGTCAGTAATAACCCTACCAGTTCACCAAGCACTCAAAAGTACTTCAAGTTGATCTCCCATGAACCTGCAACCTGCAATTCAACAGACCATACTCACATGTAGATCCCCTATGAGCTTGCAACAACCTGCAACTCAATGATCTTACAATGGAAGCAACTTACTTGCCTTCCTTTCTATCTCATGCCTTAATTACAATACATGCCAATGGGTCTATAAATAGATCCCTAACTCAAACACTAACTTAGACTCTTAATTTAGACAATTATCCTCGCAACCAAAGACTCTAACTGGCCTTTACATGCAAACACTTCATTCACTTAACTAACTATCCGTGTAACGAGCAGTTCTGGAACACACAGGCGACCGACGTCGGTCCCTGCTAGTCTGGTTCTGCCAATGTCGGCCGACTCCCTGCCGTCACCGGTGGCCTTCTGCACTGGGTCACGATCGACGTCGGTCCTGCTGCTGACGTCGGTGCTCCTGGATCTCAGCAACCTTCTTGTTCCACCTGTTTGCAAAGAGTTGAAGCTTTTAGCTCCACAACTCAATAAAACATATTATAATGCCTACTCATAAACCTTTTACCATTAAAATGATATGTGATATTGTTAGTCCCAATTCTATTTGGTATTTAGAATTATATAACTACCTTCACAACTTAATCATTCCAATAGAATTTTCATGAAAACAATAAAAATATTTCACACACCAAGCCTCTCTATATACCCTACTTGGCCCAACCCTTTACCATAGAAGCTTTGATGAAACTCTGCTTCATTGTTTGAATTTGATAGAAGATGCATTAGTGTTGAGGGAATTTCACAAAGGAGTTTTTGGATCCCACACCATCAGGGTCATCTTTTCCAAAATATAATACGTACTAGTTATTATTGGCCAACCATGAAAGCAAATGTAACTACTTATGTAAAAAGATGTAACAAATTATAGAGGCATGCAAATTTAATTCATGCTTTAGATAGAACACTCAAACCAATGACTACACCATGTCCATTTTCAACATGTGGATTCGATCTTGCATGAAATATTAACTCTACCTCTTCAAATGGCCATAAACATATTCTTACTACCATCGAGTATTTCATTAAGTGGGTTGAATCTATACCCCTTACTTACATGACTAGAAAATAAAGTTTTAAATTCATCTTCAACCATATCATTTTTTGTTATGGTATCCCATCTGACATTATATCTGATAATAGTGGATTATTTAAGGACAAGGATGTCAAGGTGCTATGTGTTGAGTTTAACATCACCCAACATTTTTCCACTACATATTACCCACAAGGTAATGGTCAAGTAGATACATCTGACAAGACCATTGTCAATATTCTTAGGAAGATTATCAATGATACTAGACATAATTGGCACTTGTAGATATTTTGAACCCTCTAAGCTTACCATACTAATTATCATACTCTAACAAGAGCCACACTATGTTCCCTTGTTTATGGCATTGATTTCATTCTTCCCATTGAGGTTGAATTGCATTTTATGTGTATCTCATTGAATCACATACTTAATGACAAGGAATATAGAGTCACTTGTTTGCAAGATCTAGAGTTACTAAACAAAAATTGCATGGTTGTTGTCAACATCCTTCAAGCATATCAGAACTAGCTACATGGTCAGTATAACTAGTGTGTCAAGCACAAAGAGTTCAAGCTTGGTGATCTTGTCCTCAAAGAAAACTAGAATAGCACCATGGTTGAGAAAAATAAGAAAAACAAGTTCAAGCCTAATTAGATAGCCCCTTATGTCATTATTACTAATTATGGATCTAGAGCTTACAGGTTAGATACACCATAAGGAGATGAACTTGATGAGCCCATGAACATAATACATATCAAGCATTATTTTTCTTGAGAGATCCAAGGTATTGTCTATGAGGATCATTTATATCATAATATAATATCACCTTCCGTATACCATATCATATACCATTCCTTCCATATCTTCTTTGTTGACTGAAGTTGTTTTACTCTCCTTACGCCCCCCACCCCCCCCCTCCACCACCATTTTTGACCTTGGTTTTGATCCATTGGTTCTTAGGGCACCTTCAAAGAGGGGATTCAGATGAATTTTCAGTAGTTGATCCAATATTTCACAAAGAGGTAGTATGATAGTGGTTTGGAAATTGCATTATTCATTATTATCACATTCTATCTCATTTATGGTGCTCTTAATTTCTACTGCCTTTAGGAAAAATAGTATCATTGACCCATGCCATTTTTTATTCATTATAATCACCTTTGGGTAAATTAGGAACAACCCCATTTTAATCTAAATTATTTTACCCCTATGTTATAAAGTGCCATTTGCCTAATTCATGAACTTATTTCTACCTAGTCAGATCTTCTTCTATAAGGAGGAACTATAGTGACTTGATGTCTCATTTGAGAGTATGTAGGCAATGCTCGATTTACGTTGAGGTCAACCAATCACCAATTTTTCACTCTCACCTTTTTTGAGTAACTTAAGTTTGAATGATCTCAATATTTTGTTAGCATCTTTAAGCCACACTCTCACCACTTTAGAATTTTACCCATTCTATGTCTTGTCATTCTCCATTGATTTGAGATGCAGAAAAAACCCAAAAACATGGATGTATGGATGACTATTCAAATTATATCCTCACCACTCAGGACGTGCATCTCCTAGATGGTAGGTATATCTGAAGCATTCTCATGGATTTTGTCATGACCATTTCCATTTGCCTATTCCATTTTTTGATTATATTTCATCCCATTCTTGGGATAACTA
Source organism: Torreya grandis (assembly GCA_037957365.1). Taxonomy (NCBI): domain Eukaryota; kingdom Viridiplantae; phylum Streptophyta; class Pinopsida; order Cupressales; family Taxaceae; genus Torreya; species Torreya grandis. Next base: position 3,364,183 of record JARHVA010001043.1, read on the forward strand.
CATTTGGTTTAAAGTTCACATTGGAGATTGTGTTGATAGGACTATGTAGGCAACATTCAATTACCTAGTGCATTTGGAGTTAACTCAACTAATTTTGGTGATTAATATTATAGACTTCCTTGTAATGGATCCCCATAGGAGCTCCTTTTATTTAGTAATTTGAGCCAGTTCATGAAGAGTGACATTTAATTTTATGTTCTTCACGTTCTCAATAATGGTATATCTTCCTTTGCTTTGTTCTTTATTGTTCAAGGATTGATCATTCCCTTTTGGGGGAGGTGGATTGTTATCATCCTTCAGATTTGGGGGAATAGTCATATTATTTCTAGGAGTAAATGTAATGAAGGGTTGTTTGTTCCTAAAAATGTAATTGTTTCTTTGAAATTGGTGAAAATCATTTACCTCATTCAAGTTATCCTCTAACACATTGTCATCTTTGCTTGGGAAAGGAAACTCATGATTTTTAAAAACCATAGTTGTGCTTGAGGAACTAGTATCATGGGGTAACTCTAGTTGATTATTCATTAAATATTGGCTCACCATCTCTCTCTGACATATTTTAAATGTTGCACAGAACTCAAAATAATAAAGCTCGCCATATTATTATGTGTTATGAACACTACATCAATTGGGTAGAGTTGTCTCCACTATGTTTATCTCTAGAAACTTATTGGCTTACTGTTGTTTTGTATTCTTTGAATGCTTGTTAAAAGGCCTATTATATCTTTGAAAACCAAAATTCTAATTATTTTTCAAACTAGTAGCATTACCTATCTTCCTCTATATGCCTAAGAAGTCATTTCTTCACTTTTGAACCATCCTCTATATAGAATCCAATTCCACATTGGTAGAATCGACACCCTAAGCAACTGAATTATTGGATGGAAGTGAATGTTGACTTTGTTAATGACCATTCATTTATGTAGACTTGTTTAAGAAGCCATAGTTTTGATTTAGTGTATGTTTCATCATAAGAGGTAGTGCATATAACTAATTTTATTTAAATTCAAGAACATTTTGATTCACATGAGACACTAGATTCAAAGTTGAGAAACTAGCATTGAGGTTGGGAGTGCATGGTATCAGAGGATTCAACTACCTATCAATGTTGATCACCTCTTCATAATCTAGTGATAGAGTTTTATTAATAGAATCTATTCACATAAATACTATAATAATTATATCCAAGGTGTTCTTTTGCATTCTAAGTGTTAGTGCCACTAGTGGTTTATATGCAGTACTTAGCCAAGTTACATAATTTGAACATCACATTAAAATTAAGGATTAGCTCATTGGGATACCTCTTCATACTATTAAAATTTTGATACACCACACTCAGACTGGTAACCTATCTCAATTGGAAAATAAAAGTGCTCTGACATGAGTTCCATGAAGTAATTGAGTTCTCTTAAAAATTTAGGAACCAATCATAAGTAGCATCTTACAATGTGAATGGAAAAATCCTATATGTAAAATCTTCATTATTAACATTCATCAACCTTAAATCATATTTGAAAAACTTGATATGCTCATCTAATGTCATATCTCCTAAAGGGGAGAAAGAAAGTAGGTACTTCTCTATATTCCTTGATAAATCATGCACATCTCCCAAGACTGTAATAGCGAATCAGCTAACCAAAGTTGAGCCATAGGATGATTAATGGGCTGGAGGTTTCTTACTAGATAAGGTGTCTTGACCTAGGGTATTATAAGAATAACTAGTTCAGATCTAGGCCTTCGATGGATTGACAAAGGTGAAACCAAAATATTTGTTTGGGATCTAGACCTAGTTACTCTCTTGGGCATCTCTAGTGAAAATAAAACATAGGGGAAACCTTTTCTAAGTAAGGAAAAATAGTGGTCTTAATCTTCCTTATAGCCCCAAATTTTCTTTTTTTTGATGTGGTTCTTAAGCACACCATGGAATTTAATGAGGTAACATCTAAAATTTTAGGATCTATATGGAGATAAACCCTAATCTAGTGTACAAGTTTTAGGTATGGCTTGAATAACCAGGGGGTGAAATAGTAGGTTAAGCATGCAATTATTAATCAGGTGTAAAAAGATGAGTGAAACCTAGAAGAAAGTTAAAAATTAATTGAGTTAGACAAATGGATTTTATTTTAAAGTGGATAGATCTCAAAAAAAATTCCAAAAAGGGGAGAAAGGTAGAGTAGGAAAGAAGGTTATATGATCTCAAGAGGGATTACTTCCAGGCTAGTCTCTTTGTGGGCAAGTGTCTAAAACTAATGATTGTATCTAGAAACTATTACACACACACAGATACAAACACAGTTAAAAAGTCAAAAGAAAAGATAATATAGCATACTTTGAGATCTTAACTAAATGTTGTACCTATTTAGAGTTTTTGTTGCACACCCTTATTTAGAAGATTATAGTTCAGATCAAAGAGGTATCTAAGGCATCTATTGCTCATTCTTAGAAAACTATATTATATGATTCACTTATACACACTCAAATAAATGAAATATTCAACCTAATTGCATAAAATCAATGATATTTGTTAATCATCCAACAACTATTGCACATCTTATATCAACATACACTAGTAACAATAAGAAGGAATTCTTTGTAGCTTTTGTATACTTTGAATTATTGAATCAACCAACCAAATAAATAAACACAAATAATTACACATAATTGAAATAAAAATACATAAACATAGTTGCATGATAATCAAAATATTTCTTCTTATATTTATAAAGTTTCAATCAGCCTCCTCCCTCCTTTGAAAATAAGAGAATTACAATATAAATAGATTTGAGGAGGGGTCACCTCATCCTCCAAATCCATGAAAAACTTCTAAAATTAAATGCTAATGATAATTGGAATGAGAGTTATAATTGATGCAAATTTTGTATGCATATTTAAACTCATCAAAATTGAGTGTTTGAAATAATACTTTCTCTTAGAAAACCATGTAATGTATGTATGTTTATAAGATTATTCAATAAATTATTACATGTCTCAGTTTCATTACTAATTTACATGTAAAATACATATTAAAATAAGTAAATAAAACTAAGGTTTATTGGATGTTGGGGCCTACATGGTTGAACTGGTAGTCATTGGAGGGAATGTACTAGAAGGTGTGTTAAACTAGATGATCCAGCCATAAATTATTTATTTACTTTTAGTTCTTGGTAATGCTTGTATCTAATGCTATGTTACAACCTTATTATATCCATGTTCAAAAGAAGTGTCTATTTACCCTGGTGACTTATGCTAGAAAGTGTTCATGATCCATCTTAGTGGCTTTAAACTCCACCTAAAAAATTTATACCTTTATAGCTTTCTTCCTTGCAAATCCCTGTTCTTGTTCAATTTAATCTAATGTGAACCCTTGAAGATTTTACTTAAAATTAATGGATTCATATTGGAGTAATTGATCAAAATTAGCCCTAATTATTAACTTACTTGAGGGATATCAATCCTAGGATAACTTTAACTCATCTAAATTTTGGAATATTCACTTTTCATGCTCTAACAAGTTTAGAATCAAGACTTGCATGCTTGATACCCAATCTTAGACTTATGATGTCTTGATTACAACCATATTGAGAGAATTGGTTGCTTATAATGGTGTCATCAAATCAAAATGGCAAAAATCCTTATTCATGGTGTATCTTGCAAGTAAATTGAGTTTCTTCTCATCTTCTTTTAAAAAATTAAATAATTTGGAAGTTTTAACAATGTGAGAGACAATCCAACTCTCATCAAACCAATAATGTTCAAAATATTGTAAAATCTAAGAGTTTCACTTTGAATATAACCTTAAATGGCTCCAATAACTTGTAATATTTTTTGTTACTCTCATATGTTATCTAGTTATTATTTCATCTCTTACCTGGCTTATTCAGTTCCCTCATGAATCTCCAACAAGACATCTATGTTTGCTTGAAGATAATATTTGAAATACTCATTATATGGAGACTATTCAAGTATCCTATTCTTTCTCTTTGATAATGAGAAAACATCTTTCCTTTATTACAAAACCAAGCCTCTACTAGAGTCATCATTTATTTTCTTCCTGACCCTTTGGATAGTTGTCATTGATTTATCAAAAATGGAACTCACATTAGGGAGCTATGTTATTGTCTAATTGGGTCTTTGTAAAGCTTGGGCATCCAAGTTTTTATCCCAATGTGGGATCACAAACTTTGTAGCATCCACTAGATGAGTGTCCTCAATAATAATTACTATCAAAAATGTCCCTAAAAAACTGCATCAATGCCTCTACATATAGCTAGTCAAGCAATGATGGAAAGATGACCTTAGACTAGTCCACATTAACGAACAAAGGAATTAGATGGATAATATATGTAGGCTTATTCTTCTTAATTTTTATAGAGGGGATAATATAAGTATCCTAGTTTGTATTGGATGAAGGCATGGTAAATCCCAACTAAGTGGAAGATACATGAAACTGGGCACTTGAAAGGGTTCCCATGGTCTTGTAAAATGAACATTTTTAGACTTAGGAGTGGTATGGGAAACTGTAACTAAATTAGTAACAAGGGAATTAGAAACCATAGGAGATGAAGAAAAAAATTGAACACTAAAAATGATAAGACTTAGAGAAATAGTAGGACTAATTGGGACAATGGGAATGGTGGAAACAATAGGAATAGTAGTGACCATTAGAATTGAAGAAACAATAGGACCCAAAGGAAGTGAAGCAGTAGTGATCAAAGTAGTGGGGGCATCACCTAATTTTTCTACCTCACTTTTTAATTTTCATTTGATCCCTTCAATACTTAATATTTTATCTCTTTTTATTTCATCTTATTCATCCTTAGGCTCATTTGATGGCACCTCCACACTTGGACTTGTAGGAGACTCTACTAATGGAAGAGGGTCCTTAAGGGCTCTTGCTTTCCTCTTGTAATAGATTGTTGTCATTTCTAGCAAAGGGAGGATTCTACTATGTGGTGGAAGGTGCAATGTACATGCTTGTAGTAATAAGAATTGAAGAAGCAATGGGGATACTTCTATCCTCAAAGTCAAAGGAATCAATGAAAATTGGTCCATTTTCTCCTCCTAGATAAGGTGTAATAGTAAGCATTCCCCCACCTCTTGATCTTGCTTGACAACCTTCATTTCAAGTGGTGGCAAAGTTTGGTAAGGACCTTCTTGTGAGGAACTTGACACCATATGTGTCTCTTTCACACCTTGCTCATGTTTCACATTTATCATCATAGTGGGTGGTGATTAGAAGGATATTCCTTGGTCCACAAGTTCTTAGGTAGGTTGATAGGTCCAGTAATCTATAGTTGCCCATCCACTATGAGGTAGAATCCTAGTATGTGCCTCCATAATTATAATTGAGGGATCTCTTTAGATGGCTCTTAAATGATCCTCTATTAACCTAGCCCCTCTCACCCTTTCCAATACTTCAGCATCATCCTTTGCATTCAAGAATATAAATTCATGTTCATATGGTTCATGTTAGTATGAAAGGCTAAGCCTTAGGTATGATTTTTCATAAGGCCATGTGGATCCTAGTCCCTATTTGACAAATATTCCAATGAATAAAACTCTCTGGTTTTATTGAGATCTCCAAAATGCTTCTTGTTTGTGTAGCACATGTGGTCAATCATTAAGGAAGACATGTAGAACACACCCTTCTATTTTTTATTCATGTCTTCGTCTATGCTCCACCATATATGGTAGGTTATTTCCTTATCTACCAATTTTTTTAGGACATACTTGGGAGATAAATAGAGTGTACCTTATGTACTACCATTATGATTACGATACAGTCAGGGTATATCCAATAACCCTCTCTTAACCAGAGTGTCTTCATGATGCTCTCTAATATTTGGTTCATGGGTTATTCACAAATTACCCTCCATACATGGGGGTAGACATTCTCAACTATTTGAATGATATTCCTCATGTAAGAATAGATGTGAAGGAATGATTAAAAGTCACACCCCTATTTCTTAATAAAGTTTGGGGCAGGGCTCCAAAGTTCTCCCTTATGAATGTAGATGGTGCCCATGACTATATCTAATAGATATGGCATCATGTATAAGTGGTCACCCATGAGTCTTTTATCCTTCTTAAACATATGATTTGGATCTTAGCACTGATTATTTCCCACAGGGAGAAAGTAAGTTATGAGGTCATTAATACATCTAGTAATGGAACCCATTCTAGGTAGAGGAAGTGAATGTTGTTGTAACCATATAACCTGTTTAATAGGGCAATCTCATTGTGGATTCCCATCCTAAAACTAGTTATTGGCATAGGTTCATTGGTCTTGAGAGTGAACAGTTTTCCAATATCAATCTATTTCCTTAATGTATTCTCTATTATTCTTGTTTCCTTCCAAAATTTGACTATGTGCCCATCGAATGTGGCATCTATGATGGGTAGTTGCAAGTATATTTGGAAGGCAACCCCCAAGATGTAGGCAATAACTATCTTGTGGTTCAAGTGATGTAGTAAGTTATCACCAATCACCTTCCCTGTGAAGAATAAGTCCCAAAGTATGTCAATTTAGGGCATCATTTTAGGCATGGTAGTTACAAAGTGTAGTTTTTGGCATTTTAGTGGTAGTAAGTTCATGACTAACTACTTTTATTCAATTGTTATATTGTCCTCATATGAGTGGGCATCTATATTATCTATCACGTCCCATAAAGTTGTATATTTTATAAATTGGTTACTAAACATTATTGAATCAAAGATTATGTTTGTGTATTTTTGGAGTCCTTGATGGAACACTTTGATGGTGGACATACTCCTCTAAACACCTTAGATGGCAACACCATTGTTAATCCTATATGCTCTTGTAAAATTTTATTGTATTTATCTTATTGAAAGTAGTTCACACTTGAAAAAGACTCATAGGGCTTAAAATTCTCTTTGGAGTGAAATTTTACTCAAGTTCATTAGTAATCAAAAGGCACAACATCTATTTCAAATTTGTTGGTATAAATTTTAAGTATAAGACTTTAATATTAGTTTCTACACCATTAATTCCCAACAACTCCAAACTTGTTTTACTCATTTAATTCAAACTTTTTCACTTAATTTGATAGGTATGTTATGTAGACTTTCTATAGATTTAGATAAATGCCACATTATAACCTTGGACACATGTTTCCTTGTCATTAATTCTATGCAGAATTAAGTGTGCCATGTGGCATGTATTTGGAAGTCAAGTGTCATAAATTTTGTTTATATTTGATTAAATAATTATTGCAATGCCTTAAATACATGAAATATGAAGACAAAAGTTGCAAAAGACAAAACATTTGAACAAAAATCCAAAACATACTTCACAAACAAAAATTTTGAACAAAAGTTTGGAAGACCAAATCCTATGAACAAAAGGTTTTGAACAAAAGTCTCAAAGACCTAGAAGTTGTATTTCACAAAAATTTTGAAATGCTAATATATGCAAAGTGTAAAATGCTTGAAATTTAAAAATTATAACAAACATAGGGCTTGACAAACATTTCTCACAAAGACCAAAATATGCAAAGAATAAAATTATTGAAGTACATGACTTACAAAAACTAAGAGTTACAAACACATCATGTGAAGATAAAGCTTTTGAACAAAGTTTCCCACATGTAAAAGTTCTGAAGTACCAAAATATTTAAAACACACAACTCATGAAGTGAAAATATGCAAAGTATGAAACATAATATTTTGTGCATATTTAGAAAACTTGTATATATGAAAAATTCCCAAAGATTATTAATATGTTATTCTGAATAAATCATACAGTGAAAACTAGGATAATGAGGGAATGCCAATTGCATTTATACATGATCAACACACAATGAAAATTATCTACGCATAGAAAAATATTTCTTAAAGTTTTGAGCTTAGCTAGGTGTGCATATGAATGTCAATAAAAAAAAATTTGCAAAACAAATCTAGGTTTTTAGACTACAATGGGTCCCTATTCAAAAATAATGGGGTGTGTTGAGTACAAAACTATCAACCTTGACCTTATACTCATTTTCATACTTCAATGACCAAACATTTATCATAATACTAGCTTTCCTAGATAATTTACTTAGCATTCTAGGAGAGATAAATCATTTAGTAGTTCCTATATCTATTAAGATATTACTAGGATGTCATAACAAAGTACCTATTACTTCTATATGAGAGGTTTAGAATTCTACTTGACAGTTATCCACTATTACATGAATATGTTGCTGAAAAGTTCCCTATTGTGATGAAGAAGTGGATGTATTTTTGTTTCTGCCATCTCTCTTCCATCAAGGACAATCCATGGCATAATTATTTCCTCCACAAGTAAAACATCTACCAATTAGACCTTTAAATATTTCTTTGAAACTATCTCTTGGTTTCATGTTCCCAGAAGCAATACTGAATCTTGTATCCTGAATGTTGAACTGGTTCTTGGAATTACCATTCTATTTCTAGTTATTCTTCTTGAAGGGTGTCTTGGTACTACCTAATTTATTTGTAAACTTTTCCCTAACCTTTTTTCGTGATTTCAACTTTTGCTCCTATTTTAATAGCTTCTCAAAGACCTGATCCATGTTGGATAGTCCACGCACATCCACTTCACACCTAATTTGGGGTTTTAATCCCATGATGAACATCCTAATATGGAAACACTCATCCTTATGGTACTGTAGAATATACTTCAAGAGATTTGTAAATTTCTCCCAATATTTGTTCACTAACAAATCATCTTACTTCAAATTCTATAAATCTATCAATTTTTTTATCAAAATAAAGTTGGGGTAACACCATGCTCTAAAAAGAGTCACAAAATACTCTCATGTGGTGGTATTAGAATCAAGGTTCATCTTGATCTTCTTGTTAGCCCACCAAGTTATTACTTCACCAGCTAGTTAGTAAGCTCTCCACATAACCTTAGTCACCTCAAAGTAGTTTTTAATTTTTAAATACTTTTCTATTTTTGTGATCCAAGCTTCAGCGTAATCACCCAATATTATATCATCAAACTTAGGTGGAATCAATTTATTCATGTCATGTGTATGCTTTACATCTACTTGAGCTCTAGTAGCTTGTTGACCTTCTTTGTGCCCTTACTCCTGAGGCACTTCCTCTTCTTCAGGTTGATCCTCTAGAATTTATTGTTCCTCTTCCTCTTTAGGTCCATGAATTTATCATTATAGTTTTTTTGTTTAGTCTCTATTCTCATTCATGACAGTGAGAATATGATTGAGTTTTGTATCTTATTCTACTACTAGCTGATTAGGATCAGCTTAAGGTTTTGCATTAGAATTTTTCTCACAAACTAATCTACCTCGTATCATTCTGATCTCTAAAAATTAGGATAATATATTTAAGTTAGTGGACACATTAGGTCTGAGTCTTAATTAAACCTTTAATCTGATACCACAATGTTGAAACCCCGCTAGGTTAACTAAAAGTCACAAAAAAATTATCACATAGATTAATTATAAAAAAATATCTATAATTATCTGAATAATCATTATTTTACTACTAAATGTATCTAAATCAATAAATACAATAATGTATTAACCTACTAGTTAAAATTTTGATTTATCTTGTTTTTAAATAATCTAATCATATTTCAAGTTGAATAACTTTTAATCAAAGTACAGTATAAAGAATCAAGTATAACAAATACTAATATAATATACATTTAAACTATGAATAAGCTTATATCCACTACTATTATAACTTTAAAGTAATATACAAATTACATAACCACCATTATGTTGATTATACATCAAATAATAAGGTACAATAAGTACAAAGTCAAATATATAATATAATGTGTACAATGGTATAATTGAGCTTCTCAAATAGTTCTATGATCTATAAATATATTGAGTATAATCCCAAAGGTTGAATAAATTAATAGAGGGAGAGCATCATCCAAGTGTTTTACCTTTAACGACAGACCAATAGTCTCTTGCACACTTCCCCACTAGGAGTGGTCCTACCCTTTACGAAGGGGTAGATAATAATGGTGTAGATATTGAGAAATAAACAAGAACCCATGTGTGTATTGTCACTATTACATGTAGTAATCATAAATATTATAGAATCTAATACTCTATACAAATGAAATCAACAACTGCATGTAAATTAGAAGTATAATGGAATGACTATGTCTCAGATATAACATTACTTTAGCCAAAGTTTTTATTATAGTAATCAAATATAATAATTTGAGTCAATTCCACTCACATAAAACTCTCTACAACTGAATCATGACTATCATAAAATATTAAGATATAGATATATGAGTTACCCATTGACATACTTATATAACTATCTTGTGTTATCTAAATATAATCTAGTAATTCTCATATCAAGATTCAAAGCAGAATAATATAAACTTCAACATATACTGACAATCTAATATAACATTAAATGATGCAAATAAACATCAATCATGAATCTCATTGTTTCCATTCATTTTAACACCAAATTGCATTCAACAACTAGATATAAACAATAGTCTAGAACAAGAATCAAGTCATTCTAAGTCTTTTCCTAAAATATCTATCACAATTCATATATATAACTAATGACAATTCTCAGACAATTTTGATAACAAATGCATCTCATAATAACTCATAAAATAATTAAATTTATAATTTTACTTTATATATCATGTCCCTATTTATTCCATCATGATCTAATGTCTGGGAAAATCTTACCAATGCAAGGTCTCAACCTGTTTTTACTTAATAACCAAATATACCCATTATTCATATTTAAGTAAGGGTTATTACAAATATTACCATATCTAAAAATGTATAAAATAAGATACATAGGTTATTTATCATTCTCATACAATATATGGACTACACCAAAAACAACTCATGACTTTCTATTTTGCATCCTACAACTCTTACACACTTAGACAAGGGATGAGTCTTACTCGGTTTGAAAAGTATAAATACATACACAGAGTATCCTATTATAACTACTATATAGTCACAACCTGAGGATATTTTAAGACAAGGTATAGTCCATATAATAAGGTACTAAACCAGTAATAAGTACATATAACATACAAATGTTACTCATAATATCCTTTACAAGTTCCCACCTCACATAGCCAATCCTCCACATCAATGAACAAATAAATGTTTATGAAATTCACACTTAGAACAATAGTCTTCAATTTCACCCTATGATTCATAAGAGACTTGATTTAGCTTGAGTCTTACATCCTACTAAGAGTTCATTATGAATTTTTATTAATAAGAGAAGATAATTTATTTATATGTATAAATAACTATGGCTTAAATTCAAAGGCTATTATTGTTTTAAAATATAAAATCGAGTTCTTTTCTTCAACTTATATATATATATATATATATATATATATATATATATATATATATAAAGTTGAAGGGAAGAACTCAAGTTTATATTTTAAAATAATAATAGCCTTTGAATTTAAGCCATAGTTATTTATACATACATAAATACATGTAAATATATATATATATATATATATATATATATAAAAGTTGAAGGGAAGAACTTGAGTTTATATTTTAAAACAATAATAGCCTTTGAATTTAAGCCATAGTTATACATACATACATACACACACACACACACACACACACACACACACACACACACACACACACACACACACACACATCCAATAACTCATAATACTCTATCAGTTGTATAAGAACATATAGGTACAACCATTACTTTTTACCTTGTACTGGAATCTTAAATACCATTAAATACATTTAATTTACTTATGTACACACACACACACACATATATTTGGACATACATACATACATATTATAAAACTTTTAGATTTAATCATGCATATATATAATATATACACAAATCAAGTCTCATATATTTATTTATATTATGTAAATCGACCCTAGCACCCAACCATTTATGACTCAAAACCAATATTACAAAGAGTTCACATGTATAAAACTTATGCAGACTACACAAGGATGGAGGTTCGCTTACAATCCAAAGAAAAACATAACCTTGAATCTAAATTATCTGAATTCTCTCCACAAGGGTTTTCACTCAAATTTTTACAATTATAAAATAACTTATACACAAAATTATGTATTCCATTTTTATGAATTCTATGAAGTCCTTTTATCAATAACATAAAATTGATGGGTAAAAAATCAATGTTTGAAACTCATCCATTTTACAAATACTCAATTTGACCTTATTTATAAGTTTGGTATTTCAATGATAGAGTTTTCTAATATATATTTTCACTTGTTTTATGTGTATTAGCCTATGGATGGAATTGAGTTTCATCCCCAAGGTGATTACACATCTAACCCATATTTATTTATTTTCACAAACTGCCAGTTCACTCACATAGGCTAAAAGTAAACCTATTTCAAGGATTCATTTTCATTTCCTTTTCAAATATAAGTCTACAATCAATTAAAAATATGATAAGCTTAAGTCAACCAACCTGATTTTAAAATAGATGTCATCTAGGTGAGTAAACTATAAATTTATTTATCCTTCCTCTAAGTTTGAATCTTCTTTTCTTTATCTTTCATGTTCCATCTCATTTTTCCTTTCATTCCTTCTCTTATTATTTTACCACCATCCATGTATAATTTGTATTTCCTGCCAGATGCCCTAAACATCTGTGAGTTTGCCATAATGGATTCTAGTTCATTAATAGTTGTTTCATTATACATTCCCATATCTTAAAATTTAAAACCCAAAAATTCTAGGCATAGCGTTTCATGTCAAATCGACTCACACAAATGACAAAGTCAACCATAAGACAGTAGTAACCAAAACCCTAATGATTCCAAACAAATTATTTTCCTTTGACTTTGAATAGGTTATGCATTAGAATCCATTTAAATTTTCAATACAAATTGTATAGAAGTAACCACTCTTATGTAATACCCAAAAGATCAATATGATGAAAGAAGATCTAAACAACTAAAGAAAAAACCTCAAGAATAGTGTCCTTCAAGGAAAGTCCAGTGAACTTGAGGATTAAAATCCAATTTTCTACTTTGTGTTTGTAAACATTTTTTAATAATGTGCTTTGTAAACTTCTACTTTCAAGTAATATAAGAAGTTTTAACCATTTGTCCAACAGCCTCCATCACTGGTGTATGTCTATATGTTGACCAAGATCCTAAAGAAGTCAGTATAAGTGGTGTCAGAGCCATGTGCTTGTAAAAACATGGTAGATATCTTGTTATATAATCTTATACATATGCAATATTCTTGTCATTTTGACAAACTCAGTAATCACCATGAGCACCTTAATTATTATTGTATGTTGAACTCCCCCAAGGGTTGAGCACCTTTTATTTTGACATTGTTGTCTTTTTAAATATTTTTTTATTTTTTGGATCTTTCATAATAGACACTCTCAATGGACCTATATACCTAGCTACTATGTGAAGAAAAATAATGGTAGAATTCTAGAAAGAAGCACATACCCATCCAAGATATGGTGTTTCCACCAAAGCAAAAGCTAACATCCAGATTCCTATGTCATGTAAAAATTTTTAGGGTATGAAAAATAAACCTTCTCTAACCATTTCATCATTACCTAGAGAAAATACTTTAGAGTTATATAAATAAAATGGGACAACCTTCTACAAAGGAGGAAGATGGCCACCCTATAAATGATGGCATAAGTAAATAGAAGAACAATTTTCTTATTTTTTATATGATTTCCAACATTCTAATCCTTCTAAAAGTGAGCCATCATGAGAATATAAACATCACAATTATGTTTCTAGATATAATGCTCATTTTCAATAAAAAATTGATCATCTGTGTAGAAATGTCTAAAATATTAAATAATGATTCACCCATTCTAGTTCAACCATGAAATCTATCCATAATATTGTAAGTGAGATAACTAGTAATCTCATTTTTGTCTTAGGACATGTACAATCAGTAAATAAGGGAGTCTCTAAAAATAATAATAAACTTGGTATGATAGACACCCATGTTCATGCTATACAAAAATCTACTATCTGTATACCCCAAATCCAAGAATCTATTGATTTTTTCCATAAAACTACATATTCCTCTTTCAAAATACTCCACTCAGTCGGAGATAAGCTGGATTATTTTGATGATAAATTATCTTCATTATAAAATAACTTGACCTATCTAAATACCATAGAAAAGAAACAAATTAGGACAAGCTCCTCCCTAGAACTAGTATCTATTGATTTCAGACCAAATTTTAAGACAAATGATTCATAAAAGGAAGTTAGACTTAAGGCTAAAACTAGTTCTTCTTCTCCATCATTAACTATGATGATAAGATCTAATATGCCCATAAATCCATGGTACCTAAATATTGATGGTATATTAAATCCTCTCAATGTGATAACAACCTGGTCTAATACCATGAAAACTCTTGGAACTATTCCACTCTTGATGGAAGAATTAATTCTACATTTGTCATCAAATATTTTTGGGTAATAACCTTACAATGGTGGAAATCAATGTCACCTCAAATCTAGGAGTCTAGAGTCTTCTCACAAGTTGATTCTATGGCTACCATATACTAGCTACTCATAAATGAGTTTGTTCCTCCTCAAAGAAATAAAGAAATTGAATCAAATATGTGGCTAGCCAAGATGAAGTTATGTGACCTTTCCAAATTTTAACCATATAGCATCCAATATCAAAAAATGACCCATGAAGGACATTCTTATAGTTCAAATGCTATAAAAATGCATTATTTAGAATCCTTACCTTATGACTTGACTCTTAGAGTCATATCTTATATTGAACTTAAAGGACTCAATCTTGATGCCATGACCTTAACATATATATTTGACTTTGTTAGACAATAGATCATGTTACTTATATAAAAAATTAAATCCATCCAAAAATTATCGTATCAAAGTGCTAGCAAAGTTGTAATTCACTTTCCTGAAACAATATCTTATAGTTGCAGGCCTTATATCAAAAAACCTAAAAAATGCAACAAAAGGCTATCTTTATGATGAAGGTTTTTTTCTACTTGGCATATCCCTACTCCTAAAACTACATACTTTCACCATAGTAACATACCATGTCCTGCAAAAAAAGAAATTAAATGTTATATTTTTAACCATCCTGGTCATATTGTCCCGTAATGCACATGCAAAAGTAAGGCTATCAATGTTGTCTATTCCAATATTATAGTAATGTGATGGGATGTAATTGAAGAAGGAACTGATTTATATCAGCAAGATAATATTTTTGAGCCCATACTAAAAAAAGATCCTTCTTCAAAAGGCAATGATGATGACCTTCTTAGCCTTGCCAATAATTTAGAAGTAACCACTCTTATGTAATACCCAAAAGATCAATATGATGAATGAATCTCTAAAAAAACTAAAGAAAAAACCTCAAGAATAGTTTCCTTCAAGGAAATTCCATGCAAAAAGTATCCAACCTAGGTTCTAATATATGCCTCCTACAGTTCCAAAACCTGAGCAACCAATTGTTCACTTTGATTATTCTTTTAAATCAAGTGATTCATGGATGAAAAATAAATTTCAATTCCTTATACCAGAAGAAATACCTAGGTAGTTTGTCAATCTTATTATTCCATGGGACTTGAAAGGTAAATCTTCTAAATTAGAAAATGATGATGAATTCTTTAGAGAAGATGATTTTAAAAGGGAATGTGAAAAGGATGATTTCCAAATAGAAGAGTTATAAGGAGAAATTAATATTGAAGAAACTATAGAACAAGAGGAGACTTCTAAAGAACTCTTCAATATCTCCTTGAGAGATCCAACATGCCAAAGGCTTATTTGTATATTAATCCCTACTAAAGAAGATCCTAATGCAGATATATAACACAACTTATAGATAGAAGGTATGCTCAATTCATTAATAAAGAAAATAACGGTAGATTTATAGATGCACAAGTTGACATAAGAGCATCCCATTCTTTTTTAAAATAAATCATTCTATACAACTGAGAAGAACTAGAAAGTGACCAAGTATACGAATCCCTTACTTTTAAAGGAAATTATTTCATATCTAGGAATTATAAGCACCAAGAAACTTTAAAGATTCAAGAAAAATAATTTACCTATGATTTTTTTCAATATAATCATATCCCTATTAATGTTTTGTTAGGAGGATATTTTATAGACTCCTACTCTCCATATGATATCACTCCTATGCATGTATTTTTCATCTTTAATGATTATAGGGTAAAGACTCTAAGGTTACAATATGCTACTGAAAATTTCCCTATTACCATGAGTCTTTCATCTCCGAATACCATATTAGAAGAAATCCAAAAAATAGGAGACTTGATTTAGGAATAAATTTTCTCAGATGATCCTCAAACATTTTCTCAAAAGAAGAGGCTTGAAATGGAAATCAAAATAATCCCAGATAAAATAATGAAAATATGGAAAAGGATTCCTATCCCAGTTGTTGATTACAATGACATGGAAAAAGCAATCAAATAACTTCTTGACCACAATTTTATTGAACCTTCAACATCTTCTTTCTGTTGGTATGAATTTATGGTCAAAAAGCATTTAGAATAAAAAGAGGGAAGAATATAATGGTCATTGATAATAGGCCATTAAATGTTATTATTGAGCCATACCCTTAAACTATTCAAGATAAAACTCATATTTTACAAAAGGTAGTAAAATACAAATGTTTCTCCTAGTTTGATTGCAAATTAAGATTCTATCAGATGAGGGTCAAAGAAGATGATAAGGCCAAAGTAACATTTAATTATCCATTCGGACACTATCAATAGAATGTCATGCCTTTTGGCCTAATGAATACCCCTTCTTATTTTTAGGCTCATATGGATTCCATTTTTAAGGAAACTTATGGTTTTCTCTGCATCTATATAGATGATATTCTAATATTCATAAAATATCTTGAATAACATCTACAACATCTTCAAAATTTCTATCGAATTGCTAAGGAATCAGGGATAGTCTTATCTATTACTAAACTATAATTATGCCAACAAGATTGTAATTTCTTGGGAATGGTAGTAAAAAATAGTTAGATTAAAGTCCAACCACATATCAAAGAAAATGTACTCCAATTCCTTGATATATTAAGCAAAAAATAATTACAAGCATTTTAGGGCACACTCAATTATGTTAACAATTTTTATGAAGATTCAGGAAATGACAGAGTTGTTCTTCAAGACATTTTGAATAAAAATAGGAAATATGTTTGGATAGATGAATTGACCCAAGTTTTTCAAAGAATCAAAACCAAGTTACAACCTTTGCCATCTTTGTATGTACCCCTTTCAGAAAATTATTATTTTTATATAGATGCCAGTGACTATGCATGGGGAAGAATTTTGTGTTACATCAAAAATAATAAAGAATATGTTTCTGAATATGCCAGTGGGATATTTACTAAATATGTAAGAAAATGTATATCTTTAGACAAAGAATTATATGCTATCAAGAAATGCCTAGAAAAATTCTCCTTGAGAGTAATGCATTTAAAACAGTTCTTAATTAGAAATGATTGTACAAGATTTTCCACTTTGAAAGAAAAGTATCATGTAAGGAAAGAAGGGAGAGGTAAATATGTCAGTTGGTAGGAATTTTTTAACCAATTTAATTATAAATTTGATTATATGATAGGGACAAAAAATAATGTTGCAAATTGGCTAAGCTGAAAACTTATCACAACTTTGATGCATAAGCCTACCCCTCAATTCAAATTATCTAGGGTGAAAAATGTTAAATTCAATGAATTAAACATCTTAACATGGTAACAAATTATCAAAGAAGTATTAACTACTAGATATACAAGGTTTTTTAGGATTGCATTTATGGATCTACAATACTTTAGAGAAGCAAGTATTCATGTAAGGCTCAGTAAAGAAGAATTCACTATTCAAAGACTCAATAATGATCTTCAACTCTATCAATTCTATGATTTAGTAAAAAGACCAAATTGGACATGGACTATTTCTATCCAAACAAGATATAATCAATATCTTTACTCATTCATTGAAGGATTTGGACTGCATATTATTCATGAAGAAGAATAATTCTCCATTGATACTATTGTTCACACTATTATCAAGAGAAATGTCAAATGGAAATCCTTTTTCTATACCAATCCAAGATTTGAAAATGATAATAATGGACCTTATTGGAATATTTGCCAAACATTTCAAATAAGGTGTCTAGTCAATCCTATCTCTAAAAATGATCTATTGATAGAAGTAAAAGCCTTATTGGACCTACCAAACATATATTTCTCCTCATCAAATTCCAATAATAGATCACTTTAATAAGTGTAAAAATATATGTACATTACCTTTAATTATGTAAAAATGACTTAGTGGTAGACATTGATGGTAGAGATTCCATCAGGACCCCACAAGTCTCTTTCTATTAGAAATAAAGGTGTTAAATGATAAATCAAGTTTTAGGTAAAGATTATCTTTTACCCATCCAACGAATTTTCTTTATCCTATAAAAGGAATATCCTAGCTCATTTTTAAAAAAGAGAGTTGCATAGTAGTCTTAGAGAGTCCTAGTAAGTCCCAAGTTTTCCTAAGGTCATCAAAAACTTGATGTATGTTCTCCTCTTGAATCTAATGTGAACTTGAAGATAAAAATCCAATTTTATACTTTTTATCTATAATTTTTGTGTAATTATTTTCTTTGTAAACTTATACTTTCAAGTAATAGATGAAGCCATAACCATTCAGCCAACAACCTCTACCATGGGTTTATGTCTATATGCTGACCAAGATCCTTAATAAGTTGATATAAGTGGTATCATAGCCACAAAATAGTAATAATGTGGTGGATCTCTTGTTATATAATCATATACATCTACAATATTCTTATCATTCTACAAAAATTAGTAATCACCATGAGCAATTTGATTATTATTATCTATTGAACTCCCCCTGAGGCTTGATCACCTTTTCTTTTGACATTGTTGTCTTCAAAAATAATTGTTGTTTGTTGGAGCTTGCAAAATATACACCCTCAAAATACCTATATAGCTTGATACTCTTTGAATAAAAATAATGGCATAATTCCATAAAGAAGAAGATACCCATCCAAGATATGGTGCTTCCACCAAAGCATAAGATAATGGGTAGGATCTTATGTCAAGTAGAATTTTTCAAGGTATGAACAATAAACCTTCTATAACCATGTCATCATTACCTAGAGAAAATAATTTATATTTATATAAATAAAATGTGAAAACCTTCTATAGAGGAGGAAGATGGCCACCCCATAAAGGATGGCATAAGTAAATAGAAGGATAGGTTTCTTATTTTTCATATGCTTTCTAGCCTTTTAATCCTTCTAAAAGTGAGCCATTAGGAGAATATAAACATCACAATTATGTCCCTATATATAATGTCCATTTTTAAGAAAACTTTGATGACCTATGTAGAGATTTCCAAAATCTTAAATAGTCATTTACCCATTCTAGTTCAACCATTAAATCTATCCATAATATTATAACTGAGACAACTACTAATCTCATTTTTGTCTTAAGCTAGGTACAATCAGTAAGTGAGACAACTATTAATCTCAATTTTGTCTCAGGATAGGTGTAATTATTAAGCAAGGTTATATCTCAAAATAATAATAACCTTGGTATAATAGACACTCATGTCCAGGCTGTACAAAAATCTACTATCTATATAACTCAAATCCATGAATCTATTGATTTTATCTATAAAACTACAAATTCCTTTTTTAACATGCTCCATTCAGTTGGAGATATTTTAGATCATTTTGATGATAAATTTCCCTCATTATAAAATAGTCTGACCTGGTTAGAAACCATAGAAAAGGAAGAACTTAGGACAAGATCCTCCCTAGAACTAGTATCTCTTGATTTTAGACCAAATTTTAAGCTAGATGATTCATAAAAAGAAGTTAGACTGAAAGCTAAACATATAAAAATTAGTTATTCTTCCCCATCATTAACTATGATGATAAGATCTAATAAACCCATTAATCTATGGTACCTAAATATTTATGGTATATTAAATCTTCTCAATAAGATAACAACCTAGTTTAATACCATGAAAGCTCTTAGAACTATTGCCACTCTTGATGAAATATATAATTCGATATTTGATGTCAAATATTTTTGGGGAATAACCTTAAAATGGTATAACTCAATGTCACCTCAAATCCAAGAGTCTAGAGTCTTCTCACAAGTTGATTTTATAGCTACCCTAAACCAACTACTCATAAATAAGTTTGTTCCTCCTCAAGGAAATAAGAAAGTTGAGTCAAATAGGTGGTTGGCCTAGATGAAGTTATGTGACCTTTCCTAGTTTTAACAATATAACATCCAACATCGAAAAATGGTCTATGAAGGACATTATTATAGTTCAAATGTTATAAAAATACAATATTTAGATTCCCTACCTTATGATCTGATTGATAGAGTCATATCTTATATTAAACTTAAAGGACTCAATCTTGATGCCATGACCTTAATAGATATAATTGACTTTGCTAAACAACAGATCATGTTGCTTATACCAAAAAATAAATCTATCCAAAAATTATCCCATCAAAGTGATATCAAAGTTGTAATTTAGTTTCTTGAAACAATACCTTATAGTTACAGAACTCATATTAAAAAACCTAAAAAATCCAATAAAAATCTATCTTTTTTATGAAGGTTTTTCCTTACTCGACATACCCCTAATCCTAAAAATTCATACCTTCACCGCTGCAACCCACCACATCCTCCAAAAAAATAAATTAAATGTTATATTTGTAACTAGCTTGGTCATATTTCCCCACAATGCACTTGCAAAAATAACATTGTCAAAGTTTTCTATTCCACTACCACAACATTGTGGTGGGATGTAATTGAAGAAGGAACTAATTTATATCAATAAAGAATATTTTTGAGGCCACCCTAGAAGAAGATCCTTCTTCTTCTTAGCCTTGTTGATTATTTATAAGTAACCACGCTTATGCAATACCTAAAAGATCAATATGATGAAGGAATCTCTAAACAAGTAAAAAAAGAACCTCAAAAATAGTTTTCTTCAAGGAAAGTCCATGGGAAAAGTATCCAACCTAGGTTCTAATAAATTCCTCCTACAATTCCAAAGCTTGAGTAACCAACTTTTCACTTTGATTATTCTTTTAAATCAAGTGGTTCATGGATGAAAAAATAAATTCCAATGCCTTATACCAGAAGAAATACCTAGGTAGTTTGTCAATCCTATTCTTCCATGGCACTTGAAAGGTAAATATCCTAAACCAAAAAATGATGATGAATTATTTAGAGAAGATGATTTTAACATAGAATGTGAAAGGGATGATTACAAAATAGAAGAGTTGGAAGGATAAATTAATATTGAGGAAATTATAGAACAAGAGGAGACTCATGAAGAATTATTCAATATCTCCTTGAGAGATCCAACATGCCAAAGGCTTATTTGTATGACAATCTCTACTAAATAAGAACCCAAGGAAGTATATATAACACAACTTCTAGATGGAAGGTATGCCCAATTCAATAATATAGAAATCAATGGTAGATTTATAGATCCACAAGTTGATACATGGGCATCCCATTCTTTTGCAAAAGAAATCATTCTAGAGAATTTGGAATAACTAAAAAGTGACCAAGTATATGAATCCCTTGATTTTTAAGGAATTTTTTTCATATCCTGACATTATAATCACCAAAAACCTTTGAAAATTCAAGGAAAATAATTTTCCTAACTTTTTTCAATATAATCATATGCTTATTGATATTTTGTTAGGAGGAGCTTTTATAGACTCCTACTCTCCATATGGTAGCATTCCCAAGCATGTAATTTTCACCTTGAATGAAGATAGGTTAAAGACTCTTAGGTTACAATATGTTACTGAACAATTTCTTGCTACCATGAGTCTTTCATCTCCTAATACTATATTAGAAGAAATTTGAAAAATAGGATACTTGACTAAGGAAGAACTTTTTTTTGATGATCCTAAAAATTTATGTCCAAAGAAGATCCTTGAAATAGAAATCAAAATAATCCCAGATAAAATAATGAAAACAAGGAAAAGGATTCCTATCCCAACTACCAATTACAATGACATGGAAAAAGCAATCAAATAACTTCTTGACCACAATTTTATTGAACCTTCAACATCTTATTTCTATTGCTATGAATTTATGGTCAATAATATTTAAGAATAAAAAAAGGGAAGAAGAGAATGGTCAATAATTATAGGCCATTGAATTCTATTACTGAGCTATACCTTATCCTATTTCAGATAAAACTTATCTTTTAAAAAAGGTAGAAAAATACAAATATTTATCCTAGTTTCAAGATTATATTAGATAAGGGTCAAAGAAACTGATAATCCCAAAACAAATTTTAGTTGTCTATTCAGACACTATCATTAGAATGTCATGCCTTTTGGCCTAATGAATGCCCCTTCTTATTTTCAAGCTCATATGGATTCCATTTTTAAGGAAACTTCTAATTTTCTCTATATCTATATAGATAATATTTTTATATTCATTAAATTTATTGAAAAACATATACAACATCTTCACATGTTTTACCAAATTGTTAAGGAATCAAGGATAGTCTTATCCAGTAATAAATTACAATTATGCCAACAAGATTGTAATTCCTTGGGAATGGTAGTAACAAATAGCTAAATTGATTTATATCCACATATAAAATAAAAGGTATTCTAATTCTTTGGTATATTAGACAAAAAACAATTACAACATTTCTAGGCATGCTCAATTATGTTAATAGTTTTTATGAATATTTAGGAAATGAAAGAGTTGTTATTCAAGACCTGTTAAATAAAAATAAGAAATATGTCTAGACAGATAGATTGACCCAATTTATTCAAAGAATCAAAACCAAGGTACAATATTTTCCATAGGTGTATGTACCCCTTTCAAAAAATTATGTTTTTTATATAAATGCAAGTGGCTATGCATGGGAAGGAATTCTAGGTTGCATAAAAAATAATAAAGAATATGTTTGTGAATATGTCAGTGGTGTATTTACTTAAGATGTAAGAAAATTGATAGCTTCAAAAAATATATATATGTTATCAATAAGTTCCTATAAAAATTCTCCCTAAAATTAATGCATTTAAAGTAGTTATTAATTAGAATTGATTGTACAAGGTTTGCCACTTTTAAAGAAAAGGATCATAGAAGAAAATATGTCAGAGGTAAATATTTTAGGTGGAAGAAATTTTTAACCAGCTTAATTATAAATTTGATCATATTTTAGGGACAAAAAATAATGTTGCATATTGGCTAATCCAGAATCTTATAAATTTGATGCATCAACCTACCCCTGGATTCAATTTAGCTAGGGTGAAAAATGTTAAATTCAATGAATTAAACATTTTAAATTGGGAATAAATTCTTAGAGAAGGATTAACTACTTGATATACAAGGTTTTCTAGTACTATGTCTATGGATCTATAATACTCTAGAGTAAAAAGTATTCATGCAAGGTTCAATGAAGGAGAATTCACTATTCAAAGACTCAATAATGAGCTTTACCTCCAATTCTTTGATTTAGTCAAAAGTCTAAACTAGACATGGACTATTTCTATCCAGACATGATATAATCAGTATCTTTACTCATTTATTGAAGGATTTGGACTACATATTATTCATGAAGAAGAAGAATTCTCCATTGATATTGTTGTTCACACTTTTATCAAGAGAAAAATCAAATGGGAATATTTTTTCTATACCAATCCAAGATTTGAAAATGATAATAATGGGCCTTATTGGAATATTTTCCAAACATTTCAAATAAGGTGTCTATTCAATCATATCTCTGAAAATGATATGTTGATTGAAGCATAAGCCTTGTTGGACCCACCAAACATATCTTCCTCTTCATAAGATTCTAACATCATATCACTTTAATAAGTGGAAGAATCTTTGTAAATTACCTTGAATTATCTAAAAATAACTTAGTGGTAAAAACCAATAGTATAAATTCTATCAAGTCCCCACAAGTCTCTTTTTATTAGAAATAAAGGTGTTAAATGATAACTCAAGATTCAAGTAAATATTTTCTTTTCCCTATCTAGCTAGTCTTCCTTCTATAAAATAAAGAGCTTGGCTCATTTATTTAATAAAAATATCTGCCTAGTAGTCTTAGAGAGTCTTTGTAAGTCCTATGTTTTCCTAAGGTCATCAGAAACATGGTGTATGTTCTCCTCTTGCATCTAGTGTGAACTTGAGGATTAAAAGCCAATTTTATACTTTATGGATATAAAAAATATGTAATAATCTAATTTAAAAACTTCTATTTTCAAGTAATATAAGAATCTATAACCATTCAAATAATAACCTCTGTCATTGGTTTATGTCTATATGCTAACCAAGATCTTCAAAAAGTTAGTATAAGTGGTATCAGATCTATGTGCTTGTAAAAGTGTGGTGGAGCTATTGCTATATAATCTTATACATCTATAATATTCCTATCATTTTTCCAAACTCAGTGATCACCAAGAGCAACTTGATTATTATTGTTTATTGAACTCCCCTCGAGGCTTGAGCATGTTTTCTTTTAACATTGTTGTCTTTGAAAATAGTTTTTTGTTGGAGCTCACATAGTGGACACCCTTAATAGACCTATATACCTAGCTTCTCTATGAAGCAAAGAAATGACATAATTCCAAAAATAAGCAGATACCCATCTGGGATATGGCATTTCCACCAAATCAAAATCTAACAAGTAGAATCTTATGTCAATTAAAAATTTTCAAGGTATGAACAATAAACTTTCTCTAACCATGTCATCATTACCTAGATAAAATAATTTATAGCTATATAAAAAAAATGGGACAAGTTTCTACAAAGAAGGAAGATGGCCACCCCAAAAAGGTTGGCATAAGCAAATAAAAGGATAAGTTTCTTATTTTTTTATGTTTTTTAGCCTTCTAATCCTTATGAAAGTGAGCCATCAGGAGAATATAATCATCATAATTATGTTGTGATATATAATGCCTATTTTCAATAAAAATTTGATGACCCAGGTAGAGATTTCAAAAATCTTAAACAATCATTCACCCATTCTAGTTCAACCATGAAATATATCCATATTATTGTAAGTAAGACAACTATTAATCTCACTTTTGTCTTAGGATAGGTACAATCAATAAGAAAGGTTGTCTCTCAAAATAATAATAACCTTAGTATGATAGACATCCATATCCAGAATATACATAAATCTACTATCTATATACCTCAAATCCATGAATTTGTTGATTTTATCCATAAAACTATAGATTCCTCTTTCAACATGCTCCACTCAATTGGAGATAAGCTAGATCATCTTGATGATAAATTTTTCTCATTAGAAAAAAGCCTAACCTAGCTAGAAACCACATAAAGGGAATAACTTAGGACAAGTTCCTCCTTAAAACTAGTATTTCTTGATTTTGAACCAAATTTTAATTCAGATGATTTAGAAAAAGAAGCTATACTTAAAGCTAAACCTATGAAAACTAGTTATTCTTCCCCATCATTAACTATGATGATAAGATCTAATATACATATAAATCCATGGTACATGAATATTGATGGTTTATTAAATCCTCTCAATGAGATACAAACCTGGTCTAATACCATGAAAACTCTTAGAAGTGCTACCACTCTTGATGGAAGAACTAATTTATATTTTCCATCAAATATTTTTGGGGAATAACCTTACAATGATATAACTTAATGTCACCTCAAATCTAGGAGTCTATAGTCTTATCACAAACTGATCCAATGGATTACCTATACCATCTACTCATAAATGAGTTTGTTCCTCCTCAAGGAAATAAGGAAATTGAGTCAAATAGATGGTTGACCAAAATGAAGTTATGTGACCTTTTCCAAATTGAACCATATAGCATCCAATATCAAAAAATGGCCTATGAAAGACATTCTTACTATTTAAATGCTATAAAAATACATTATTTATAGTCCCTACCTTATGATCTGATTGATAGAGTCATATCTTAAATTGAACTTAAAGGACTCAATCTTGATGCCATGACCTTAATAGATATAATTGACTTTTCTAGACAATAGATCATGTTGCTTATATCACAAACTAAATCTATCCAAAAATTATCCTAAAAAAGTACTAGTAAAGTTGCAATTTAGTTTCCTAAAATAACACCTTATGGTTGTAGGCCTTATATTAAAAAACCTAAAAAAATAGCAAAAGTCTATCTTTTCGATGAAGGTTTTTCCCTACTCGATGTACCCATGATCCTAAAACTACATACCTTTACCACTGTAACACACCACATCCTACACCAAAAGAAACTAAATGATATATTTGTAACCAACCTAGTCAAATTGCCCCATAATGCACATGCAAAAAATAAGGCTATCAAGGTTGTCTATTCCAATACCACAATAATGTGGTGGGATTTAATTAAAGAAAGAACTGATTTATACCAACAAGATAAATTTTTTGATCCCATCCTAGAAGAATATCATTCCTCAGAAGGTGATGATGATGAACTTATTAGCCTTATCAATGATTTAGAATCAACCACTCTTATACATACCCAAAAGATCAATATGATGAAGTTCTAAATAACTAAAGAAAAAACCTCAAGAATAGTTTCCTTCAAGGAAAGTCCTTGGGAAAATTATCTAACCTAGGTTCTAATATATGCCTCCTACAATTCCAAAGCCTGAGAAACTAATTGTTCACTTTGATTATTATTTTAAACCAAGTGATTCATGGATGAAAAATAAATTCCAATGTCTTATACTATAAGAAATATCTAAGCAGTTTGTCAATCCTATTCTTCCATGGGATTTGAAGGGTAAATCTCCTAAACTGAAAAAATGATGATGAATTCTTTAGAGAAGATGATTTTAAAAGGGAACGTGAAAAGGAAGATTATAAAATAGAAGAGTCAGAAGGATAAATTAATATTGAATAAATTATATAACAAAAAGAGACTTCTAAAGAATTATTCAATGTCTCCTTCAGAGATCCAACATGCCAAAGGCTTGTTTGTGCGATAGTCCTTACTAAATAAGAGTCCAAGGTAGTATATCTAAAATAAATTATAAACAAAAGGTATGCCTAGTTTATTAATATATAAATTAATGGTATATTTATAAATGCACAAGTTGACATAGGAGCATCTCATTCTTTTGTAAAATAAATCATTCTAGATAACTAGTAAGAATTAGAAAGTGACCAAGTATATGAATCCTTTGATTTTTAAGGAAATTATTTCATATCCAGGCATTATAAGCACCAAGAAACTTTGAAGATTAAAGGAAAAGAATTTTACTATGTTTTTTTTCAATATAATCATATGCCTATTGATGTTTTTTTAGGAGGATATTTTATAGACTCTTAATCTCCATATGGTAGCACTCATAAGCATGTACTTTTCATCTTGAATGAATATAAGCTAAAGACTCCTAGTTTTTAATATGCTACTAAACAATTTCCTAGTACTATGAGTCTTTCATCTTCTAATAACATATTAGAAGAAATCCAAAAAAAATAGAGACTTGATTAATGAAGAAATTTGTTTAGATGGTCCTCAAAAGTTATTGCAAACTAAAATGCCCAAAATGGAAATCAGAATAATCCTAGATAAAATAATGAATATAGGGAAAATGATTCCTATCCCAACTAGCGATTATAATGACTCGTAAAAAGCAATAAAATAACTTCTTAACCATAATTTTATTGAACCTCTAACATCTTCTTTCTATTTCTATGCATTTATGGTCAATAAGAATTCATAACAAAAAGAGAGAAAAATAGAATGGTCGTTAATTATAGGACATTAAATGTTATTACTAAGCCATACCCTTATCCTATTTTAGAGAAAACTTGTCTTTTACAAAAGTTACTAAAATAAAATATTTCTCCTAGTTTGAATGCAAATTAGGATTCTATCAAATAAGGGTCAAAGAAGCTGATAAGCTGAAAACACCATTTAGTTGTCCATTCAGACACTATCAATAAAATGTCACACCTTTTGGCCTAATGAATGCCCCTTCTTATTTTTAGGGTTATATGGATTCCATTTTTATGGAAACTTTTGATTTTATCTGCATCTATATAAATTATATTTTGATATTCAGCAAATCCCTTAAATAACATCTACAACATCTTCAAAAGTTCTACCAAATTGATAAGGAATCAATGATAGTCTTATCCAGTACTGAATTTTAATTATGCCAACAAAATTTTAATTTCTTTGGATTGGTATTAAAAAATAATCAAATTAAATTCTAGTCACATATAAAATAAAAGGTACTCCAATTCCTTGATATATTAGACAAAAAACAATTACAAACATTTCTAGGCATGCTCAATTATGTTAACAGCTTTTATGAATATTCAAGAAATGATCGAGTTGTTCTTCAAGATCTATTAAATAAAAACAAGAAATAAATTTGGACAAATGAAATGACGTAATCTATTCAAAGAATCAAAACTAAGGTAAAATCTTGGCCATCTTCAGATGTACCCATTTCATAAAATTATGTTCATTATATAGATGTCAATGATAATGCATGGGGAAGAATTATATATTTCATCAAAAATAATAATGAATATGTTTATGAATATACCAGTGGAGTATTTACTAAAGATGTAATAAAATAGATGTATTTACATAAAGAAATATATGCTATCAATAAATGTCTAGAAAAATTCTCCCTGAGATTAATGTATTTAAAATATTTCTTAGTTAGAACTAATTGTACAAGGTTTATCACTTTTAAAAGAAAAGGATCATGGAAGGAAAGATGACAAAGGTGAATATGTTAGGTGGCAGTAATTTTTTAACTAGTTTAGTTTTAAAGTTGAGCATATTGTATGGACAAAAAATAATGTTACAAATTGGCTAATCTATAATCCTATCACAACTTTGATGCATCAACCTACCCCTAGATTCAATTTAACTATGGTGTTAATTTTAAATTCAATGAATTAAACATCTTAACTCAAGAACAAATTCTTAGACAAGGATTAATTGCTTGATATACAAGGTTATCCAGGACTACATCTATGTATCTATAATACTTAGAAGTGGTAAGTATTCATGCAAGCTCACTAAATGAGAATTCAATATTTAAATACTCAATAATGAGCTTCAACCCTATCAATTCTCTGATTTAGTCAAAATGCCAAACTAGACATGGACTATTTCTATCCAAATAGGATATAATCAGTATCTTTACTCATTTATTAAAGTATTTTGACTATATACTATTCATGAAGAAGAAGAATTATCCATTTATACTATTGATCACACTATTATCAGGAGAAAACTCAAATGGGAATCCTTTTTCAATACCAATTCAAGATTTGAAAAAAATAATAATGGACCTTATTGGAATTTTCACCAAACATTTCAAATAAGGTGTCTATTCAATCCTATCTCTAAAAATGATCTACTGACAAAATTGAAAGTCTTGTTGGACCTGCCAAATATATCTTCCTCTTCATCAGATTCTAACAACATATCACTTTAATAAGTGGAAGAATATTTTTACATTACCTTTAATTATGTAAAAATGAATTAGTGATAGGCATCGATGGTAGAGATTCCACTAGGACCCCATGAGTCTCTTTCTATTATAAATAAAGGTGTTAACCAATAACTCAAGTTTCAAGTAAAGATTCTCTTTTACTTTTCCATCTAGTCTTCCTTCTCTTAGAAAAGGAAGAGTTTGGTTCATTATAAAATAAGAGTTTCCTATTAGTCTTAGAGAGTCTTAGTAAGTCTTAAGTTTACCTAAGGTCATCATAAAGTTGGTGTATACTCTCCTCTCGCATATAATGTGAACTTGAGGATCAAAATCCAATGTTTTATTATGTCTATAAATTTTTTGTAATAATCTACTTTGTAATCTTCTACTTTCAAGTAAATATAAGAAGTTGTAACCATTCATCTAATAGCCTTCACCATTGGTTTATGTCTATATGCCGACAAAGATTTTGAAGAAGTGAGTATAAGTGGTATCAAATCCATGCACTTGTTAAAACATGGTAGATCTCTTGCTATTTAATATTATACATCTACAATATTATTATCATTCTGCCAAAGTTAGTAATCACCATGAGTAACTTGATTACTATTGTATGTTGAACTCCCCCAAGGCTTGAGAACCTTTTATTTTGACATTGTTATCTTTATAAATAGTTTTTGTTTGTTGTAGCTTTCACAGTGGGTATGCTCAATGGACCTATATAGCTCGTTACTATGTAAATAAAAATAATGGTAGAATTCTAGAAAGAAGTAGATACCCATCTAGGATATGGCATGTCCACCAAAGTAGAAGTTAACAAGAAGAATCTTATGTCAAGTAGAATTTTTTAAGGTATGAACAATAAACCTTATCTATCCATTTCATCATTAACTAGATAAAATAATTTAGATTTATATAAATAAAATGGGACAACCTTCTACAAAGGAGGAAGATGGCCACCCCATAAAGGATGGCATAAGCAGACAAAAGGACAAGTTTCTTATTTTTTGTATGCTTTCTAACCTTCTAATCCTTATAAAAGTGAGCCATCAGAAGAATATAAATTTCACAATTATGTTGATAGATATAATTCCCATTTTCAAGAAAATTTTGATGATCTTTGTAGAGATGTCTAAAATCTTAAACATCAGTCACCCATTCTAGTCCAGCCATGAAATCTATCCATAATATTGTAAGTGAGACAATTAATAATCTCACTTTTGTTTCAAGACATGTACAATAAAAAACCAAGTTTGTCTCTCAAAATAATAACCTTGGTATGATAAACACTCATGTCTAGGCTATACAAAAATCTACTATTTATATACCCCAAACTCGTGAATTTGTTGATTATATCCATAAAACTACAAATTCTTCTTTCAACATGCTCAACTTAGTTGGAGATAAGCTGGATCATTTTAATGATAAATTTTCCTCATTATAAAATAGCTTGACCTGGTTAAAAACCATATAAAAGGAAAAACATAGGACAAACTCCTCCCTAGAATCAGTATCTCTTGATTTTGGACCAAATTTTAAGCTAGATGATTCAGAAAGGAATCTAGACTTAAATCTAAACATATGAAAACTAGATCTTCTTCCACATCATTAAATTTGATGATAAGTTCTAATATAATCATAAATACATGTTACCTAAATATTGATGGTATATTAAATCCTCTCAATGAGATAACAACTTCGTATAATACCATGAAAATGCTTGGAACTATTGCCACTCTTGATTGAAGAACTAATTCTATATTTTCCATCAAATCTTTTTGTGGAATAACCTTATAATGGTGGAACTCAATGTCACCTCAAATCTATGAGTCTAGAGTCTTATTACAAGCTGATTTAAAGGCTTCCCTATACCATCTACTCGTAAATGATTTTATTCCTCCTCAAGGAAACAAGGAAATTGAGTCAAATAGGTGGTTGGCCAAGATGAAGTTATGTGACCTTTCCCAGTTTAAACCATATAGCATCCAATATCAAAAAAATTCCTATGAAGGTCATTATCATAGTTCAAATGCTATACAAATGCATTATTTATAGTCCATACCTTATGATCTAATTGATAGAGTCATATCTTATATTAAACTTAAAGGACTCAATCTTGATGCCATGACCTTAACAAATATAATTTACTTTTCTAGATAATGGATCATGATACTTATATCACAAACTAAAGATATCTAAAAATTATCCTAGTAAAGTGCTAGAAAATTTTTAATTTATTTTCCTAAAACAACACATTACAGTTGCAAGCTTTATATCAAAAAACCTGAAAAATCCAGTAAAAGGTTATTTTTCTAATGAAGGGTTTTTCCTACTCAATGTACCCCTGCTCCTAAAACTACATACCTTCACTGCTAAAACACACCACATGTTATAACAAGAGAAATTAAATGTTATATTTGTAACTATCCTGGTTATATTACCCCATAATACACATGTAAAAATAATGTTGTCAAGGTTGTCTATTTCACTATTGAAGCAGCGTGGTGAGATGTAGTTGAAGAAGGTATTGATTTATATCAACAAGATAATATTTTTGATCCCATTATAGAAGAAGATCCTTCTTTAGAAAGTGATGATGACATTATTAGCCTTGTTGATGATTTAGAAGCAATCACTCTTATGTAATACCTAAAAGATCAATATGATGAAGGAAACTCTAAACAACTAAAGAAAAAACCTCAATAAAAGTTTCCTTCAAGGAAAGTCCATGGGAAAAGTATCGAGCCTAGGTTCTAATGTATGCCTCCTACAATTTCATATCATAAGCAACCAACTATTTACTTTGATTATTCTTTTAAACCAAGTGATTCATTGATGAAAAATAAATTCCAAAGCTTTGTACCAGAAGAAATACCTAAGCAGTTTGTAAATCCTATTTTTCCATGGGACTTGAAAGGTAAATCTCTTGAACCATAAAATAATGATGAATTCTTTAGAGAAGATTGTTTTAAAAGGGAATGTGTAAATGATGATTAAAAAATAGAAGAGGTAGAAGGAGAAATTAATATTGAAGAAATTATAGAATAAGAGGAGACTTCTGAAGAATTCTTCAATATCTCCTTGAAAGATCCAACATGTCAAAAGCTTGTTTGTATGGTAGTCCTTACTAAATAAGAGCCCAAGGTAGTATATATAACACAACTTATAAATTGAAGGTAAGCCTAGTTCATTAATATATAAATCAATAGTATATTTCTAGATGCACAAGTTGACATAGAAGCATCCCATTCTTTTGCAAAATAAATCATTCTAGATAACTAGGAAGAACTAGAAAGTGACCAAGTATATGAATCCCTTGATTTTTAAGGAAATTATTTCATATCCAAGAATTATAAGCACCAAGAACCTTTGAAAATTAAAGGAAAATAATTTTTTTGTGACTTTTTTCAAAATAATCATATGCCTGTTGATGTTTTTTTAGAAGGATATTTTATAGACTCCTACTCTCCATATGGTAGCACTCCTAAGCACGTAGTTTTCACCTTGAATGAAGATAGGGTAAAGACTCATAGGTTGTGATATTATATGAAAAATTTCTTACTATCATGAGTCTTTCATATCTTAACAACTAATTGAGTGTATTTTGAATTATTTCTATATTACTAATTTTAGCAAAATAAATCCAAATGCAAAAAACTTCAAAGAAAAGGATAAAGAGACAATCAGATACTTACATTAGCATTAGTTACCATCCTCTTGTCTCTTATGGATCCATTCCAATATTTCCAAACTAATTTTGAATGCAAAATAAGTGGATTGTTGGATTGCTTCATTATGCTTGATAATGGCTTCAATGGATTCTTGATGGCTTGATGATGGCTTTGACAAGGATATAAGAATGAAAGAATGGTTGTAAGTATGCTCTTAAGACTTCCAGGTTTCAATTTAAGTTATTCATGGGGGTATGGCTTGTTTATATAACCCATGGGATGGAAAATCAATGGCTCAAATTTAATCTTGAGATCATTAAGATTAATGGTTGGGGATCTTCCAAAGAATTTTTAATTCCTTGGAAACGTTTAGAATAGAGGGTTATAGATGGGTAAGAGTTAAATTAGAGGAGATTATAGAATTCTCCAATTCTAAAATCTCCATTAGAAAGTAGGGGTGTAGGAATAGCTAGTTTAGTAGGGTGGTAGATGGGTAAGTGAATAAAAGGTATTTTTAAATTGCCAAATGGTTTAATGAGTAGATTAGTAGGTAAGTAGGCTTAGTTAATGGGATAATGAAGGTGATTAATTGGCTACAAGGGTAGAATAAGGTTTATGGGTTGTAAGAATTTTGATGTAGGGATTAAAATATTAGTTAATTAGCTAGGGAATATAGTTATAGGTGAAATTAATAGAATTATCGAGGTGATTGGATTTAGATTCCTACATTTTCCCATCTTTGAAAGGTTATTTTGAGTGAAGCAGAGTAAAAAGAGTAATGGTATTTCAAATAAAAACCATGGTTGTGAATGGTAACATTGTTAGTAGGTATGTTTCCCCCTCAAGGGAGCATGTAGGTAGGTCTGACCTGTATGGTCACTCGAATAATAGTCTCAGAGGTGAGATAAGACTAGGATGATGAGATAGGGTTGGGATGCCTTAAGATTGATGAAGCTACAATGGAGATGACCCAAGTATAGAGATGAGGGGATAAATTGGTTGGGTCTTGAGAGATGGGTTCTAGACAAATGATTAATGTCTATAAAAGAGACCGATTAATAAGATTAATCTCTCAAAATAAATATATTATCTAGGAAGTAAAGAGATGAGACATGATATAAGCTAGTGATAATTTTAGTAGTAGGGATACATGCCAGGGAGGGCTCAAAGGCCTACAATAGAGAACAGATGAGTTGATTAATGATAAAAATCCACTTTATGTGAGATGCATATTTTAAAGTGATGTAAATTCATCAAGTGGTCATTCCAGGATGGGATGTGGATTGGGGGTAATAGTGACTGAGCTATCCCTGGGCACAAAATTGTAACTAGGTGTTGCCTACATAGTCTTAAAATACCTCAAGATGATGTAGTTATGACTCAAAATTAGGGTGGAGTATGGGGATTTGGGAAATCCACATCTTAGATGACTTAAGGATGATATTTAATGATTAATTAGAGTAAGAGATTAGGTTGATTGGATTTTGGGGGTGACAAGAGGAGATAATGTGGGTGTTAGGGGTAAAAGGAGTAATTGGGGGGTAAAAATGGGTTCAAATAGGACAAAAAGGGTGAAAATGGGTTAATTTTGAATTCTAACCATGGTGAAATAGTGATCTAAGGTGAAAGCATGGATTGCATCCCACGAGCTTCACACCATGATGAGAGAGTTTGGCAGTTTCAGAGGCTTGAGGATGTTGGACCACTGGTATGTGAGTAGCCCCTAACTTGTAAAGTTTTTGACTTTTTTCCTTTACATCATGATTTTTAGATTAGAGGCACCATGGGTACAATACTACGGCTGAGGTCAATACCATCTATCACATTATTTCACTCATAACTAGCAATATCATGGTTGTGAGTTGTGGTATTGTAATACTACAATAATGGAACTATGGTATTGGAATACTGTAAGTCAAGACTTGCAATATCACAATACCATAAATTAAGGATCTATCATTTTACATAATTATGATGTTATAGTCATGGTTATGTAAAAGCATAAAACATGACTAGGAATAATGACAATGGTGTTAGTTAGGGAAAAATCATGAATAGTGATATTGTTGTGGGTGAAGAGAATAGTTATGGGTTGAAAGATAGAAGGATAGGCTAGGAGTTTTATGAGATATGGAGGGATGGTGAGGGATTCAGATGAGAGGAAGTGGTTAGGTTAGTTAGGATTAGAGTTAGCTAAGGTTAAGTTCAATGATTAGGGGTGAGGGTACTTAGGGTTGAGGGTAAATAGGATTGGGAGGTAAGGATAAATGAAGTGTTTAGTTAGGGTAGTTAGGATGGATAGGTAGTTAAGATTAATTAAGATGGGTAGTCAGTGGATTAGGGATTGCAGGGCTTAGGTTATAGATAACTAGGAGTGGGAGGGGGTGACGAGTTAGGCGATGTTAGGATATAGGGGTAAATTAAGTGATGAGAATGGGTTACAGATTTTAGGGTGTGGAGGTTGAGTTATGAGTGGTTAAGTGAGTGAGGTAATTAGGTGAAATAAATGAAAAATAAATGTGTGATTAGATAGACTTAGTGATAGGCTACATTACTGGTGTAGAAGGACTTGGTCATGATGGCATCTTGATTATTGAATCTTTAAGTACTACATGAGATGTACCTATTGACTCTAGTAGATTATGGTGTGTTAAGTTGGTGGGGTTGTACTATATAACAACTACGTATATGGTATAGATTGATTATGCATTGATTACAACATTGGTAGAGTGATGGCACTCAGAGATGAGTACCTTTTACTTTGTGATTAGAGAGATGGAAGTCATGTTAGAGGATGTATATTGGATTTTATGATTACTAATGAAGGGGACAAGATCTACTAGCAATCACACATAACGAATATGATAATATAAAAGCTATTAGTAGGGTTATGGGTTAATGTATGGGACCCATGGGTGGATATATATAGATGCCCACATGAGGGGATCATCGATAGGCTGATGTTGGTTATGATGTCTCTTGTTACCAACATACTTTTTACAAACAATAATGGATGGTGTATTTATTTGGGACTTGGATATGTTGTTTTTGATATGGTTCAATATTTCAGGGTGTTTGTGTGGAGGTCACTGGTGTTGGATCATCAATATCAAGAGTTGTACTTGGGGGATTATAGGGGAGAGGCAAGCCTAGTTCCATCATTTTGTATATAGATTTGGAGCGAGGAGAACATAGTTATCCAAAAACCACTAGGTACTCAGGTAATAAGGTAGCCACATGAGCCGATTGTGTTTGGATGGTATATTTTATTATGTGTGCATAGAGGCCATGTCAGGGAGATGAGGTTCTATAGATAGGATTTTGATGGTTTGTATTGTAATCATATCACTTGGATTCCATATAAGTGACTCCATTTTGGATGAGAGGATGAGGTGAAGGTGACACAGTACATGCTACCGAAGTGTTACCTGACAGGGTGGAGAGACTTTATCATAGATTGATATAGACCTAATAGAGTGTAGAGATAGTTTAGGCTCCCACAAGATGTTTTAGGTGAGGATCATATATTTGCTCAGAGTGATCAAGAGAGGCCATAGTGGGGTAGGGAAGTAGACTAAGCAATAACATGTATGGATTATGATAGCCTTGACTCAAACTCATGGGACTTTCAGATATCGATGCTAGACATAAGTGTGACCATTGTGTATACTACAAGGTGGGATTAGAGGATCCTAGTGAGGTTTCTCAAGTGCATTCCTAGGGTGTGGAGAGGATTGGTGAGGAGGGTATTAGAGGCTTAGGATAGGTTACAAAGATGAAAGAGAGGATAGGTCCCCATGTAGGATGCCTAAGATAGATAGGGAGGTCTAGATGCAATGGATGTAGATGGAGGAGAATAAGAAGGTCCATATAGGGACCATGTAGGGATGGTGACTTAGGTAAAAGGGAGTGGGACCCAATCTAGAGGGAATAATACATAGGTTGGGGTTATTAAGATACAGGCTGGAGCTAGTGGGAGTGGTGATAGTGTAGGGCCATCTCAACTACCACTAATAGAGGATGAGAGATCATTATCATGTCTTAGAATAGAGGTGTAGGCATGACTCTCTAAGATAGTAGGGATTACCATGGAGAGAGACTAGTTCTAGGCCCAATTATAAGGACAAGATGGGTAGTTAGCCTAGGCATAGAGACATGTTACTGGTCTACAAGGATAGGTCACCTCTTTATAGGCTCAAATAGTTATGTTACAGAGCTAGATTCAGAGTTAGGACACATATATTGTTGGACTACAAGTGTAGATTAGTCAAATGCAAACTCAGATCATAGATCTAATAGGAGAGGTTGAGGGGGTTGAGAGGGCCAAGGAGGAGGTAGATAAATCTATACTAGCAAATGGGATGGGTGATGTTATGTGAAACATTATGAGTCTAACACGTGAGATTTATTATTATAAATACTTGTATGAGGTAGTAGTGTCAGTTGAGTGGCATGTACTTAAATTCAGATCTAGCTCATTGTAGTTAGTACAACAATGACCCAAAGGACCACCAAGAGCCTAGTCGAGATGGTGTGAGACTATATATATATATAATATATATTATATATATATATAGTCTCACACCATCTCGACTAGGCTCTTGGTGGTCCTTTGGGTCATTGTTGTACTAACTACAATGAGCTAGATCTGAATTTAAGTACATGCCACTCAACTGACACTACTACCTCATACAAGTATTTATAATAATAAATCTCACGTGTTAGACTCATAATGTTTCACATAACATCACCCATCCCATTTGCTAGTATAGATTTATCTACCTCCTCGTTGGCCCTCTCAACCCCCTCAACCTCTCCTATTAGATCTATGATCTGAGTTTGCATTTGACTAATCTACACTTGTAGTCCAACAATATATATATATATATATATATAGGTTATATTATAGCATATTTTTGCCCATAGGGCCCTTATATTGTATATAATTTTTGACATGGAATCCATGTGGACATTTGACATTATATACAGTGAGATTTTGATGGGATGTGATGCATTATGCTTGATGATGTTATGATTATGTTTTTGTTATATGAGTTGATTATGGATATTTGTATGTTATATGATGTGATGATATTAATGTTTTTATGGATTGAATGGATTAAGTAGATGTATGGGATTATTTTCATGATGTTATTTATTGTGATGTTAATTGTATTCATGTTATATGATTGTTAAAAATGTGATGAATGTTAGATAAGATGTGATTGAATTGTAATTGTGTTGGTGTTATATGATTTGATTAGATGAGATGGTAGATAGATGATCGTTTAATGGTTCAGATGGATTTATTTATGGATTATAGGCATGTGATATATGGATTTATGATGTGATTAGATGATTAAGTTGTGATTTTATGTATGCTTTTGATTGGATGAGATGATTATTTGTGTGAGGATATTATATGATTTATGGTTTACATTGGGACCGATAAGATGTTATGAGATGGATGTTTGCATAGATGTCATGATATTGATTTATATGTATGTAATGAGATGTGTTTATATTAATTATTAATCCATGTTCTTAGTGAAATATAAATTCGTGATTAATTTTTGTGTCTCAAAAATTAGGTAGCAATCCTCATACACTAAGGAGGTGGGTTTGGATGAGATGGTGGAATGATTAGATAGGATGATTAGGTAGGATGATGGTTAGACTAGAAAGTGATAGGATTGGGTGGAATGAGATGCGTGGTAATGTTGAAGCCATTAATAATGTATGAAATCCATTTTTAACATTTCACCGGTGAATAAACGTGTGCCAATGACACTATAAAATTCAAAGGAACAAAAAGTATGATGCATGGGGGAACTCTATTTTGTGTGACTGGCCTAAGACTAGCTTGGGAATCACTTAAACCATCCTCATTCCCATTCAGTTCAAAAGATAAAATAGATAAAAAGATAACAAGACTATTGAAATAAATAAGACAATCTAATTAGTTAATATATACAAGACCAAATTAATGAAATGGATAGAAGACAAATATAATTAATTAATATATAGAAGACAAATTAGACTAAAGGTAGGAACAAACAAATGGATATATAGGTGACATTATTAAGTGATTGAAGTGAAATGATTCTATACAATGGTCTTAATGATGATAGGAGATATGTACTAGGGGTATATTGTGCCCAAAATTATTCGATTGAAACAAGGATCCAATTGAATAAGAAGCAACTTTATATGGGACTTGGGATAATCGATCAAGATTCAGTGGCATAGTGTATGCTAGACCTTAAAGTAAGACTCATTATTGACCCTTCCATAATGATAAAGTTGTTGGGAGCTTATGGAATATGGTTTAGGGATAATGAGAGAAAAATTAGGATAGCATCTGGTGGAGGCTAAGAGGATACCCACTCATCAAAGAAGATGTGATTGGGGCTATATATGAGGGTGTGATATGATGGAGGATATATAAAAATAGATTCTAAAAGACTCTTCAACAAATGATCCCCTATACAATCAAGCAAAGACTTGTCCCCATTTTGAAATAGTTATCTCATGTTACTATGTAAACCTATAATAGATTCCCACTTTTAAGATCAGGGTCAGGGATGAGAGAATGGAGTGGAATGAGAAGAGAAGTGTGAAATGGAAATGGATATGCCCCCACAAGTGGGGACCCATAGATGAAGGTAAATTAGAGCTTGTTATGTATAGAAGAATTTTAAATGCATTATATTCATTGGCTCATTGAGCTCTTCACCATCTAGTTTGGTTAACCTGTAGGTTCTTAATCCAAACTTAGCAATGATTATATAGGGTCCAAGCCAACTGGCTTAAAATTTTCATTTCTTATCCCTGTCAGCATTGGTATTTTTATGATTCTCTTTTAGGACTAGATCTTATTTCTATATTGTCCTTTTAATGTGTTTTGATATGCTTGAAGGTGATTTGGGGCCTTTTGATGCTTTTCATCTAGAAGTTCCATCTCTTATAGCCTTTCTTGTCTAAAATTATGATCAGTGATGATGCTCCACAATGAAATGCATAAAGAGGGGAGCTCCATTTCTATAGGAAAGATGGATTCAATTAAATAAACAAAAGAATTTGGAGTAGCCCTAGTGGGTGTTTGGACACTTAGTTGATATGACTAGAGTGCAAGATATAATTGCAAGTGATAATTTTTTATTGCATCATTGACTATTTTCTTGAGAATCTTGATAAGATTTTTATTTTTAGCTTTAGCCTATCCATTCCCCTAGGGGTAATAGGGTGTAGATAAGTTCTACTTGATATGATAATGCTTACATAGAGCCTTGATTTCTTGATTTTTGAAGGACTTACCATTATCTGATAGGATGTTGGTTGGAATTCCAAAACAACAAATGATCTGATTCAGGATGAATTTAGAAATATGGAGACCTATGGTGTAAGTAAGCAGCATAGATTCAACCTATTTCATAAAATACTCTATAGCTATTATAATAAACTTGTGTCCATCAGAATATGTATGTATCTTTCTAATTAAATCTACTTCCCATATAGAGGATGGCCATGGGCTCATGATAAGTTACAATTCTTGTGCAAGGGCATGGATAAGATTACCATGTTTTTGGTAGGCTACACATTTTTACACATATTATTAAGCATCATATTCCATTATAGGCCAATAATATCTAATCCTAATCAATTTCTTAGCTAGGGCCATTCCACTGACATGGTCACCACATATACCATTATGGACCTCCTTGATCGCAAGAGTAGCCTCTTCTGAGGTCAGGCATCTCAACAAGGTCCCATCATATCCTCTTTGATATAGCATGCTTCCAAGGATAGTGTAATGGGAGGTGCAGTGGATGAAGGCCTTACATTGATCATGATTGAGATTCGGTGGAAGGATGTTGTTGTGGAGATAGTTATAGATATGATGATATCATGAGAGACTAGGATTAGGAATAACACAAATTTATAGAGGATCCATAGATTGATGGTCTAGTAACATCAAATTTTCAATCATAAAATTCCCTTCAAGGATGTCTTCAGGAAGGTGGATTAAAGACCCAATAATAGTCATGGAGTCAACTTCCTTATTATATCCCCATGGTACTTGTTCAAATATAATAGACAAAATTTTGCTTTGACTGATCCACCAAGCTTATTTGGGAGTAATTTTTTGTCTTTGGTTTGTAACTCTTCATTGACTTGCTTAATTATTAGTTATGCATCACCAAATACTTAGAGGTGATGGATGTTCCATTAGATGGTTAATTGAAGGTCAACAATTAAAGCCTCATACTCAAAAATGTTATTGGTGAATGGAAAAGCCAATTGGAAAGCCTTAGGTATAAGGTCTCCTTGTGGAGTTACCAAAAGGATAATATCTCTTGATCTATGCATGGTAAAAGAGCCATCAAAATATAGTTTGCAGCCATTAGATTTTGTGGTATCTGTGATGGATTCATCTAGGAAGGCTGTAACAAGAGGCTTAATATATATAAGAGGTGCCTCTATAAGTTGATATGTAATTGTCTATCCTTTAATGGCCTTTTGGTGAACATATTCTATGTCAAATTCACTAAGAAACATTATCCATTTGGCCATTCTTCCTGTGAGAGATGATTTTAATAATAGATATTTAAGAGGATCAACTTTAGCTATTGTCAGGATCTTGCTCCACCAATAAGAGCACATATGATTACTTCTTGTATTAGCAACTGAACACAAAATTTAACTAGAAGTAACAAGTAACTAGAAATATGAAACAACACAGGAATATGAGAGACAATACACAATTGTATCAATAATCACTCAGAAGAAAATACAATAAAGAAGATGCCACTTCTTCTTCCACCTCAAAGGCTTGCCACACCTCAAGACCTTCTTCCCTCTCTCTCTCAGTCCCAACAATCAACTCCAATACAGAATTGATGTTCACCTCCACCAGTCAGAAGCAACACTGCCAGTACACCAAGTACACAACCATACTCCAAGTAGATCTCCTGCTCTCTGCTGCTACCTGCAAATCACTAGACCTTACTCACCAATGTAGATCTCTAAAAGAAGCCATGCTCACTTGCTGACCAAGATCATACAAATACGAAGAACCCTTCTGATTCTCCAAACCAGCACCCACATTGGTGTTGTGGCACTAGGAGGAACACACCATTGCTCTCCTCTCTCAGAAGGAGCTTATTTGCTCTCTTACTCTCTAGCACTAATTTACAATATAGCCCATGAGTCCATATATAGATCTCATGATTACAATAATTAGACTATCTTAATTACAATAATTAGACACGTAACTCAAGACTACAACTAGCCTTTAACATGCAAACTAATAGTCCAAAAATAGACTCTCTAGAATCAACATGCAAACTGCATGTTCACGCACAGGCTACCAATGTCGGCTCCTCCCTGGCCGATGTCAACTGACTGGTAACCAATGTCAGTCGCTTCTTCACTGCTTTTTGACCGACATCGATTGATCAGACTGACGTCGATTGCCCTGAAACTCTCTG
Source organism: Torreya grandis (assembly GCA_037957365.1). Lineage (NCBI taxonomy): Eukaryota > Viridiplantae > Streptophyta > Pinopsida > Cupressales > Taxaceae > Torreya > Torreya grandis. The sequence goes on from JARHVA010001043.1 coordinate 3,406,841, forward strand.
CAACCTCCGTAACCTCTGTAACTTCTCCTGTTTGCATCCTGGTGAAGCTTTTAGCTCCATAACCTAACAATCTCCCACTTGGATATAAACAGCTACACTTGTACCTATACCTGTACACCATCTAAATTATTCCCTGGCTTGTATCCCTCTTCAAAATCAATCTTGAAGACCAACCACCACACACCCTGTGATGCTCCTCCTGTCATCCAAGTAACCTGCCACATCTGAACCTACAACTCCATGTAGTGAAGACCTTGACCCTGCATAACATGTTAACTTGCTGCAAGTCCCTCTCAGATACCTGAGAATCCATTGAACTACCCTCCAGTACTCCTTTCCTGAATTAGCTTCATAATTTTTGACAACTCCCACTGCTTGGGAAAACTCAGGTCTATACTAGACCTCATGTGATTTTGAACCCTATTCTAAGCTAAGCTTGAACTGTCTAGCCCTTGGTGTGCTTTCTGATTTTGCATCCTACATCATGAACCCTGCCAACACCGTCTTCACACCAGCTCCCACTGGAGACAAAATATCCATGTCTCTTATGCCAAATAATTTCATTACTTCAAATTCTTCATGACATACCTCTGAACTAACCTTACCCTTAGCTCAGTAAAACCCTGTATGTATAAACCTGCTAGCAATCACCCACATACAGTAACATAATAATGTTGCAATCATTATCCACCTGGTAAAGAAAACCACAGTAGTTACACTGACATTGACAAAAGCCATGCTTCATCATCCACCTGTCAAACCTGTACCACTATCCTGCAGCTACCTCAAGACCACATACCTTGGCCTTTCGTCTCATGTATCCATCCACTCTCTTCTTCAACTTGGGAATCCATCCATCTCTCAATGCTTTCTTCCAGCTGACAACTCCACCAACAAACTCCTATTTGGTTCTTCTCCAAAGACTCACACTCCTCATCCATGCCAAGCTCCCACTGTATCTAGATTCTACCTGCATTGCCTCTTCACGTCTTCCTAGTTCTTGACCATCAATAAGTAATATAAAGAAGGTGAACAACGAATATGAGGTTCACTTACCCTTTTTGACCTCAATATGAGCGTTTGAGACCTGTTGACAACTTGCTATCTGCCCACCATCTGTTCCAGTGACTGATCTCAGCCATCTCCCAGTCTGCTCCCGATCGATGTCAGTTCCCTGCACTGACCCTGACTGTCGATGTCATCTCCCTGGCTGATGCTGGTATCCTTTTTGTCGATGTCAGTTCCTGCATGACCAATGTCAGTCTTCTTATTGCCAACATCGGTTACTGTCTGACTGATGTTGATACCTGTGTTCACCTGTGAGTGATAACTTTTTACCTGCGAGCTCTCCATGGATCAAAACCCTATTTAAATCAACACAGCCCTGCTCAGAATAATTCAGTCCACTCTACTGATCTCTATCCGTCATCTCCTCCATGAACACCAAGGCTTTCCAATTCTTAAGTTTATCAAAAAAATCTATCTTTCGCTTAAGAACATGCATTCCCCTCCTACATATGTGACCAAGCCTACAAAGCCACATCTCTATAACAAAAGGTGAATCAGTAATATAAGTAGATAGATAAAGGATACCTAATTTCTTACCACCATCTAAATCAAGTGCATCCACTGTGAGAGTTACAGTGCATCTCCCATCATCCAACTTTCTTGAAAAAATTAGACTCATCTCCAAGACTGGTACCTGCATAACCTCCTTCAACACCTGTGTGTTATCCGTCTACAATTTTAGCTTCACTTCCCCTTCGTCAATAATCTAACAAGGCTCAGCAACCCCTAAATAAATCTCTCCAAAGTCTCCAAAGACATACCTATGAAAAGATGCTCTATTTCAGGCTACATGGAAAGAGGCAAAAGAATTTGTAGATAAAGATTCTACTTTATCCAGAGCAACCTATGCAACATCACCTGCAACATCTGCTTCTACACGCTGATCTTCTACCAACCAACAATCTCCTTTTCCCTGCTCTTTCTTTCCATCAATCAGACCATTCATGCTATTCAGTTTCTCCATTCGTAGCTTACTTTCTTTTTCCATTGCTATACTCCCACTCAATCTGAAACCCCTATGAGTGACCTATAATCAACAAACACTACTAGATCTAAACCACCTGTTAGTCAACCCAACCAAAAGCTCTGATACCACTTGATGGTATTAGCGCTTGAACCTATAACTAGGCTCTGATACCACTTGTCAGGATCTTGCTCCACCAATAAGAGCACATATGATTACTTCTTGTATTAGAAACTAAACATAGAATTTAACCAGAAGTAACAAGTAACTAGAAATATGAAACAACACAGGAATATGAGAGACAATACACAATTGTATTAATAATCACTCAGAAGAAAATACAATAAAGAAGATGCCACTTCTTCTTCCACCTCAAAGGCTCACCACACCTCAAGACCTTCTTCCCTCTCTCTCGATCCCAACAATCAACTCCAATACAGAATTGATGTTCACCTCCACCAGTCAGAAGCAACGCTACTAGTACACCAAGTACACAATTATACTCCAAGTAGATCTCCTGCTCTCTACTGCTACCTGCAAATCACTAGACCTTACTCACTAATGTAGATCTCCAAAAGAAGCCATGCTCACTTGTTGACCAAGATCATACAAATACGAAAAACCCTTCTGATTCTCCAAATCAGCACCCACCTTGGTGCTATGGCACTAGGAGGAACACACCATTGCTCTCCTCTCTCAGAAGGAGCTTATTTGCTCTCTTACTCTCTAGCACTAATTTACAATATAGCCCATGAGTCCATATATAGATCTCATGCTTATAATAATTAGACTATCTTAATTACAATAATTAGACATGCAACTCAAGACTACAACTAGCCTTTAACATGCAAACTAACAGTCCAAAAATAGACTCTCCGGAATCAACATGCAAACTACATGTTCACGCATAGGCTGCCAACATCGGCTCCTCCCTAGCTGATGTCGGCTGACTAGTAACCGACATCGGTTGCTTCTTCACTAATTTTTGATGACGTTGGTTGATCAGACCAATGTCGGTTGCCCTGCAACTCTCCACAACCTTCGTAACTTCTCCTGTTCACATCCTGGTGAAGCTTTTAGTTGCACAACCTAACAGCTATGAGTTAAACTTGACTATTTATCAGATAATGTTGAAGCTTTTGTGAGGCAAAGACAAAAGTTAAGCAAGCATTTTCAATGGGAGTATAATTCAACTCATATGAAATCAAGGTGTGACTGAGATAATATATATCTTGCTCCTTTCCTTCATTATTATTTTGTGTAATAAGAGCACCTATCACACAAGTCATTATAGACATATATTAGAGTAGAGGCCTTCCCATGACTAGTGGTGATAACATAGGAGCATTTGCCAACTATTGCTTAAGTTTATTGAAGGCTTGATGACATTTATATTTTCAATTAAAATGGGTCCCCTTCTTCAAGATATGGGTGAAGGGGTGGCATTTATCTATGAGATGGGAAATGAATTGTTGAATGGCTTGTAACTTACTCTGAAGACTCCTAAACTACTTTAGATTATGAAGAGGCATTTCCATAATGGCTTTGAATATAATTGGGTCCACTTCTATACCTCTCCTAGATACAATGAACCCTAATAAATTGCCTGAGGTGATGCCAAATACACGTTTCTTTAGATTCAATATGAATTTATATTCATGTAGTTGCTTAAAGATCCTTCTTAGAACCATATGATGCTCAGACTGAAGTCTAGACTTTCCCAAAATGTCATCAACATAATCCTCAACAATGTTGTGCATCATATCATGTAAAATAATAGTCATTGCTCATTGATAAGTGGCACCTACATTTTTGATACCAAAGGGCATGAATTGATAATATAAGGTCCCCCATGAAGTAATGAAGGCTATTTTATGTTAATCCTTGAGCATGATTTTGATTTGATTATAGCTTGAAAAACCATCCATGAGGGATAACATTTCATACTCGATTGTTAAATCCATGATCATATCTATGTTTGGGAGAGGGAAGTCATCTTTAAGACATGCCTTGTTGATGTCCCATAAGTTAGTACAAATATAAATCCTCCCTTATGGCTTGGCCACCAGAACAATGTTGGATATCCAATCAGGGTAATCAATGGGTCAAATAAACCCTGATTCCAAGAATTTGTATAGTTCCTCCTTAACTAGTAAGGCCAATTTAGGGTATATCTTATGTAATTTTTGCTTGATTGGTTTAGAACTAGGGTGAACAACTAAATGATGCACAACTAAGGAGGGATCAAGTATGGGAGTGTTAGAATAACACCATGCAAATATATCTATAAATTTCTTGAGTAACTCAATAATGATTTGGCACTCTTCAGGCATAAGAGTTGCCCCCAGTTTGACTATTTTAAAATGTTTTTTAGTTCTAATGTTGACCTCAATCACCTCCTTAATGAGAGAGGGTGACTGATCCTATAGATAATTTGGCAACAATGATAAGTCTTGGATTTCTGAAGTAAAATCTTCTAAGAGCTCTGTGTCTATTTTAGTATAAACTTTTGATTCATCTAAGTTAGGTGGAAAATCTTTTAGACTTTGAGGTGGTTCTTCTTTAGATTCATCTTCTTCAATTTGGTTAAGGGGCATTTATTGTTCCTCAAAAGAAGTTGACTGATAGAGATTAATATAAAATAATTTCTTATGATCACCAGAAGGCATGAAATCTTGTGCTCCCATGAATTTTAAGATGGCCTCATCATTTTGAAACTCATCGAAGGATGGCTTATGTCATTAATCCTAGTCTATTAATGAAGGGTAAAAGAGGGATATGTCCATAGTGGTGATAGTGGTATCAGGTAAAAGGTTTGTGGTAACAATCTCTTCATAAAGACTATAAATGGATCTCGTCTTGACTTCTTCATCAAAAATAGACTCCTTAGGGACTGAAGTAGTATGCATGATGATATTGTTTAAGTCCATGTCAAGAGGTTTATACCCTAAGCCAAGATATTATGGATGTTCTTGAAATATTATGGGCTCAAGCTTGCCTTGCTCATGTCTCCCTAGTCCTTTTCTTTGATAATGCATATTTTGTAGCATTTTATAAATTTGGGGGTATTTTTGCTTGTGAAATGTAAGGGCTTCATTTTTTGGAATGAGCCATGATTCATTAGATTCATTAATATATTATTATGATAATAGTCCCATATTGAAAAAGGCTATCATTCCAAACTGATAGATGATAGGAGTGTTCTTCCTCATAGCCAGGGACCCGTAACTTCATGGGGAAAGAGGTAAATCACCTACATAAAAGGTTTTATATTCATATTCCCCATATCCTATGGATGTAATTTTAAGGTGGGTAACATTAGGTAATGGATTAGAAGCCAAAACTAGATCATCAGGGTATACATATTTGGTGGTTGTTGGGTTCAGAGTAGAGCTATCCTTGCTAGTACAATAGCATGTGGATTGGGATTGACCATTTGGTAGCTATGAAAATGCTCAATTTCCCTAGGAATGGTGACTTTCATGCTAGAGTGAGGTAATTTCAGACATTGGTGAAGGGTGGATGGGACTGCTTGTATCTGATGGATCCATAAATGACATGATAGTAAATTATATGGAAAATCAACATCCACAACATAAATCAAGGTTTGATGTATAATGGGTCCCATAGTAATGGGAAGATAGATGGTGCCTATAGATGATCATTAATTGTCATAATATGATTTAATCATGATTAGATTAAGCCCTAAGGAATCTTTAGAATGCCCAAATTTTTGTAAGAAATCCAGATTACACAATTTCAATGTAGACCCTCCATCTATGAGTACCCGAGGGATGTGGTGATTAGAGATGGAGATTTCTATGAATAATGGGTAGTTGTGATGTGGGCCAATAGGAGGAATGTCCTAGGCATTGAATGTGATTTACTATGAAGGAGATAAATGACCCACTAATTCTTAGAACTGACTAGTGTTAATATCTCAAGGGACTTTTAAATCATTCAATACTTGATTAAGGATCTCCCAATGCATAGATGATGTTTTGAGGAGATCCATGAGTAAGATTTGAGCAAGAGTCTCCTCAAGTTGCTAGATGATATCATAAGGCTTGTTATAAGATATTGAGACTTTCTTAGAGATATTATCCTTTTGAGATGTGGATGAAAATGGGTCATTTGGTAGTGTCCCAAAAACTACAATTTGATTGTGATGTGTAGTAACGATGCAGTCAATTATGGCCCAATTGATTTTTAATATGGTGGATGATGGTGGAGTGGGATCTTGGAGGATACATATTTTAATGGTATTGACATAGTGGTATGGGATGGCATGATAGTTTGTATGATTGGAAGTGGATGCCTGACCCTGGTCTCTAGGTAGTTTCTCTTGTCTTTGACCATGTTTGGGTAAAAGGTCATGATAAATACTGAGTTGTTGATTTTTTGACTAGTTAGGAATACTCCCCCCTCTACTTCAATATCATCCTTTTCAATGAGATCCTAAATATAATGTTTTAATTATATACATTTCTTCATGTCAATAACTTTGACTCTATGGTATTAATAAAAAATTTCCTCATAATACCAATTAGGTTGAGGTTTACTATCATCCAAAGGTTGGATCTCAAGAAGATTAATCATGTTATCAGTGATTAATTAATGAAAGACCACTTCAATAGGCACTCTAAGGCTAGTAAGAGGTCTTTTTTATACTCAAGGATTTGGCTTACCTTGTGGCACTCGGATGGAGGAGACATTTTGTTGATCTATGGGAGTCATCTTCTGCACAGTTTGAACATGTTATGTGGAATATGTAACTCCATCTCCCACAACATTCTTATTCTTGTTGAATATTTTTTATTTTCCTAAAAATGAATTATCTTGATGTTGATTGTGCTCATTTTGGTGCCTTTAAATAAGTGATATCTCAATTTGTATCTCCTTTTCAATAATTTCATCAAAGGTTTTAGCACATTGGAGTTTTAACTAATATTTTAGCTTTGCATTGAGGTTGTCAAAAAATACTTTGGCCAATTATTTTTCTAGTATCATACATCAGAAGTAGATTTCTAGGCTTCTCTAGTGTTGTAAGAAAGAGGCCAAACTTTTATCATTCATTTACTTAGTGTTGTAGAGGTTTATAATAGAGACATCATGTTCTATGTTGAATGAGAAATGTCTCACAAACTATTTAGTTAATTCTCCAAAACTAGATAGAGACCCATTTGGTAAATGCATGAACCATTATAGTGTTAGTCCTATGAGACTCTTTGGCAAAAGTCTTAGTAAGTAGGCATCATCATATGCAACCTCATGGCAAGGCACAAAAATTCCTGAACATGATCACGGGGATCACCTTTCCCTTGATATTTTTCAAATTTGGGTACCTCAAAGTGAGGTGGTAAAGGAATTTGTAAACTGCTCATGTCTAAGGGAGAAGAACAAAAATATTCATATTATTTATATTTCATTGCTTGCATGTGAGGTTCAATTTTTTGGAGAGTTTCTTTCATCATTTTCCATTCTTATGCAAATGATGGATCCCTAAGAGGATTAGAGGTTTGGGCATGACTTGTGTGTGGCCTATTGGAGTTATGGATATTTTGTCTTAGGGAGGATGGTCATTTAAATTATGTATGTAATTGGGAGGCTAAAGAATTAATTTATCGTGTAAGTTGATCCAATCAATCCTCTAGGGTGGTTTGTTTCCTATTAACCTTGATACATTTTTTTTGGAGAGGAACTTGTTGTTCTTGGTCTTTAAGTTCTTGTTCATGGTCCATAAGTTCCTCTTCATCAGATGTTTGATTAATATGGACATGTTGATAGGGAGTGTTAGGCCAAGTAGATGGGAAAACTAAATGTTGTAAAAGGTTGTGATCAAATCTTGGGGGTAGTGTGCCCCCCATTCTAAAACTTGAGATAGAATCTGGTCACAATTTTCATATATATATTTGTCAAATCATGTTCTAACTTCATCACTATGGAAGAAGTCATTTGTGAATTGGTCATCTTCTCCTTTTGGAGTGTGCATATCACTATATGTATCATCATGATCCTGATTTTGATTACCTAAATTCTCTAAGAATTCATTCTCTTGGTTAGATCTATATCCCATTATAATAAATTAAGCTCGAGTTTGTATTAGTATATTGGATGGTGAGGGTGAAAAGGTGATTAGGTCTGATGGGAAATGATGTGGATTTGAATACTAATTTGGACTAGAAATCAAATATAAGGTTGGTCAAAGAAGATGATTTGTAAATGTGGTGATTATATATTTAAATAGATGTGAAGATTAAAGTGACCAAGAATTACCCAAAACTGAAACCTTTCAAAGGTTTAATCTAGAAAGGAGACTTAGGTGATGACGTGATCAAGTACCTTTCACACTAGAAAAGGGATGATTGGATGGGTGTTGAGTATGAAGAGGAAAATGATAAGTAAGTGATGGGTGCTAGATTAAATACTTGTCAAGGTTATGTATGTTGATAATGTCTATTCAAAGGATGGTAATGAAGATTGGAGAGATGGATGACCACTAAGATTTATTTTCAATACATATTGGTGTATCCAAAGATGGTGAATGGAGGATATGAGATGGATGCTTGATGTGGTTTTAGAATGGGATTTATCCTAAGGGTGTCTAGGTGTTTTTAAAAATGGGAGTGGTTGAATTGGTTCAAAAACAACATGGGTTTAAGAATGACGCACAAACAACACACTCAGCCACAAGTCCTAATTTAGTAAACTAAACATGGTGTGTAACCTGATGTTCACACCACCTAATGGATTTGTGGGTGAGTATGTAGGTCAATGACCCATTATGGAATCAACCAAACCTTCTTGACCCTGTCTGTACTTAATGACTTCTTAAGAAATGATCCTGACTCTAGCAGTGAAATGCCTATTATGACTGATGGGTCTTAAGATAGGTTTACACAAAGGTTTCTAGAGGAGTCATAGATATATGATAGGTATGGTGGGTCCCAATTTTATATAAAGTGATGTCTAATTCATGGTTCAAATAATTATCTCTTCCCCTTCATAGATGACCTATATGGGGTCAATCGCTTAGCCTAACGATAGTTATCTCTAATATTTATACTATGTTAGAATGCAGAGTTTGGTCGAATGCATGGTGATGAAATCCATGACACCAAACCCTAATGACTAATCCCATGTGTGAGGATGGAATCTATATCACATGCTATCCTAGACTCAATATGTTAATAAACAAGCAAGGCATGATTAATTTTCTCGATTAATTACCTATGTGAGGAAACACAAAAAATAAATTATAAAATGATGTAACACATGATATATATAAGCAACAAGACTAAATTATAAAAGTTTTGGCACCCCTCCTAAAAACATAAGGGTTAAGACAACAAATGGGGTGCCTCTATCTTGAGAGGTCCTACATAAAAAGGGTTAGTAGTCTGATTCAAGACAAAACTGCTATTCCCCTGTAAAAATGCAATTACACAGTTAGTTAAAAGTAAAACCACAACTAGAGACTATGATATCATAACTATCATGAAAAACCATAGATTGTGAGTTATTATATTGCATTAGATAGCTAACCATGATAGTCAACAAAAATACTCCTACAAAGCCATGAATGTTAGTGCAAAACCAATACTATTAAGATGATGTCGCTACTTCGATATTAGTGGTATTGTAATAAAGTACAAAACTATAAAATATTTGGTTTTTTAATTAATTTAAACATCTAGATGGTTATCCTAGATGTTCCAAGAGATATATATTCTTACATATATTAAAACAAATTGATATTTTAACTATGTATCAAAATTTTAGTAAAAGACACCTAAATGAGATTGTTCAGCCAAATGAAAGGACCCACACACAAATTTTTAGGAGAGTGGAATATTTTATAAGATTATCAGTTGAATATTTTAATAAGTAAAAAAATTATACCCTAAAATTACCAAATTATAATACTTCTAATGAAAGTACTATATTGTTAATAGTAAAGCAAAAATGCATATCACGATTAGCAATATTATAGTAGGGGTTTTAATAGGTTAATGATGCACTATTTAGTTTTGAAGATGATCTTATTTATACCTCCTCTTCCTATCAATCTATCCACAAAAATCTCAAAATCACCCTTTTTAGGAACACACTTGTTCAAATCTCAAAATAGTCAAACTCAAAACAGTTAGATCCAAAATAATTAGATTGGCTTATCAAAGAGATTATATGATCAATAATCTATCCTGAAAATAGAGAATGATAGTCTTACACCTATGGATCAGAGATTAATAGGACATTATTTACCATTTTAGATAGAAATCCCAATATTGCAACTTGTGATAGAGATATTGCAATTCACAGGTCAATATAATGATTTTTGAAGTGTTGATATCATGCTTTAGTAATCACTAGCTAGATTCTTAGTTAGACTATTTCCCTCACATAGAAGACAACAAAACCCCTTCACTAGAAAACTAAAGTGGGTAAAAATGACTACATAGAGGTTAACAAGAGTAGAAAACCAAATATCTTATGTTCACCCTAGAATCCTATAAAACTACAACTATAGATGCAATATCATAATTATCATAGCAATATCACTACTTTCAAAGTGGCAGTATTACATGTAATTAAAAAACTATAAAGACAAATATCGTTAGTAGTTAAAATGATGGTTAACATAATATCACTTAAATGTTTGCAATGATACAACTACAATACTATGAATACTAGTGCAAAGCTGCAACTTGCCTATACATGATGATTTTATCAAATCTGACCTTTGACTCTCATCCAATTACACCTGTAAGCTACTAGATTACTTCCAGAAAGCTCAAGAGGTTAGATTTAGGGAGTATGCCCGACTTTGGTCACCAAATGATTGAGTGTATTTTGAATTATTCCTATATTACTAATTTTAGCAATAAAAATCCAAAATGCAAACAACCTCATAGAAAAGGATAAAGAGGTAATCATATACTTACATTAACATTACTTACCATCCTCTTTTCTCATATGGATCCATTCAAATATTATCAAACCTATTTTGAATGTAAAATAAGTGGATTGTCAGATTACTTGATTATGCTAGAAAATGGCTTCAATAGATTCTTGGTGGGTTGATGATGGCTTTGACAAGGCTATGAGAATGCAAGAATAGCTGCAAGTATGCTCTCAAGGCTTCCAAGTTTCACGTTAAGTTAGTCATGGGGGTATGGCTTGTTTATATAAGCCTTGGGAGGGAAAATCAATGGCTCAAATTTAATTTTGAGCTCATGGAGATCAATGGTTGGAGATTTTCCAAGAAATTTTTCATTCCTTGAAAACCTCTAGAATAGAGGGTTATATATGGGAAAGGGTTAAATTAGAAGATATTCTAGAATTCTCCCATTTTAGAATCTCTATTAGAGAGTATGGATGTAGGAATAACTAGTCTAGTAGGGTGGTAGATGGGTAGGTGAATAAAAGGTATTTTTAAATTGGCAAGTGACGTAATGAGTAGGTTAGTAGGTAAGTAGGCTTAGTTAATGGGATAAAAAAAGTGATTAAATGGTTTTAAAGGTAGAATAAGGTTTATGGGATGTATTAATTTTGATGTAGGGATTAAGATATTAGTTAATTGGACAGGGAATATAGTTGTAGGTGAAATTAATAGAATTATTAGGATGAGTGGATTTAGGTGCCTAAAATACCATATTAGAATAAATACAAATAATAGGAGACTTGATTAAGGAATAAATTTGTTCAAATAATCCTCAAAAGTTATGGGAAAAGAAGATGCCCAAAATAGAAATCAAAATAGTCCCTGATAAAATAATAAAAATAGGGAAAAGGATTCTTATCCCAACGGTTGATTATAATGACATGTAAAAAGCAATCAAATAAATTTTTGAGCACAATTTTATTAAACCTTCAACATATTTGTTAGGTTGTTATGCATTTATGGTTAATAAGCATTCAAAACAAAAAAAGAGGGAAGAAGAGAATGGTCATTAATTATAGGCCATTGAATGTTATTACTGAGCCATACCCTTATCCTATTCTAGATAAAACCTATCTTTTTCAAACAGAAGAAAAATGCAAATATTTATCCCAGTTTGATTACAAATCAAGATTCTATTAGATAAGGGTAGAAAAGCTGATAAGCCCCAAATAGCATTTAGTTTTCCATTCAGACAATATCAATGGAATGTCATGCCTTTTGGTCTAATGAATGCCCCTTCTTATTTTCAGGCTCATATAGATTCCATTTTTAAGGAAACTTAAAATTTTATCTGCATCTATATAGATGATATTTTGATATTTAAAAAATATTTTTAAGAACATTTACAACATTTTCATAAGTTATACTAGATTGCTAAGGAATTGGGGATAGTCTTATCTAGTACTAAACTAAAATTATGCCAAAAAGATTGTAATTTCTTGGGAATGATAGTAAAAATAATCAGATAAAAGTCCAACCACATATCAAATAAAAGGTACTCCAATTCCATGATATATTAAATTACAAGTATTTATGAGCATGCTCAATTATGTTAATAATTTTTATATAGATTTAGGAAATGACATAGTTGTTCTTCAAGACTTGTTAAAGAAAAATAAAAAATATGTCTTGATAGATGAGTTGACCCAGGTTGTTTAAAGAATCAAAACCAAGGTACAACTTTTACCATCTTTGTATGTACCCCTTTCAAAAAATTATGATGCCAGTGACTATGTATGGGGAGGAATTCTATGTTGCATAAAAAATTATAAAGAATATGTTTTTGAATATTCCAATAAGGTATTTACTGAAGATGTAATAAAATGGATATCTTCAAAAAAATATATATATGCTATCAAGAAATGCCTAGAAAAATTCTCCTTGGGATCAATGCATTTAAAATAGTTCTTAATTAGAATTGATTGTAAAAGGTTTACCACTTTTAAAGAAAAGTATCATAGAAGGAAAGATGGCATAAGTAAATATGCCAGGTGGTGGGAATTTTTAACTAGCTTAATTTTAAAGTTGAGCATATTATAGTGACAAAAAATAATGTTACTGATTGGCTAAGTCAAAATCCTATCACAACTATGACACATCAGTCTACCCCTAGATTCAATTTAACTAGGGTGAAAAATGTTAAATTCAATGAATTAAACATCTTAATTCAGGAATAAATTCATAGAGAAGGATTAACTTATCGATATACAAGGTTTTCCAAGACTGTGTCTATGAATCTATAATACTCTAGAGCATCAAGTATTCATGCAAGGATCAATGAAGGAGAATTCACTATTCAAAGACTCAATAATGAGCTTCAACTCTGTCAATTCTATGATTTAATCAAAAGGCCAAACTGGACATGCACTATTTATATCTAGACAAGATATAATTAGTATCTTTACTCATTCATTGAAGGATTCAGACCACATATTATTCATGAAGAAGAAGAATTCTCCACTGATACTATTTATTACACTATTATCAAGAGAAAAATCAAATGAGAAACCTTTTTTATACCAATCCAAGATTTAAAAATGATAATAAATGACCTTATTGGAATATTCACCAAACATTTAAAATAATGTGTTTATTCAATTCTATCTCCTAAAATGATTTGTTGATAGAAGTGGAAGCCTTGTTGAACCTACCAAACATATCTTCCTTCTCATCATATTCCAACACCATATCACTTTAATAAGTGGAAGAATCTTTGTACATTACCTTTAATTATGTAAAAATGACTTAGTGTCAAACACCGCCCCATAAGTCTCTTTCTATTAGAAATAAAAGTGTTAGTCGATAACTCAAGTTTCAAGTAAAGATTTTCTTTTACATGTCCAACTAGTCTTTCTTCTCCTATAAAATGAATAGCCCAGATCATTGTAAAATAAGATTTTCCTAGTAGTCTTAGTAAGTCCTAAATTTTCCTAAAGTCATAATAAACTTGGTGGATGCTCTTCTCTGGCATCTAGTGTGAACTTGAGGATCAAAAGCCAATTTTATACTTTGTGTCTATAAAAATTATATAATAATATTCTTCATAAACTTTTTGTTTTAATTAATATAATAAATCCTAACCATTCATCCAATAGCCTCTACCACTGGTTTATGTCTATATATTGACCAAGATCCTAAAGAAGTTAGTATAAGTGGTATTAGAGCCATACATTTTCAAAAACATGATGGATATCTTGCTATATTATCTTATACATCTGCAATATTCCTATCATTCTACCAAAGTTAGTAATCACCATGAGTAACTTGATTATTGTTGTCTGTTGAACTCCCCTCAAGGCCTGAGTACATTTTATTTTAACATTGTTGTCTTTGCAAACAGTTATTTTTTATTGGAGCTTGCACAATAGACATCCTCAATGAACCTGTATACCTCACTAATCTATGAAGAAAAGAAATCACAGAATTCTAGAAAAAAGCAGATAATCATCTAGAATATGATAACCTCAATGAAGCAAAGTTAGAAGGATACTATGAAATTCCCATGAGAGACCTGACACAAAGTGTATTTGATCAAGGAGAATGTACTACATCAACATCACAAATTGAAGGTACAATTACAAAATTTTCCCCTCCTTTGAATCCTTCAAAAATGTACAATAAATCTCAGCTTCAAAATAATGTCTTAGGCAAGATCATGTATAAATCCACTTTTAAGTCTTTTTTAAACCTAGAATTAAAGTTGTAGAATTAAGTCTTGTTTATAAGCCAAGAAAAACATATCAGACCCATCATCTTTCTCTATTACTTGAATATGAAATAAAAGACATTAGAAGCCATAAAGAGGTCTAATTTGTCTATTTTACCCTCATAAGAGTATCTATAAAACTTTAGATCCTTATAAATATTAAACACATCTCCCATATTGCTATATATGATAGAATACAAGTAGATTTTTGACATGCATGTCAATTATCTTCTATATTCCAACTAAACAATGACTTGGTTTGTTATGAATGCTACCCTAATATAACAGTATGATCCAAAGATAAAGGATGCAAAGAAGTTAAGCGTGGATATTCAGATAGTTGCAGATTATTTTCATCGATCTATGGCTTAAACATGTTTGGTTCTTTATAATATACTTCATTTAACATCTAGTTTATGTATAGTATGACAAACACCAATAATCCCAAGATTATAGAAAATCTTCCTTGTACTAAAAAATTGAATGGTCTAGTAAGACTACAAAAGGGAATAATAAATGAAATAGAAATTTCATCTGAATGGAAACTCGACTGGATCAAAAAATTATCTCCAAGACTGAATAAGAAAGAGAGAAAGATTTAAAATATATATATGGACAAAATATCCATATTCTACCTAGATCTTGATATCAAACCTCTGTCTTTCTTTCGACATCTAGTCCCCTAGACCTAGCTCAGCATCTCCTCATAAGAACATAAGAAAAAGAATTGTGTTTGTTGAAATATAAGATGAAAATTTTAATCAATGACCATCACTAGATTTCACACCTCCCATAACACTTATGTAATTTTTATTTTCCAAATTAAATTCTCAAAGTGTCATCCCAACCAAAAATGGAAATGATAATGAATTCCAAGACATTCAAGATCTTGATGATCCATTATATTGGATTGAAAAGCAAGATAAATGACAATAGCCAATATCAAAAGGGAAGGAGAAAATAGAAAACATAGTAGAAAGACAAGATGGTCTAGAATACATTCTTCTAGAGTTAGAAGAATATTTTGATCCAAATTTGTACACTTTTCAGATTAATCCTGAGAAGGATCCTAAAATATGGAAAAGTATCCCTTATAATCTCCAGTTCAATTTTTTTCCATGGATATTAAAATCATGCTACTCAATCTTGTGTTCTTCTAATTTTGGTCTTACTCTTGAATCCTTCACTGATAAGGAATTGTTGCATCATACTTTTGTCATCCTTGTTTTGAAGTCTGCCAAAGTTCACAAGAAATCAGAGTCATTAGTCCCAACATGACCTTCTAATAACTATGTCAAATATATTGGTTAATAAACTATATAAGAGTAATACACATTAGATTTTGGCGTGAAAGAAGTTGGTTATTTGTAATGTCCCCAAATTTATGATAAAGTGATGTAATTAATTTAATTAATTTAAGTTGTCCAAAAATTAATATTACTTCAAAAGGATGACTTTAATTAATTAATTTTAATTAATATGGAAATAAAATATTAAATAAGTTGGCTTCTTCTAGAATATTCCTGGAAGCCTTTAAAAGAAGTTGAGGGCAAAGCAATTTTCATATTTTGTTGCTTAAAAATTCTGATGCATTATTGTGAAGCTTGAATCTCTGATTCAGCTAAATCTCTAAGGATGAAAACCTTCAGCAGATTGGAGAAGAGTTGGACGCAAACCTAGCTCTTTTCAGGGGTGGATTCGTGATGGAATTCACATCGAGCTTATTGATCAAATCTGGGGTTTCAACAGTCATTTGCTTCAATAAATCAGTGGCTGAAAAGGACAAATACAGAGGTTTCCAGGTATTTATTTCATTAGTTTTTTATTTAGAAAAATATAGATCTTCAGATCAGGGGTCTAGCATATAGGCTGTGTTATACTGTATTTCACCACTGTACAGAATCTGCACAGATCAATACCAGGCCGTACCAGCCAAATCATAGATTGAAGAAGGGTGCCATTCACAGTTGTAGGCCGCAGGCTAGTGTAGAGACCGACATCGGCCGACTGAAGACCGATGTCGGTAGAGTGGTCAACGGACATCGACCAATGATGGAAGTCTATCGATCGATGATGGCAGTATAACTAACGTCGATGACTGTGTTTTTGACACAGCAGCCTGAGCTGCACAGATCCAGGTTTTATTTCCAGTTTGCTAGAATAATCAGGTTTTGAGACCATATTTGTATTATTTTTATTTGCATGATATCTGGACTATATTTGTAATTGTTATTTATCTTAAATATTTTGAGGAGGTTCTTTTACAATCATACTTAAGTTTAGATCTTGTGATATATCTGTTGTTGTGAAAACATGTGTAAACCTGATCTTCATTTCTGAGCAATGTATTCATAAAAATCAGACTTAAGTAATGTTTAGTTTTAGCCAGTTATTAGCATTCTCTTTGTTGGGATATTTCAGTGGTATCAAAGCCAAGCATCTTGCCAGCCTGTAGGGGTGAATATATTTTATCTTTATGCATTCGAGAAGATTTGATATAACCCATAGATACTTTACACGCAAAAGAGCTCAATACGAGCGTGAGTTGGGTATAGAATCGGAACCTATCATGGCAGAAGAACAGGGGGATGCTCGAAGAAATTAGGATGACGTAGAAAGAGAGATGATGAGGACTCTCATCACTACTCAGCCCAAGATTGTTCAAGCTTTAGACTGATTACAGGATACCATGGAACATTTGGAGGTGGATAGACACAGAGGCAGGAGGAATAGATCAGTTTCAGTGATAGGTAGTCATCATAGCCATCAGTCCAGTCAGCATAGTCATCAATCCCATTCTTCAGTTGGGAGCTCCCATCATTCCTCCAGGCGACATCGCCATCATACGCCTACTCCAAATAGGCCATTGCTTCCCCAGTTCATACCAGGGGAACAGCCAGCGCAGGTGGAACCACCTGAGGTTGGATTTTAGAAGTCAATTTTGGTGGTCACCACTGAGTGGAGAGCTCTACCTCTAGAGGTTCAGGAAGTCTTTCCTCTTCCTCAGTATTGTGCACAGCATAGAGATGCAGCTAGATTCAAAGGAGATCATGGTCATAGACCACCCCAGCAACAGAACTATGACCTCAATCAAGTTATTGGGAAGATCACATTGGCTACATATGATGGTATGGGTAGTATGAGTGCACGTGCTTGGGTGCACAAGCTAGACATATATCTATCCTTGAGACCCATGCCTGAGCGTGGAGCTATTCAGTTTGTTGTCTTACATTTAGATGGGGTTGCCTACGATTGGTGGCATCATGGATTGATCACCCAGGATCATGCCTTAGTTCACTCCTATGCTGAGTTCACTAAGAGACTCATTGCATGGTTTGACCATAAGGATACATAACTTTATTACAGGGAGTTGGCTCATCTTAGACAGACTAGACAGGCAGAGGCATATGTTAATGAGTTTCAACGTATTACAGTTATGGTACCTGACATGCCCCAAAAGCATAGCGTGATGTTATTCATTGAGGGATTACAAGATAGACTTAAAGGTCTGGTATGTGCTTTCCAACCAGCCACTCTTAAGGAGGCCATTGATGTGACATTGAGACTGGATATTGTTCCCACTTCTTATCAGGTTGATAAGAAACCATTCACGGACTCTCGGCCTACACAGAAGGCCAACATGCCACAAAATAAAGAAGTGTCATCTTCTATAAACCCTTGGATGAATCAGGAGACGAGGAATGACTTGAGGAGGAAAAAGTTATGTTTTTCATACAAAGATTCATGGGAACCAAGACACCGTTGCATGGGTAAAGGAAAGGTTCATTTGATTGAGGTGACTTCTGAGTTAGGGGATGAGGAGGTTCCTGATATTGATATTGAGGATAATACAAAAGATGTTGAGCAGGTTCAGACACAGTTGGAGTTAGACACCCCTAAGCCTTTGGCATCAGCGAAAGTAATTATGGCTACCCTCTCTAGTTATCCTAACTTTCATGCCTTTCAATTGAAAGGTACACTTAAGGGCAAGTGGGTCGTGAGCTTGGTAGACACAGGTGCTACACATAACTTTATTGACTAGAAGTTAGTGGAAAGGCATGGATTACAGTATGAGAAGTTTGGTGGTTTTGGAGTAAAGGTGGCAGATGGTGTAGTTTTGGGTTGTACCAAACGGATTTCACAGCTTAGTATTCAGATGGGGGATTACACTCTGACTGATGATTTTTATGTGTTTCCTTTAAAGGATTATGATGTGGTCTTGGGCATGCAGTGGTTACAGGGTATTGGGCGTTACATTATTGATCACCACCGTATGCAGTTAGAGTTCCTTTCTGGGGGAAAGAAGACTATCTTGAGGGCAGCACTAGATGGAGGACCTAAGGAGGTGTCATCTCGCAGGATGGAAACTCATTTTATGGGTGATGAGGTAAATGATTCTATTTGTTGCATGACATTTTCACTCCCAATTATGAGTCATCATCCTTATGGGGATTTGGAGAGCATGATAATCAGAGTAACGCAGCGGTCTTTTGCAAAGACTAAGGTATGTGATGGTGAGTTTGTTAATTACATATTGAGAATTATCACACTACTCTCTAGGAGAAATAAGGAGAATTTATTCATAGATATTTTGCAGCATAGTGTTTCAAATAGTAGAGTTTGCAAATTTTTGAGAATGATATGGGATCCTGGAAGTTAGTGTTGGGTATCAAGGGTGAATTGCTTGAGGACAAGCAATCTCCAGGAAGGGAGGACTGTAATGTCCCCAAATTTATGATAAAGTGATTTAATTAATTCAATTAATTTAAGTTGTCCAAAAATTAATATTACTTCAAAAGGATGACTTTAATTAATTAATTTTAATTAATATGGAAATAAAATATTAAATAAGTTGGCTTCTTCTAGAAGATTCCTGGGAGCCTTTAAAAGAAGTTGAGGGAAAAAATTTGTATCTTTTGTTGCTTAAAAATTCTGATGCATTATTGTGAAGCTTGAATCTCTGATTCGGCTAAATCTTTGAGGACGAAAACCTTCAATAGATTGGAGAAGAGTTGGACGAAAACCTAGCTCTTTTCAGGGGTGGATTCGTGACAAAATTCACATCGAGCTTATTGATCAGATCTGGGGTTTCAACAGTCATTTGCTTTAATAAATCAGTGGCTGGAAAGGACAAATACAGAGGTTTCCAGGTATTTATTTCATTAGTTTTTGATTTAGAAAATATAGATCTTCAGATCAAGGGTCCAACATATAGGCTGTGTTATACTATATTTTGCCATTGTACAGAATCTGCACAGATCAATACTAGGTCATACCAGTCAAATCACAAATTGAAGAAGGGCACCGTTCGCATTTGCAGGCCACAGGGTAGCGCAGAGACCAACATCAGCCGACTGAAGACCGATGTCGGCAAAGTGGTCAACCGATATCGACTAACGACGGCAGTCTATCGACCGACAACGGTAGTATAACCGACATCGGTGACTGTGTTTTTGACACAGCAGCCCGAGCCACACAGATCCATGTTTTATTTCCAGTTTGCTAGAATAATCAGGTTTTGAGACCATATTTGTATTATTTTTATTTGCATGATATCTGGATTGTATTTGCAATTGATATTTATTTGAAATATCTTGAGGAGGTTTTGTTACAGTCATACTTAAGTTCAGATCTTGTGATATATCTGTTGTTGCGGAAACATGTGTAAACTTGATCTTCATTTCTGAGCAATGTATTCATAAAAATCAGACTTAAGTAATGTTCAATTTCAGCTAGTTATTGGCATTCTCTTTGTTGGGATATTTCATTATCATACATATCTCCATGGTGGATCTTGTTACTTCACAAGTTTTACCTAGACTATCCTCCTATCTTTGAAATATAAAAGTCCATTTTCAAAAACCATTTATATATAAACTTGACAATTACTAAAATCCATTATGATATTATAAATGGTAGAAAAACTAAATGGACGGGCATGCCATGCCAATTTAAATTGTTCAGTGAGTACCTAGTTGATCTTGACATACCAATATACAGGGTTCTAGGATGTCTTGCCCAAAGAAATTTTAGTCATCCCTTAGAAATAAATTATATATTAAATAGAGAGTACACCAAAGGGATATAACCATATATTGTGGAAAAGGGGCAAAACAATAGCTTAATTCTGAAACACTCTCCTCGCCAAATCCTCATAAATATTTTTGATGGAGAAAGATTATTCCAAAATATTACTTTGATTGATTTAGGGTCCAATGTTAATTTTTATCACTTCTCATTTATCTAAAATTGGAGTTATAGTTCAACACCCTTTCCTATATATATTATAAATAATTATATCTCTATCTAATATTTTGCTTTAGATGTTCCTTTAGCCACCAGGAACCACACTGTAAATTTGTCTTTTGTACAAATTGAAAATGACTATTATTATAATGGCTTGGGAAGTCCTTTCTTAGATTCCTTAAAATTCCTATATTGTTTCTACTACAAGGTTTAGTTTTGTCTATAAAGGACAGTCACAATTTGTATCTAGAATACCTCCTAGATTCTATCTATTTATTTATCTTGCACAAAATACATAAACTAGTAATATACATATGCTCATAAGAGAATTATCATAATCATTTGATAAAAAATAGAAGGTAAACTCTTCCCAGCATGGTATTATTTCTTCTCCAAAAGTTGATTACAATTAGATTCAATTCCCTGATAGCATTATAAAACTCTTGGTAGAAATATGGTATGCCAATAGATGGTTACAAGATATTAAGGATAAAATATATCAAGCAAGTGTTAGAAACATCAGGAACATATATAATTGTGATCTCCAAATTACTTAGACATTGAAGAAAAACCAATCACTCTAGAAGTACAAGGAAGATATTTTATTGATATGTTTTTTCAAAAATTGACTAGAGAAAACTGGGCCATAAAAGGGATGGGAAGAATTATAAAGTTGGTCAAAATTGGAGTTTCAAACAAAATATGTATTCCTAGATCACAATTTGAAATTCATGCTAACAATGAAAGAATAACCTACATCCAAATGTGGTTGAATTTATCAATAGGATCCATAATAGATTTTCAAGATTAATTCTTTGGTACATGTCTAATTATTTAATCAATTTTTTTTTTTTAGATTATTTAGAGTAGAACTCTATAATTACCAGCATCTCTAATGGCTTTTTAGTATTATTATCTTCAATTCATAAGTTAAAATAAAGAAGACCCATATATTTGGACGGCATGACTATGACAATGTAATTAATGGTATTGTGGTCTAAAGAGTATCCCAATGGCCAATCTATTATCTAGAAAATAATATTCCATCATTTGATTCTGATGATAGCGGAGAAGAATAACAAAAATTTATGGTTTAATAGTTTTTTCATAAAACTATCCATCTTATGGTATGAACACCACATGGTTCAATGGTTACAACCACAAAACCATTCATCAAAGGAACGATACTCCTCAAATGGTTTGAGTGGAGTTACCCCAAAACACTATGGTCTAGTGACCATCAATCACCACTCGGCTTTATGGTGTTAACCCACAATCATACGGTTGAGTGACCGATTATCACTATTTTCTAGAGACATTATTGGAAGCATGGTGGACACTAGTACACTATGTCTTTTCTATCTTTTATGATTTATTTCTTAATAATGATGTTTCTCTCTTTCTACCACAACAATCACTAAATTGATTATAAAAGGACTACAAAAAATACACATCCTCATATCTAAATTTTTTGAAAAGGCCTTAAACTCAACAACAAGTTCTAGCAATAGAAGAATTCTTCTAGTATCATTTCTAGATTATAAGAAGTTTAAACCAGCAAACATTCAAAAAAGGCAAGTTAAGTAGATATAGCTTCCTAAAGCTTTTCTGCAAAGCATTAAATCAATTGACAATATTCTATCTTATTGGTATTTAAATCATGCTTCTGAAGTGGTAAGTATTCTTGATAACTAGTATAATAGCAATATTCAGATAAAGAATAATATTCTTTATATGCTCAACTTCAATTCTGATCACACAACTCTTGGAATGCTCCATGAATTAGCTAGAAAATATGGAGAAGCCACTTTATCTATGGGGACAAACCCATTCATGGAACCCTTCACTAAAATAACCACTTCCTGTTTTGAATAATTTCTTTCAGAATTATATAGATTGGTGCCTCCTTGGTTGAAATTTTTACTTTTGGTTCATAATCTCTTGTCAAAAGATATGATAATCCCTATAGTTTATTATGTGATATTGCTTATTTATGTTTTTATTTTGGATACTATAATATCTATTTAATTGTGAAATACTGAGGATGTAAAATTTCTAAAAATCTAGATTAAAGTAGGAAAATTCAGTATCATTATGACTACTGCTTTCATGATGTTGTTGAAGAATATATCAAAGAAGATGATTTTCAAGAACTATTGCTTGTACCAGACTATCTCGAAGAAATGTGGTTAAAGGATCATGTCGAAAACAATCCTCCAATATATTATAGTGAAAATGGAAGTTATGATTCAGACTGACAACTTTCTAACATCTAAACTCTAGATAAATTAATTTTGTCTCTACATTAGTCTAATATGTTAGAGCCATAGTATCCAACTATAAAAATAAAATTGAATTTTTATTTGACACAACCTTTGTCGACCATGCCTATAAGACTCCTTTGTTACTTGCTTTATGAAAAGAACAAGAATCTTTGTACATTAATAATGTAAAAAGGACTTAATGGTAGACACCGATGACAGAGATTCAATCAAGATCCCATGAGTCTCTTTCTATTAAAAATAAAGGTGTTAACTGATAACTCAAGTTTCAGGTAAAGATTATCTTTTACATGTCCAACTAGTATTCCTTCTATAAAAGGAAGAGCCTAACTCATTGTAAAATAAGAGTTTCTTAGTAGTCTTAGAGAGTCTTAGTAAGTCCTAAGTTTGCCTAAGGTCATCAAAAACTTGGTGTATGTTCCCCTCTCACATCTAGTGTGAAATTGAGGATCAAAAGTTAATTTTTTACTTTGTGTCTAGAAAAAATTTGTAATAATCTGCTTTGTCAACTTCTGCTTTCAGGTAATATAAGAAGCTGTAACCATTTGACCAACAACCTCCACCGTTGGTTTATGTCTATATGCTAACCAAGATCCTGAAGAAGTCAGAATAATAAGGCTAGAAAGCATACAAAACATAATAAACTTGTCTTTTTGAAAGTGAGCCATCATGAGAATATAAACATCACAATTATGTTGCTAGATATAATGTCCATTTTTAAGAAAAATTTGATGACCTATGTAGATATGTCCAAAATATTAAACAATCATTCACCCATTCTAGTTCAACCAAGAAATCTATCAATAATATTGTAAGTGAGACAGCTGGTAATATCATTTTTGTCTCAAGATAGGTACAATCAATAAGCAAGGTTATCTCTCAAAATAATAATAACCTTGGTATGATAGACACCCATGTCTAGGCTATACAAAAATCTATTGTCTCTATACCCTAAATCCATGAATCTATTGATTTTATCCATAAAATTATAGATTCCTCTTTCAACATGCTCCACTCAATTAGAGATAAGTTGGATCATTTTGATGATAGATTATCCTCATTAGAAAATAGTCTGACCTAGCTAGAAACCACAATAAAGAAATAACTTAGGACAAGTTCCTCCCTAGAACCAGTATCTCTTGATTTTGGACCAAATTTTAACCCAGATGATTCAGAAAAGGAAGTTAGACTTAAAGCTAAACCTATAAAAACTAGTTCTTCTTTCCCATCATTATCTATGATTATAAGATCTAATATATCCATAAATCCATGGTACCTGGATATTGATGATATATTAAATCCTCTCAAGCCCATCCTAGAAGGATCCTTCCTCAAAAAGCAATGATGATAACCTTCTTAGCCTTGCCAATGATTTAGAAGCAACCACTCTTATGCAATACCTAAAAGATCAATATGATGAAGGAAGCTCTAAACAACTAAAGAAAAAACCTCAAGAACAGTGTCCTTCAAGGAAAGTCCATGGGAAAAGTATCTAGCCTAGGTTCCAATATATGCCTCCTACAGTTTTAAGCCCTGAGCAACCAATTGTTCACTTTGATTATTCCTTTAAACCAAGTGATTCATGAGTGAAAAATAAATTTCAGTACCTTATACCAAAACAAATACCTAGGCAATTTGTCAATCTTATTCTTCCATGGAACTTGAAAGGCAAATTTTCTAAACCAGAAATTAATGATGGATTCTTTAGAGAAGATGATTTTAGAAGGAAATGTGAAAAGGATAATTGCAAAACAAAAAAGTTAGAAGTAGAAATTGATATTGAATAAATTATAGAACAAGAGGTGATTTCTGAAGAATTCTTCAATATCTTTTTGAGAGATCCAACATGCCAAAGGCTTGTTTGTACGACAGTCTCTACTAAATACGAGCCCAATGCATTATATATAACACAACTTCTAAATAGAAGGTATGCCCAGTTCATTAATATAGAAATTTTAGATGCACAAGTTGACACAAGAGCATCCAATTCTTTTGCAAAAGAAATCACTCTAGACAACTGGGAAGAACTAGAAAGTGATCAAGTATTCTTTACAGCATAATGTGTAGGCACTTCTTTAAGTGACTAAAAGATATATGTAATGTACCTAAGGATATTTAGGTGCATGTGCCTAAATAAAGATATATGAGATATGTTTAATGTACCTAGAGGCATTAGGTACATATGTGTGATATTTGCATGAGTATAGTATGAAGTTCTTAACATTTATGCTTTGATACCAAATGTTAAGAACCTCACGTTAACGAATGAAATAGTATATAAAACTATCCAAATAATATGTATAATATAATGAAGATGAATACAAAATATATTTTGTGGGCCAAAATGCCCAAATATGAAATACATTCATAATATAACGATAATCTTTAAAGTAAAGTTACACCGTACAATACTCTTTTAGGAAGGATTAACTCCACAATTATACGTCAAATAAAAAACTCCACAACTCATTTGATATCCTTTACAATGATATTCTCCCCTTATATAAAACCCTATCACTAATAATGAATGGATAAACGCTTAATTCTAATGTAAATCGATCTATTGTCTAATATAATTAATACCACAAATTATATTTAATATATTCATTAAGAACATATGTGTCATAGTCGGCACTCCACTCATTAATAATATCATCTCCAAGTGTTTTTAAAATAATAAATACAAATGCTACTTTTATGGAAAACTTGAATGACCAGCTTCAAATCCTTAAATTGTCTTTAATAGAAAGGTCGTGATAGATTAATACAAATGAAAGAAAGGAAAATGTGTTTTTTTAATATGAAAATGGGAAAAACAGACCCAAGTTACCATGAAGGAATGTTTATTATGGAAGCAGGACCGGATCTTGTTTGAGCTTGAGAGGACAAAGATCATTGGCGTCTTAATCACAGTCTTGGTCTAGGACCAAAAAAATTCCATCCATTTCATACCAAGTACTTCCTGATTTAAAAATTCATAGTATTAAATATCCCATATATCCTACAATTTCTTCTTACCTTCTCTACTCGATGTTACAGTTTGTGTCGTTGCTCCCTAGGCTACATACGCATGAAGGTTCTCTCTATCGCCACAATCCAATGGTACATAGATGTTCATTAATGGAGTGTGCAAGACATACGAAAATGACTGAGTCTGGCTAGATCTCAAATACTCGTGTGTTATATTTTTTTATAGGTTTTGAACCAGCTTGGAGATGGGTTTTCTTGAAATGAACTAGACCTAATCACCATATTTTTGTCAAATTTTCCGACCTAAGCACCATATTTTTGTCGAATTTTCCGACAAATGGGATGTCACAAGGCTTTGATGAAATCTCAAATTGCATGTTTTGACATCAAAATTCAAATTTTTATAAGGGAAATATATCATTTTCTGGCAAATCATAGGGCCGTCGAAATGGATTAGTGTGGCGTGCAATAGGAACACTGGATCGCAGTTTGCAAACTACCATAAAGCAATTTCATGGTTTAAGTTAAGCTTGGATCTAACGTGATAATATTTCAAAGCCTTTCCAGCTTTATGTTTGTTAGTTTGGCATTGGATTTATTGTATAATAGAGATGTTCAATTGGACATTATCCTTTTATCAAAAACTGCATCTAAACATCGTTTGTTCTAAATAAAGTGAAATGGAATGGTTCTGTTATCATCTGAAACTTGCACCCTTGTTCAATTTGTGGTGCGAAAGTGTTTGAAACTTGTCGCAAGCGTTTGGGCACGAATGAGCATTGGGCGTGGATGAGCATTGGGTGCAGATGGGCACTGGGCCGGATTGGGCACTGCGTAGGAACGAGCACTTGCACGGGCATGTTCAAAACCTCCCGCATGCACAAATAGTTTGAGGCTTCAGTGCAAGAATGGGATCATCGCCCAAGGTGTGGAACTCTTGCATTCCTTGGAACGAACCTCCAGAGAAAGTCACCATCCTTCTAATCTAAGTGCATCTCATTTAGGACTAGCGCACAGACCTATAAAGAGCAAAAAGGAAATATACTGCTAATGATAAACCTAATCTCGACAAAGGAAAAGGGGGAGAGAGGGTGAGAGGTTTGTTACAAGGAAAAGTGGTGATATACCAAGAATAGAGCAAGCATCCCTATAGCCTTAAGGAACACGAAGCAACTATAAAAAATGAGAAACTATTACACAGTCTCCAAAATGGACACTACTTGCATAAGTATTTCGCATGGAGGCGTGGGAACATATGCAACACTATGGGGATGACAATGGTCCATAAATAGGACACGCATAGACCCAAGTGCACACAAAATATGACCTGCAAGAGAGAGCCAAGTTATACATGTGTGTGAATGGATGAATAATAATGTGAAGTAAAATACGTTCACAAACAAATATCAACAACCATTAAAATGCACACAGGATACAAGAATCATGGAGAGAGGTAAGCTCAGTGTTTTCATTAGTCACTGGGTTCAAACAGTAAAGGGCTCATGGAGAACAAATCTTAACAACATTTGTGTCTAAAAAATGTTCCCCCTTATACAATGAAAACCCTAGCTTTTATAGATATGAGAAGCCCATGGGTCATTAATTACATTGGAGAAATACAGATGAGAAGATTATATAGAAGTCAGAGCCCATGCTTATTGAATTTCAATTGCAATACGAACATGGAGGTCGCTGGAGGGATTTTTTGGGATCTGATGGACGTCATGTCCTACTGTTTGCTAGATGTCCACATGCTCTTTTGTCTTATTAGCCACTAGTTCAATATTTATGTCAGTGGACGCTGATTGCTTATGATTCTAAGAATCATATCATATTTTTCCTTTTCAGTGGGGTCTAGCACCTAACAATTTATTGCTTAATCATCCATCCATGTGGCTTTCACCTTTGGGCACTAGGCTCGAACAGGGACTGTGTCATGTTTTCTGAGTACTTACGTAGAGGTCCCAACTCCAATTTGGACACACACGTTCCCTCGTGCCCTTGTCTTTGAGCATTCATCGTTGGGCATGGATCCTTGTGAAATCCAAAACCTTAGCAAAGCATGAAATCCTGATTCCTTTTAAACTAGCCTCCTCGTGAACTCCCTGTGAACCTTGAGGAACCGTGCTCCATGAAGCACTGAGCTGAATTTGGGGGTGGCTTTTCTCCTTGCGTGCATGCGCATTGTGTTAGAAAAGTTCAAGGTCATGGTGACTTGAAGGGTCAACATTCTGATGACTTCTACGGGTTGCTTACTTGCTAAGCAGAGATTCAGTAACTTTATGCAAATCCATTGGGCATGGAGTCATATAAGCATCCAAAACTTCTCATATTCTGAAAGTGCAAGATGGTTGCAACTACCATTGAATAATTGAACTAAGAACCACTTACAAAGCATTTGCAAATATTCTCAAGGTTTGTCTCTAATATACTCTCTGAATTTATCAAAGTTCCATGATCTTATTCAGACACCATTCCATTTGCCATGAAGCTCTAATTTTGCCCTGCTTTTACATTTGCTCCTTGAGCCAATCTTTAAAACTGAAAGTGTCTTCAACAAAATGAGAGAAGGAAAGAACACAAACTATGCCATAGGCACTTAGAGGAAGATAAAAAAAACTAAAATTATTTACAATGTGCACACAAACACTTAGGGAAAAGAAAACATCTAACATACCTTAAACTAACCAATCAGAACGCTATCTGATTAAAGCCATTGACCAATTCTATAAAATAGATGCCCTCTCTTATCAATCTAGAATGTTTTTCATATTTGAGGGCAGCTAACTAGAGGTAGAGAAGGATTGGGTGCTTAATGAACTAGTGATATGATTCTCCAAGGACACAAACAAACGCATTTACCCACTTGAGTTGATTGGAAATACAACTACCCTAGAGTGGATAAGTAGGTTGATTATGGCCTCCCTGATGCTCAATCTTGTGCTTTGGATCAAGCACAGCCTGTGATGACTTCTCCTTCTTGTCATCCAACTATGCCAAGTACTTGATAGGGCATCCTCTTGACAAGACAAAGTTTGAGCAATCAGGGTTGCCCTCACACTTGTGCTCAGCTTCTCTATCATCCCACTGATTAGGATGTTCTTCTTGAAACACATGTTGCTCATGAGTTTCTTCTTTAAGAGATGATGGTTTGATATTAAAGCTTGAACAAAATTCCTCTAACTCATCCCAAAAAGGTCTTCTCTCACTGCTCTTCACTCTTTTGCACAAGAGGCCTCACCACAGCTTCATAGCAATTCCCCTAAAGGTTTGAAGGAGTTTTAGAGTCCTCCACTTGAAGTGTAAATTCTTCTCTATCATCATGTCCAACTTGATGAACTGCCTTATGCACATCAATCTCCCCAATCCCAAAAATGCGATTGCTCTCATGCCCCTCTTCATGACTAAAGACTTCATTGTATGGCATCTAGTCAAATAGAAATACCAACTCCTACTTCTCATCCTTGCCCATTTGCTCATTGTTACATTGTTCTAGTTGCTCATGTTCATCTCCTTGCATCATGCTTGAATTTTATGGTTTGGTGGCACAACAAGCGCTACCAATAATTATTTCCTCATCATCTTCACTCGAAATATCCTCTTCTTCCTCTAAATAGTCTTCATTTGTTCTCCATACAATAGGTCCTCCTTTATGAAGATGATGGGAGGGCAAAGGGTTCAATTGATGTTGGGAGTGACCTGAACAAGGTTAGGCATTGTGAAATCAAGATGCTTGGTCCAAGAAGGCTGCCAAGGTTGATTAGTTTAAAGCTCTTGAGGAAGAACAAGGTTTTGAGAGAGTTGTCCTTGAGGGATAATAGGTTGAGTTTGCACAAGAATAGGGTCTTTCAAAGGATGAAGCCTTCTAAAACTTGGGATTTTAAAACAAGGAGACTTACTTGGAAGTTCATAAGGTTTCCCCTGCTTGAAGCTTGAGATTTCGAATGTAGAAGCTTCCTTTCTCATAAGTTGATCCATAGTTGTAGGAGAAGCTTGTTTGAAATTTGAGATGGAAGACTCTGACTAAGGTTTGATTTCTTGCACTTGAACAAGCACTTGACATATTTGTTCCTCTTTGACTACAATCTCCCTAACTAAGCACTCTTTATGATGTCTTTCTTGCTCACTCACCTCCTGCTAATGGAAATAAGCTTAATAAGCAAGTTCTTCCTGCTACCTACTATACTCCTACTCTCTTTCAATCTCCATCAGTTGTTTTTGATAATCAAGCCGTATATCACTGATGATTTTTTGGGTCTAATTAGGAGGGTTATAATACTAATTTAGAGTAACATAATCTTCAAAGGGATGATTATAATCATGAATAGGGTGTCAAGAACGTTGAACAGAGGCGAGAGGGAGGCAATCATTATGAGGATATCCTGTTGTGATAAGGTTATTTGGGACAAAACCAACAACATTTTTACTCTGATATGGATGGTAGGTGGGCATAAAAAACACATTTTGACGAGGGG
Source organism: Torreya grandis (assembly GCA_037957365.1). Classification (NCBI taxonomy): domain Eukaryota; kingdom Viridiplantae; phylum Streptophyta; class Pinopsida; order Cupressales; family Taxaceae; genus Torreya; species Torreya grandis. The sequence goes on from JARHVA010001043.1 coordinate 3,437,496, forward strand.
AAAAGACATATTTTCCATGATAATTTGACATATTAGAGCATCAAACAAGCAAGAAACCCATTAGAATATTCTTTAAAAATAAATGATCAAGTTTGCTTCCTGAAGAATGAGTACATCTCAGTAGAGTCACTAGGTGATTATATACTTCAAAAGAAATAAAAGATCAAGAATATCACCTAAATCCTAATCTTTGATAATGTTTAAGCATATGGACTGCTTAAATTAGTAGACGATCCTTGGAATCGCCATGGTGTTGAAGAAACTACCCTGAATGGCAAGATGCACTAAAAAACACACCAAAATTCTTCAATGGATGATATGAGAATCATTACACTGTCCCACCGGGCATCCCAGAAAGTGTTTTCATTTGAATCTTGCACCTTGTTCAATTTGTGGCGTGGAAGTGCTTGGAGCTTGTCGTGAGTGATTGGGTGCGAACAGGCACTCAATTCTTATAGGTACTAGGCCGGATCGGGCACTGGGTCGGAACGAGCATTGGGCATGAACGAGCACTGGGCCAAAATGAGCACTTGTGCAGGTATGTTCAAAACACCCCCCACACGTGAATACTTTGAGTCTTTGGTGCAACAATGGGATCATCCCCCAAGGTGTGGGACACTTGCACTCCTTGGAACAAACCTCCAAAGAAGGTTGAGTTCTTTCTAATCTAAGTGCATTTGGTTTAAGACTAGAACGTAGACCTATAAAAAGCAGAAAGAAAATCTACTACTAATGCTAAACCTAATCTCGACAAAGGAAAAGGGGGAGACGGTGAGGAATTCACTGAAAGGAAAAGTGGTGATGCACCAAGAATAGAGTGAGCATCCCTACAGCCTTAAAGAACACGAAGCAACTGCGAAAAATAAGAAACTATCACACGGTCCCCAAAATGGAAACTATTGTATAAATATTTTGCATGGAGGTGTGGGAACACAATGCAACACTATGGGGATGATAGTGGTCCACAAATAGGGTGCGCATAGACTTGGGTGTGCATAGAATACGACCTACAAGAGAGAGCCAAGTTCTACATGGGTGCTAATGGATGGACAACAATGCGAGGGAAAATATGTCCACAAATAAAGATCAACCATTAAAATGCACACAAAATGCAAAAATCATGGAGAGAGTTACACTCAGTGTTTTCATTAGTCACTAGGTTCATGTAGCAAAGGGCTCATGGAGGACAAATCTTAACAACATTTTTATGCCGACAAAATGTTCCCACTTATACAATGAAACCCTGACTTTTATATATTGGGAAGCCCATGGGTCATTAATTACATTGGATAAATATAGATGAGAAGATGAAATAAAATTTAGAGCCCATGCTTATTGACTTCGGATTGCAATTTGGACGTGGAGGTCGCTGGACGGATTCCTTGGGATATGTTGGACGTCATTACTTGTCATTCGCTGCAGGTCCCCATGTTATTTTTCCTTATTAGTTGCCAATTCAATCATTACGTCAATGGACGCTGATCAAAATTGATTCTGTGAATCAGATCGGATTTGTCCTTTTTGGCAGGGTTTGACCCATGATAGTTTACTACTTAATCGCCGATCTAGGTGGCTTTCACCTTCAAGCACTGGGCACAGATGGACACTGGGCCGGATCGGGCACTAGGCTAGGTCAGGAATTGGGCTGCATTTACTGAGTACTTACATAGTGGTCCCAACTCCATTTTGGATGCGCATGCTCCCTCATGCCCTTGTCTTTGAACATTCGTTCATGGATCCTTGTGAAGGCTAAAACCTTAGCAAAGCACGGAATCTTGATTCCTTTTAATCTAGACTCCTCGTGAACTCCCTATGAACCTTGAGGAATCGTGCTCCATAAAACACTACGTTGAGTCTAGGGGTTATTTTTCTCCTTGCATGCACTTCCATTGTATTAGAAGAGTTCAAGGTCATGGTGACTTGAAGGGTCAATAGGTTCTTTGGCCCCAAGTTTCATGGGAGTGGAGCTCTAAAAATCACAATATTTTTCTCGAATCAAAACTGCCATTCTTTACAAATCTTTGCAGATTTAAACAATCTCCAAGTTTAGTAATATGGGTTTTAATATGAAAAAGCTTTTCAGGGGTGTACATGCTAAGAAGGAGATGCAAATAGTAATGGTGGATCTTGAAGCTTCTCACAACTTCAACGATGGTGAAGCAGTCACAACAGTTCCCAGTGTGGACTTCAATATTGAGACTGTGAATCAAAAGAATGTTAGCTCCACAGTTTGGGATATTGGGGGCCAGGAAAATATTGTACCTCTTTGGAGACATTACTTGAAAAATGCTGAAGTGATTATTTTCATGGTGGACTGTATAGAGATAGTGCATTGTTTAGGTAAGAGATGTTGCACAACATGCTCAAATGTTTCAATCATACTTGATGTTTCTAACTTGTGAACACCAATGAATTTTAATCATCTGGGCCAATTAACTGAACACCACATTCTATTTTATAGGGTTCTTTAAGATATGTACCTAAACAAGGTTGGCTACTTCAACTCCTACAAAACCAGCATAGGACCAAAAGTTCAACCAGAATGATGAATTCATTTAGACAGCGCACCCTCTTCAACTTCGTGATTCAGAATATCATTCAGGCATAATACCGTTACAAGTTCTCTGGCCTTGGGACAGAGCGGACTTTGAAGATTTAGATTAAAAATCAATATATACTGAGAAGAAAACATGGCCTTCATACAAGGAGTCAAGGACGGTGCTAGTGAAAAGCAAAAATGGCATTATGCTTTCTTTGGATTCTTGTAAATAAGTAAATGTGCTAAGTTGTGGCTGCAAGTCTTATAATAAAAATACATCAGGGAGGGCATAGTGTAGAATTTTCTCATATAATAACTCAAACACCTAGAAACAGAGTAAAGACCACGACACATTTGCAAGATAATTGAATACTCGATCTTTAAAAAGGCATAGGCACTTTGCAAATGCAAAACCACAACAGAACTTAGGTATGAAGGAAGAGGTTTCTCCTATGCGAACTCCGATGTTGTATAGTGATGCATTAAGCATGCGCTACTGTATGTGAATTTAATGAAGCCCCAAATACAGAGGTCTTCTATGAAATGTGTTTGCTTAAAAATCTCTGAGGTCCTTTCAACTAGTCTGTTTTGTGCACATCCTACCATCAATGTATTTTGTGGACCATATATGATTAAGGTACATTAGTCAAACAATTTATATGCCTTATGAAAAATACCGTAGTATTAAAACTCATACTCAGTAATTCCCTGGCAACAAAAAATTTGACCTGTACTTGGGACTCGTCAATTAAATGGCAATTACTTGGCACTTTTCACATAAATATTGAAATGAATGTAGATAAATGATTGTAGAGAATGCATAACTCAAAGTCATAAGTATGTTTTCTATCAATTTTTGAACAAATAAGAGTACAATGCTTTATTTTAAACAAAAAAAAAGAGTACAATGCAAATCCCATACCAAACACCTTCAAGAAGAATATCAAAAACCCAATTCTTACAATGTACTGAGTTCTATAATTTGTACGGAGCCAAGGGCACAAATATACCAGATCCCAAAGACACAACCCATAACAGAGAGTTCATTAGATACTTGTAAGGTCATGGATTTCTACCAGCCTTTTGATGACACATATACGAGGAACCTAGAAAGAGATGTTAAAAAGCAGGAATGTCCTCACAATGAGCAACAGATCACATATTTTCCTCACGAGTCACTGCTCAAACCACGGGCAATGGATCCATCATCCACGAATCTATGAATAAAATCCTGTAATGGATCCACAAACCCTACAAACAAATATAGCTTGGAAACCACGGGCAATGGAACCACGAATCAAACCTTGCAAACAAATATCAATGAATTTTACACTCTCCAAATGCAGACACTGCCAAAATTGAGATAAACAGAATGCAAATGACATTTTACAGTTTTCGTTTTTTATTTCTGGTAATTTTTTTTGTTTAGCCGAGTTTCCACCCAAACCCACAGTTAACAGCGAGTAACCATGGTTAGTTACTCGCTCTTAACCGCAAGTTTTGAGACCCTACCCGTTCGTGGTTAACTGTAGCAAGTAACCATTAAGTAGATTTCAGAGGTTTTCTGTTGGTACCCAGAGGATACCCGCATTTTTTAATACAGAGAAAGATACCACATTTGAGCAGTCACAAATAAAACATTAAAAACCTAACCCTCTTACTACAATGGAGAACAAATTAGGTGCTGCTTGCTTATGGTCCAGTTCTTAGCAAGCTGTTAGGTTTGAACTATTGTTTGCTCGAAGCAGCAGGTCTTGCGATAGGATGACAACTATTTTCCGTAATGTCTCAACAGAGACTGCACACAATGGCTTCAGTACAATGAAGCGTTGGCAGCCCTAAAGGAGCTAGCAGGTCATGTGGCAGACCATGAACCGTTTTACAAAATGTGTCAAGGCAAGAGGAGGAGATATTTGACAAAATGCATCAACAGAATGTGCAGAAAATGGATTTTTCAATGGTGCCCTAACAGGGTGACAGCATCCAACAAGCATGACAAACCGATCCATGAATACATACCCACAAACGGCAATCTTCGATGCTCAAATTATTTTCTCTACCTCTGTTACAACCAATTCACTGGCTTCAAAATCTATTATGCTCCTTTTATGGTGGATAAGGGGTCCACAAACATCAACACTGAAATCTTTACGTTTTGTGTGCCTGACTGGGTCCATTAAAACAGCATGGCCCTCCCTACCTTCTGCACAACACGGATAGGAAAAGAAGAGACGAACCATCCCCTGCCACACCACAAGTCAAATTCCTTGCCCTAAATCCATGCCATTGAAAAGAATCTAAATAGGACCAGCTACAGTGAGCGAAAAAACAAAAACGTCAAATTCAATGCCACAGGCACAACCAATGGCTCAGATGGACTGAATGGTCTGGGAAATTCAAACAACAAATTTAAAAAACCCAAAAAAAATGTGAACCCTCGATGGCAGACTGCAGTGAACAGGAACAGCAAGGCTTGTTCCCAAAAAGTTTTTTTTTTGGTTTTTTGGGGGGATGGCTGGGATAGTGTATATGGTCTTTGCCATGTACAGCAACAATGCTGACCATCGATTATGACTGACAGCTATATCTTTTTCCCATTGTATATAGGCTTAATTTAGTGACTAGTGAAGATGCTCTGCCTGTGCATATCCTGCAAAAATTGTTGTGCAAGATACATCTGGTTCAACATCTGTTATCTTCCTGCAATTTGCATATACATTCACATGGGCATTTGTTACGAAGATATGAGACTGAAATCCGATTATTATTTTCTGAAGGATCTCCACACCCTGTTCCAGATATTTCAAGTTGGCACACCACAAAGGTATACTGAAAATGGTCAATTAATTGGATTGGATGCCTGTTTGATGCAATCAGAAAAACAGTGTAATTTTCTCCTCCATACATACACCACGAGCAAACATTTCTTTGAGGTATTTGATCAAAAACTTTGCGAGCATCCATCACACTCCTGCTTTCAACATACTTGTTTACACATGATGCGTAGTAGTGTCTCTGCCATACATTCCATCTGATTTAAGTGAGAGCATGGATCAGCTTGCCATCTTCTAAGGGTTCTTCTGAATGCAGGCCTGCAAGAGAGAAACATATGGAGGAAGGTCTGCAGCACAATCTGTAACATTTAGAATGGTCTCCACCTCCTTCAAATGGATATTTATAGTGTTGTGAAACTGTGCCTTACACTTTAGGGAAAACCATGTAGAGTAAAAAAAATATATCTACTTCACAGGTGATGAAAGTTATGGATGTTAGGCCTGATGAAACTAACACCAAATGTTACTTTTTCAAGTGAGCTTTTTTATACCCATTCTGACCAATTGGTAATGTTTTCTTCTTTATGGTCCATGGTGAAATGGCAATGCAAAGTGGAAACAACACCGTGACAGCAGAACAAATATATCTGACCATATGGAGTTTCCAATCGACAAGACCACCATTTGGTGGTATTTTGTATGTGCATTTTGCTCCGCATCTAAGACAATTCTGACATTGAAAAATTGTACTTTACAACCTAAAAGCCATTAGATAACAGAGTTCCCCAAGGTGTGGTCTAACTGCTCCAAGGTAGATTAGATCATTTCACCAACTTTACAAGAGTGAAATTTCTTTGGCTGATATTTTAGGGCCATATGCTAATTGCATAATGAGAATGGCCGCATGCTTAAACTACAGAAACCCAGTACTTCAGCATGTAGCCAGAGGAAATGAGTCTTAGCAAAATGCTACCCTCCTCATTCAGAAATATTCGCCAACTAGTCTATTTTTTACACACAAAAATAAATTTCAAGTCACTCAAGGAAAATTGGAATCAGTGTATATAATCTTTACATCATTCTGTTTTCTTTATAACTTTTGATTGCCTTTTCATTATGTCAAATAACAGAAATATCAAAATTGAAAAATATTTAAATTGCAAAGCATGCATAGATTAATAATACCAGTGAATTGATCATTGATGGAAATTTTTCTATACGGTATCTTCCAAAAACTTGTTTTCTAATATGGAGGACTGTGGAAACCTAAATCTTTAAAAGCAATAAAGAAAACACAAAGGAGGGCACACTCTTATAGGAAAGATCTTCAAAGTTTACAAGACAACTGAAACAAGCAGTTTACACTTTTTTGTTGAAATTGATTCTATTTAAATAGACATAATCCTAAACTAGATAGAAACCAAAATAACATTAATAGACATAATCCTATCATAAGCAATAATGAATCTATTTTATAGACTTAAAAAATAAAGAGCTAAGTTAACAAAAACATACAAATCTGAGTGCTAGGAAAACTCACTTTTTTTCTTCTTTTCTTGTTTCCACCAAAAGCACCCACGGGCCACATGTATATAGAAGCAACAGTAATCGGAAAGATACTACGGGCCCCTTAGTAGGGGGGATTTAAGAAATAATAGTTTGATAGTCAAAGTTAACGTCTGGTTGCTAAAGTTTTGTTTTCGGTTGTATGTACAAATAGATTTGCTGGATTTAAAGTAGCTCTGGTAAGGTTTATGTCAGGCATTTCTATAAGGCAGAAGCATCAAATGACTAACATTTTAAAGGCAACCCCACTATGTGTACATTATGCTCACATTTTCTGATTTATGTAATGGAGCTCATAAGTGATTTCTGGGTAACCTTGGACACATTTTCGACAAAGAGTACCATTCATTGATGACCCAGTGATTGCAATGAAATTTAATCTGGAAACTGTGCAGATCTCACAATAAATGAAACGTGACATTAATTTATTGATATTCAGTTAAATTTGAGTGTGGATCTGTGAGAAATACTTTCATTGTAAGTAATCATCTTTCCAAATTTATCACTCAGAAATATGTACAATTGCATGCCACAACTAGTGCTAATAGTGAATAAATACACTGAATAGATCAATCTACTTTGAGAAGAAATTCATGAAGCATGCTTCGTATTAACTAACTAATCTCCACTAAAGTTCAACAGGCATGACAACTATGCAGATTTTCTCTGCTTCTTCTCTCTCCATTCCTTTATATTTGCTTGCACCTTTGCACGTACACTCTTCCTGAAACCAGGATAAGGTTCATAATCACAGAACTTTTGTAGGACCTGAATCCAAGAGAACAGGTGCGCCACTTTTAGCTGTCCGCTTCTGACCACAAAACCTTTCTAAAGTTTTTTAATCAATCTGGAAAAATAATCATGTAAAGAAAATTTTAAGATACCTCAAGCAAAACAAAAAATGGAGCCATCAAAAAAGCTTGAACAAGATTATCCAAAAGTGCAGGTGCTCGCTTCTGCAAAACAAGATGTAAAATTATAATTCATACTTGTAGCAGCGATCAATAGGGCTGTGAATTTTCATGAACATACCTCAAATATTCCATGTCCTATGAATTGACTTGTCCAGCAAACTAATTGAGCAACAAAGACCACCTGAAAAAAATTAAGCACTTATCAATCTTTAAGAAATAAAGAAGCATGCATACCGTGCTCTCAAAGTGTGATGTTATGAGTGTATTGTGGCCTAGGCCTGAATAATGTTTTATGTGAATCTCGGAAGAATTCATTGCAATATTTGATTCTACTTTTTGAATGGCAATAGATATTTTCTAAACCACTATTACGATTATGAAAATTATGGAAAATCAGCAGACCTGGCCTAAATGCCACAGAAAATGTTTCATCATTTATGAATTCTACTAGTAAAACATTGTTGTGTTCCTAAACACAACATATTCTTCAGATTTAATTTTTATGTACTGTGAAAATATAAAATCTCCAACATTTTCTTGTAATGTAATGTAAATGAGTCAAAATGTTATAATGCTCAGATTTGATCACATAATGTTATTTATGTAGTGGTATTAGGTAAGCAATTAATAGGGGCATGGGGTTTATATGGGAAGCAACTAGAAGGTTCTTTGAATCTAGTCAATAGAGCTTTGTAGGCAGCTTGTGTGGAAAGCTACTTGTTTTTGTTATAAATAAGGTGTTTACACTCTTTATATAATCAATCATATTTTCATATCAATATAACTTTATGTGATATTTTCCCATCTTTTGGAGAAGTATTTCAACTTTGTCAGTGTAGGCTTTTTTTCACTTAGTGGTTTTACCTGCACGTCTTTTCAGCTTAATTAGGTTAGTTAATTAAGCCATTAGGGGTCATTTACCTTTAAGTGGGTTCTAATTGTGAGTTACGGTTTTATCTTTTTGATGACCTAATCTCACCCTATATGTTCTTTATTTTTTCCTAAAGTGGTTAATACGTACATTTCTTTTGTGAAATTTTCTTGTTTTCAGAGCTCTCATTCGGCCTCTACAGGAATTCGACATGCATCGTGTGGCCACTATTCAAAGATCTTGGTGAAATCTATCAAACTTATTATTCTTGTGTACAGGTGTCCCCATTGATCTTATCCTTGTGCAGTTGTTGTTGCTTCTGTTTGCAGGTGCACTACAAACATCTGTATATTCCTAATGTGATTGCCTTTTTCAACTGTTCCTGGCACACTAGCTGGTTGGAAAATGAAAATTTGATCTTAGTTCCCCAAAATAATTCCTCCTTCACAGCCTCTGCTTCTAATGTACTAAATTAGCCCCCATTCCTAATGAAATTCACATTTTTCCAAACAGAGCCCTTATCCAATGGACAGTGACTTCAAAACCAATCCATTTACCATCAATGCAATTCAGTCTAAGTACAAAATAAATTACCCCTTCACATGTAAAAATATAATATTCTTATATCAGCTACTCCTATCATGAGTTTCCATGTTATTATACGTGTTAATCACAATCAGATTCAGCTTTTCGTGGTAAACAACATGAGAACCAAGATCACCTCAATCGGAGATCAATTTCGAAGGAAAATTTGTCTTAAGGTCACTAGTCCTGTCACAGCAGTTTCTCTTAAGCACATAATTATCCTACCAATGAAAGCTCAAATTTCCTTATCAAACTTTGCAGGAACTGCTAAGCAGCTAGTTTTACACTGCAAGTACGATCAACGATGGCATACCAAAATTAGAGCTCAATTTTACAAAAAAGAGGCTCATATAGACAAATAAAGCACTGTGGCCCAGTATTTCCATCTCAATGGTTTGCAAGAAATGGAACACAATTTTGTATTGCTAAAAATTGCAGGAATGAAAAAAACCCTGAACAGGCCCGATTAATCAGAGTGATGGTCCTTGAAAATAGGGATAATAGAGCCAATTTTATATATTATGAGGGTCCTCCAGAAAAAGGTAAACTAATCCCCACTTTCCCCTCTGCTTAAGGATAACAATCCAACACGAAAATCACCAAAACATAGAAATCGAGTAATTGAGAAAGAAACTTACCTTCCATGCTAAGGAGAACCCCAATTTCTGAGCAAGAGCATTGCTGCTGACCCAACAAAGAAGGCAGAGGGCTCCTGCTATACTACCTGCTTTCTTATCCAACATAACATAAAAGAGAGCATATACAACAGCTGTTACGAAGTTCAAATTCAATACCATGTACTGCTGAAAAGGGAAAGTCCCTGGTGGAAAGGGCAGCAAACCAATAGCAGGGGTGAAAGATCCCAGCACTAGGGCAGTGAAAAAAATAGGCCACACAAATACTGTATGAATGAGGACATTTATTTTATTGCTGTGATAAGCTCCATAAAATGCAAATTGCTTCTCTAAGTCAATCACTCCCAAGGCCATTCTGCAGCAGTTTCTTGATAGCCACTACAAAAATATGTGAATTAGGAAGATCCGGCACTGCCCAAATCAGAAATATATGTGAATTAATATATTGTAGACACTTAGACAATAAATTTTCCCCTGCCTAATTACAACGGCAAAAATAAATTTTACAGATGACCCAGATAAGATCTTCCAATTCCAAGCTCAATTTTCATACAACCCAAATTAGAAAATAAGTATCGAGGCTATTTGGAAAAAAAATCAATTCATAGCACAGCACAAATCCTAAAATAACCAACAAAGAAAGCCGATTTTTTTAAAAAGATTAACCAAGTAAAAATAGAGAGTTTTGAATTATACCAATTTTTGCGCTACACAAATCCAGCTCCCACCTGAAACTAAGTGGATTACCAAGCAGAAAATCAATGGGCTGGACTTGATTTTAAATTATATATTTTTTAATTCCACAATAGTTTATTCATGGGTAACATAAACAAGAAGGCTTAAGGTGAGGCGCTTTAAATTTATTTTAGGTCCCATTTAATTTTTTTAAATTCCTGCTATGAGTTTAAATTTATTTTAGGTTTTATTAAAAAAATATATTCTTGCTACATGAATATATAGGGAATGTTGGAGGGAAGCACATGCAAGAAAGATAATTGGCACAAAAATCTACAAAATTTTAGGAGCAAAAATAATCCCTCTGCCCCTTACGAAAAATTCTTGTTAAAGAGTCATGGCTCATAAATTTTCAGAAATATTTTTGAAATCTGGGAAAAAAAATTCATAGGACCTTCTTTCCCATTTTAACAAAGTGGAAACCCACGCATAAGACCCCGTTGTAACTGGGGTGCAGTTTTTTCCACCCTTTTTTTTTTTTACAATCAGGGATGGTGTATTGTATTGTTTTTATTAATAAAAGGAAAACTAAAAAGAGACCACAAGGAAGGATTAAATTTGATGGCCATATATATGTGTTTCATATTTTATGTTGTAAAATATATGTAATATTGAAGTTGTAGGGGAAGCCGACCCATAGTTTTTGGGGTCTCACAATTTTTTAAAAATGTTATATTATAATTTATGGTTTTGGATTTACATAGTTTAACTAGTTATTAGTTAAAATAAGTCATTTGGGAGGTATTTCAGTGTTCTCCGAAATCGTACGATGATTTTCTTCATACATATTTTTTTTAGGTGTGATCAATAGTTGGGACCCCAATGTCTAATTATTTTTATAAATTTGACCAATAGTAATATACAAACAAACATATTTTTTTTACATTGGCTTAAAAAATTGTGCACTTAAGCATGTCATTGACTTACAATGTTGGAAGACATGTGGGTGATTAATATGCAATGACAAAGATGTTTAATAACATTTGGAAGGGTTTGTTTCTATTAATGTTGCCAATAAATGTGGCCATGTGCACCATCAACCCCTGTTTGACATGTCTTTTTGACACTCTTCTCCCCAAACAGTGATGGAAACCTTACACCTCGTCCGCCATCTACAACATTGCATAGAGCTTGTAACATCGCTGTTTTGGAAGAACGAAGCATTGTTTCAAGGTTTTTGCTTTGTCCTTGTAACTAAACCCATGATAGTCTTTAGTTTTTTTTTATGTGCCTATAATACATGATTTTCATTGTTATTTTAGAAAAAAAAAAAAAAAAACGGTGCCCCTATAATACATGATTTTCATTATTATTTTAAAGTTTTTTTTGCGTGCCTTTACATATTAGTCAACTTTTACCAGTATGTTCATGGCAATGCCTCAAGTTTTTCATTCACATAGTGGTAAATGTTATTTTTGTATCAAACGATATCATTTTATGAATTCATTGGTCATGTTGTGACATGCTTGTGTCATTAATATGCAACAAAGGGCCAAGTTGGAAGATGCTTATGTTATTAATATACAACAGACATTTTTGAAGATCCCTATGCTGCCATGCACGCCATCTTCAATCTGTTCAATGTGGTTTATTCAAGTCACTCCCCCCAAAATGTAATAGAACCCAAATACATATTATTGTCGTTATAATCATTTTTTTGTGCCTTTACATCTGAGTGACTTTTATTGGTATGTGAATGAAAATCTTAAGGTTTTCATTCACATACTAGTAAATATTATCAATTTTTTAATTTTATATGCAACAAAGCGTTGTGTTCAAATATTGTTGGCTAGCTTTGTTTCTATTAATGTTGTCAGTAAATGTCGTCATGCGCACCATCAACCACTTGTTCAACATGGTTTTTCGCCACTCTTCTTCCAAAATAGTGATAGAACCCTTATGCCTCTTCCACCATCTGCAACATTTCACAAAGCTTGTAGCATTGACATTTTGAAGGGATGAAGCATTGTTTCAAGGTGTGTGCCTTGTGCAAATCACTCTCCCCAGAATGTTATGGAACCCAAATTCTTGTTATTGTCATTGTAAAAAAAATGTGCTTTAAATATGAGTGAATTTTACTAGCATGTGAATGAAAATCTCATGTGTGTCATCTTCAACATGTTCAACGTGGCTTATTCAAGTCGCTCTTCCCAAAATGTAATGGAGCCCAAATCCCTGTTATTATCATTATAATTATTTTTTTGTGCCTTTATATCTGAGTGACTTTTATTGGTACGTGAATGAAAATGTCAAAGTTTTGAATCACATGTACTAATAAATGTTATAATTTTTTTAATTTAATATGCAACAAAGGCCCATGTTTGAAGTTGTTAGGTGGGATTTGTTTCCATTCACGTGGTCAGTTAATGCTACCAAAGATAAACTCTACAACTTGTTCAGTGTGCCTTGTTCAAGTCACTCTCCCCTCACATTCATGGAACCCAATTTCCTCTTCTACAGAATGTATCATTTCATAGAGATTGTAATGTAGCCATGTTGTATGGATAAAACATTACCCACATCTGATCCAAGCAATACCCATTTTGTTCAATATGCCAAGTTAAAATGTCACTCATTCGCAGTAAATGTGAAATGAGCAACAATCGAACCCAATAACATTTTATGCAAAATGCATTGTTTAACAAAGATTCTAGCTTCAACATGTTAGAGGGATGAAATGTTACTTGCCTTGAACAACCTGTAAACTAGACATGTGTTAGTAAACATTTATCGATTTATGAATGTAAGTCTTGAAGTTTTCATTCACATACCAACAAATATTATTGTCTTTGTATCAAATTTAAAATTATCATTCACATACCAGTAAATGTCGAGTCAGATTTATTGAACCATATCTTTTTTTGAATTCATATTGTTATGTTATTAATAAGTTGTGAATTAATATTGTTGTGTTATTCATTCACATTTTTTAAAAATATAACTATTATTTGTCATAGTTGTTGACATCTTTTACATTCTATTGTCAATTACTTTATTCATGTGTTATTGTTTTTTACATAAAGTTAATTATTTTAAAGGGTGAATGTTTGTTGGGATGCTCGAGAAAGTTTTACAAGCATTGCATTTCTTGACACTTTTTATGTTTGTAGAAATTGTACTGCTTTTTCATTGTGTTTCTTAACACAATATATATTTGCGAAGATTATACTAGTTTTATGCTCTTACATTGATTACATTCTGACTCTTAACACAATTATTGTGTTTCTAATATTTTTAATCCTTGTATTGTTTAAATGTGTTTTTGATGTTTGTTTTATGTTGGCAATGATGATAAATTTCAAAGGCAAGATTGGTGAAGAACAATGGGGAATTTACTTTCAAGTGAATATTTTTAAACTTTCATTAAGCTTATGATCCATTTCCATATTTAAGGGTAGATAACAAGTAAATTTCATTATATTACATAATCAAACCTAATACAATAGATAATCATTACATTACTTAATACACTTCGTTTCATTGCATAACAAACTCAATACATTTGCTTACATTAGATAACAAGTAAAACAAAACTAACACCATCCAAGGTGGAATAATAAAGTTATGCCCTTAATTGGCTATGTTCATAGAAAGTGGAGTTGCAATTAGTCCTTCAAGGGTTGTGTCCTTATTAGGATACATTAATACAAGTTAACATATTTAGGAGGAGGGCTTCCACATGAACCAATTGGGGATAGAATTTTTAACATGTATTTCAATATGTGATGTTGTCTAGGTAAATGGTTGAATTTTCTGCTTAAATGCCTTCACCTCTCCAATTCTTTTTTGGCCTTCTCAAAGTTATTGGTGAGAACATATTTTTGTTGATTATAAGTAAAATTGAAAGTCACCATGTAATAAAGGGGTTTGTAAAGGCTATCCACTATTATAGGGTGACTTTAAATGCTCCTTGTAGTGATTGAAAACCTTTAGGGATTCCATCCACATACTAATGACTCTTTAGTCATACAAATATGTGTCTTTTAGCATATTGGCATATTGGTTAAAGGAGGAAAACTAGATGGTTTAAGTTTGCATTCTTAGGTAAGCACACCAGCTCGGCTGGATGAGGGAGAACAAACCTTGGCCTTAATTTTGTAATCATTATATCATTTACATGTTGTAAATAGGGATTTAAATAACACAACATGAATTCACTAACATATGTTTAGTTTGCAAGTAGTTCAAGGGAGGTAATGTTTCATTTGTCTAATACGTCAAACCTACATTCTCTATTATAGAATGCATTCTACATAAAAGGTCTATCACATCCTAGTTCCTCACTAAGCAAACTTACTTGATTATTCATGGATATTTATGGTTGGAAATTTGATTTGATTATTATTTGGTTAAGTTGTAAGTCATATGATGTTATGGGATAATTATATGTTGCTTTGACTTCATGATGGCATTACTATGAGTTTATCTATATGGTATATTTTTTACATTATGATTATGATTATTGTTATAATAGTATTTTATGATATATATGCCATGATGTTATGAATTAATTACCTACTTGTTATCAGTTTGACATAGAAAAGATTCATCCCTTAGAGCATGACGAAGGGAGAGCATCATCGGAGAGGATGATGTAGATGGAGGTGTGGAGGGATGATAAAGGATCAATTAGAACTCTATAAACACCACATTAGTTAGTATATGTTATATGCATAGTTGAATGGTTAACGTTAGTACATTTTGATGATTATTTGCATTTAGATACTAATTATGCATACTAGTTGTGTGTTGGGCTTAGTTTACTGATTATGTAGAATTAATCTTGTAGGATTTGTGTTGTGGTTATTTTAACTCGGATTTGAATAATAATGTGTTATTTACCATTTTTAATAATAAAATGTAATTGAATTACATTAGTCATATTGATATAGTTACTTATACTAAGTTAGTAGCTAATTATATTGAATTATAATTGGTAATTGTGTTATACATAGTAATTGGATTATACCATAATTATGAAATAAAACAACTTTTATTTTATTATTCTTTAAAAAAATGAAAAAAAAAAGAAAAATAAAAAAAGGGGGGCAAGCTTTAGAAAGTGGTGAGCCTTTTGCTTTGGAAAGAAATCATTCCAAGAATTAAAAATAAAAGCATGGCTTTAAAATAAGGGTAAGTCATTAAAGCGCCACATTCAGGAAAGAAGGGAAGAGGAAGGAAAAAAGACAGAGGAGAACAGTGCGAAGAGAAGAAGGAAGAGTGGAGCAAAGGAAACATAGAAATAAGCAATGTTTGCTATCATTTGACACTAAAGAGGTTGGTGATGTTTTTAGATTTTAACTCAAGAAAATTTTGTAATTGTCTGGTATTCAATTGGCATAGTGAATTATGTGATATTTTCCAAACATATTACATATTGTGAATCATTGAGATAACATATTAGGAGTTATTATAATCTATATGTAATATTATTTATAAATATGTAAATAATATATATTTTGAATCATTATTCATAAATAATATTAATATTAACTCAAAATCTATAAGTAATGGTTAGGAGTTAAGAAAACATAACTCATAATATATATTTATGTTAATATTACATATAGATTCTGAATCTATAAGTAATTCATAAATAAACGGGTTCTATTTTTTTCCTTACATTTAGAAGAAAGGTAATATAGACTCTGAGCTATGAGAATATGTAATGGTAAGTAATGGTATCTATTATCTTAATGCCATATAGATTCATTATAGATTATGAGCTGAGACTTTGGACACTAACATGTCATATTTCTAAGATAACTCATTCGTGGTTATGTTATTACCATTACATATTGAGAATTTGACAACTTATAATATACATATTACCACTCAGAACAAAGCTATTAAATCTATGGTATCATTATAAGTGATGACATATACATCTTGATTAACTTGAAGTAAAGATCTATAATATGTGCTAAACACTAAATAACCTACCTATATATATACTCTACGCTGGAACTATATTAATAATTTGTGTTGGAACTATATATGTAGAGATATGCAGATAAAAGCCATATATATATATATATATATATATATATATATATATATGTTGGAACTATATATATTACATGTAATGTTAAATCTATAATCTGATTAAAAGAGTATATATTATCCAAATCGTAAGACCACATATAGTGACCTTGGCAAATAGCAAACTATGTGTTTTAATAATTTCATATAATATTATATATATAACTTATTAAATTTTTAACCAATCAAAGTAATGGCAAAGAGAGATATAATGGAGAAATGCATGTTGTATATTCTTAGCATCAATAGACTGTTAATGATTCTCTCTATATACTAAGTAATCTTAGAAGAGTAGAGAGAAAGAGAATGGTTGTATAATCTTCTATTTATGTCACTGGTAAATGCGTCGTCTGGTTACCAATGGATATTTATAAATGGATTTATAGATACCATATGTGTATATAAAGTGATCTATAGGACTTTTGACAAAAATATTCTATAATAACTTAATAATATAAATATATGAAGCAATCTGATTATAATGGCTTTTGTAATAAAATAATATAATCAATGGCATGTTAGTATGCTTTGAGATCTACTTTATAAGATATACACAATTCCTCACTTCATAATAATTATATACTATTTGACTATATATATGTGGAATTATAAGTGGAGATTATATATATATATATATATATATATATATATATATATATATATATAGAAATGTGTAAAAGGTATCGACTAAGGGAGTAAATTGAAAACCATGCCAAATTCATCTATATATCTATTTATGGATTTTTAGGTATTATGTGTAATTATACTTCAGATCGACTATATATGAGTTCATTGGGTACAAGGACTATATTAAATCTCATATTGAATGTACCATATCTACTTAATATATGATTTATAAAACTCTTGATTCATGAGTATACTTGTATTACTAGATAATGTAACTCATAATATATTACTAATATTTATCTAGTGGTTAGTATACACTATGATTGTGTCATTAATGATTAGTATATTTATGGACTATGTGTATTGTTAATGAATAGTATATTGTAACATAGTCCACTAATAATTATTAAGAATTAATGGTTAGTGTATTATATATTGTTCCATTGAAAACTTGTGTATGATATGTACCATGAGTGTACTAATATGTATAAGTACATATACACACGTAGCAATGCATGTGATGAGTGCATATATTTATAATTATATTGATGGTTCAAAACTAAGCCATAGACTCTTAAATAATAAAACACTACTTATGCTTATAGTCTCCTAAAAATATAACAAATTGTTAAAATGTAAGTTTATGTGTTCATGAGAAATATAACTCTCTTTAGCATGACTAGTTGTTTGTAATTGAGTAGTCGTATATTTGAGCAAGAGATTATGATATTATTGTTCATATAATGCATAATATTTGAATCTACTTACAAAATTTATAGGTATGCAATCTAAATATAAATTATACCCGATTGGTATACTCTATTTTTGTATGCTTATTATTTATGTAACAAATAATATAGTGGTGATTCATTCATACATTTGATAGACTAAATGTATGCATTTTGATTATTCTTGTGTTTATCATGTCTCATGATTGCTAGTAGAAATTAATCTACATAAATTTATTGGTTATATTTATATTAATCAAATCTCGCATCGTTGGTACTAAGTAAATTGTGAGACAGACTTCACTAGCTTACTAGCATCACTAATGCTAGATGAAGGTAACCCAATCAAGTGATGTGTATGAATTTGACTGATCTTAAAGATCAATAACTATTAAAAACTTTGGCCAAAGTAATGTTAGTTAACATTATCATTTTATATGTATATTTTACATGTTTGTGTGATATCATGTTAGAATAGATTTTTTTATGGTATAGTGCATGTTCTTAGAAATCATACAACACACGAGTACTAGCTTGTCTCTCTGGAATCCCACACCAACACTATCTACTCATCCATGAAAGGAGGGCCATTCCTTGATAAGAAATTGTGTGGGGATTAATAGTTTATGGTTGGTGTGGAAAACCATTCAGATGATACTCTCCCTCCCACAACATAACTTATTTAGAGACTGTACTTGAGATTGCCATAAAAACTAGAGTTTAAAAAACTCATGCTCTATGGAGCCTTGTATCTTGTATCTTATAAATTGTAATTATATTTAATACTATTGAAACATTATCTCTGATGAGATGTAATTATTTACTTATTATACATTGAATGCAGTGGTTGTATGTTTATACCAGCCATGGATGGACATTTATAATTACTTTTTATATTCAGCTATGTTTTATTTCATATGATGTTAGTGATCCATAATAGGTAGATGTAACATGCTTATTTTACAGATGGCATACTTAGAAATGTTTGATCTAGATCACTAATTAGATTCTCATGGTGAAGTCTAATGAAAAAATATGTTTAATTTTTTTTTTAAATCACATATTTCTAAATAGATCTTAGTGGGGATGTTACAAGGTCATTAGTTGTATCTTCATTCATCTCAAATTTAATGCAAGTGAGTGACATTTTAACATGGCACCTTGAAAAAAATTAAACACAACAATAATGTTCTGGTATGTGAATGAAAAGCATAATTTTGATACATAGATAATAATACTTACTAGTATGTGATTGAAAATCTTAATTTTGATACAAAGATAATAACATTTATTGGTATGTGAATGAACACCTTCATATATTTCATGCATATACTAATAAATGTTAAGTATTACATCCCAAGTTATGGGTATGTGAATGAAAACCTTGAGGGTCTCTATCCAAATACCAAAAAATGTTGAGTCAAATGTGAATTTTCACATGCCAACATTATGGTTTTAGTTGTGGGTAATATTTCATCCCTCAAACATGGTGACACTAAAATCTCTATGAAATGTTGCATTATGTAGAAGAGGCATTTGGGTTTCTTGAATGTGAGGCGAGAGTGACTTAAAAAAGGCACATTGAACAAATTGTAGAATTTATCTTTAGTGGCATTAACTAGACACATTAATGGAAAAAACTATCAAGTGTCTTCGAACATGGCCCTTCATTACATATTTAATTAAAAAAATGATAACATGTACTGGTATGTGAATGAAAACCTTGATATTTTCATTCACACATTAGTAAAAGTCAGATGTAAAGGCACAAAAAAACCATTATAATGATAATAACAAACATTTGGGTTCCATTACATCGAGGAGAGAGTGACTTTAACAAGCCATGATGAACATGCTAAATATGGTATGTATGATAATTTCATTCACATACTATTTAAAGTAACTCAAATGTAAAGGCATGAAAAAATAATTACATTCAGAATAACAAACATTTGAGTTCCATTATATTTTGGGGAGAGTAACTGGAACAAGGCACATACCTTGAAACAATTCTTTGTCCCTCCAAAATATTGATGATACAAGCTCTGTAAAATGCTACAAATGGCAGAAGAGGTGTAAGGGTTCCTTGATTGTTTGGGAAGAAGAGTGTTGGAAAGCCACGCTGAGCATGTGATTGATGGAGTGCATGATGACATTTACTAGAAACATTAATGGAAACACAACCTTCTAAACATCTTTGAACATAGACCTTTGTTTCATGTAAAATTAAAAGAAATGTTAACATTTACTAGTATGTGAATGAAAACCTTGAGATTTTCATTCATACAAACATCTTCCAACATGCCCGTTTAATTATAAAATGTGTTAGAATATGTATGAATTAATCAAATGCATAATTAAATAAGAATTATAGTCATTTAAAAAACATTTTTATATGTACTAATATTTGTATACTTGTTGAATTATGAAATGTGTTAAAATAAGTATGAATTAATCATATGCATAATTAAATAAACAATATAGTCATAAAAAACATTTATGTGTATACCAATATTGTGATGTATTTTATGCCAAGTTAAAATACCTTTTCATCCAAACAAGCATTTATGTATATACTAGTAAATGTTTAGTCTTCCATCCCAAATTCAAATCTATTTCCATCCAAACAAGCATTTTTGTGTGGGAGCGTTTAGTGGGTAATTGCAGAAGCCATAAAAACGTTGGAGGCATGGAAATAGAAATGTGTCACAAATATTAAAAACACATCAATGTGAATGGAAAACATATGGAACCCAATGAAATTTTATGTAAAATACATTGTTTAACAGAGATTGTAGCTTTGACATGTTAGGCAGATGAAACATTGGTTGGTTTAGAATTTTTTATTTATAAAGATGTTGTATCTCACAAACCAATTTTAAATTTTGAATGTGCATGGGAATGGAGAGGTTTACAAATTATCTTAATCTTCAATCTTATAGGTGAACGTAATCAATGAAGGAGATTGATTGTTAATGATGCAGATTATGGAGCCAATCGTTGGAGCTAAATATTTGAATTTTGAATATGATAAGATGTAATAAAATTGTAAGTGCATGGAATATTAGAGATTTTATCTTTTATAACTTACAATTGGGATGTACAATTTTGACTTTGTGCCTCTCACTAAATTAATAAAATTAGTGTTTTCAAATTATTGACACCTAAACATATATAAAAATGATGTAATGTTTTACAAAATGTATGTAATTTTGAATTTTATATATATATATATATATATATATATATAATTCATATATATATATATATATATATATACATATATATATATACATATACATAGATATATATATACATATATATATATATATATATATATACATATATATATATATATACATATACATAGATATATGTATACATATATGTATACATATATGTATATATATATATATATATATATATATGTATACATATATATATATACATATATATATATATATATATGTATACATATATGTATACATATATATATGTATACATATATGTATACATATATGTATATATATATCTATGTATATGTATATATATATATATGTATACATATATATGTATATATATATATATATGTATATATATATCTATGTATATGTATATATATATATATATGTATATATATATCTATGTATACATATATATATAGTGTTTAATTATTTATAATTTGTATTAAATATTTTTAATATAAGTTAATAATTTTTATATCGTTTATCTGAATAATAATAAGACCCTTATTGATCCAAAACTCAAAAGCTTTGGTTGAAAGATAATTCAAGAAACAAGAACAAAATAATTAAAATAATGCTATCTCTGATAAGAGATGTTTTATTGATCAAATTTGTAGACCCAAACATATGCTTATCTTTGAGAAGAGATGTCTGATTTCCATTTTGGGTTACATCTTCATTTATACATGTTTTGAAGGTATGGGGAGGATGTGGAAGGCCACCAATCTTGAGGGAGATTAATTGGTTCGACTTCCATGATTTACAACAATACAAAATTTGAGGAATTACTATTTTTAGTAACTTACTATTTTTAGATTGCACTATTGAAATTTAAATTTGGGACACTTCCATTGGGTTTTATGGGGTCAAACGGTGAGTCAATTGGAGCTACGGTGCAAAAGTTATGGCTCCCAGAAGTTTCATCATCAATTGGGGTGGACCCATCACTGAATTGTCAACTGAATTGTTGTTCGGATAATTCCTATCTCATTGAGAAGTAATGGTCCCCATTGCATCAATATTTTTCATCAAGTGTGGTAGTTGTACTTCAATTTGATTCTCGATGCATACTTGGAAGGGACTGTGATTTATGGAACTGTGTAGGGCCCGATTATTCACAATTTCTATCTGACCATCAGTCTGTGGATGGAAGGCCATGAACTTCTTTAGCTCGGCATCTATTTTCTTTTGTTGATGTGTTGTTTATGTATTTAGGGCTATAACATTGGCCTTTTTGGATTCCTGTGGCTTGACCACCATGAGAACAAATTTCTTGGCACTAATCAGAGAGAAAGATGTAGAAGGTGGTGCTTCTGGTACCCTATAGTGCCATGTTCCAAGAGTGAGAGTGATCCTTCTAGTTCTTGATTCATATATACGATCATACATGAATGGCTGACCAAAGAGTACATCACAAACATCTAGATTGACCACATCACATAAGACCTCATCTTGGAAAGGTTGTATTGCATATGAGAGAAGACATTGGTGGGTGACACAGAGGTTTGTCCTCAGACTCAACCATCCAATACTGTATGGTTTTGAGTGAGGCTTCATGGATAGATTTAGGCTTTTCACAACATTATCAGAGATTAAATTCTTTTGACTTCCACTATTAAGAATGAAATGCAGAGGCTTACCTTTCACCCATAACTTATAGTGAAACAACGTTTCCTTGTCATCTAGCATCTCATCGTGTGTCTATGATGAAGCAACAATGGCTTCAGGATCAACATCTATAATTTATTCTTCAACCTCTTTGACTATAGGTTTGTATGAGGTAGAGCAGTAGATGTTGAGGATTGTGACTCAAAAAGCAGTGATTTGATAGCTCGACATTCTTATTTGGAGTGAGTTTCAGATTTGTGATAATCACACTACTTCCCAGTCTTTCCTTCCTTTTGATTCCAATTTTGGCCTCGTGTTTGACCTTCTTTGTCACTTTCTATTTTGAAGATTGATTCTTTATATTCATTCTTCCATGCTTCTGCTCAATCTTCACTGCGAACTTGTATGCCTCACCGATGGTTTCTAAATTAAAGAGTTCCATTTCTCCCTGTATGTACTATTGTATTCCACCATGATATTTGAGAACCTTATGTTTCTCACTTTCTTGGATACCCAATCTCACAGATAGAGAATGAAAAATGTCAGTGTAATCTTGAATAGATTGTTCCTTACCTTGGTGAAGTTGTTGCCACTCTATATACAGATCGTCATATGCTCCAATGGGGTAGTATTCTTCCTTTACAACATCTATGAAATCATCCCATGTAGGTTCCATCTCAAGGCCAATATCATCTGCACTGAATCTCTTTTTGTACACTTCCCACCAATTTTTGATAGGCAATGATGCTTTTAGAAGAGCAAAAGTAATCTTCTCTTTATCGGTGAATTTATTTACAAAAAAATAAGATGACAATTGATCCAACCAATTTTCTACTATATCAGCATTGATTTTTCCTTCAAATGTAGGTATATCAAAATTCCCCTGAACCTTGAAGGGTGTTGGGGCACTAAAAGGATGTGTGGGTGCAGATGAGGAGCCAAAATTTCCCATCAAAATTTGTTGGAGAATTTGAGTGAATTGTTGTAGCATCTGCACTTATTGCTGTTGGAGGGCTTCATTGACCATTTCCTTGAAAGGATCAGATGCCTTGGTGTTATCCACTATTTGAATTCATTTGGAGTGAATAGGTGGATATTCTGCTGGTTTTATTTTCCACCCAAGCTTCTTGTAATCTGACCTCATCCTTGGGATCATACACTCTAAAGACAAACCACTCTAATACCATTGATCCAAAACTCAAAAGCTTTGGTTGAAAGATAATTCAAGAAACAAGAACAAAATAATTCAAATAATGCAATCTCTGATAAGAGATGTTTTATTGATCAAATTTGCAGACTCAAACATATGCTTATCTCTGAGAAGAGATGTCTGATTTCCATTTTGGGTTACATCTTAATTTATACATGTTTTGAAGGTATGGGGAGGATGTGTAAGGTCACCAATCTCGAGGGAGATGAATTGGTTTGAATTCCATGATTTACAACAATATAGAATTTGAGGAATTATTATTTTTAGACTGCACTATTATAATTTAAATTTGAGACACTTCCATTGGGTTTTATGGGGTCAAACTTCATCAAGCAGATATCAATGACATCTCAAGACATTCCACTCATTATTAGCTTTCCAACGGTTCAAACGGTGAGTCAATTGGAGCTATGGTGCAAAAGTTATGGCTCCCAGAAGTTTCATCATCAATTGGGGTGGACCCATCACCTGAATTGTCATCTGAATTGTTGTTTGGATCACTTATTTGGATGTATAACACACTTTGACCAAAAATAAATAATTACTTATACACGTACACACACACACACACACACACACACACACACACACACACACACACACACATGGAATCATTTCACCATGGGGGTCACAACTATTAGACCCTACCCAATCATTGGTCCCCTTTCCCTAATATGTGTGAGATACAACATAATTTAATATTCTCTATTTTTCAACTTCAATATTACATATTTTTTATATGAAAATTATTAAACACATACCCACACATACACACACACCATGAATTTATAACACACATTTATTATAATTTATCTATAATTTATTGAGTTATACAATGGGCCAATGAATGAACCAATAAAATTTTAGATGTTAATAAAAGATGTGCAATCTTTACATTTTATTTTTTTTTTGTTAATTTTGTTTTTCACTAAATTGTCATTTTATAGTCTCATTATTTTCTTTTGCATGATCTACAATATGTATTTATTATATACTAGAGTCATATGGTGTACAATAAATTTCTTTTGTATGAGTTTTCAATAAATAGATATACATGTGACTTTATGAGGAAAATTTTCATGGAGAATCAAGACAATATAATTCTTTGTAAACTACAAATTTTGAAGGTAAAAAAGGAGTCATTATTGGTTTTGTTAACAAATGGTCATGGTGTGTCTTTGTGAATTATGTTTATAATTGGGACCTTGATGTTAGAACATGGTCATATAGTGCTTCTAATTATGTACATGTTAAACAAATTTTTCTTAGATTTATATTTTGACATGTACTAAATATAGATTATTTTAATAACAAATTGAAATTTATTTAAATTCAATAATAAATGCAAATACCATGCTTATGCTTTTATATATTTTATAATAATTGTCATTCCCAATGTCATCTCATAACATACTGCTTTAGTTAAATTAGTGTGGATCTCCACTTTATTTTCTAGAAAATAAAAACATAATACTTACATTAAAATGGAGATCCACACTACTTTAACTGAATCAGTAAATTCTGGAATGACATTGAGAATGACAACTATTATTATATTTAAAAATATAAAATATATGAAATGCATAAGTATGTCATTTGCATCCATTATTGGATTTAAATATACTACAATTTACTATTAAAATAATCATTATTTATTACATTGTAGAATATAAATATAAGAAAATATTGTTTAACATGTACATAATTAGAAGCATTATAGGACCATATTCCTAACATCAAGGCCCCTATTATAAACACAATCCATAGGCATAGACCACAACCTTTTTTTAACAAAACCAATAATTACTCCCTTTTTACCTTTAAATTTTTAAGTTTAAAAGACTTATATTGTCTCAATTCTATTAATGGTAGGTAATATATATCATTGATAATTACAGTTTTAACATTGTCAAGAAGAAATAGTTAAACTATATTGAAGGATGCGATAGTGAAAATGTGAATAAGTTGTAGTTTGTTGGTGCCTTGAACTCTAAAAAAATACTAGTGATTATCAAAATAGTTATAGTATTTTCATATCTATGACACATATATTTATGTTAATTTTTAATTTGGCTTGAGTATGAAATATATCACTATTTAGAAATAGTGTTTTTATTAATTTATTATTATTCTTAACAATTTTAATATTCACCATTTAATAAAAAATATTACACACAATTTAACCAAAAACTCTTTTTACCATTTCATGGACTATGAAATATTAAATCTCTAACTTTACTATTTTTATGTGAGTTAATCAATATCTATTCAAACAATGTGTCAATTAATCATTTAGTTATTAACCTTTCTACCTTATGCTTTATTCATGTAATGTGATATTAGCTCAAATTTTATAATTAAAATAAATTTTTTATGAGGACCCTAGACCTTACCCTTTGCTTGAAAGATAAATCTATTTACATTGATTTGGGTCAATGTTATTAGAGTTACAAAATTTGTACAAGAAATAATATAAAAGTTATACATTGAACTTGGTAGTTACAAAATAAAATCATCGCTAATATTTACCATATTTATATCATACTTATTTTCATAATCAAAATATACATTTAAAGAATCGTAGCTCCAAGTTTGGTATACCACCATCAAAGGGGATAAATAACCTAAACAACATAAGTAACATGTCATGACAAAGTAAATAACCATCACAAAATGACATACCATTTTTTCAAATATAACAAAGTTATGGCAAATAATACTCACTATTCATGCAAGTAGAGGGTTTTTAAAGTAAAACATAATAAAGGATATTTTAAGAACAAATCTAAAATTAGATACATTAGATGCCCTGATGACAATGTCACTAACATCATTCAATTTATCAATAATTGAATCTCCAGTAACATCTAGACAAACAAGAAATATTGATGGTATGGATATTAATTATATGGTGGGACTACCTTACTCTTGAGAAAAAAAGAGTACCTAGTGATATTGTGGTTGATTTCAAGGAATATGTAAGAGATTGAAAAATGTGAATGATATCGAATACAATAAACTTTGCATAATGAGATTATTCAATATAAAAAATTGAGACCAATATAAATGTGATTTCATGTTTAATGGCTAGAAGTACTAAGCAAAGTCAGAAGCCTAAAACCAAAGCCATGTTTATCAATTCTCACCCTAAGGTTATAGCTGATAGAGTCATGTCTTATATTGAAAACAAGACTGATGAGTCTACATGGGATAAGGCTAGGCTTGAAAGACTGACCTTGGAGAACATAGTTTAGTCTATTGATGAGTATCATTACACAAAGTCTAAAGATAGAGAAACCACTAAACTCCTCAAAAGTCAAATGAAACATATTGACAAAATTATCTACAAAAAGGCTAACTTTGATCTGATAGGATACTATGGCAAAGATCTACAATCCTGTTCATGCCATGATAAGAAAAAACCACAAAAACATAGGAAAGATATAACAAGTCTCATAAAATGATATTTTTGAAAACAAAAACTTATGTTACACCTCACAGGAAGCTATATGGGAAAAAGAGACGTATTAAATGTTATATTTATGGCGAAGAAGGCCATATTGATCCCAAATGTCCCAAAAAAGATTAATATCCTAAAAATAAAAAGAAAATATGAGTTCTACTACCCAATAAAGAAATGGAAATTATTTTTAAATTTAGCTTATATGACGATGTCTACTCCATTCCTACCGAAGATGGCCTTTCTACAGATGACAATTGGGTAAAATTCACTCAAACTAATGAATATCTAATAATGAGTCTGAACCTAAATTCTTGTACTATAATATGCTGGCCAACCTTGATCACTAAGCTCAAATAATAAGGTTTGAGAATATGCTAGCCATTCCAAAACTTCTTATTCATCTTATAACCCAACTCAAAGCAAAACTACAAGAACTATGCAACTAACATGGTGCTAATTAGGGAACACAAAATAATGTCTAATTCCATCAAAACCCATTTGCATATTCTCAATAAGAATATCAAAGGAAAATTAGGGCTAAACTAGATAACCCTAGTCCAAAAATGATGATCAAGCAACACACGACCCCAATCAAAATCATATAGTCTATCTAATCAAAATTAAAATCAGCATCATAGGATATTGATCAATTTATAAAAACTAGCCAAGACTCTACAACAAACCCTAAGAATAATCTAAAATTATTTTATACAAGATATAGTAGAGAACTGATAATATCTGTTGACATCATTGATCCAAATTATAAGCCTATTAAGAGAGATTGATTATTTAATACATGGCTAATATGAGTATAACCAAGTATGGATCACTACCTATTTATATGTGGGAGAACTCTTATTTAGAATCCATTGCTATTAATTGTTTTAAAACCACTACTAAAAAGTTAGCTCCTAAAGTTCTAATATGAATACATGGTATACAAACTACTATCAAACTTTGGATGTTTGATAAAATAAACACTAACATGATCTTAAGAATGAATTTCCTTAACCAATTTATGCCTTGCACCATAAACAATTATCATTTAACTCTTACTCACTATGGCCAAGCAATTCAAGTACCTATAAAACAAAATGTTACCATAAGAGTCACTAAGAGGCTCAAAGAAAAAACCTTGTGTGAATCAAAGATTTACAAAACTATACAAGATTCTGAAATAATAAAATGGATACTTGATGAAATTTTTGGAAGGATAAATTTATTTTGTGATGAGGATCCTAAGAGGTTTTAGGATAAGTGTAAACACACTGTTTCACTTTATTTAGTTAAGGGAATAAATTACGCAAAAGGGATAAAGTTTAACTCTATCCCTTTTACTCTCCAACAAGTTAAAGTGGATGAAGATGAAATTTGAGACTTGTTAACCAAAAAATTAATAAAACCAAGTCACAGTGAATGGACATCCCTTGCCTTCTATGTAAACAAGCATTCAAAGCAAAAATGAGGAAAATGAGACTTGTGATAAATATCAAAAGGTTGAATGATAGGTTGGTACCTCTTCGACATCTCATTCCAAACAAAATTGTCCTTGTTAACAAACTCAAAGGATGTGTTGTCTTCTCTAAGTTTGATCTAAAAAGTGGATTATGGAAAATTACTATTGATCCTAGAATACTTATAAGATGATTTTTTTTACTAGTCCTCAAAAGACACTATGAATGGAATGTAATGTCATTTGAGATAAAAAATGCCCCAATAAAATTCTAAAAAAGGATGGACAATATATTTGGATCTTATGAGTATTTTGCAGTTTATATTGATGACATTTTGGTCCTATCTAGAAACATAAATGATCATCTCAAGCATCTGAATTAATTTGAAAGCATGTGCAATGATCATGGTTTGGTTCTCTCTGAAAAGAAGATGTAAATAGAGAAAACTGAAATTGAGTTTCTTGGGTTGAATATCATAAAAGTTAATATTTCTCTCCAACCACATATCCTCAAGTATTTAGAGCAATTTCCTAATGAAATCAAAGATAAGACCCATCTCTAAAGGTTACTAGGTTCACTAAATTACTATGCTCTATTCTATAAAAACTGATCTATTGACAAAAAGTTCTTACAATAAAGATTTTAAAACTATGCTCCACCATGGACAAAATAAATGACCCAAGCTATTGTCAGAAGACTCTTATGGATCTTAGCCTTCCTAGAAATAGAACCCTTATATTAGAAATAGATGCTTTTAATGACGCCCATGGGGGCATACTATTTGAGTAAAATTTTAGTGGTAAAGAAGAAATTTGTTATTATTGTAGTGTCACATGGAATGAAGCCTAGGACAAATATCATTCTACCAAAAAGGAACTTCTTTCTACCAAACTTTGTATTCTCAAATTAAGAATATTTATTATTCCTAACAAATTTATTTTGAGAACTGACCTTTTGCAGTTTGATTCAATCATCAAGAAGCCCCATGTCTAAAAAATTGGAAACCAAATTATGACTTGTTGGGCCATATGGTTCTCTTATTTTGACTTTGAAGTTCAATGCAAAAAATGAGCATGCAACTTTCTTACTTATTTACTATCTAGGGAAGCGACATCATGGTACCAAAAGATCTATTTTTCTAACCATATTTTTATGATGCAAGGTTATAGCCAACAATGAAATTATAGCTACATGCTTGAAGAATTTTCTGATGAGGAAAAACAAAGATTGAAAGAATGGCTAAAGATTCCCACTGAGTAGAGGATTAAATAAATGCTATTAAGCAAATTATTGCTAATTTTTTTTTTTAAGAACGCAAACATAGAATAATTGCATTCTAGAGTTGATACTATAAAATGGACCAAGGGACTAACCATTTGTAATAACACTATTGAGCTTCATACTCCTAGATTGTACCTTGAAGAGCTTCAAATTATCAGGGTTAGAGCTATATTCTACAAGTTTGTAAATATTTTTATTTGAGCTAATAATTTTACTACAAAATTCACAATTGGTCCTAATGGCATGTCTCATGTAGAATGGGAGAACCTACCTAATGATGTCTAGATGGAATTTTTTGCCTCAAAATTACTAAGCCCATGGTTTAGGTTGTTATTTATCTCTCCTAATCTTGGTATTTATATTGAGGATATGATATTCAAAATTGCTAGTGATAATTTATATGAAGACATTGAATTCCAA
The DNA here is from genome assembly GCA_037957365.1 of Torreya grandis. Lineage (NCBI taxonomy): Eukaryota > Viridiplantae > Streptophyta > Pinopsida > Cupressales > Taxaceae > Torreya > Torreya grandis. The sequence continues at coordinate 3,468,193 of JARHVA010001043.1, forward strand.
TTACATTTCCATTCATGTGAGTTTGATATTCTTGAAGCCCATCTTAAGTATACATTTACTTGAAGATTTAAGGAATTAACATAAGATTCCTTTTCATAACTAATTAATGATTTTTAAAAAAATAATCTAGATCACCCAAAAAAGTGGCATAGATTATTACCAAATTTCTTATTAGATCAAAGATATGATTGGGATGATTATGTCACTAATACCTACCAAGATGGATATGAACTTAATACTGATTGGTCAGTGGAGAGTCCTAACTGGGACTACTAGATTATAAAAGCAAGGTGGACCCTTATGGGTTTATTTGTTGTTCCCCAAATATAGTGAGGCAAAAGATCTACTTTCAAAATAAACCTCTCAGCTAATCAACATGTGGTTATCCATGTACCTCCTATGGTAAGGAAGAGTAACCTATGCTAAAGTGGCACTAGCCAAGTGGTCATAATAATGGCCATACATCTCCTCCACCAACATTGTCACTATCACAATCTATCAGACATACCCACCCAATATATAAGATGATACCAACAATGTATCCAATCAAAGCACATAATTATTTCCAACAAACTAAAGCTAGAAGAAAAATATGTATCCAAGTACACACCACTTGGCTAGTGCCACTTCAACATAGGTCACTCCTCCTTACCATATGAAGTACATGGCTAACCACATGCTAGTTATTTCAAATATTTGTGTTGGAAGTATACCATTTTCCTCACCATATTTGGGTAATAATGAACAAAACCATAAGGGTCCACATTGATTCATAAGCTAGTATTCCTAGTTGGGACTCTCTACCTACCAATCAATACTATGTTCATCTCCATCCTAATAGGTATCAATGACATTGTCACACCAGTCATATTTTTGATCTACTAAGATATTTGGGGATAATCTTTGCCACTTTTTTGGGTGATCTAGATTCTCTTACAGAAACTCATCAGTTAGTTTTGAAAAGGAATCTTCTAGAAATTCCTTAAATCTTTGTATAAACTTATACTTAAGCTGGGATTCAAGAAGATCAAACTCACAAAAATGGAAATGAAATTGGAACTCAATGTTTTCATATAAATTATCACCAACAATTTTGAATATCATATCCTCAACATAAATAATAATATCAGGAGAGACAAACAACAACTTAAACCATGGGCTTAGTAATTTTGAGGCAAACGTCTCCATACAAACATAATTAGGTAGGTTCTGCCATTCTACATGAGACATGCCATTATGACAAGCTATGAATTTTCTAATAAGCTTATTAGTTTGGATAGAAATATTTACAAACTTGTAGAATATAGATCTAGCCTTGATAGTTTGAAAAATTTCAAGGGATAATTTTGGATTAATAAGCTCAATAGTTTTATTACAAGTGGTTAGTCCCTTGGTACATTCTCTAGTATAAACTCTAGAAGGCAAGTCTCCTCTGTGTGCATTCTAAAAACTTACTTATCAAGGATTTTCTCAATAACATTATTATGAAGCATTTTTTTAATCCTTTGCTCAATGGGAATCTTTAGCCATTATTTCAATCATTTTTTTTACACATCAAAGAAATATTCAAGTATGTGGCTATAATTCCATTGTTGGATAAAACCCTGCATCATAAAAATGTGGTTAGAAAAATAGATCTTTTGGTACCATGATGTTGCTTCCCTAGATAATAAATCAACACGACAGTTGCATGCTCCTTTTTTGTATTAAACTTCAAAGTCAAAATTATAGAACCATATGGTCCAATGGGTCATAATTTGGTTTCCAATTTGTTGGACAGGAGGTTTCTTGATGACTAATTCAAACTACAAAAGGTCAGTTCTCAAAATAAATCTTTTGGGAATAAGAAATATTTTTGATTTGAATATGCAAAGTTTAGCAGCAAGAAGTTCCTTTTTGGTAGAATGATATTTGTCCTAGGCTTCATTCCATGTGCCACTATAATAATAAAAAAACTTCTTATTTACCACTAGTAGTTTGCTCAAATAGTATGCCCCTGTAGGCTTCATCATAAGCATCTATTTATAATATAAATGTTACATTTCCAAGAAGTCTAAGATCCATAAGAGTCTAGACCTTTTCTTTTATTTTGAAAATAGTTTGGGTCATTTGTTGTGTCCATGGTGGAGTATCTTTTTTAGTATTTGTGGTAGGAGATTTTTATCAATAGCTTGGTTCTTATAGAATAGAGCAAAATAATTAAGTGAACCTCAGAACCTTTGGAGCTGGGTCTTGTCTTTGATTTCATCAATAAATTACTCTAAAGACTTGAAGATATGTGGTTGGAGAGCAGTCTTACCTTTTCTAATATTCAACCCATGAAAATCAATTTTAACTTTCCCTATATTCCTATTCTTTTAAGAGATAACTAAATTATGATCATTGCATAAGATTTCAAATTACTTCATATGCTTTTTGGACCCTAAATTTTAGAATAATATATTCTAAGTATTTTGAGCCATGGTGTAGAGTTGCAAGGGAATGAGAAGAGCGCAGAGGACCTTAGCACAAAAGAGAAAGATGAAAAATAGAGACATGGAAGAATAACATGGAAGATTGAGTTGCAAAAGACAAGGAAATGAATAACAAGGAAAATAAGATGCATGACTCAAAAAAGTGCAAGACTAGGATAAGGTCAAAGAAATTGAAGATAATTACAAATAAATTTGTAGAAGTACCAAAGATTACTCAAGCATGAATCTAACATTGGTCCATGAGAGAAGAGGAGCATGAACGTGAATATTTAGCACAACAAGAGTATATAAGGGCTGTTAGGCCTAAATCAAAAGGGACTTAATTGTAATGACTTGCTATGACTTCTTTTTCTAAAATAGTTACTGGATTGCCATCTATAATGTGTTAATGATGTGACCCAAGAGGGGTGAGATTATGTATAAATATCCTTTAGCTTTGATTAGAAAGTGTTGTTGAATGTAGATGTGAAGTTTTTATCAAGATAGAGATCTGAAGAGATTGTGTACTGAATGAAGTACCTTTGTAATCTTATCAAATGAGATCAATGGAACTAATAAATTGTATATGAGTATTGATGTGTTAAATCTTTTTGGTGTTAATTCTGATTTTATGATACTAGATAAGTACATACACTATGTGAATGCATCAAATGTCTAACTCTAGAGTGATGTTTTTAGTAATAATGACTAAATGTGTTAACTCAAGCACATATGTAATATAGTTGTATATCCACCATCACATGCAATAATTGATAGGAATCAATTTAGGCTACATGCCTCGGGTGAGCACACAAGGTCACTACTTACATGATATGCTAACATTCTAGCTCATTGGTTTCTTCCTCCTTCTATGTGCATGACTAATACTTAGCTATGTGAAACTAAGGATTAAAAAACCCAAACATTTTGGTTTTGTTTCTAGGGCATGTTGTACTTGTTAGCACGATGGTAGAAATATGTTCGCATGACTATCCTTAGAAAACATTGAACATTGGGTTGGTACTGTAGAAGATAACTTTATTCTTAAATATATTAATCCAAAAAGTTTTACACACACATGGGTAGAGCATCACTTATATGATTTTATATATGCCCATTCACTTGCATGCTTGGCTTTTAACATATGCACAAGACTATTCAAGAAATTATGGATGGAAGGCTCCCTATTCAATAGAGCATCAGAGAACCTTAGCAAAGTTTAAAACTACTTGGACATGTGTAGTGGTAAGGAGTGCTCAATATCTACATTTTAGAATACATTATCTCTACATACTATTGTTTGGAAAAAAACACAATTCAACTTTTTGATGGAATCATGTAAGAGGTATCTCAATCAATTTCCTTTATAAATTAAGAAACTTATGGTTGATTCTGGGCTTGAGAACTTCCCCATGGATGGCTAAACTCTCTTGCACATGAGCAACATGACTAGTGGGTAAGTGGAGGGGTATGATTAGTATGGGATTAGTAGTTCAACATGGATATTGTTCAGTAAAAGCTATGGAAATGTAAGTAATATGAAGCCATGTATAAGGCTATGAGAGGAAATAGTCCAAAGAGAAAATATGAGGATACTAAAAGTGCCATGAGAATTCATAGGAGGGAAGAAAGGCATGGTGAGTACCCTCTAACCATGGGTTTGTGCCCTTTATTGGCATAGTACATGTAGAAGAAGCATGACAACCATTGATGATAATGAAACCCAATCCAAATATGGCTAATTACCCCACCAAAACTCATGCCCATGCATTTAAGTTTTATGAAATTCTTGTAATAAATTAGGATATTGACAGTGTGAAATCTGAAGCTGAGTTCACAAAGGAATCTCTGGGAGTGAAAGTTCAAAATAGTAATTTAGAATTAACTTTTAATTTTACATTGAAATTAAGACCTATGGCTCACCTTGGAATACTAAGAGGACCAAATTTAAGTACTAGGAAAAATATAGGACCAATAATAACTAATCAACCTCCATTAACACCTAATACTTTTGGTGCACCTATTGTTGTAGGAGGCACGAGAGGTAGTACTAGCAGTGGTTATACTAGAGATTAAAGAGGGTCAAGAGGTGGATTGAGAGGAGTTAGTGGACCTCCATCATAGGGTTTAGGAAAAAATAGAGGATCACCATAACAAGGTCCACTGCAACCACCCAATGTAGCTATAGTCTACTATAAGATGACACTTCACTTGCTTAAATATTAAGGTGTCAAAAATGTAGTAGAACATGTTTACAAGTGTGAACTCATTTGGTAGGTGTGGGGTATAACTTCTAATGATTAAAAGGAAACTTAGTTTTCCACTAATTTATTAGATCACATGCACAAATAGTATTAAAAGTTTGATCCTCAACAAGTGGTTGTGAATTATGAATTGTTGAAGTCTATTTTTCTCTAAGAATTTGATATCCTTGAGTTTGAGTAGCAAAGTATTGCTACCTTAAAATATATCAATAAAGAGCTCACTAAAAGTGTACATGCATATGATGCATGATTCAAAACACTTCTTTCAAAGCTATCATTTGGTATTAACCCAATATAACATTCTTAGTGATTTGTGGGAGGTTTATTACTTCCATTTTGATGAGTCTTATCCCACAAGTCTTTTATTGAACCATGCAAGGAAATTAAAGCCACCCTCTATGCTAAAGCTATGGGAATTATAAATATAAGGATCGACCCCTTTATGGAGGCTCAAATTAATATGATGGTTTTTTAGCTGGAGAAGCTTATGGCCAATAATGCCCATGACACCCATAATGACTATTGTTATATTCAGTGTGAAGTGGAGGGTCATAAAAAGAATAGTTATCCATGGAGGAATATTTATATTATATTAAAAAATCATGTAAGATATGTAAATAAGATCTTGATGTAAGGAGTTATACCTTGATTCAACATTCCACCTAAGCCAAAGTGTCACTATACTATAAAATATATGATGCATATACACATGATACTAATGACTACTGAGTCATCAATGAGATTCATAAAGCATGCACATGAGGCACTCACCAAACTTATATAGCTAAAAACTAGGAGGCTGGTGGAAGTTGATATTTCAAAGGTTAAGGGTGTGGTAATGGATGTAGAGATAGTCATTTTCCACCTAGGACATGTTACAAGTGTGGATATTTGGGCCACTACCAACATGATTGCATAGTCTATACAACCTATGCCTTTTATAAAAATGAACATCACCTAGAAGAATGTCCTAATTTGTATGTTGCCATTACCAAAAAATGGAATGAGAAGGGCATGAAGATGATATAAGTCACGAAAAATCCAAATGCTTAGTGGAGACCATGCCCTATCACTCCATCAAATGGATGTAAGGTAAACATTACTACTCAGAGTAGTGCTCATTCCCAATCAGATTCAAATCCACCTAAAAAGGTTCAGCATGAAGAACCTCATAGACAACATGATCTAGATGCTCAACATTAGAAAGAATTATTACATGACACAATGGCCTTGGTACATGAAATGTAAGGTGAAATTGAGTTATTAAAGGATAAGGATTATAACATACAAACTAAGATGCATAGAAATATAGTACCCATAGACTCAAGGCATGATGAGTTTTGAACTCTTCTTTAATGAGGACATCATCCCCTCCTCAAGAATTTGTTATGAAAATAAATGGCAAAGCCTTCAGAGGATCATCATTTAGACCATGCACAATGACAAGAGACCCATATTCAACCAAATATAGAATATGACAAAGAGGTCCTTATCCATGCATCCATTGATGGATAGATGATCCATGATATCCTAGTTGACACTAGTGTGGAGGTTAATGTTCTAACTAAAGATGCATGGAAAAATATGGGGAGCCCCACATTATATCCTTCCCCACATGTTTTGTTCATGTCTAATAAGACTTGTGCACTGCATATAGGTATTCTTAAATATGCCACTATTAACATCTTGGGTTTCACATTCAAGGGTGATTTTGAAGTGATTAAGCTTGCTAAAGTTGATGACTTCCCTACTCTCTTAGGTTGAACTTGGTGATATGAAAATAATGCTGACTTACATTTCAAGAAGTGTTATGTCAGCTTTGAGAATGACACTCAACATGTAGTCATTCATCTAAATAATGACAAAGGACCCCCTATGTGGAACCCATTGATATTGATGTTGATGTTAACATAATTTATAACATCACTACCCAAGGAAATGAAAATGTGGATCTTATTCCTAATGACATCTTATGATGGGAAGACATGCAATCCATCTCCAACACTACCAATATCGCATGTGAGAAATCGGCTCAAGGTGCATATAATCTAATGTGACACATATTTGGTGTCCTTGATAGCCACCTAAGTTCCCCTCCAAATATCACTCAATGCCACAAAACTATTCATCTCATGGGTCTACCATGTCTGAGGGTGGACCATCCACCTTGACTCCATGGTAAAATGGAGGTCAGGGAATATTTGTAGTAGATGGAGGACTACTATGGTAATGAGGATGAATGATTATGCATGATTAACTTTCTATTTCAAGGAATAGTTTTTTGATGGTGATCTACTCATCAATACCAAAAATGGACACATGGAAATAAGTACGTGCTACTATGCATAATTGCTTCCACCATGACCATCATGTTCATTCCACCCTGAGTTATAATGGTGTTACTTCTCCAAAATAACATATAACATAATGTAAAAGCCTTTGGAGCATTGATGAAACATTTTTATAAAATTTATTATGGGTTTATGAATTTTATGGTACTCTATGCACTTGGGATAGGGCATGGTACATTCATCAAGAAACTCTCAGAGAAATGGATACTTGACAACACATCAAACATGGTCTACTTACCACATTTGCATTTTTTACACCATGAATGGATTTAAATTTGTCTTTGCAAATAATCCATCAGATAGTTGTAGGAGATCAGGAACTAGTTGAAGATAGTATATGGCATATGCATGGTGTAACTAAGGATAATTTGGCCATCTTCCAAGAACCCAATACTCCTACATGACTCAGTTAAAACTAGACTCCCAATTAGAATATGACCATCAAGAAAAGATCTAAAAGGGAAAGTAAAAGTTCATATATCAGGTTGATGAAGGTACCAATTTTGATCTCCTCGAGCTAGAATTCAACCACTTAAATATGCATACAAAATATGGGGTATACGATGTCAAAGATATAATTTAGATCAAGCAAAAACCATACTGTATGCCACTTCAAATGGTCTAATATAATATTAGGATGAAGGACACACCCAAAATGGCCATTGTGGGAAATTTCCTATCTAAGGTTGAGTTAACCAAAAAAATTAAACTCTTGTATAAATATCAAGACATTTTCTCATGAAACTACATAGAGATAAAGGGAGTGTATCCATCATTGGGAAAGATGCACATCAAATTGGTTGAAGTCACTCGATCGGTGAGAAAATGGCCATATAAGATGAACCCAAATCTACATGCTTGAGTTAAAGATAAAATTGATAACATGTTGCATGCTAGATTTATTACTCCCATTGATGAATCTGAGTGGGTTAATCTAATGGTGATTAGCATTAAAAAGGATGGTTGCATCTGAATTTATGTAGATTATAGGCTACTCAATGTTGTGTGTAACTAGCCCTTTACCAATGCCTTTCATAGAGGAGACTTTGGAAGGTGTTTCTGGGTGTGATATCTACACCTTTACCTCACCAATGGGTTTTTTGGCTATCACCAAGTCCAAATTACTAAGGAAGACAAATACAAAATGACCTTTATAACTAAATGGGGTTATTTTTCATATAATGTTATGCTTTTTGGCCTTAAGAATGTATCGATAGTGTTATCATGCATTATGGTGGAATCCTTCAAGGATTTCATCTATAAGTTCCTTTAGGTGTACATGGATGACTAGACAGTGTATGTTTTAGTGCACAACCACTATGATAATCTATGTCTCATGCTCACACATTGCTACTAGCTTCAAATTTCATTGAATCTAAAGAAGTGCAACTTTGCCACCCTATTTGGGATTCTATTGGGACATATTATTTATCAAGATGGATTATTGGTGGATTTGACTAAAATTATGGTCATTATCTAACTCCCAATACCAACGACTTAGTGTAAGGTCCGCACCTTCTTAGGTCACATGGGGTACTATTGGAAGTTTATTCAAGGTTATGTTAGCATAGTCATGCTAATGGAATAAATACTCAAGAAAAATGGCCTCTTCTTATAGATGGCTGAACACCAACAAGAGTTCAAAGCCCTAAAAGAGAAACTGGTGATTGTACACATTATCTAGTTCCTGAACTAGACCTAACCATTTTATGTGCATGTCAATACTTCAGGCATGGCATTAAGTATTATCTTAGCATAACCCAGTGAGGGAAACCTTGATCACCCTATTTACTTTACTAGCCATAAGCTAATACTAGTAAAATGAAAATCCTCTACAACAGAATATGTGGCTATGTCCATGGTTTATACACTTCATAAGTTTCACCAATACTTGTCAGACACCCCATTTATCTTCTATACGTATCATGAATCACTCAATTATTTCGTAAATAAGCTAGCATTTCACAAACACATCTATCACTAGTTTGTCCTCTTTTAAGAGTTCCAATTCTCCATGGTCATAAAACTAGGCAAAGTTAATTTCAGTCCAGACCACCTCTCACACATTTAATTTGGTGAATCGACACATACCATAGAGGATGATTTACCGGATGCACAATTTTTTCAAGTTCTGTGCATGCTTAAAGAATTATAGGAAATTAAAACTTTTATTATAATAGGTTTAGCATAAGTCCACCTTAGCACCCAAGAGAAACATCAATTGGTTGTCTATGCTACCCCTTTCTTATTTATTGGAGGAGACCTGTACAAACTAGGATAGGATGAGGTATTATGAAGGTGAGTAATATAACATGAATGTGATGAAGTCCTTGAAGAGGTCCATGAAGGTGTCACAAGAGTACATTATGTTAATGACGTAACAACATGAAAGGTTCTATTAGTTGGGTTGTGGTGGCCCACCTTATCTAAAGATGTTAAAGCTTATGTGTGCTAATGTGATATCTGTCAGTGCATAGGTAAATTAAACTAAAGGGATGTTATGCATCTTCATCCAATTCTTGCTCATAAACCTTTTGAGAAATGGGATATTGATTTTATTGGCTGCATTTAGCCTATTTCAAGATAGACTAGTACATGTTACATCATTATTTCCATTGACTATCTCACACATTGGGCTGAAGTAGTACCTGCATGAGATTATACTACTACTACCACTATCAAATTTCTATGAAAACTATCATCACAAGGTATGTATGCCCATTAAGTTTAACAAGTGATCATGGTACTCAATTTCTCAATGAAACAATGCAAATCCTCTTGGCTGAGTTCATGATTGTGCACTATAAGACCACACCATACCACCCTCAAGCTAATGGCACAATTGAATATTTTAACAAGGTATTTGGTCATACCCTAACTAATATTTTTAATATTATATATAGTGATTGGGATGATAAATTTTCAATAGTATTATGGGCTTATCAGACCATAAATAAAAATCTAAATAAGAGTACTCCTTTTAACCTTGTCTCTGACACTGAAACAATTTTATTAATGGAGTTCCTTGTGCCTTCCCTATGTATTGTGCATTTGGTAATACTAGACAAATAAGAATCCATCAAAGCTCATCTGGATAGTTTATAGTTGGATGAAACACACATTCTTATACACTAGATTTAAGGGGTTGAAAAACAAAAATAAAAATCCTAGTATGATCGATAAATTAAAACCAAAGTTTTTCATCCTAGTATGCATGTCTTTGTCTATTATTCAAAGTTTGTGAACCATCTAGGTAAACTATGGATCCGATGGAATGGTAATTTTGTCATTCATGATATTTGTCTAATAGGGGTCTGCAAGTTGAAAATATTAGATGGCCAATTCCTACTAGGCCATTTTAATGGTAGTTGGCTTTGGCCCTACCATTTTATGTAATTATTCAATTAAATCAATAAGGTGTATGCCACTCATTTATATTAAGACTTAGTTTTTGAATAAGTGTGGTATTGGTTGTGCACCTTTTATAATTTGTTTTGGCACTTTTTGATGCTCTTTGGTATTTAAAATTTTATTTTTCTATCACTTTCTTGACATGAATTTCACTATGTTATGACGTGGAGGAATGCACACATATTTTAAATATGGGGTAGGTTTTAAGGTTGGATAAGTTAATTTAAAATATCTTAAAAAATTGAGGGGAGGAATCATGTGTAATCATAACAAAGCTCAAGACAAGGAAACATACAAGATAAGACATGTAAAGAAAGCACAAAAGAGGAGGCATGTGAAGGAGGCATGCAAGAGGTGGCACATAAACTAAGAATGAATAATTAATATGGAAAAGGAAACACCATTATAAAAGTGGGTTAAAATGAAAATGCAGTTTCCATGAACAAATTAAGAAATTTGAATTTTACAACTGGGATGCACTTTGAGAAAGGCACAACTCTTAGAATAAGGATGGGACATGTATTTATTAATGACATAATGGTATAAATGGAAATCATATCAAATCGGTTACAAGGCATGATCCTTTGAGGTATTAATGGTTGAAGTGATGGATAATGACATGGGGGGTGTTAATGTAAAAAAATTATCTACCTATAAAATACTTTGAGACATTCCATTTCAATTTTTATTGAAAACTTCTAAGTGATTTTAAAGCTCAAAAAAACATGAAAAAGTGATAGAGAAGGTAAAAAAACAATTTTGTAACAAAACATGAAGTAGAGATTGTGGTGAAGATCATTTAATGAAAGAAGTGGCAAAGTGATTATAGGAGCGGGTGTGAGAGAATTTGTAGGTTGTAGATGTTATGACTAACATTAAAGGAGGATAAATCAAGAACCTAAAATATCTTGGGTCTATGCTAAAATAATCAAGATGTATTCATTTTGAAGATTTGGTCAGTCATGCATTAATCTTCAGGGTCCCTAGTTGGTCATGTAACCAAAGTAGGAAGGAAGGAAGGATTCACTACCAATCATTACTAAAGTAGAGGAGCGCAAGGGTAAAAAAGAAGAAACTCCTATTTTTATCTAGGAAGAAGGATATAGTGTACATAAAACATAGGCAAGGACCTGATAAAGTTGTCAAAATATAGATCTGGTAGAGACACTAAGGATGGCACATGTATCAAATAAGGCAACTACCACAGTACCCCTACCACCAATTATGATTGAGGAGATGTAGTACCTTGACACGATTCTATGCATATACAATTGGTAGTTCAAATTCTCTACTTGTCAAGTATTCAATTATAAACATCACCAATTTGGTAATGAAGGTGATTTATAGTGTGACTACCAAGTGGAGTGTTATATTACAAGGAATGAGATCACTTATGATCTTATAGTTTATAACCTATTAAAAGATGCATGTGTGCTCCAACTTTTCCAACTACCTTACTTTGGAAAACTCCACAATGTGGTTTATTCCTTGATCTCACACATTCATGAATATTTTATTTAAAAGGAAATGCAAATGACTTATTAATCAATCCTAGCTTGGAAAAGATAAATCCTACTTACACTTTTGATTTTTGATACATTATATATTTGGGTTCATGACCAAGATGGATCTACTATACCTAAATAAGGGATCTCTTACCATAATAACATCACTAGAGAGGGTTAAAAATCCTCTAGTCAAGCAACACTATGCAATAACCCTAGCTAGGTCCTATGTTTTCATATTTATAAAGTAAATGACATGTAAAGTAAAAATCTAATCTAGTGCTCACCAAAGCTTGTGGAAAAAAGTGGGGTAATAAACATAAAAAGTAAACATGCATAGGATAATCCTATTTAAGCTATGTATAGATAAAAAAATAATTCATTGAGAGAGTAGTATATTCAAAAGCTATTACTTATGCTTCTTCTATCTACTAAAATATAGGAGTAAAGGTAGAGATACTTACCTTGAAGACAAACCTATCGAGACTCAATCTCTCCCTTGGCCAAAGGTGTTTCACAAGAGGTTGTTATGGTTTGTAAGGATCACTAAGAAAGGTTGAATCATCCAAGACTTTTAAACAAGACAAGATTTTTCTCCAAGAATAAACCCTAAGTAATAACTCCTCAAGTAGAATGGTGGAAGAACATATTGTGAATAAACACAAATGAATAATTAATCTTATCTCTCTAATCAATGGTGAAATGAATGTGTATATATAGTTTAATCTAACCCTAAACCTTTCTAAGATTTTATTCAATAGGGTTAGCCTAATTGACTTTGTATTTAACAAGTTAGGTTTTGGTCTAGGTCAACTAGAGCTAAGTTAGACCTATAACATGATTTTAATAATTTGAATACAGGGTCATCCTAGGCCACTAGTGTAATGTAAATTATCAAAAAGGGTTTTAGGCTTAAGAAGGGTCTAAGTGAGGTGGTGAAATGATTGGAGGAGTGTGAAATAAAGGAGTCAAGGCTTAGGGAAGTACATAGGAGAAGATTATTTTGGTAGCAAGTGGTGGTATAGGGGATAAGAATCCTGCAAAGCACCAATGGTCTGCCCACCCCTTTCCCAGTGCACCCTTTAAGGCATTCACTCAAAGAGATTTAAACTTGATAGGTTCCTATAAGAGAGAAAGCATCAATAATTTATAAAGTTTGAGAATATTATGTGTATACATATGTCCCACTTGAAGCTCATCACGAGTAACTCAGATGCAACATGGGATGGTGCTTCGAGAAAAAAACATAGTAACACATAATGTTGAATCTAAATAAATTATAGTGTTTTTAAACATAAAATAACTAAAAGTAAATGATGGAAAGGGAAATAATTGAAAATTAAATGAATATATGCATACCTTGACTTACCTTTATCATTAGATGGTTGCTTAGTGTTTTTATAATTTTGATCATAGAGGGCATAGAGACTACTTGGGACAAACCCAAGGATACAAAACTAAAGATAAATAACAAATAAATGTAGGAAATCCATGATAATTGATGTAGTGTAGGTAAGGTGTACTAATAAATTTGGTAAGCTAGGGTGATACATGCTAAGTTAGGACCAATGACCAAGTCAAAAATTTAGAGTAAATAGGGTAATTGAAAAGCCAAGACTAATAAATAACTAAAAAACTTAAACAGGTAAACCTTAGGTAAGAGAGGAAAATAAACCAAGTCAAATCAAGGATACAAGTCAAAATGACAATCAAACATCAATGTAAAAGTAGTAATAATCCTTAATTAAACAAAGATGGGCAAGAAAATGGTAAAACAACATTGATGAGTGAGCAGTAACAATCCTTACTCAATCATCAATGGAAAAAGTGAATAAAAGGGAAAACAACATTGGTGAGTAATAAGTAATAAACCAACCTCACTCAATAATGGGAAATTTACATGAAAGTATAAACATAGGCATTTATCCAAAAAAAAAGAGTACAACAATGGAATTTAAAAAAAAAATTGAACCAAGGCAATTCTAGAGATGTTAATAAACGGTGTAAAGAAAATAATCCATAGTTACTTAAGCATATTGTGTTGTTATAAAGATAGATAAAATCAAAACAAAGTAATGCTAGCAAGTTTTGAGAAGTCAATAAGAGGGAATATAGAAGTGGGAAAACATATTTAGAATCAAACTTGCCTGTCAAGGGGGAAATGAAATGGGTGGTGGGGGAAACGAAGGAAAAATAAAGGTAGATAAACTCTTATAAAAGTCAAGACACTTACATTAGGTTTTTAAAAACAAGATGGCTCTTGACATTAAAAAATATGAAGAACTTTTCCTAGCCACACAAATCTTAGGTCATCAAATAAAGTATGAATATCATTCCATGAAGGTTATATGCATGAAAAAGTAAAATGCACCTACCTTCCCCTAATGTTTTCCCTATTCCTCATGACTAATATGAATATTGGGTACTTGCATGATAAATTAGGTAGAACTAAAATATTTTTTTAAATTCTCGTATCCTAATCTACCATCCTACCACACCCTAATGGATTTTAGCTCTATCATGAGGCCAACTATGGATTTTGAGATTTGATTAGGGATATGAGATGTGCTATGAATTACGTATTTTGGTGTGATTTTGTATGTTGTTTTTTAATCATTTATTTTTGTTTCAAATGATTTAGCTTTTAATTTTTAATGGCTTTTTCTATTCCTCCTCCATATGGATTCAAAAAACCAAACATGGGTGCTAAATATGACTATCAATTGAAAACTTTGGACTTGGTTTCTAAGAAAGAGAACTTATAAAGCATGGTGTCTAAGGGTCTTGTTTATCCATGTGAAATAAAAGTGTTATCTTGACTTTGACCTTGTTTTATCCAAAGTGGAATGAAAGGAAAATAAATCAAGGGAAATGAACATGAAATAATATGAATTACTTCAAGTCACATAAAATGTGGTAAAGTGAAAAAGGGATATAATGATAGGTAAGTATTATCCATTATCATAAGAATATTGTAAGTGTAGGGAAAGATGATAACATATTTTTTTGTGCAAGTTTTATCTACAAAATAAATAAAAACTAAAGCTGAGAATATGGGATCACACACTTGTAACCATTTCTTAACATTCTATCAAAGGATCACTGAATTAAATAAGCATGGTGATTTTATGAGGAGGGCCTAGTCCTATCCATGGTATTACACTATAGCTCATAAAAAAAAAACCTAAGAGGGTACAATAAAAGTAAAGCATGATATTTATGAGGAGGGCCTGGTCTTATCCATGTTCTTACATTGCAACTCACAAAATAGAAAATCAAATGAATGATCAAATCATGTAAAACCAAAGTGATAAAAATGGTATTTGTGAGGAGGACCTAGTATTATCCATGGTCTTACACCGCAACTCACAAAAGAGAAACCCAAGAGGGTGTAAAAATCATTGGAATATAAAAATGAGAAAGAGGGTATTTATGAGGAAGGCCTAGTCCTATCCATGGTCTTACACTACAACTCACAAAAGATAAACCCAATAGGATAGAAAAATCATTGGAAAATAACAAGTTAATAAAATCAAAAAGGAATTCATGAGTAAGACTGGGTCCTATCCACATTTTTACAATGCAAATCATGAGAAAAAGAAACCAAAGAATCGAAAGAAAGAACTAGGTTTGTGAAAAGAGAAAATTATTGCTGAGGGTGAGAGCCATGTGTAAATCCTATAAAAAGTGTTAGTAAGATAATATAGAGAAATATTATAAGAAGTGAGGGATATAATCAAAGTACCTTTTTAATAATTGTGCATTAGTGAGCTCTTTGAAAACATGTCCTTCATTAGTTTGGAGGTGATAGGTGCTAGGACCAAGAATATCTTTCACTATATAAGGGCCCCACCATTTTTAGGCATATTTACATTATTTTTCATGGGTATATTATTATTTAAAAACTAGATCACCAACATTAAAAGTGTGGAGTTTAACTTTTTTGTTATGTTATTTGGTGATATGAGCTTTGTATTGGTGATTATGTTGTAGAGCACTTAGATAATGTTCATCAAGAAGATCTAGAGCATGAAGGTGAGCTTTATTTAATTACTCAATGGGTACAATAATGTGAAGAGATATACGTAGGGAAGGAATCTCAACTTATAATGGGAGGATAGACTCAGAACCATATAATAGCAAGAATGGTGTTGCCCCATAGAGTACATATGCTAGTTTAATAGGCCTAAAGTGTGGGATGTAAATGAAGGTGTCAATCTGTGCGGGTTTCATGGATGGTATTTTGGAAGATTTTTTTGGTGGATTCAACTTTGCCATTGCATTATGGATGATAAGGTGTAAAATTTGTGGGATATTTTGAATTTAGTACATAATTACTTCATGTACTTGTTTCTAAAATTATGACCATTATCAGAGATGATAGTATGGGGAACTCCAAAATGATAAATGATTTGGTTGAGGATGAACTTGTAAGCAATAGTTATCATGACATTGACAAGAGTCATGACTTCTACCCATTTGATAACATATTCAGTAGCCATGATGATAAAAACATGCCCATCTTGTGATCTCAATAGTTTGCTAATAAGATTTAATCCCCACATGGAAAATGGCCATGGAGGTGCCATAGTTTATATCTCAATTGGTGGTGAATGGATTAGATCATCATGAATCTAGTAAGGACTAAATTTTTTAGTGAACTCAATAGAATATTTTTCAAGAGTAAGCTAAAAGTATCCCATATGTAGGCATTTTCACACTGTAACATGTCTACTATAGTGTCCACTACAAATTCCCCCATGTGTTTGTTTAAGGAGAGGAGGAACCTCTTCTTTCATTACATAATAAATCAAGGTACCTTGGTGTTGTGATAATAAAGGGTGTTATATCAAAAGACATATTTTAAGGCTTGTTTGTGAATTTGAGTCTTTTCACGAGAATTTGTATCTAGAGGATAACTTTAATGTTCAAGGAATTGGATAATGTCTTTATACCATTGGTTTTGTTGAATGGTGATAACTCAGTATGATTAATAAGTGAATATTGTGTTTGGATAGAGGATGGAGACTTCCTTATTTGAATAATAAATTGAGAATCATTAAGAACTTGATCTATATGAAATAAGGGTGCTAAATAAGTAAGAGAATAAAGGATGGAAATTTGATCTCTTGGAATGGGCTAAATGGTGAAAGAATCAAACTCTTTGGTAAGACTAGTGGCCATTTTATGATAAACAATAAGATTTTCACTTTTACATTGATAATTACCATTAACTTGATGGCATATGAGTTGGGAGTCACCCAAAGCATGCAAATATGCAATGTCTAAGTCAAATGTTGCTCTCATACCTAATATTAATGCTTCATATTCTGCCATGTTATTAGTGAAATAAAAGGTAAGTTGTAATGCCAAAGGGATAACTTTACCATGAGGACTAGTGATAATACAACCTGCTCCAACCTTGGAGACATTTGGCACCATCAAAATGAAGGGTCTAGGTGTCTTCATGTAAATCAACATTGATTTCAAGTAGTTCTTTGATAACTATTTTAGATTTAGTAGTATCAAGAATGACATACCTAAATATTCTTGATTACTTGATTATAAATCAACAATGAAGTTGTGAAAGCAATCTTTAAGAGAGAGAGAGAGAGATTGATTAATATTGTCAATATAAAGAATGTTATTATAGGGGAGATTATCTTGAAGATGTTTGGTATTATGTATAGATGCCACTATGAGCTAGTTGGTAATGACTTATCCTTTGAAATTTTTTTGCATGATGATACATATGTAAACTTATATTAGAAGAACCATCCACTTGCTAATTCCTTTCTCTAGGTAAAAAGGCTTTATAGAAAAGTGAGGAAGCAAGTTTGAATGAACTATGACATAAGTTGTTTGATAAAACACATAGTGATGAAACTTTTTAGCTATGAATAGATAACAGGGCAATCACATTATGCTTTAGTAGAATGTTTTTAAAAATAGATGAGGCCTCGAATAATATAGTAGATAACATACTCTCTTCTAGTATCATCTTGTTGGGCAAGCATTGCCCCAACTGATATGGGTGTAAAAGAAGTGTAAAAAATTAAAGGATGATTATTAGAAAGTGGATGAAGTGTAGGTGGATGTAGTAATGATTATTTCATGTTTTTAAATTATTTCTAACAAGGATCAGTCTATTCTAAATATTTACATTTCTTAAGAAGGGAATTAATAGAATAAATGTGATAAGACATTTTGAGGACAAATCATCAGATTGCCCCAAGCTTGCTAAGGTAAGTATGAATGTATAGAATGGAATGAGGAATATGCATGTTAAAAATAACATTTATCTTAGTGGGATCAACATCAATACCATGAAGAGAGACTAATAACCCTAGCAATTTACTAGATGTAATACCAAAAACACATTTGTATGGGTTGAGTCTAACTTTATATTTGATGAGTCAATCGAAGATGATGGAAAGATCAGAAAGATGAGTTTTGTAACTTTTAAATTTGGATATGTGATCATCCACATAGGTTTACACAATATTATGGCTAAGGTTATGAAAAATTTGAGTCATATCCCATTGATAGGTAGCTCTAAAGTTTTTAAGGCTGAAGGGCATTTTAACATAACAATAGGTGCCCCATTCCATGGTGAAAGTTGTCTTGTGTTGGTATTTGGGGGTGATATGAATTTTATTGTAGCCTAAAAAACCATCCATGAGGGACAACAATTTATATCCAATAGTGGAATTGATGATGACATTTATCAAAAGTAATGGAAAGTTATCCTTGGGACAAGTGATATTGAGGTTATAGAAATTGATGCAAATATGAATGACCATGGTGACTTTTTTGTGAATGGGGATAATGTTGGAGACCCATTTATAATAGTCCATAGGTTTGATAAATTTAGAATTTTATTGTTTAATACTTTATTTATGGCATAAGGTGGAAACTTTAGGGGAAAATTTCCACTATTTTTTATGAATGAGTTTGGCATCAGGATATGTGATGATGTTGTGTACCATAATACTAGGATTGATGCCAGACATATCTTCATATTAACAAGCAAAATTATCACAATAATTATCAAAAAATAATATAAAGTTATCATGTTCGGTTGGTGTGAGTTCTATAGAAACTATTATAAGTCGATGACATGAGGGTGTGCCATATTCAATTCTTTTAGTTTCCTCAATAAGCGTGAAATTTACATCTTCAAAATGATATGGGGTGTTGGGAAAAGAGGAAATGGGATTAGTTTTAGGATTAATTATAGTAATGAAGATATTAAAACTAGGGGTTTTACACTTGAAGTTCTCAAGTTTGTGATGTTGGTGAGGAAATTGAGGTTCTCGGGCATGTAGTAATTCAAAGATAGCTTCATCACTAAGTAACATAGGTAGATGCCATAATATTCTGCACATACTTCAAGATAAATGATTTAATTACAATGGACATCATATTTAGAGTGTATTTGGCATACATCTATGGCCTTGGCATCGAGAATGATCTTAGGAGTAGGTGGAACTATGGAGGAAGGTTGATTGGATTCAATTGGTTTATCTTTAGAATTATTGATAAGAAGAGGATCAGATAGAATGACTGATGTGATAGGGGTATATAAGGTTTTTGAAGTTTTGAATATGTGAGAGGTAAGATTTAATCAACCACCTAAGGAGTATCAATGAGTGGAGAATTAATGGAGGTACATGACCTTCATGTTCTAACTCAAAATTCATGGAAATGATACAAACATCATGATTAAAAACATGTATTTGGGCTAAAGTATTCTGATAATGTTGAACATCCAAATATCTTGATTGATATTGGGATATAATGTAGTTATCATCATAAGTTGGATAAATAGTACATGCTTGTGACTTAGAAGGAACTTTGGAAGGTGAGATACCTAAATCACTAAATTTATGTGTTGACATCATTAAAGGGTGTTGAAATAATTTAACTAGTCCATAGTCATTACATGTGAAATCATCTTCTATATACTATGATTCAAGTGCATTACATGAAGGAGGGAAAACATCGATCTCATTGAGAAGAGGGATGATATGATCATTAGGTAATAATGAAGGAGGAAACCACTTCAAAATGTAAGGAGGCAACTTGATAGTATTGCATATATTTTACAAGTTGTTTGGCTCATTATCATCATAATTGGTAAGAGTGATGTGTAAATATGGATTCATATTGATGAATTTAAGTAAAGGGTACTATTAATATTAGGAATAATGGGAATTTGATATTAATATTTAGGATTAGTAAGTTAAATACTCCATAGGTTAGGGTCGACCTTATGTTTATACTATTTTCCATTATGAATAAACTTGATACATTGGCCTTTGGAAGGCAAAATAGCCCTCATGTGATGAGTCCATGGGAGTCCTAGGATTATGTTATAAGATAATGGTAAATTGAGGACCATACACTTAGTATATATAGTTTTGGGTCTATTGGTAAGAGGGAGTTATTATCATTCAAAACATGCACCCATGGATGATTAACAATACACAATGTTTTGCAGTAGGGCATAGAGTGTGAATGCCTTGTGAAGGTCACAAAAGCATTTACACTAGGCATGGAAATGTTATCACTCACCTATGCATGTAGGACATTGGTTGTCTCATCATAATGATGGGAACATACCCAAGGTGTGAGACCCTTGCACTCCTTGGGATGAGCCTTTGAAGTAGGCTAAATTCGTTCTATTTTAAGTGCACTTGGAGTAGGACTAACATGCAGACCTAAAGAGCATAAATGTAAATATACCACTAATACAAACCTAAGATTTTTAGGGTAAAGGTAGGGAGAAGGTAAGAATTTTATAGAAAATAAAAGGTGATACACTAAGAATAGAATGAGCGCTCCTACTATTATGGACACGCTAGAAATATTTGAGAACAAGATATTATCACATAGACTCCACCAAGGACACTCCAAATACATAAGTATTTTGCATAGAGGTGTGAGAATGAAATGCAACACTAAGAGGGATGATGAATAATCCATAGGTAATGTCTACATAGACCTATATACACATAAAACATGACTTACAAGTGAGTTCTAAGTTCCACACATAGGTGATAAGAATTGAAAATGATGAGAGGAGTGAACATTACCCACAAACAAAGATATAAAATATAAAAAACACATAGAGTTTAAGAATGCTATAGTGAGCCATGGTACTGGTATTAGGCATGTCTAGCCAGCACCGCCAATCACGTTAAAAAGTTTACCAGGCTTAAAAAAAAAAAAAAGAATACTATAGGGAGGTGAACTTAATTCTCATTAACATGTAAGGTTCAACCAACAAAAGTGATCTTCGAGGGCAAATTTTGATAGCATGAGGTTGCCTAAAAAATGTCAACCCTTTTTATAATAAAGAACAAGGATTTATAATGGATCAATCCCTTTAAAATTAATGTTCCCTTTGGGGTGGTAGATAAAGTCTTCTAATTCTATTGTGGCATCGCATCTATGCTTCTTGATTTTTGCCTAATGATATAGATCTGGGAGTTGGTGGTAGGATTCTTATAGATCCACGTGCATGTTCAAGAATGGAAAATATTTGGAATAGTCATAAGGGTGGCTTGTGATCATATTCTAACATCTAAAAACCACTTCTACATTTACTTATTCTGACAAGGCCTCAAACACTGCTCAATTACTTTTCTAACTACCTCTTTATACTTTGCTATCACTTGTCAATCACTGTGTAGGTATCCCTTGAACTATCATGTTATTGTTGTGCATATAATGAGAAACATTACCTTACACCTTTTGGAGACATTTTCACACTGAGGGCTACATAGTTAGACTGTGTAGTGAGTCATGAGTAGGTGAAAGGTGTAGATATAAAAATCCTTTATGGGATTTCATAAATTTTAATCCTTTTGTGTTAAATCCCCTTTTGGTAATCTTCTCTAATTATTTGATTTATATTGAGGCCCATATTAGTCAACAAAGTAACATGTGTGTAGCATAGATCATAGGCTATAATTCATGTGAATGTAGAAGTGGAACTGTATGATTTGGCATGGGACATCATCATGGAGGCATAAGTAATCTTTTGAATAGGAGTGCCTAATAATATTGAAAATTCTAGGTGCATTTCTTATGATTATAATTACTTATTATGCACTTCTTCCTATGTTATCTAAATATTGGGGGCTCTGCATCCTTAAACCTGCATGCCATTTATGCTTGTGTAATGGAGGGTTCCTAAATAGGGTATGCATTATAAACTCATGAATGTAATTCAACACTTAGTCGATTCATGGATATGTGCTAACTACTTTAGGCATGGGCATGGATGGGAAGCATCAACATGTTGGATTGACTTAAGGAACTTGACACTTTACATGTTCATAAACCCTTTGTAAGATATTTATGAGTCATGAAAAATCTAAGGGTGACTTAGAAAGTTAACACTTTTGACAACCTCTATGCACTGCTTGTCTACTAAGTATGAATCCACTAGCCTTTGAAGCAATCCATTAGGCATGAGTCATTGGAACTTTTACTCATCTCATCCTTGAATGCACTAGCTATATATTCTTGAATTTAGAATGAAATGAGATCCTCATAACAAAATAAAATAAATGTGCCAAGGGCACTTAGAGGAAAGAGATCTAAGTGCTTAAAGGAAATAAAACTACCCTAAAATAATGTGCACACGATACTTAGGGAAATGAAAAAAACATTTAATCAACTTATTAATTAATTATACAAGAATAAACGATGATAGTGCTTGAGATGGATCTCATTGATTGGGATAGGTAGCTCTTCTCCATTTAGTTTAGTGAGTTCAAAAGTGTTGGATTGATTGTAACTAATTATGGTATATGGACTGCTCTATATCATATCAAATTTAATATGCCTTTTAGATTTTATTGTATCTGCATCCCATTTGAGCACTAGATATCCCTTTTGGAAAATTCTATCAGTGGCCCTTTTATCAAAGGCCATCTTTATTTGGGCATGTTAGAGTTCCATAGTGTACATAATCTGAACTCTAGTCTCTTTGAGCTCCATTAACTCTACTAACCTTACCATGAGGGAGTTGATTTTGAGTAATTATATCTAGTGGGTGAGTTCCAATGAAGGAAACTCAAGGGATGTGGGCAATATTTCCTTCCTTACATAAACTAACATCAAGGGTGAATTTACCAAAACTCTTTTGGGTATGACTTGATCAACCTAAAGGGTAGTCCTAAGCTTAGTGTGTCAAACTCACTGATTGTCTTCCATGGTCCTCTTTATAATGTGAATCAAATTCTCATTTGTGGACTCAACCAGATCATTACCTTGAGGGTTATAATTCAATGAGGCACATAGATGGATGTTATGTATAATGGCCCATTTATTGATCTTAGTTCTAAGGAAAGCCAACTCATTATTAGAGATAATGGTGGATGGAATACCAAATCTTATTACAATGCCTTCATATAAGTTTAGGATGGATGTCTCATTAGCTTCCTTGAGTGCTAATACTTCCATGCATCTTGTGAAATAGTTTGTGTCCATGAGTATCCATTTATGTCCATCACTTGATGGTAGGTGAATCATGCCTATGAATTCTAGGCCCCATTATGCAAAGGGATGATCAAATTGTATTGGTTACAATGGTAAGGATACCAACCTTTGTTTTCCTATGAAGAAGGCACATCTTTTAAAAATTCACACATACATGCACATATTTAAAAAAGATTTGGCCAATAATAGCTAGTTCAAATGATTTTTGAAGCAATGGTCTTGGGTTAATAATGGCCTCTTGTAGGGCCATCATAGAATTCTTAGAGAATTCTAATCACCTAGTCTAATTCTACACACCTCAAGAGGACTTCATTTATGTCTTTTCTAAATAAAACACCACTAATGATCACATAAGGAATGGACTGCAACCTAAAATGCCTATGCTCAACTTTATTTAAGGTAAAGGGATATGAGCTGATTTGAAGGAAAGCCATCATATTATACAGCTAATCCATTATATCTTCTTATCTTATTGTTTCCTTTTCATGCAGCACTAGGACTGTTCTATCTTCAAAATTTTCCACCTCAACCAATTATTCATAGAGTCTTTTTCCTCACACTAGCTTGGTGATCTGTATATCAATGTCATACTCCATTACCTTTATAACCCAACCAGATCTCTTCTCATTGATGTCCTTATTGAGTAAGAACTCTTTTATACTTATGTGTGCAACCATGAGTCAGACTTTGTTATTGGATATCATATTCCTAAACTTCTTGAGTGCTCTCACAACTACAAGGATGTGCTTCTCTACAAAGCTATATCATATTTATTAATCCTTTAGTGCCTGGGTAAAAAATTTCATAGACTGATCCAAATGATTGTTGTTTTACTACTTAAGAATATTTGAGATGCCTTCAACCCCATTGAATGCATAAAGGATAAAATCCTTACCATAATCTAGGTTGATCAAGGTGGGATCTTACACAATGACACACTTAATATATTCAAAACTATCCCTACTTTCATGATTCCAGCTAAATGTAGCATTATTATTGAGCATTACAATTAGGGGTTTGGTTAGGGAAGGGAAATCAAGCATGAATCTCCTAATAAAGTTGATTCTTCCTAATAAGCTCTAGAGACTCTTCTTGTGACTTGGAAGTGGGAGAGATGAAATAGCTCTGACTCACTCAGGATCAATCACGAGTCCCTCTTTAGAGACAATGTGCCCTAGTAGAGTGTCTTCATGAATCACAAAGATACACTTGCTAGGGTTCAGAGACATTCTAAACTCCCAACACCTTTCAAATACTTGCTTTATATGGCCTAAGTGATATTTTACTTACTTAAATTAAAATAATTATGTCATATAGGTAAACCAAGATGACCTTAAATTATTCATATTATGTAGAGAAAAATGAAAAATGAAAATAGAAAATTACATTTGAAGTATTTCATAAATTGATGTTTCAAGCCTACATAAGGCCCATCATCAGGAGGAGAGATCCACTTGCATAGGATTAAAATGTCAATTCAAAGGTGACCTTGTTAATGATATCCTTAAATTCCATATCCATGCTCTTTTGAGGGTCACTCCTTATTTGTCAAACCAAAATACATCTGCTGGTATGTGAAGGTTCCCCACTTAGTGGTGAATGTTGTTTTGTAGTGATCATATTCTTGTAAAAGAATTTAGTTGTAGCCTGAGTAACCATCTAGTAATGAGAATATTTCTCCACTTATAAATATTTGTAGGATTTGATCCATTGGTGGGAAGGGATAGTGGTATTTGAGTGAAGCTTTACTCAGGTCCTTGAAGTCTACACATAGATGGATTTCCCCATTCTTCTTCTACATCAAGACTAAGTTGGAAACCCATCAAGAGTGTTTAATTGGGAGTATTATATTGGATTCAATGAGATTTGAGAGCCCCTTTATCATCAAGGGATAAAGCTTTGGGTTGATAGGCCTATAATTTTGGTATATCAGATATGTATCAAGGTCGAGTTCAATTATGTGTTGTGCTAACCCTAGATTAAATCCCCTCAGGTCCTTATAGCTCCATGAAAATATATCATTATATCTCCTTTCGAGTTCAATAAATCTATTAATTTATGATGGGGAACATACCTTTCCAACTTTTATGACTTTTCCTTTAGAAATGGTTACTTGCATAGAGACCACCTCTATTGCCATCATGTTTCACCTCTCTTTTTTGAGCTAGTCATCAGAATTAAAGATGCTTTATAGGGTAACTAACCCTTTTGGTAGTTTGTTTCCCTTTAATTAGATGACTTAATCTTCATATTGGGCTTACAAATGCACTTATTTCTTGGTCTAGAACTCTACCTGATCCTATAAGAAACTAATACTCTACTCATCACTCTCAAACACCTGCCAATTATTTGCATTATTAGGGACAACTATTTTGATCATGAACATGACAAGCTACTTGAATTACTTCATTGTGTTACAAAGGATGTCATACTACACACCTACAATCTCAAGTTTATCCATGTTAGTATTTTGTGATCTTACTATGGAATTAATATTGAATACATCAAAACATATAATTGTATCCCACACTCTATGTTTGTAAGCTTTCATCAAGTTATTATTGGTCATGCTCTACGATCTAACTTGGTTAACGACCAATTCACTATCACCAAATGCCTATAGTGCCTTGATCCATTTTTTTATGCAAGATGGATACCTTGGATCAACATCTCATGCTATGCATCATTGTTTGTGCAAATGAAGTATAACCTAAAGATGTGGAAATGTTTTTCCTTTTCAAGGGAGACTAACATTGCACTAGCTTTAGTACCATTTTTTAATTTGGAAACCATCAAAGTATAATTTCCATATACCTTCATGGTTCTCTTATGGCTTTACAGCTTGGGTAGCACATAATCCTCCTCCAAGATGTAGTATGTACCTAGCCCTATCTCCTCTGTGTTGTCATATGGATCATTTTCATAATATTCATATGCCCATTAATCTAACGAATCATCTAGTATATCTTCAAATTACATTATGGCTTTATGAATAATTAGACTCTCCTCTTGATTGAATGTTGCATAGTTTAATTCAACTAGGCTAGGAGAGTATAGTCCAATATGACTTTTGAAGATGGGTTCAACCCTGATGGTCACCTTAATATTGTATCTAGTTTTGAAGATAACTATCCACCCATCTTTTCCATGAAGTCTCAGGAGAAGTAGATGGCAAAGTAGGGAGGTAAGTTGATGAATATGATATCCTATGCAATTGAAAGGCTTGGGCATGCATGTAGAGTAAGATTCAAATATTTGATGATTTTTATGGTCTTGACCATTATGCCATCTAGATCGACCACTTCTTTTGAAATAGGAGAATACACAATTTTGAGCATATTTATGATTTTCTTTGGCATCACTGAGCTTCTCATACCTGAGTTGATTATATAATTGTGCACTAGGTGCTGGCCAATAATCAAGGAGATATAGAACAAGGGTGGATTGGTTATCTTATGCACTTGCATTTCCTCCACTTTGGGTCTTATGTGTGCTTATTTTATATTTGTGAGCTTATCTATCAGGGACAAGTGGTTGCTTTGGTACTCAAATTGCTTGGATAGTTCCTCCTTGAGTTCATCCTAGTTGTGAATATAATTTGGTCTCAAGCCTCAATACCACTAAAGTGCTTTACCTTTGAAAGAAGAGGTAAGTAGCCTACTTGCAACATTATATTTGATGACATGGATTGCGTAGACATTTAAAAAATCTTGAATATGCTCCACATGAGAAGTTGCATTCTCACCAATAAAGTAGGATAAAATTTTGAGGGTTGTGACTGGAATGTCATCATATTGGGAAATAATTAATGGATTGCCTCAATTGAAAGGTATAATCAACCAATTCATATATGCAAACATGAATGGGATAGGGAATAATCTTCTTATAGCTATAGGGAACCTTCCAAATGGGGGTGTAGATTGAGCTCTAGGGGATGATTATCTTGAATTTCTCCTTATCCTAATAGAGGATGAAGATGTTCTTATGCTTCTTCTTTTATATGACATTGAAAGCTCAACAAAATAGAAATTAATACCCTTCATAGATGATCTTATTTATCTTGGCATGTATATAAGGGACTGATATTTATGAACCATAATTACTTAGAGTCACCAGATGCTCTTAATGAGTATCTGTAACACTTGTTAGCTAAGGGTAGCACCAATTCCTTAGCTCTTTATTTAAATTGGTTCCACTGGGCATGCTAGAAACTATTATCATTAAAAACATGCACCCATAGATGACCAATAGTGTAGGAAGTTTTATAGCAGGGCATAGAGCATGAATACCTTATACAAGGTACAAAAGTGTTTGTGTTGGGCATGAAAGTGTTATCACTCACTTGCATGCATGGGACATTCTAACTATGTGAACATCTCCAAGGTGTGGCACCTTGTGCTCCTTGGGATGAGCCTTTAGAGTAGGTTGGATTCCTTATATTCTAAGTGCACTTAGCTTAGGACCAGTGTGTAGACCTAAAGAGCAAAAAGGTAAATCTACCACTAATCTAAACCTAATATTTTGAGGGAAAAGGGAGGGAGAAGGTAAGAATTTGTTGGAAAATAAAAGGTGATATACCAAGAATAGAGTGAGCACTCCTACTACCATGGGCACACTAAAAATATTTGAGAACAAGAAATTATCACATAGACTCCATCAAGGACACTCCTAATACATAAGTATTTTACATAGAGGCATGGGAACATATCATAACATAGAGGGATGACAAATAATCCATAGGCAATGTATATATAGACTCGTATGTACACAGAACATGACCTATAAGTGAGTTTTGAGTTCTACATAGAGGTACTGGGAATGGAAAATAATGAAAGGGGTGAAAATTACCCAAAAACAAAGATCTAAAAACACAAATAACGCACAAAGTATAAGAAAAATAGAGGGAGGGTAACTTAATTCTGATTAACATGCAAGGTTCAACTAACAAAAGTGCTCTTGGAGGGTAAATTTTGGTAGTGTGAGGTTGCCTAAAAAATGTCAACCATTTTTTATAATAAGGAACAAGGATTTATAATGGATCAATCCCTTTAATATCAATGTGCCCCTTGGGGTGGTAGATACAATCTTTTAATTCTATTGTGGTACCACATCCATGATTCTTAATTTCTACTTGATGATCCATATCTAGGATTTGGTGGTAGGATTCTTCTAGATCCACATGCATGTATGAGAATGGAAGATATTTAGAAAAGTTAGAGGGGTGGTGTGTGATCATATTCTAATGTTTGATAGCTTTTTTTGCATTTACTTATTTTGATAAGGCTACAAATGCCACTCAATTGATTTTCCAACTACCTCTTTATACTTTACTACCATTTGTCAATCATTTTATAGGTTTTACTTGAACTACCAAACCATTATTATGCATCTATTAGGAAACATTACCTTACACCTTTTAGAGAAATCTATGCATTGAGGGCTACGTAGTTAGACCATGCAATGAGACACAAGTAGGTGAAGGGCATAGATGTAGAAGTCCTTTATAGCATTGCATGATTTTAATCCTTTTGCACTAAAACCCCTTTTGGTAGTATTTTATAATTTTTTATTTTATACAAGGGCCCATATTAGTCAATGATGTAGTATGTGCATAACATAGATTGCAGCCTATGATTCATGATAATGTGGAAGTAGAGCTCTATGATTTGGCATGAGACTTCATCATGGAGTCATAATTAATATTTTGAACAAGAGTACATAATAAGATTGAAAATATTGGGTGCACTCTTTATGATTGGAATTGGTTCTTACATACTTCTTCTTGTGCTATCTGAAGATTTGGGGCTCTGCATCCTTGAACTTGTGCACCATTTGTGCTTGTGTAATGAAAGGTTCTTGCATGGGGAATGCATTAGAAACTCCTTGTGAATGCAAGTTGACATTAGTTGATTTATGGATCTACATTGACTATTTCAGGTATGGGCATGGACAATAAGCATCAGTGCATTAACTTGCCTCAAGGAACTCGACACTTCATAGGTGTGTAAACCCTGTGTAAGATCTTTATGAGTGATGCACAAGCTAGGGGTGACTTAGAAATTTTATAGGAATGAAATAAAACCAAATGGATTTTGATTGGTCTTGTTAAATCCATGACATGTTAAATGAGTTTGCTTGAGATGATCTTTGTTATATCCAAGTTTTGAATGAGCCAAAGAGGTGTCACATTAATGCTTGACCCTTCATCTAATAATACTTTGTGAATGAGGGTGGTATTAAAGTCTATTTTGCTAAAAAGAGGTGGATCATCAGCTCAAAATAAAATTTCATCATTGACCATGTCTTCTTCAAGGAACTCTATAGAAGGTTTTGAAGAAGGACAAATAGATTCAATGGTATGAACTTCAGTTGGTTGAGGCTCATGAGAGGGTGATTCTTCTTATAAGGGAGATCATTCTTCAATTTATTAGAGTTTTTGCATTATGAATTTATGATGAAAAGGAGAGTTACAAACTAACTCCTTGAGAATAATTTTTCAAGGCATAGAGTTAAGTTCCTCTAAGAAGTTCCAATGAGTTTTTGAAGAGAAAGAACCAAAATGAGGCTTGGACGGTAAAATATGTTTAGGAGGAAGAGAAGTGGTTATAGGTTCAGATGGAGGAAGTGGTTCCTCATTAGTTTCTAAAGATAAGTTAGTGGTAGTAGTATCTTTGAGAAGTTGCTCTTCTAAGATGATTTCTTTGGTTTGGTGATGAGATCTTTGTGGGCTGGTTTGTATTGATAATTGACCTTAGCCATGTTTACATATTAGGAATTGGTATAGTATTTATCATAATTAATTTCAATTGCATAAATATCCTTGTTTGTTTATTAAGGGTTAGAGGTAGAGATAGATTTTATATTGTTAGAAGAAGAAACTTTGGAAGCTTTTTTTTTTTTGAGAAGCATTAACATAATCTTGATGATAGATTTTAATCATGGCATCGTGGTTAAATGAATCACCAAACATGAAAGAAAAAGTGAATTTTTTAATCCCTTAACATGTTTCATGGGAATGACCTATATCAGTGTGAGACTAATAAAATTGATTAGGATCATACCATTTAGGGGGATTATTAGGGTATGTGAATGGTTTAAAAGGTACTAAAAGTTGTTTCATTTGTTGCATGGTTAATGGCATATGAGAAGGTTGGGGATTTTATTATTTGGCTACTCTTGGTTTGGGTTGAGAAGGATTACCTATTATTGCATTGGTTGAATTATGGAAAGATCCCTTGATGATTTTAGTGTTAGGTTCAAGTTGTTTCATTAAGAAGTCTTGATGCTTAGCTTGGTCAGGAGCCTAATTTAAAGTTTGGGGAGAAAAAGTTTGAACCTTGTATTAGAGTGAAGGTGTTAATGTTTTTATAAAGAGTTTAAAGAAATTATCATCAGTTATGTTATGATCAGCCTTGTGAGCCAAATATTTCTACCATTTGATAAAATAATGAGCTGACTCAGTAGGGGATTGCTTAACATTGATGAAATGACTAAATTTTTTTTTGGGAAGATCATTGTGTTGGAATTATTTAACTAAAGGATTGATTATATCCTCTAATTACCATATAGAATGTTGGGGAAGTTGGTTATACCATTTTAATACATCACATGCGAATGTTTAACTAAACATTTAGTTGTGGCAAAGGTATTAGTTTGGATCCATTCTTTATAAAGATTACTAAATGCCTTAGGAAAATATGCAGGGTCTTTAGTCCCATCATATTTAATGGTTAGAGATATATTCAAAATATCAATAAAAATAATGAAAGGGGATAAAGTCTCATTTAGAATGTGTTGAAGCATCTTATTATGCATGATAAGTTGGGGAATAACATTTCCTATGACATCTATAAGAGGTGGAGGGGTAAAGTTTTGATTATTTTGAGGAAGAAGAATGAGAGTTTGATTAGACATGTTGATAAAATGATGTTGTAGTTGCATCATTTGGGAGGTGTTAGATGTTTGCATAATGTTCATTTATTGCACTATTTGTGAAAGAATTTGAGTTGTATCAATTTTAGGGTTGGTGTTGGTAGGAGGATTCCTTGAATTTGTGTTAGGGGGAGGGTTTCTAGGTGGAAAATTTTCTATGGGGTTATTAGATAGGCTTGTATCAGTCACTCCTACATTATGGTGAGATATTTGAAGATGGGAATTGTCTTGATAAGTATGAAAAGAATATGAACTACCAATCTCATCTATTTGAGTGATTTGAACCTTGTTATAATTGAAAGATGATGGAGGATAAGAGGTGCTCCAAGAGTGAGAATCCTCTTGGGAAGTGAAGGTAGGAAAAAAATAACATCCCATATAGAATATAAATGGATTCAAGTTATCCGAAAAGATTTTGGTAGGAGATTTCATGATGCTTAAATAAGGAATCAAAGTTCAAGAAGCAAGAAGGAGAAACAAAGATAGAGTTGGCCACACATAAAATAGGGTCAACCAATATGTAAAAAGTTGATCGGGTCAGTAGAGTATGTGAAGAAGGTTCACAAAACATGATACAAAAGGATACACAAGTGATCTGGTTGACTATGTTCTATGAAGGATAAAACTAAAACATGTTGGAGGGATACACAATCGTATGGGTAGACTATGTATTGTAGATTAAGAAAATAAATATATGAAGAATGAAGATACACAATTGAACAAAGTGAAAATGTACTTGAGGTAAGAAAGATTGATAATCTGTATTGATAGAGAGAACAATGTTCTGAAAATAGAGAAAGATTTTGCAAGATAATATCTAAGAAAATGAAATTAAGCACACAAGTATTTGAATCAATGTGATTTATCCAATTGAAACACACCATAAACCTTGCACCAACACTAGCTAATGCAAGTTTTACAATATAAAATACAATGACCAAATAAAAAGCAATAATTTGAAAGTAAATTATAACTAATTGGTCATTCCTAAGTGTTATTGATTTATAATAAATATTCAAAGTAAAGTGATGAGAAGTTGGATATTATAAGGAATAAAAAACAATCTAAGGATGGTTTTAAAAAGTTTAGGCTAAAAGGGATTTGTATTGGGGATAGTAATGGATTGGTATTAGGGCCTACCCCCTCAATTAATAATCCCACAATGATAAGGGTGTTGAGTGATTTGCCAATATATACCATCAACCACATGTTTATAATTGGCCAAAAAACCAAGTTGGCTTCCCTCTTGGTGATGAAATCCAAGTAAATCTTGAAAAGATAAATGTTTAATGTTTTTTTTGTGTAAAGTGATTTGGAAATGTGTGGAAAAGAGAAAAATAGTTTGCCTAAATCAATAAATTGAAAAACTACCTAATTAATCTAAGTTTGTTATTCTAAGCATGTAAGCAACTAAAATGAAAGTGAATTAATTGCTACCAAAATATGTTAATTCCTTTGACAATGAAATATAGAGTCAACTCAAGTGACACTACATGTAAATAATATAGAATAGAGTTGATAGGGTTGCCTCTATTCTACAGAATCAAGACCTAAAAAAACTCAATAGAATAGGTTGGCTATGTCTTCTAGATAGAAAATAGGCTAAAAAATTGTGTCGAGCTAGTTGACCCAATTAGCTTTATGGTTGTAGTTTTCTAGATTGCAAACTTGTGAAAAATAGTACTGTGAATAAAAAATGAAATGATAGAGAAGGTAAGAATGAACCTTGGTGGGCTTGAAGATGTTTAGATTGTAACATTTTATGCTATGATGCTCAAGTGCTAATTCAATATTTTGCTAATAGAGTCAACTGGATCAATTGAGTTTGAAAAAATTGTGTATTGAAAATAAGTTGAGAAAAACGTCAACTAGATTGACTATGTGTGCAGACTTGTATGCTAAAAAAGGAGAATTATGAATATAATTGATTGTTTCAACTATGTATGCAATTATGTAATTGAATAAGAAGATTGTGCTGAGCTAATTGATCCAGTCACCTATATTTGGAGAAAACCTTCATAAATAGAATAGAGTCATTTTTGGGTGACTGTGTGTTAAACATGTGTATAGACTATTAGAACTATACTAATAGGTTTGATTGGGTTTATGATCCAAAGACTTTTATTTTACATTAGTTTTTATTTTAATGTTTTTAATTAGTTTATTTTTTAATAAAGTTGGTTTCATGGGAAAGTTGATTGCATCCTATAACCACTCATGAAAAACCTATAAAGCTTTTCACTGCTTTGTAAAAATGATCTCGAAACAATATAGTAATATTTTTATGTGAAATACAATGTTCACAATGTAAATTTTTAATCTTTCTCTATTGCCCTTGGGATATCAGTGGTATTAGAGTGTGGTTATTGAGAGCACAATGAATTCGAGTGAAAGCAAAGGTGAAAGATTAATTCACGGAGATACAAAAAAGCTTCACATGAAGTCATTTCTAAAAAAATACATGTGGTATGCCCTTTGTGTTAATATTTTGAAAAATTATCAAAATATTGATTTTTTAAAATATTTTACTTTGACCCATGAGTAAATATTAGTGAATAAGCTTATGATGTATGACAATGAGCCTGTAGAAGCTCTTTAATTGTCTATTAGACTTAGATCATTCATTTTTCAATAGTATGAAATGATTTTGAAGGGTGAAATTTGATCATATTTGATTTTCAAGCCCTTTTTTTATGCCAAATAGCCATTTGTATGGATTTTTCAAATATGGAAACTTCCTTGATCATATAGTACAATCTTTATTTTTATAAAAATCCAACTGGTCAATCTTTTGCTATGTTTAAATTGATAAAAGGTTAAATCTAAAATCAAAATGGCCTGATATGTTATCACATATTTTTTTTTGAGTTTTTCAAGCCCATACATGAACTTTTATGGCTTACTTAGCGCCCTAACATTATAAATCAGATTTAATTCATTAAAAATTTATTTAACAGTCATAAACAGAGCCAAATCCTAAATTGTATAGTCTAATACAGATTTGTATGGCCAAGATGAGTGATTAACTAGTTTCAAATTTTTTTTAGAGTAGCCATGGCTTTGAAAGTCTGTGAAAAGCGTTGAAGACTCATGATTTTTTTTCATTTGGTAAAGTTTCCAGTTTAATTTTTAAAAAATTATAGGGTTTGTGGGTCCCAATCAAACTATGAAAGCATTGTGATTTACTTGGAAAAATCAACCATGGATAAATAATTTTCCATGCCCAGGTAATTTTTTTTTTATTCACAGAGAGCAAACAAAATTGGTTTATATATAAGTTGGCTTGTAAATTCTCTTATAGCAATTACAAAGGCTTATTTTGTGAAAATATTTATACTAAGGAGGTCAAGGGTTCCAATCTCCATTTTGGAAGAATATTTTCTTTTTGGTATATGCTTTTTGAAGATGATATTCCTTTTTCAAAGGTTTTATAAAATGACTTTGGTGATATAAGGGTGTAATTGCAACATTTTTGTGAATCTTTTAGTCTAAAGGTGGTCATGTGACCAGATGATCTTCATGGTTTTCAACATTTTGGACACATTGGAATGGCTAAATTTCTATTTTAGAGCCTCATTATGTGATCTTTATGCCAAATGTATTGAATGTAATATTGTAAAAGTGCATTATCAGTTGAATCCAACACCCTATCTTTACAAAATTTCTTCAAATACATTGTATACACAAAACTAATATTTTAACAATGTGTCCCACCACTTGTGTTATCGATGATGATGGTGTTACATTTTGAAATTTATAGGTCCCTGAGGATCTGACCAACTTAATAGAGCTAACTAGAGGTTGGAAGATCCATGAAGTCTGGAGGATAATTTCCATTCACCAGTTCACTATTCACTCAGAGTATGGGTTCATTGCTAGGATAACAATTTTTGGTTTGTGTACTTTGCTTTCAATTTTTATTTTCCTTCAGTGCATAGATATGATTGCTGAGGAGCATATAGAGTAGTTTGAATTTGTTTTTTATGTTTCACAAATTCTCACTTCTTATCTGATAGGGGTAAGATATTGCATAGTGATCTTTGATCAGTCATCTATGGTTGTATGAGTCAACATTAGATTTGATAGCATTTTGAGTGTTGATCAAAAGCATGTAGGTGATGTTGGTGATTATTGGACATCTAAGAAATGTGCTATATAGAGTACTGGAGGATCACTTGGATGGGTTCTTATGTGAGACCTTATGTGAGTCAATGTAGTTGGATAAGATTTGGTCGGGTTCTACTACAATATAATATGATGGTTAAAGGGGATGAGCAAGCCATGATTATGTTCATCAGCCATAATTTGATCAACAGTGTGTTAGCTTGTAGATGTAGCATAAATTTATTGATGACTTCATAGTTATAACTCCAAATCTTCATCATTTATACCCCTTTAGATCAAGGGGGAGTTTGTTGGGTTTATGATCCAAAGTCTTTTATGTTAATGTTTTTAATGAGTTTTTTTTAAAATAAAGTTGGTTTCATGGAAAAGTTGGTTGCATCCCATAACCACTCATGAAAAGCCTATAAATCTTTTCACATGCTTTGTATAAATGATCTTGAAAGAATAAAGTAATATTTTTGTATGAAATACAATGTTCACAATGTAATTTTTGAATCTTTCTCTATTACCCCTTGGCCATTACCTTGAAGATGTTTAAATTATAAAATTTTATGTTGTGATGCTCAAGTGCTGATTCAAATATTATAATAATAGATTCAAATGGATCGAATGAGTTTTTAGAACATGTGTGTTGAAAAGAAGTTGAGAATAGAGTCGACTGGATTGACTATGTTTGTAGACTTATGTGCTGAAAAAGAATAATTGTGAACATAATAAATTGGTTCAACTATGTATGTAATTATGTAACTAAATAAGAAGACTGTGCTATGTTGATTGATCCTGTCACCTATATTTGGAGAAGACCTATACAGATAGAATAAAGTCATTTTGGGGTGACTGTGTGTTAAACCTGTGCATAGACTATTATAATTATATTGATAGGTTTCATACAATATTGTAAAAATAGAAATATATAATATGATGATAAAAATGAATGCGTGAAATAAAACATACAAGGGTTTGATTCACATTAAGTTCACTAGAATGTATACAAATAGAAATGTACCTGACCTATTAATAAATCCTATCTCAGAGAAGATAAATCCTACTTACATTTCTATTATTGATACATTAAATATTTTGGGTCATGACCAAGATGGATCTACTAGACCTAACTAAGGGATCTCTTACCATAATAACATCACTAGGAAGGGTCCAAAATTCTATAGTCAAGAAAAACTATGCAATAACCCTAGCTAGGTCCCAGTTAGGTAGAATGATAGAAGAGAAGATTGTAAATAAAGACAAATGAATAATTAACTCATCTCTGTAATACATGGAGAAATGAATGTGTATATATAGTTGAATCTACCCTAAACCTTTCCAAAAAATTAGATGAAAGGGTCAACCCAATCTACTCTATATCATTTATTGACAAAAACAAGTTAGGTCCTAGTGTAGGTTGGCCAAATCTGACCTAGACCTATAACATGATTTTAAAAATTTGAATATAGGGTCATCCAAGGTTGATAGTGTAATGTAAACTATCAAAAAAGGTTTTAAGCTTAGGAAGGGGCTAAGTGAGGTGGTGAAATGCTTGAAGGAATATGCAAGAGAAGAGGCAAGGATTAGGGAAGTACATAGGAGAAGGTTATGTTGATATTAAGTGGTGGTATAGGGGATAACAATCTTGAAAAGAATCAATGGTCTACTCACCCCTTTCTTAGTGCAGCCTTTAAGGAGTGTACTGAGAGAGATTAATACTCGATGGGTTCCTACAAGAGAGAATGCTTCAATAATTGATAAAGTTTGAAAATATTATGTATATACAAAGATTATATCTACTATATAGGGTATAGAATGAGGATCACCCCTCAACAAATCAATAAGGTAAATATGTTACTCTATTTTATAGTAAATGTTAACATAGATCTTAATGATTAAAAAATGATTGAGTAAATGATGATGGCACTTAAATACAATAAGGAAAGCCATGCCATGTATATAACAAGTCTTATAGATCCTACCATTTGGATAGTTGTGCACTTGGACATGACCAAGCTAGGGGGTGTAGATAGGTGGAAAGAGGTGGATATGTCCCACCTCCATGTTACTAGCCAAATGGCCAAGGGAACCAAGTACAACTATTCTCAATCATTTGTAGATAAAATTTAAAAAGATGTTAAAAAGGTACATCACCTATCCAACCATAAATTCCCTTGGGGATAATTTTATACTACTTATTTTTGATGAGATTGGTGTACTAGAGTATTCTAAAAATGAATTGAAGTGCGCATACCCACTAGAACATAAGTCCCCCATAGAGAGATTCAAAC
This sequence comes from Torreya grandis, assembly GCA_037957365.1. Lineage (NCBI taxonomy): Eukaryota > Viridiplantae > Streptophyta > Pinopsida > Cupressales > Taxaceae > Torreya > Torreya grandis. The sequence continues at coordinate 3,506,024 of JARHVA010001043.1, forward strand.
CATTCACTTGTTCTAGCACCATCACACTCTCCTACAAGACAAAGATGAAGGGTTGGTATGAGGGGATGAAGGAAGCCTTTGGAAATAAATGACACATGCTCAAGGATCTGATTATATATATGAGAAGTTATGCCAAGTTTGTTGTCAAGCAACACTATTCACTTGCACGAATCTAGTTGGAGACCAAAAATAATTTATTAGGATGGATTAAGTTACCTTAAGCCATCACAACTAAATATTTCATGGATTATATCAATCATATTTTGGACGTGCATCTAGTTAATATTGATGCTGATAAGATTCATGTTGAGATTCAAACTCTTCATAATCTATAAGTATATCTAGGAAGGGAAGCATATACTAAGCGACATGATTCAAGTAAAAATGATATCAGCCCCTTTAGAATAATCATGAAAGGTATGATTTGGTTGGTATATTATATTCTTAGGCCATGAAGGATATTAAAAATCCTAAAGGCAGAGAAGGAACTACTCCCCCCACAATAAAAAACATGCATGGAAGAAAGGACATGAAAGAAATAGAAAAGGCCAAGACTTGAGGCCACCAGTTCTGGTAGGACACATGAAAAACCTAGGGCTACTCCAAAATGATAATAACATGCTTCATTTCCAACAAGATCCCAAGGGTTACCTACATAATTGGAGGACATCGATGCATCCCAACTAGCTACCTAATTAGAGCCCAAACATGAAGCACCTTGAGTGGTGATTCTTGAACTAGGTGAAACATCTTTGGAAGCATAACCTATAAAATAACCCACTCCTAATCCAAATGAATAATAGATTGCTATTGAGAAACAAATGGACATTGAAAATCCAAAGCTCAAGGAAGAAGATAGAGGGGAAGGCCCCAACATAGAGGACCTTAGTGTTGGTACTAGTGGAAAAGAGTTCTGAAGCCATATATTTAGAACATGAACCTCAAAAAGGAAAGGAAACTATGTGAGAGATAGAATAACAATAATAGCTGAATCAATACCCTCTTGATCATGCCTTATTCTAACATGATATACGAGACAAATAAATGTATTTATGGGAGTTTTTACCCAAACATGATTCTATTGAAAAAAATTGATGCGAGTTATCTTTTACAATGAAGGTATATCAAAATGAAGGATTCTTAGAGCTTCCAAAATCTAGTATTGATATACACCTAGAAGTGGTAGATGTTCCAGATGTGCTTTGGGTAGATCCCCTAAAATTCTCTCTAGCTTAAGCAAGCTTGGCCCTCATAAAATTTTCCCTAAAGGTTTCTAGGTAAAACATTCTTCATATCTATGATGTTGGCCAAATTCACTACAAGCATTGGGAGGTTGTCTGCATGTATAGAGAGGAACATGTGAAATGGTGTAAGCTTGAAGAAGAAATTTAAGTACTCAAGCACCAATAAGATGTAGCTAAGGCATCTTGAATTAGGACATTAGGCCTTTTTTAGACAAATTTAAAGAGTGAACCAATGCTTGTAGATGGTATTCCCATTATTAGTGAGGCCATTAATAAATTGGATTTTTTGTGGACCTTTTGCTTAAGAAATGTAAAAACATGGTGAATCCTCAATAGGAAAAACTATGGGAAACTAAGTAGTTTATAGAGTCCATGGATGTTTAACATGTATTTTTAAATAAATCGAGTGCCACTATTCCCATCATAGATTGGATTTTTGTCAAATTGGTATGGCCAAGTAAAGCTTTAGAAGTGTTATTATTTCCTGAGGAACAATAATGCCAATAATTGGTTGAGAATGCATTAAATATCAAGGATAGGGCCCAACATGTGAAAGTATTCCAAGATATTGAATAACTAAAAAAATAAATAAGTTCCCATTGACAAGAGTTGAATTCTAGTTTCTTAGTGTTTCGTGGGTAGGTTTTTGCAGAGGTTAGGACACTTGAGGACACCCACAAGGCTATAATTAATATGCTTGAGATTTTGACAAGTCAAGTAGATGGTTTCCTTGAACAACTTGAATAAATTAAATGACTAAAATGAAAATTGGAAGTTATTACTTCTAATCTTCAGACAAACCTTAACCAATGGGAGGAGCTCAAATGCCAAATTTAGTAAACAAGTCCCAAGTTTTGTTTAATTGAGGAAACTACATCATAGTCTAGAATAGACTATTAATTTAGTCTAGGGTGATGTTGGACCCCAAATTTTTTAATCATATATTCTAATTATTTTGAGTAATAATACAAAGTTGCAAGGGAAAAATAATAGTGTGGATAACCTTGGCATGGGAGAGATGGTGTAGAAGAGAGACATGGAAGAACAACATAGAAGATTGGGTTGTAAAAGATAAGGAAATAAAGAATAAGGAAAATAAGACACATGAATTAAAAAAGTGAAAGACTAAGATAAGGGCACAAAAAGTAGATATAGTTGTAAATTAGTTCGTAAAAGCATCAAAGATTACTCAAGCATGAATCTAGCACTGATCCATGAGAGAAGAGGAACAGGAAAGTGAATATCTAGCATAAAGAGTATGTATGGGCTATTAGGCCTGAGTTAAAAGGGACTTAATTGTAATGGTTCACCATGACATATTTTAATGAAAAAATTATTGGATTATCATCTATAATGTAATAATGATTTAATTCAAGAGGGGTAAGCTTATGTATAAATACCCCTTAACTTTGATTAGAAAGTGTTATTGAATGTAGATGTAAAATTATTGTCAAGATACAGATCTAGAGAGATTCTATATTTAATGAAGTACCTTTTTAATCTTATCAAATGAGATCAATGAAACTAATACTTTGTCTATGAATCTTGATGTGTTAAATCTCTTTGGTGTTAATTCTACTTTTATTATACAAGATAAGTACATGAACTATGTGAATGCATCAAATGGATAACTCTAGAGTGATGTTTGTAGTAACAATGACTAAATGTGTTAACTCAAGTGCCTAAGTAAGACAATTGTCTATCCATAATTTCATGGTAGAATCGACAGGAGCTAGTCTAGGTTGTGTGCCTTGGGTGAGCATGTGAGGCCATTACTCACATGGTATGCTAGTGTGCTAGATTTTTGGTTTCTACCTCATTTTGGGAGTGTGACTAGTACTTAGCTATGTGAAACTAAGGATAAAATAACCCCAAAAATACTTGAAATGATCATTTATGTTTCTAGACAAGACCAAAATGTCATCAATATAAACTATAAAATACTTATAAGATCCAAATATACTATCCATCTTTTTCTATAATTCTGTAGGGGATTTTTTAACCTAAATGCCATTACATTCTATTCATAGTGTCTTTTGAGGACTTGTAAAATAAATGTCATCTTATAATTATCTCTAGGATTAATAGCAATTTGTCAAAATCAACTTTTTAGATCAAACTTAAAGAAGATAACACATCCTTTGAGTTTGTTAACAAGGACATTTTTTTTTGAATGGGATGTCTAAAAGGTACCCACCAATCATTCAACCTTTTATAATTTATCACAAGTCTCATTATTCATTATTTTTTATCTAAATACTTATTTACATAGAAGGTAGGGTATGCCCATTCACTATGACTTGGTTTTATTAATTTTTTGGTTAGCAAGTCTTAGATTTCATCTTTTGCCACTTTCAGTTGTTGGGGAGTAAAAGGGATAGTGTTAGACTTAATTCTTTTTATGTAATCTATTCCATTAAATAAATCAAGTGAAACCATGTGTTTACACTTATCCCAAAACCTCCTAGGATCCTCATCACTAAATAACTTTATCCTTCTAGAAATTTCACCAAGTATCCCTTTTAGTATTTTAACATCTTGTATAGTTTTGTAAATATTTGATTCACATGGAGTTTTGTCTTCAAACATGCTAGTGAATATTATGGTAGAATTTTCTTTTCTAGGTACTTAGATTGCTTGTTCATAGTGAGTAAGAGTCAAAAGAGAACTAATTATGGTGTAAGGCATAAATTAGTTAAGGAAATTCATTCCTAAGATCATGTCAGTGTTTATTTTATCAAACATCTAAAATTTAACAATGGTATGTATGCCTTGTATTGAGATCATAACTTTAGGAGCTACCTTTTTAGTATATATTTTAAACCATTAATGTAAACACTTAGTTTTGGCTACTTTCATGCCTAAACCAAGATTCAGTTCAATTTCTAGAAAATGACACATTTTAAGCCTAGAAATCACTTTAATTGCCCAAATTAATCTATGTAAGGGATTTAATTACCCAAAAATGTGTAGAGGCTATATTATTTAGCATATTACCCTGTATGTACCAAAAACCTAATTTAGTTTTAACCCTAGGCAAATTATGACTTAGTAATTTGACACTTTTGGCTTATTAAGCTATTAATTCATAACATTTAAAATAATTTCCAAAAGCTAAAAAGTACTAAGTAAGATTTATCACCTTGAAAGTCTTAATTAACTTGCTCAACAAAAATTTAAAATCAAATTAGTGAATTTCATTTACCAAAAAAGAAAATTTTAGCCAAATATGAAGTCAAAAGGTTAAAGGAGCTAATAAAGTCATTTATTATTTCCTAAATATTCCAAAAATTATGAGTCACACCTTAAAAATATATAAAGTGAGTTATCATGCCTAAAAATTCTTTGAAACTGAGGTGTCAAGATTTCATGAGTGCTTTGCCTCAACCCAAGGTTAACCTGACTCAATCTAGGTTAATTTAGACTCAACGAAAGTTAGAATTTAACCTAACCTCTCTAGGCTTAGAGTTAGTTATTTGAAATATAAATACAAGTGCCCACACCATATGCCAACAAGATTTTGTGTGTAAGTCTATTCTATTGGGATACCTTATTTAAGCCTTTGAGAGTAGTGTTATAATGCCCATTTTATGGCAAGCTTCACACCAAGCCATAAGTGACTATTGGAGAGATGATACTGCCATGGAAGAACATTGATATAAGATTCAAATCATCATAAGTAGAGCATGAACATCCTTATGCCAATAAATAAGCATAAAAATTGACAAAAGAGGTGAGAAATATGTATTGTCTTTATATCTATTTTGTGATCTTGATAATTATGTTATGCTCTCCCTAGTTATTAGGTAAGAGTGTTTAGTATAGTATATTATTATGCTTGATTTTTTTATCATTTTGAATAAAAGGGACTAATATACATATTTTTTACTCTTAAAACAATTAAGGTACATAATGGCATGCCCGGTGGGACCATGCATCCCATATGGCCAAGGAGATTGATATGCTAGCTTTAGTTTTTCTAACAAATGCATTTAATTCTTCAAGTTTAGAGTTTTAACTTTTAAATTAATGTCTTTTTTTTAAAGATTATAGGGATTGATGATGATTGTAGTAAATCATCAATGATATCAAGAATTGGTAATAATCTCTATAATAACCAATGATGATCTTTGTGTCAAAATAGAGCAAGCTAGAAACATAGTGAAAATTAATTTTTCTTGATTTCATTCTTGTGCTTAATGATCTATTTATCACCTTTATAACCTTTTCTTATAGGGTCATGTGAAATTTGAATTTTAAACTTGTTTATCATGTGTTTTTATTTTTAAACACATTTATTCTTTATGAGGTTGTAAGAAACGTCGATGATCTAATCAAATCAAAGTTGATTGCAAGAATCGAAAATGATCTCTACAATAATTGGTGATGATTTCTCTAAGATAAAAATAAAAACTTGAGAGCTCAAAATTGGATTATTGTTTACTCACTTACTTTTTGGCTTCTAAGAAAGCAAACCCCCTAACATTTTTTAGGACCTAAGGTGGAGAGATATAAGCTTAAGCATTATTAAAATCTCATATATATTTTTTAGGTGCTTAAAATCCACTTAATGACACTTGTCTTTTATTTTTTAAAAGTTTTTACAAGTAAAAACAAGGCCAAGGGGAAAAAATTTCAATCACACTTTGGATTTGGTGCTATTTTTAGTTAGAGCTCATAAGAGATTTTTCACTTTATATATTATTTTGTTATTAGCTAAATTTCAAATTTAGTTAGATTAGTTTCTTTATTTGTGGAAAATTATAAACTATTACATGTATTCTCTCCCTTCGTCCCCTTTAGGGAACTTAGGTGACCAAAAACACTTAGTTCATTGCCTTATTTATTTGGTCTTGTCAAAAATAATGTCACATATGCTCTCCCCAAGCTCTATGTGACTTAGGTGACCTATAAATAACCTCTAAAGTCTTTCCATTTTCATTTATTTCTTTTTATACATTTGGCTTATTGGTGGGAGTTCATCACCCCCAACGAGTTCTTAGGGGTGCATTGACTTGGGGTTTCATCTCCTAATATTTTACCAAACCCACTCCATGGGGGAGTATACAAATTAGGAAAACCATTGGATGGGATAGTGTTGAGAAATTAGCTTGACCATCCTAAAAGGTACTCAAACCATGCAGTATCTAGACATCAAAATTTAACAAGAAGTACACAAATAAGTTCATTTTGTAAAGGACTATACCATTGCATAATAAAATAGGCAATTTGG